>OY759243.1:6882821-8082821 GCA_963662185.1 Eilema griseolum
ATAAACGTTATTCTGTTCCTCACCTAAACTATCAGAAAAAATCTATATAAAAATTATTTTTTAATAATAATTTGTAAAAAAAACGAAATAAAGTTGATTGTTTTTAAGAATAATAAATTGTATTTTCTATGTTTTAATCTATACTTTGATTAATATTTTTATTATGATTTATTCTTATTTCGTTTATAAGTTACGTATCTTGTATAAATGTTGATCTTAATCAAAAACCAACCGTAACTGTAAACTCATAAAGTCCATTCTCATCCACAGATCCGCCTGAGATCACAATCCGGCCCAGAAACCTGCAAGTCCGCGCCAACGGAATCGCCGCCTTCTATTGCGCTGCTAGAGGCGACCCCATACCGAATATACAGTGGAGAAAGAACGGCAAACGAGTTTCTAGTGAGTATTGAAACTTCATATTTATAAACGTCCCCTATATAATTCACCCCAAGGGGAACAAGAATGACACATGAACGTTGCTGATTGATCAGAAGAATAGACTCACTTTAAAGTCGGTAAACTGGCTCGTACAATGTTTTTCTTATGAAGTGTTTAGGATAATGGAACTCTCACTTTTAAATGTGAATGTTATGCAAAACCTCATTTTGACGGTAATTTACTCGATCTAGATGTAGGTATAATGGCCTAACGTTTCGAAGAATTTTAACCATAATCATAACGCGAGTTGACATTTCAAATACTAGCTTCACGCCCGCGGCTCCGCCGGTACAAAAGTAAGATTTTAAGTCTGACCAGCACCTCAAACAATCAAAATCCGTTCTGTAGTTTCTGCATCTACCGCGGACTAACAGGCAAGAAGTTCAAAATATTTTTTTTGTGTTCAATATCGTTAATAAACATAGCCCAAATATATGAAATGTGCAATCACGACCACATTACTGTTGTATAGTGATATATCGTTAATAAACATAGCCCAAATATATGCCATGTGCAATCACGACCACATTACTGTTGTATAGTGATATATCGTTAATAAACATAGCCCAAATATATCCAATGTGCAATCACGACCACATTACTGTTGTATAGTGATATATCGTTAATAAACATAGCCCAAATATATCCAATGTGCAAACACGACCACTTTACTATTATATAGTGGTATATCGTTAACAAACATAGCCCAAATATATCCAATATGCAATCACGACCACCCTACTATTATATAGTGTTATATCGTTAATAAACATAGCCCAAATATATCCAATGTGCAAACACGACCACCCTACTATTATATAGTGTTATATCGTTAATAAACATAGCCCAAATATATCCAATGTGCAAACACGACCACCCTACTATTATATAGTGTTATATCGTTAATAAACATAGCCCAAATATATCCAATGTGCAAACACGACCACCCTACTATTATACACATATAGTGGTCCACCCAGAACCTGTCGATTTAAAATCCACCCAGACAAGTCAAATGCTCTGTTATATAATTTTTTGATATAAAATGTATCATAATGATACTTGTTTTCAGACCTACACGCTATCCGCCTGATCTCATTTAAGTTTAAAATTATAAAATTTATGATAAACGACTGCCTTCAGACCTTCAAAAGCTTAGAAGTTTGAGTGATACCCGCCCCGCCGGCACGAATCCTTTGTCAAATTTTACATCATCCAAAGTGATATAGAGATACGAAACCTCATACTACATAAATAACTTAGCAGCCGACCTTCCGACTGAAATATCGATAAGACAAAATACGTGTTTCACATGAATAATAACAGTCACGTACATAGTTATGTTAAAATTACTGTTCATTTGTGTTAATTGTATCGAATGTAATATCGGTATGATCGATTAAAAAGTTTTTATAGTATCTATTTCATAGCTGGCTGATAATAATACACGAAAGCATTCCTTAGTAAAGAATAATTTTGTTTTTATCGATACATTTATAATTGCTATCTTCTTGAAAGTTTATTGGTAAATATGAAAATTGGTGATGTATCATCACTATTTATCTAGTATACTTAATAATTTTTACTTGATACTGTCAGAAGTTTACGCAAATATCAGTTATACTAAAGAAATTAAACTACTTTAAGATAACTTACACTTCAAACTATATGACAACAAAATCGTCTTTCGTCACCCAGTCCAGTCCCGCGACCATGGCTGCTGAAAAGTAACTGAAACGTTGGGTTAAGTGTAAATAAAACCAAATAAATCGTGATCAATTCCGTAAAGTAGTTTTCTTGCCATTTCAAACTTTTTACAAACCAATCGAGTTCACTCCTAACTCCTTCGATCTGCAACGTCAAATAAAAATATTACCAGTCTCGCAAATAAAAACCACAAAGTAAAACTCCCACAATTTTTATCCTTGATTGAAATGTAAAGCCACGATTTTATCCCATAAATATCTCGGCCGGTAATGACGACTATCAGCCAGAAGCAATGAGCTGAAAAAACGTATCGTTGGCCACGCACGCGAAACCCTCCCCTCTCGCCTCTCAACCTTCGGAATAGTTCATCGCTTTCTATGAAAAATGTAATCGTAGATCACCCGTGAGGGGCTATCGACCATAAGAGAATAATAGTGGCGTTTACACCCATCGCTGTCATTCGATATTCAGCGTTATCAAACATGCTTACGATTTGTCCCCTGCCGTCAAGGCTGTGATCCATCAAATGATGCCGTCAGCTAAATTTGAATGGATTCTTTTCGGCGTTCAATTGTTTTGTATGATTTTTCGATTTCCCTTTTTATTTGTGGCTTATGTTTATTTGGCTGATGTCGTCATAATATACATTTTTGGAAACTGTGTGACTAAGATAGAAAAAATGATTCATAGATGGTTCGGACACGTGGAGAGCGTCTACGACAGAAGATTAACGAAATAGATTTATGAAGCGAGAGTAAATGGCAACCCTGTAAAGGGTCGACCTAGATATGCCTACCTATGTCAATTGGGATGTCAAGAGTTGAAAATAATTATGAGACTGGAAGAAGCGGAAGTTGTATGATGTTAGCAAATAGAAGCATGTGGAAATTTGGCATCGAGCTAATCGAGAATATCCGACTTCAACGGTTATTGATACCCTCGAATATGAGCTCACTTAGTTTCAACGAGTTCATAACAAACATATCGTTTAGTTTCGTTAACTCTTATCGTTATTAGAATTTAGTTCACCTTCGAAAATAATTCGAATCAAATATATTTTCAATTTAAACGTTTTTCCTCAGTGCGGGGGTACGTAGACTTTTTTATCACCACAAATACCGCAAAAAATGTATAGCACTACCTAAATATTATATCAGATATGTTATTTAATAGATAGATATGTGCTGAACTACGGTAGCCTAGTGGTATGGGTAATGGACTGCTGAGACGAGGTCTCGGGTTCGATCCCAGGTTTTACCATGGCACACGCCAATGACGTTTCGATGCTTTTCGTTAAGTTATGTGTGTATTTATCGCAGGTTTATAAGTGCCCGGTTAATGGCAATAGGCTCGCCACCTATTACATTGGGACCTAAACATAAACTGGTGAAATGTGGGTGCTAGCACCTCTACCTACCCCTTCGGGGATATAGGCGGGTGTTTATATTATGTTATGTTAGATAAATATGTAGAATATATATGTACACACTTGTTGTGTTGTGCCTATTTATTATATTATGGGTACTAATTGCCTTTTTAGGGTTTTGCCCACGGCTCTTTCTTAGAGTTACGTAGATGGCTATATAGTTGATGACAAGCAAATTTTTTTAGAAATAGAAAAATATATAGTTGTATTAAGTACCTATGAATTACATCTATTCAAATCGATTAAGATATAGAAAAAATTGAATAGGTTCAGGCAGGATTCGAACCTGCGATCTTTCCCTTACAGGTACACTCTGACCACTAAGACCACTAATTCTTTCCCTTACAGGTACACTCTGACCACTAAGACCACTAATTCTTCTATACATAAATCCGTATATCATTTATTTATATTACTCAGTTAGTTATACTACAATATTACCTAATACTTCAATCAGACGTCTTAGGACGTCTACCCGTATACTTGAAAAATACCTACATATTTACAAACTCTTCGCTGCGAAGTTAGACAAGTCAAACAATCCATATTCACATGTTCTCCGTACTCCGTACTTCTCCATACCTTGGGATAACTTTCAAGTGGCATTTGAACAAAAACTGATAAAGCGAACTTCAATACTTGACATTGTATTCCGCATTCAACTAGAACACTCTTGATCAATACTCTAACTTTTTTTTGTGAACAATTTTTTTAATCATAGTCAATAGAATTTAAGCCAATACAATTTTCTTGTAAGTAACAATCATCCGCCAACTGAACTGGGATAGACTGTCAGTGAGGGCCGAATTTACGGGAGGGCATCTGTAGCCTCACAGAGTGGGGGGGAGGGGCTCACAATCGAGACTTTGGAAAAAAGAACTTTCGAATTCCAATGAATAATAAATAAATAATAATAAATAAGCCTTTATTGCTGTTAATATTACAGTTCAGTTCACAAGTTATTAAATAAGTTGACAATAGGTTTGGTTTTCCTTTTATAAATCAACAGCTTGTCCTTCGACAAAGGCCTCTTCTAAAGACTTCCATCTATCTTTATCCTTCGCCATCCTCATCCACTCTGGACCGGCAACTCTTTTAATGTCATCTTCCCAGCGTTTCTTTTGTCGCCCTTTGCTTCTTTTGCCGTCCCTTGGATACCACTCTGATATTATTCTTGTCCATTTCTCTTTCTGCTCTCTTAAAATGTGTCTTGCCCATCTCTATTTCAATGTTTTGCATATATTTTTCGCGTCTTTAAATTTGGTTATGCTTTTTATGTTTTTTAGTCTTACTCCATCTTTTCTCTTGACCCCATTGAATTCCAATGAATAAACCAATTCCAATGAATAAACTAGCAAACAACTTTTACTTTGATAGTTTTTTTCCGCTGTTTTGCCTGATTGGTGTTGTGGTGGCATTAGAAGCCACGTTAAAGTATTTTTTATGACGAATGAACTTAGAGCATGTCAATGAAAATGAATCTCTCTCAAGCTCACTCAAGCTAAGGAATGAACTCCCTGCTGCGGTTTTCTCAAGCGCCTATAATATGGGGTTCTTCAAGAGGGGGCAGAAGGTTTCTTCGGGGTCAACAGCGCGAGTGTAACGCCCCTGATGTTGCATACGTGGGCCATGTGCTTGTCTGCCACCTAAGTGGTATAATAGATTTAAAATTTCAATAATGATCATCGTAAACAAAAACATAAGTAATATAATGAAATAATGCAATGAACATGACGTGCTCGTGAAATAAGATGTATTGGTGAAATAATTTACGTTCAAATGAGATTCTTAATTCTTTTCTTTTCATCTTTTCTTACACTTTTCCTTATTATACAATACGTTAGACAAGATAATACATATAACCATGCATACATATAATCACGCCTTTATTACCGAAAGCTTAGGCAAAGGGGAATTAACACCCACATTTCACTAATCATTGTTTTCGACTCCACATTCCACATAATAGGGGGTGAGCCTTTGCCATTGTTGTTGACTCGAGCCTTGTATCTGTGCCTGAGTATGAGCTGTATATATCTGTCTGATGTTAAACAGCCATATCCCTTAGTCGCCTTGTACAACACCGCATGGGAAAATATGGGATGGTCCAAATTCTACTCTGCCGCCGGGCATTGAGGCTGGTTGACAATCCCATACTCACAGGTAGTGTGAAACCTCTTAGACTTAGGAGGGATTTTGCCTCACTGTGTGTGTTCTACCGCCTATACAATGGTTTGTGCTCAGATGAATTGTTTGACATGATGCCCGTAGCTACATTCTATCATCGCACCTCTCGCCATAGGCAGGGAATTCATCCTCACACATTGCGACCTAAGACGGTGCGCACTGTACGGTATGAAAGAAACTTCATCCCACGCACACTCAAGCTGTGGAATGACCTCCCTGCTGCGGTTTTCCCAAGCGCCTACAATATGGGGTTCTTCAAGAGGGGCATCAGAAGGTTTCTTCATGGTAGGCAGCGCGAGTGTGACACCCCTGGTGTTGCATACGTCCATAGGCCACGGTAACCGCTTCCCATCAGGTGGGCCGTGTGCTTGTCTGCCAACTAAGTGGTATAAAACAAATAAACCATGCGATAAGCAATATGTTTATTCTACATAAATTAGGTACTTATTTATGTTTTGACAAAGATTTCTGAGATATGTGAAATACCTGTTAAGTTTTATATAAGTAGAAAACACGGAAACAAATTTTGTTCATCCATTTGTTTGACTTATTGTCTATTATATAGTTTGACACTTTGGCGCGTGATCTTTTATTGTCTGTCAGTTGCTGTTTTACTATCTGTTTTTATGTTGGTTTTATTTTGAGGGTTTATTTTCTTTGAGCCTAGAAAAGTACTTTATATGTTAGGGGAAATGCTGACGTATTCAGTTTTGTTAAAGCTTTAACTTAACATAGTACGTTACATTGAGACAAAGAGAGGGATATATAAATGAAAAAAGAACATACGTCATAAACCGTTTTTATTGTGACTGTATGAACAGTCAGCGTCAAAAGTGGATAATGACTTTACGAATCATTTATATTTTAATTCAAATCTAGAAACATGAAACAGAGTCTTTTGCATAGAATATCACGGTATCTGAGGGGATTTCTTTATGCAAAAAAGATATGTAACAGCGGCATTTCTTAAGATTTATAATACGTAATTTAAATTTTTTTCTTCAACGCCATTTGACATTGAAAAGTGATAGACTAGTTTAATCGTGTTTTCAAACTCGTAGCATTTATATAAGTTAGATGAGGCATAGAGAATGCTTTTCCAGTTTTAAAAATCTTCATTAAAATGTTGATTATAGTTTACCTCAAGTAATATAAAATAAAAGGTGATTTAGGTATTTAAAAGTTATGGTAGTAGATTAAAGAAATTCACACATAAGAACCCAAAAAAAATCTACACTCCTTTTGTGAGCAATATGTGAAAACATGTTATAAAACAGTTCTGCATGTTTAAAAAAACCGCTCCAAAGAACTTGAAAAAGGCTGATTTGCATGTAAAGTTTAATAAAATGAAGCTCGTGAAATATGTAAGAACAGAAACTAATAATACTACACAACAATAATACTTCTGTTATTTTTAAACTATCGCGGTGTGAATTCATAATTATACAACGGCTCAGGACTTTTCGCGATTAAATCATGGAACTTTTTTTTATACCCCTTAGTTGGCAGACAAGCACACGGCCCACCTGATGGAAAGTGGTTACCGTGACCTATGGACGTCTGTAACACCAGAGGAGTCACAGTCGCGCTGCCAACCCTGTAAGTACAGAGTTTCTGTGCCGTCAGTAGAAGACAAAGCAGGACAAACCTTTAGTCTTCCCACTGGCATCACAAATTCTCCAGTGAGCTCTGGCTACCCTACTCACCGCTGGGAACACAACACGAAGTTATTATAGCCGCGGTATTCTGTAGGGCGGAGGTACTACCCCAGTCGGACTGCTCAATCGGGCGGAAATACCGCCGTGTCCTATCTCCTAATCCTCTGCCGACATTTCGTATGCGTTGCAGCACTTGACGTCGCGCATCGGCAGAAATAGTAAGTGCCATGATTTAATAGCGAAAAGTCCCGAACAGTTGTATAATTATAATGGACTTCTCTCTGCTTACCCTGAAAGGAGAAATTCGTGAGTATATATGCATTTAACTAACCTAATAGCTAGCCCATTTCATCCGGCACAGGTTTTCTCTCAGACCTAAAATGAACAGACTTCACGAACATTCGAGAACATTATTAATAATTCCGAGAGTTATTAAATAAACTCTAATTTAATTAACTTTAGAAGTTCAAAGTCGTCTTTTAATCCCGCTTTGATTTAACAGTTTTGAATCTGTAATTAATGACTTTGAAAGAACGGCCAAAGAATTATACTTCAGATTTCAAAAATCGGTTTTGCGTTTCATGAAATTCTAATTCTGTATACCGACAGCAATGTACTAAATTTGCTGATAGCTGTGCCTGGTTCGACATTCGCCTAAAGCTAAATAGTTACCTAGTTTTTGCTGTATCTAAACTGTTGCAAAAAGCCTTTTTTATTTTATCACCATGCGTTGTTTTCACAATGTTTTTTTTCTGTACTAAAACGTAGTTTGTATGAAAACAAGTAAACGTCAGAAATAAAGTGTCATGGATACAGATGTTTGTTTCATGACTTAAATGAATGGAACATGCGAAAACGTCAAATTAGAATAACCTAGTTGCGTCTTTCAATGTGTAGTTTTATGTCAGTGAAAATGCTCGCAAGCAGTAAACTTATGGGACACAGTCTGGTAATATTATTGTTTATTTAGATCTAAAGTGGTTATTATTCAATAAAGTGGCAAATAATGAAAGTTCCAAATATGATTTTGTATTAGTTATCTTTGGTACAAACAAAAAAAATGCTAAGGCAATCAAAAATAAAAGGCGGTAAAAACGTATTATAATTATTTAAACCACAAAGGTGTAGGTACTGTTCCAAGAAATTTTGTAACCAATTTCTCTGTAAACCGGCTATAACTCATTGAACCAATAAAAAGAGGAACTAAATGGTTAACGCTAAATGTTTTCCGTAGTACACGCGACAAACAGAACACATAACGTTTCCAACAAAGTGAACAATAAAACCGCCGCACCCGACGCCGGAGCAAAGTCACAGCGCGCATCACACGCTAGATTGACAATCACGAATCGCGTCAACCTGTCGGCAGCCATGATGGATGACGCCTGTCCCTACCGTAATAGGGCTGGGCAAAGATATCAAGCTATTCAGCACTTATTTTTGGCGTTTTATTATGATATTTCGTTTTGGTATACCTATAAGTTTTTTGAAGTGTTGAACTAAGAAACCAAGTCTTAGAATATATATTTTTGTGCGCAAAGCTAATAAAATATTTTATTCAATAGTGCCGTTGACTCTGAATATATACATTTAGATAGTTGTGTCATGATTGTCCTTGAAAATTCAACGTTTTAATATTTTTGAAATCGGACCTCGCTTTAAATCGACTTCAGAATATGTTATAGAACAGACAATCTGTTTAGAAGAATATCTGTGTCCCAGCTCCTGAGATTTTGATTTATGTTTAAATTTTGAATTTCGAATTTCAATGTGGCTTGGGATTCGGGACGTAGAAACTTAGTGAATCTACCTATGTAAGTGCGCCTATTAATAATTCTATTTGTATGACAGCTACAAAAAGTTATTAGTCTAATTGTGATCTTTCGCTATACCAAACTTTCGTTTCGCACGGCCAGTCTAGTAGTCATTGCCAGAAAATTACTCCGGACGATTAGAATAAAATTTAAATATATTAAGTGGTTACTTTTTAATCTTTATTTTCATTAAAAAAACTAGCAGTCAAGATGCTAGTCGACAACGATTCGCACTCTATTTCGACATAAGATATTTATAATCTGCCGTAACTCGTAACATATTCAGCGACAGCCCTCTCCCCCCATTCCAGGGATGCGACAAACCCCGCCAGTATCTTTCCAAGCTGTCTGCAGACACGTTTTACACTATAAGCCAACGTTCAAGAGCTTCACGGCATCGTGTGAAACTTGAAAATCTTTGTGATACGGTTTATTTCAAAGATTTAACTCGTTACCTAGTTAGAGCCAGCCATTTTCACTTTGAAAACTGTAACATTTTCGTTTATAGCTCTTTTGAAAGGTGAAAATGGGTATTTTTGAATTTATATCGAACTGTTTGCTAAGAAAATGTTCACAAAGTAAATGTTTATAGGTAGTTCTCGATAAACAATTTTGAAAATTTAATTTTGAATCAAAATTATTGTGCTGCAATCGTTCAACCATTCCGTAGTTAGATTAATAATGAATTCGAACTTAATTATGAAAAGATTTGAAGGAGTTTTCTTATATCACTCAGATGCCAGACAAGCACACCGTCCCATCTGATAGGAACGCACGCGGTTGCTGTGGTATTTGCACATATGCAACACCAAGAGCGTCACGAAGTTTATAAATACCTTTTAATGGACATACTAACAGATAAAACGTATGCTTATTTTCAGCCTTAGCAGTGTAAACACCTTCTGGTATCTTCAATAGTCTTGATCGCAACAAAAACAGGTTGTCTCTATTTTATTCCGTTTCCAGTACTAAGTCACAGTATCGCTGGAGTATTCTGGCCACGTGTACCTGATATTGCTTTACGACTTTTATATTTTTTATTACCTACTCTATTCCCCGAATACCGAAGCGAATAGGGATGAGCCCTGTTCTGTGGTTTAGTGTACTAGGTAGCAGGAACAATCGATAAAGGTCTTTATTTTGATAGAAAAAGACAATCTTACATAAAATTTTGAAAAAATATCTACTGGTGAAATTTTAAAATTCGAAAAAGATAATTTACGATTGATCGAAATTCTATCTTATGAAGTCCGCTAGGACTTCATTTCTACTATTCATTTTTTTTAAGAGTAATAAATATATAGGGGTGAAAATATCACGGGCTATATAATATATATATATATAATAAATCGTTTTTTCCACAACTTTGTACACAACGCTATATAGACCCATAGTAAGCATAGCTCCCTCGCACCCCGGCCGACCCAGGGCCATCTCTCACGATCTGGCCCTCTTTTCAGATAAACATACTTAGATACTTTTTTAAAATACATACATGTCATGAGTGGGGATGGCTCACACATAAGGGCTGATCACTAGTCCATTCAATTGCGTCCTCGCTGGAAGTAGGTAGTAATAGGAGTGAAATTTCCCAAAAAAATTCCTTACGTCATAAAAGGCACTTACAAAATTTCAGAAATGTAGTTTCACCCATTTAGATTCTACGTTGGTGAATCAGTTAGTAGGAACGAAATACGAAACAAAACGATTTCTGATGCTGTTTTATACTTTATTGTCTGTTGATCTTGTCTATAGCAAGCACACCTCTATCCCGCTGAGGTATATTGCCTCCTGAAACGATCACTCAGATTTTACTGTACATTTTTATTGCATTTCATTTATATGTTGTCTCATCGAAGATGACGTTTAGAATCCCAAGCATTCCTCACTCTGATCTCATAAATACAGGTTACGAGTCGATTGCCAGAATATTACAGAATAATATATCGATTTATATTTTAGTATCGAGTTGATATATCGAATGTTGAGCATACGCTGAGAGCTGACAGCGAGATACGCAGATAGTGATTGATATATTCGTTTAAATGCATTGTGTGCGTTTTCAATTCTTCAAGTAGGTACCTATATAAAAATACTGCTTCTAATGCATCTCTCTAAACTCACAGATGACTATATAGAAAGATATAATCTGTTAGACAATTATATATATTGTACATAGTCCTCTTCCAACATTCTAGAACACCATACCGTCTTATTACCCACCGACGGAAAGACAGAATCTGTTCCATTCCACCACCACGCACCTCTTTTATAAAGAGACTGCCGACTTATCTTGCACCGTCACTTTATAACAAAATGAACTTGAAATGCCCTATTTTTGGACTCACACGCTTCAACGCTAAGATAGTTATCTGGGAGTTTCTCCAACAGTTGAACTACGATGAGACGGAAGACTGTTTTAATTAATGAAGTGAAATCACATATTTATGATATTGATAATGTGGATAGGTACACATCACATACAAATACACACACACACACACACACACACGCACACACACAATAATTAATCTTATTTTTAATAGCCTTGCGTAATTTTGAGTTTAAGTAAAACCATTGTCGACCATACTAAAGGGAAGGGCACTGCTTATCCTTAACACAGGCTACTTGTAGTCTATCTAGGAAAGCAGCTGGCCACTCACTGTATCACTGTTCTGAATAAAGAAATATTATTATTATTATTATTATATTATCATTATAATTCTAGCACATGCTTATCCCAGTTGTATCTAAGGGTTTCAACTTTGAAGCCGAGGTTCCCCTTCCAGTTTTTTTTTATATCACTTACGTGGTAGACAAATACACGCCCTACCTGATGAGAAGTGATTACCGTAGCATATGGTTGAGTGCAACATCTAGGTCGTCGTTCTTCTTCTCCACTAAAACCTTGCGAGTCTACTTATGTTTTAAAATTAATACTTCAAGTTGTCCGTACTGCTTATCACTATACAATGCTATTTATATTCTCAGTGGTAGAACGTTCAACTGCTACGCAGGAGGCGCGGGTGCGATTCCCTCTCAGTGCAAATATTTGTATACATAACATAAACTCATATGTATAACATGTATGAATTTCCAAAAAGGAAATATCTAAGTATGTTTATCCGCATTCTAGATTCCATAACACAAGCTAGTTAACCTATGTTTTCCAAGGGGCTTAGTAGCGTCGGCCGGGGTGCGAAGGATATGCCTGTCAACCTTACCTTCGGCAACCAAAGCGACCCACAGGCGGCGTGCGTTTTAGTCAATTCGAGTCCGACATAACCTCCTCCACCGGCTCCGGTGGGGAGGTATCCGTAGGGATTTTGCGCACGTAGAAAAAAAAAGGGGCTTAGTAGCGTTTTGTGGAATGTTGTAGAATATTTATTTATTTTAGCAATTTCAGCAAATGACACAAGACTATTTTAGCTGCGAGCTTCTTTCTGTAGAATAAAACTTTATTCCCAACACTGGGTTCCAAAGCTATAAATTTATTGATAGTACGAAATAATATGTATCTTAAAACATGCAGTGTACACACGGACAAACCTACAGCCTTATAAAAAAGTAATAATATCAACCAATTTCACCAACACACTTCGTATATTATTGAGTTAGCAAGAAATTCTACAGAAGACGTGCGTCGTAAAAATACATCTGCGAAAGAATAAATTCCAGTGAATTAGGTACAATCCACGGTAAAATAGAGGAGCAAATCGGCATGATAAGTAGCTCTACTTTAAATATAATATTAGGTAAATCTGTACGGAAAGCGTTGAGTTTGAACCTTAGTCAGCATGCTATGCCTACGTGATAAATATTACGCAGTCTTTTTTTGCTTTATATTGCGTGATTTTTAATTTAGCAGAAAATTGAGAGCTCGCTTAGGCGTGAATTAAACAGAAAAGGCTAATAATAATAAAGGAAAAATAGTAAAGCTTAATTTAAGATTAGCTATCGTAACAAAGCCCATGTAATGGCGTGTCTCCTCGCTTCTTTTATATAATTTTAGTAATTGGGTATTGGGTATTAGGTACCGCGGTAGCCTAGTGGTATGGGTAATGCACTGCTGAGACGAGGTCTCCGGTTCGATCCCAGGTTTTACTAAGGCACACACCAATGACTTTTCGATGCTTTTCGAAGTTATGTGTGTATTTAGCGCAGGTTTATAAGTGTCCGGTTAATGGCAATAAGCTTGCCACCTAATACATTGGGACTCAAACATAAACAGGCGAAATGTGAGTGCTAGCACCTATTTTATTTTTTTACGTGCGCATAATCCCCACGGATACCTCCCCACCGGAGCCGGTGGAGGAGGTTATGTCGGACTCGAACCGACTAAAACGCACGCCGCCTGTGGGTCGCTTTGGTTGCCGTTGACAGGCATATCCCTCGCACAGCACCTATGCCTACCCCTTCGTCATTTTCCCGTAAAACCTTATTATTTAGAAAAAAAACATATTTTCACTTTGTTACCTTGAAAAGTGCGTAAAAAACGGGTGGTCACGGGACATTCTGCGCGTGACGTCATTAAATTATATCTACGAAGAGACCAATCAACGAAAGTTTCCGTTACGTTAAGTAATGTAGACTTGAATTCTAAAGATTTTACTGGCATTACATATACAGGCACCGGCAAAATTCTTGAACAAATTCGCGAAGTTCCACTATATACCAACCACCAGTACACCAACCATCATATCAACTATACCAACTAAAAAAATCAATAAGGACTCATCAACCGTGCCCCCTTTCAGCCCGTGATTGGTTAAATCAATCACAGGTCAAAATTGGTTTGGCCATAGCCTGCATTACCACTAAAGATACCCCGGGTACGAGTTGGGGACTCCGGGGACGAGTTGGGAACTCTGTAGTCCCCACACCCGAGGAGTGGGCCAGATCGTGAAAGATGACCCTGGGAAGGCCGGGGTGCGAGGGATATGCCTGTCAACCTCACCTTCGGCAACCAAAATAACCCACAGGCGGCGTGCGTTTTAGTCGGTTCGAGCCCGACATAACCTCCTCCACCGGCTCCGGTGGGGAGGTATCCGTGGGGATTTTGCGCACGTAAAAGAAAACCGCTAAAGATACATAAAAACATTGTCTGTGCAGCTAGAATACATCATCGAGCTGTTTTCGTTAATATACCATCAACCGCATATGTTAACTGATTCATAGACAAATCTCATGACAAACGATCGTTACACTGTCATCATATTTTCTCTATCTGCTATCCACTCCCAACTATGGTAATACATCATGAATATCCACTTCTGTTACTATAATAAATTGTAGCTCGCTAAATCTTTAATACGTGAAATTCGTAGTCATAAATAACACGAGTGGGCAGGCGCCATGTCTCTTTTCGTTACGTTTGTTGCCGCTCGTTTCGTGTTCTGATATATTAATCTTTGGTTGATATTCGGATAGTGTTGTATAAGTTATTACTAATCGTTACTTCTATATCTATATAATACGCGTATTTCACTTTAGATTTGTAACTATAGGATACTCGTGATTGATATTTAAATTTTATTGTCTTATTTTGAAGTAAATTTTTAATCGTAACATTTTTAATTTTTTTATACCACTTGGTTGCCAGACAAGCACACGGCCCAACTGATGGAAAGAGGTTACCGTGGTCTATGGACGTGTGCAACACCAAGGGAGTCACACTCGCGCTGGCAACCCCATAAGCACAAGAGTTTCTGTCCCGTCAGTGTAAAAGACAAAGCAGGACAAGCTTTTGGTCTTCCTACTCACCGCCGGGAACACAACACGAGGTTATTATGACCGCGGTATTCTGTAAGGCGGAGGGCCTTACAGAATACCGCGGTCATAATAACCTCGTGTTATCGTCTTACCCTTATCCTTATTCAGTCGGACTGCTCATCCTTTATGATGCCTCGCCGCTAGCCAGCCTTAACTAACAAGTTGTCGGAATGTGTTACTATCGTGAGGTTCTTTTTTAAACATGTAATCTGTTTATTTCCTTTTGTAATAATGTTGTTATAACTTTTGTGATAGTTGCGTTAAGTTTTATACAGTCGACATAGGAGATAAGTATATCTACACCTCTTCAAATAAAATTGCATGTAAAAATATCTGCTTATCTCTTTTGCCGACTACACAAATAGGTTGGGGTTGTCTCGCATATTTTCTTACATTCCCCGTTTTCTACAAAATATCAAAGTACTTATTATGTTCCAATAGAATAATACATACATATAATCACGTCTTTATCCCTGGAGAGTTAGGCCGAGGTGAATTAACACCCATATAAAAGACAAAGCAGGACAAGCTTTTGGTCTTCCTACTCACCGCCGGGAACACAACACGAGGTTATTATGACCGCGGTATTCTGTAAGGCGGAGGGCCTTACAGAATACCGCGGTCATAATAACCTCGTGTTATCGTCTTATCCTTATCCTTATCCAGTCGGACTGCTCATCCTTTATGATGCCTCGTCGCGAGCCAGCCTTAACTAACAAGTTGTCGGAATGTGTTACTATCGTGAGGTTCTTTTTTAAACATGTAATCTGATTATTTCCTTTTGTAATAATCTTGTTATAAGTTTTGTGATAGTTGCGTTAAGTTTTACACAGTCGGCATGGGAGATAAGTATACCTACACCTCTTCAAATAAAATTGCATGTAAAAGTATCTGCTTATCTCTTTTGCCGACTACACAAATAGGTTGGGGTTGTCTCGCATATTTTCTTACATTCCCCGTTTTCTACAAAATATCAAAGTACTTATTATGTTCCAATAGAATAATACATACATATAATCACGCCTTTATCCCTGGAGAGTTAGGCCGAGGTGAATTAACACCCATATTTCACCAATAATTGTATTCGGTCTCACGTAATAGGGATCACTATTGCTGTATTCTGGACACTATTGTTGCCTCGAGCCATGCATCTGAGGCTGAGTCTGAGCTGTATATATATCTGATAATAAACAGCCTTATCCCTTAGTCGCCTTCTACGACACCGTATGGGGTGGCCCTAACTCTACTCTGCCGGAAACCACGCGGCATTAGAATAATAACAGGATAATGGATATTGAAAAATATACGAGTGAGTGAGTGAGTGTATATATGACTGAGTGTGAGAGTCAAGAGTACAGGTTTATCTCCCTATATGTTGTATAAAGTACTTATGAAAAGCTAGTAATATTTTGAAGTTGAAAATATTCTGTACCGCCCTATCTACAATGAAAAAAGCCTTTTACTAAATATTCTTCAATTCCACAAACGCATTATTCACTTGAAGCGTTCACAATAAAAACGCTTTTAAACGTTACAACTTGTATAGCAAGTGTACAAAAATGCGTTAAAATCGCGGATAAAATAAAGGACGTGTCCTAAACAACAATTATTCTCAGTTGTCGTGAAATACATTTCCTTGTACACTACTAGTGGCGATTTAGCTCTGTCGCTGGTTGACAGCTAAGGATGTGCCTCGGATAACGCCCATTATTATTTAAAATAACTGTTATACCATGTTTAACGTTACAGTATCTATGTTTTGTGTATCTTATAGGTGTTACCTATATCGATAAGGAACGGAGGGCTCTGTCTGTCCGAGCTAACATAATAGCTCACATATTTGCACGTTGCTCACCACTAGTTTAAATTACTCTTTTAAGAACTTATTGTATATCTTTTTACACGTGCAGTCTGTGGGCTAACTAAAAGGCGTATGGGGCCTCCGGGTCCAACATAATAACGCATTCAGGAGATTGATGGGATTGCCCTGGCGCTGCAGTGCATCAGGCATGTTTGCACAGGCGCGAGTAGACTGCTTCTATACTACGATACAGAAGCACGCCGCCTCACTCGTTCGCAGAATCAGGGCGAGTTCCAAATCCCTCCTGAAGATGATTGCCGTATATTGTCCGTACATAAACCATTGCTGCAATTTACACCGTCTATTACTAACTTTTAAAAGGAAATATTAATGTACCTACTAATAATATGTATGCCATGTACAATATATTTGAAATAAATGATGAATATATAAATGAAATAAATTTACGAATATCCCGCAACATTACCTGAGCAAACTATACGGAAATCTATATACTATGAGACTGTTGAGATGAAATGATAATAACTAATACCTTTATACCATTTTCGTGATCAAATATACGCTTCTTCTCTCTTCTTTATCTTATCGTTAAGCCTAGTAGCATCCGAAGCCTTCATCTCCGAGTCTGGGGTCCGCTTTACCAGTCTAACTGCGGATTTGGCTGAACTTTTTTTTTTTTTATACCACTAAGTTGGCAGACAAGCACACGGCCCACCTGATGGGAAGCGGTTACCGTGGCCTATGGAAGTATGCAACACCAGGGGTGTCACCTTCTGATGCCCCTCTTGAAGAACCTCATATTGTAGGCGCTTGGGAAAACCGCAGCAGTTAGGTCATTCCACAGCTTGAGTGTGCGTGGGATGAAGTTTCTTTCATACCGCTTCAACTTCAAAATATTTCGTGAAGCGACGGAAACTGACCTGTACAACCCAAAGGCAAATATCTAAGCAGTGCAACTAGACCAGAACAGGTTTCAACTACCCGTAACGTCTGCCATAAGATGTCAGATGGAAACCGGGACTAACGGCTTAATTTACTCTCCAAAGCACGACCAGACCAATGCAAAACCCATATTAATACATACAAATTTTTGCACTGAGTGAAGATCGAACCTGTACCATCTGAGTAGCGGCCGCGTTCTCTACCACCACGCCACAGAGGCTGTCCAATATACGCTACATGACTATAATCTCAGTATATATTTTTGACGACCGTAAAGTAAAGCATACTATGTGTATAAAACTCGCCGGAATATTTAGCATGTTCATTATTTTTGTTGAGCAACCGATATTTCGGCGTTGTTACAAGCGCCATGATCACGGTGTGAGTACACCGCGATCAGGTGTAAGTACACCGTGATCATGGCGCTTGTAACAACGCCGAAATATCAGTTGCTTAAAGTTGGTAAATATTCCGGTGAGTTTTTTTTTTTTATTTTTTATATAGGACACGTCAATTGGACTTCGCCTTGCCTGATGGTAAGCTGAAGGCAAAGTCCCAGAAAAGAAGGTCACCATTACTTACACATACCGTGTGACAATGGTGACACTCAGCTTGACGGCCTCATCATATGCTTTTTCACGCCCCGCTTAAAGGACCCGGGACTGTAGGAAGAAGGAAACACGTGAGCTGGTAATGAATTCCAGGCCTTAATGGTGCGACAGAGGAAAGAGTCTCCGAACCGCTTGGTTCTTGATCGGATGTTTTGCACCGTGTGCGGATGACATCTAAGACCTGCACGCGTTGTCCTGTGTAGGAAAGGGGAGGGTGGGACTAATTGGAAGAGCTCATCAGAACACTCCCCATGGTACAAACGGTAAAATACAGCCATGGACGCAACATCTCTACGCAGCTGTAAAGGTTCTAGGGTGTTCGTGATCTCGGGATTCCCAATGATGCGGACCGCACGTCGCTGCAACCTGTCGAGAGCATCTAGTAAGTACTTTGCTGAACCATCCCAGAGATGCGAGCAGTACTCCACACAGGAGCGAATTTGTGTCTTGTATAGAAGACACCGCTGCTCCGGCGTGAAAAACCGTCTCACTCTGTTCAGGACTCCGAGTTTTCGTGAGGCTGTTTTGATGATACTTTCGATGTAGTTTTTGTTATTCAGGTTGCAGCGAACATCCATACCTAGGATATTGAGATTGTCCTGCAGTGGCAGTGGCGTGCTCTGAAGAGTGGGAAGGGGAAGGAAAGAAGATACTTTTGCTGTAAACGCACATGCCTGCGTCTTCTTGGCATTGAACTCAACCAGGTTCTCAGAGCCCCATTGAGAAATGTGATTCAGGATCCCGTCAAGCTCAGTGACAAGAAGCTGCCTTTTCTCCGCGATATCCGACTGCTTGGCCGCAGGATGTCCATGATAACTCCCATGCAAAGTGCTATCGTCTGCATAACAATGAACATTGCCGGTAGACAGCATGTCGTTGATATGCAGAAGAAAGAGAGTGGGTGATAAGACGGACCCCTGGGGCACGCCAGCATTAACCTGCAGAAACTCCGAAGCTCGTCCGTCACAAAGGACGCGAATACGGCGACCCTGCAGGAAGCTAGCAACCCAGTTGCACAGCCTAGAAGGCAGACCAAAGGCAGGTAGCTTGGAAAGAAGCGATTTGTGCCAGACTCTATCGAAAGCTTTGGCGATGTCAAGACTAATTGCCAGTGACTCGCCGTGCTTGTCCACAGCCTCACCCCAAAGATGGGTAACGTATGCTAGAAGATCACCCGTTGACCGTTTCGGTCTGAAGCCATATTGCCGGTCATTAATTAAGGAGTGATCCTCTAGGTGCCGCATGAGCTGTTTGTTGATTATGTGCTCGAACACTTTGCACAGCACTGAGGTGACGGCTATGGGTCGATAGTTGGCTGGCTCCGAGCGATCCCCCTTCTTGGGAATCGGCTGAACATTCGCCTCTTTCCAAGGCAAAGGCACTGTACCCGAACTGTAGGATAGCCGGTACAGGCGCGTAAGCATTGGAGACAACTCCGCTGCACATTTTTTCAAGACTACCGCTGGAATACCATCCGGACCACTGGCTTTCCGGACATCGAGTGATTGCAGCACTGCACGGACATCGCGTTGCCTGATATGGATATCAGGCATCGCGTGGTCACTGTCGGGTAGTGTTGGTGGCTGCGTACCACAATCATCGATTCGGGAGTTGGCCGCAAAGAGATTAGCCAGCAGATTTGCCTTCTCTTGCGGCTCATGGGCCAGGGATCCATCAGGGTTACGCAGCGGAGGCAGCGAAGGCTGACAGAAGTTTGCTTGCACGGCTTTAGCCAGTCGCCAGTAGCCACGGCTTCCCGTGGGATGCATCACTAGCTCTTGACCAAGCCGCGCTATGCGCAGGGCATCCGCTCTGACGTAGGCCCTTCTGCAGACCTTTGTGGCTCTGTTGTACGCCGCCTTGAAGTGGCCCAGATTGGGATGGCGCGTGACGCGCGCCCCTACCCAAGCGCGGTACGCAGACTGTTTTTGTTCAACAGCTTCCGCACACTCGCGCCCGAACCAAGGGCGCACCCCGCGGTCACCGGTGACATCGGTGTATGAGATATAGTATTCCATACCCAGACCGATCTCACCGGCGACAGCAGTAGCACAATCCGATGGGTTCTTACCTTCAAAGCAGCGCTCAACCCACGGGATGGACGCAAAATAGTCACGAAGTCCATCCCAGTCCGCTGACGAGTAGTGCCAGAGACGCCGCTTCCCCTGCACGGGTCGTGGGGGCGCTATAATGGGCACCGTGGAACAGACCAGACAGTGGTCGGAGTTGCCTAAAGCGGCTCGCACCGATACACTGTACCGGTCCGGATCACTCGTCAGCAGAGAAGGTGCTAGGCCCGACCTTCTTGGTATCCTAGTGACCTCGTGCACCAATTGGGTCAGGCCGTGCGCCAGAGCAAACGCGTGGGCGGCTCTTCCCGCATGGTCTGTTTTGGAGGAGCCCAACCAGATCTCGTGGTGGGCGTTAAAATCCCCCAAAAACACCATTTCGGCATTCGGAAATCGCTCCTGCGCATCATCTGCCGCCTGACTCAGATATTCAAAGAGTCGAGTTGTCTCAGAATCTCCTGTATGGGAACGGTAGAGGCACACATAGATCTGACTCGTAGGGCCATGGTCTACGTGTACCCAAAGGATGGAGAAGGATGGGTCCTCTAGGCAGCGCAAACGGCGACAGCAAACATCCGCCCTAACAAACACGCACACCCCGGCTTTTGCACGAAAACTTTCCTCAAGAACATAGCCAGGGTAGAGCAAGTAGGTCGTGTCGTCAGGGCGGTGTATTTGCGTCTCCGTTAGAAAAAACATGGCAGGTTTCGCCGTCTCTAGGTGTTGGTGGACGGCGTTGAGGTTTGCATGGAGCCCACAGATGTTAGTGGACTCCACCTCAAATAGCAAGCTTTTGGGAGTGTGTCGAGCCGCTGTGTTGCCTATTTCCTTGAATTGCGCTGCCATGAGTTTGGGTGGGAGAAGGCGTGAAAAAAGAGGTGATTGCCGCCGCAGCACCGTGTGACAAAGCGCGGGATATTGGTTTTATCTATGAATGTGAGGCATGGCGAGAGCCGACGCGCCGAACGGAAGGGCCCCCGTACCCCCCCGAGTATGGTCGCCGGGCTCCCAATTCCGGTCACCAACCGGCACGACGAACCATATCGGGATTATGCGCGGCCTGGTGAGGCAGCCTCCCAAGGTGGTTAACCCCAGTTGGGCCCCTGTACTATACCGCGGGCGGCCAGCGGCACCACCGTTTCTACAGGTCTCCCTGTTCGGCGCATCGCCCCGCGCCATCCCCACTAGACTACGCCAAGACCCACTGGTCCCACTAGTGCTGCGACAACCACCACCTCTGCCCGGCTATGCACTTGCTGACCCCTGAACACAATCCAACCGAGATTGAATTGCTATGGAGGGTTTTTCGCAATAGTGCACGGTGGTACCTACCCGGTCGAAACTTGAGACAAATTTGTGCCACCAAGTTTCTACCACCAGTGTTTTGTGTTTGACACTAGTAATGTGTGAATGATCATGTCAATATCAAATCATACATTATGAAAGAAAGAAAGAAAGAAAGAAAGAAAGAAAGAAAGAAAGAAACAAAGAAAATACACACACAAAAAAATAGTAATGCCATTAATACCATGTGCCAGTGTGGAGTGTGTGTTTAAAAGGCCGCAGTTCAGCCTACATGTTTCATCACATGTGACAATACATTATGCAAATATATAACGAAATAAAATATATTATGCAGTACGATGAAGTCACTTTCCCAGTCAAGTAGTTCCAAATTTAAATAAGAAATCCCGGAATGCTCTACCTCTCAAATATGAATTACCACAATTTGGTACTACTTACTTTACTTACGCAAACGGAACGCTGCGGTACATCCCTACATACCGCCAACTTCCCAAGTCCAACAACATCTGCGCCACTGCAATTTAAACTTTACTCCCTTAAGATTACAAGTCATGCAGACTGCAAACTAAAGCTGTTGTACAGCAATCTTGGAGAAATGCAAAGTGCAACGATGCGCAGAAGAAGTACGATATTAATCCGGGACATTTTTAACTTTTTAATTCAAAGCAAACTGTGTTTTTAATGGTGGCGTCGTTGCAGACAGATACGATTATTCTTCTGTATTCTTTTTTACGAGTATACAATAAGCGAAACAGTATTAGTTATTGAAGTTTATTATATTAAGCCTGAAAGGAAATTACTTCTTTCAATTTTAATATTACAAACTTCAAAGGCAAAAAAGCGTTATTGGAAAAATGTTGCCTTTTGAAACCTTATTAACTAAGACCTTTGTGTTATGTTTTCCTTAAAATGCGGACTTAACACTTGATAATCTAGGGTCATAATAGAGCGAAGGATATGCCTGTCAACCTCACCTTCGGCAACCAAAGCGACCCACAGGCGGCGTGCGTTTTAGTCGGTTCGAGTCCGACATAACCTCCTTCTCCGGCTCCGGTGGGGAGGTATCCGCGGGGATTTAAAAAAAAAAAGGTCATAATAGAATTCGTATAAAAAAATTGCCTAAAATAGATTGAACGATTCTTCTTGACGTCATAAAAATGAGGAATTTTATTTAACATATGTAACAGTTTATAGATAGAGTGGGGATGACCCCGATTTGACTGTCAATTTTCTAAATACTTATATACTTTCAGGCATGCAAACCCGGTACCAAGTATCGCCAATGGACACAGCAGCGGGACCGGCCGCGAATGGTGCAGTGCTTCGTATCGAGCCTGTTCGCGCGCAGCGTGACGACGCGACCTACGAGTGTGTCGCCGAGAACGGGGTTGGCGATGCCGTCACTGCGGTTGCTACTTTGACAGTTTTTGAAGGTAAGTTGTAGTATAACAATGACTTATACACCCACTGTGCCCATATACATATGGGGCCCATATACCTATGGGGCGGTTAGCTCAACGGGGCCCGTATGGTTCGTTATTATGCAGACTTAATTGCACACAGTAGACGACCATAGACAGACGGCTAGGTGACGTTTCGGACAAATTTATTCGGACAATATTGTCCGTATTTACATAGTGCATCAATTGATTTTCATCCTTCATCATCATCATGCCTTACTCGTACGTGTCTGAGCTAAAAGAGCAGCCGTATTTGAAAAAAAAAAGTTGAAATAGTTTTATGATTAAGAGTAAAGTGATGATTCAATTTATACCTGTTACTCATACCTGTTACTTTTATTCTTACTGGTTACTTATACTTGTTACTTATACCTGCCACTTTAGTCTGTTTTGTACCTACTATAAAAGTATTCTACAGCGTTCTACCGAGAACTTTGCACGTACGTCTGACGTGAACATCGTATACATAAATAAACAACTAAATATGCAGTAACTAACAGTTACTTAAAGTTTTCTATGCTGCGAGTATATTTTTAGTAAATAATTAATATTTGTTACGTATATTTGCATAACACACGTAATATTGATATTAAATATGAATATTATGTTTATTGGTTAGTAAGAGATCAGAAATATGGTATAATACGTAATGGAATTTAGATAGATAGGTAATTCTTTATTGTACACCAATAGATTACAGTAGAACTTGTAGGTAGCATGCAGGTAGCATGCAGTTTAATGTACAATGGGCGGTCTAATCGCTGAAAGCGATTTCTTCCAGGCAACCTTGGGATGGACCGTGATGTAATAAAGCAATTTGTTTTTTGCAAATTGATGCATGTATTATATAGTAGAAATACTCAGAATAATACAAATGTACATATTCATTCAAGCAATGAGCAAGAATCGAAGCCAAGATCTCTGACGTACACTCTACCACCACGCCACAAAGGTTTATCAAATACTTTATATATAATTTTCGAAATTATTATGCAGTGTACAAAACTAACAAATTAAATCTCAGCACCTATATTATTATACAGCCGTAGTCCTAAATGCATCTGCGGGCGTATATTGCGGTAACTTTACGACGTAAACCAGTGCAATCTCAATCCCGGTCCGAGATAGTCCCGCCACGAACTATGGGTACATAAAGCTGTCTTTAATTCTAGTGGCGCCTTCTTTATAGCTTTATCTTTCGTATCCAGTTATCTGGGTTCAATAGTGTTCGGTTTATTTATAAAATTAAATATACTTTTTAAATGTGTTGAGTCGTTATACTCGTAATACTTAGTATAGTGGTATTTAAAAAAATATATTAACTTTTTTGTTCTTTATCAACTACAGAACTGAATTAAATTGACTTTATATTGAAAATATCTTATTAAAACCATATAATAGTAATTGACCAAAAGGAAGATGTTCTACAAAAATAATAATATTAAATAATAATGAATATTCTACAACATTCTACACAACGCTATCAGCATAGCTTAGCAGCATAGCATAGCTTAACTAGCTTGTGTTATAGAATCTAGAATGCGGATAAACATACTTAGATACTTTTTTTATAAACAACATATTATACATAGAAACACCCAGACCAATGCAAATATACATATTCGTGCATACAAATATTTACACTGAGCAGGAATCGCACCCGCGCCTCCTGCGTTGCAGTTGAACGTTCTACCGCTACGCCACAGAGGTTGTCAAATTTTTTTAGTATTTGAGGTTCATAAAACTGACCTACACAATTAACAATTATGCTTATAATAATAATAATAAAATTTCTTTATTAAAGCATCTTTGGCTCATTGGGTTAGTAACAATTTCTTACATGGCTATGTTACAAATAATTTAAATGATAAATAAAAATAAATTTACAATAAACAATACATATAAAGTGCTAAAAGGTTATCACTGAAGAGGATACCCTGCAACACCGATTTATAAATATGCAGTCTAACCTGCTTGCAATCATGCTCAGGACACTGTTGGGGCTGGCCCGCACCCGGCGCACCAAGGATGCGCACCTCTTCCTGATTGTTGCATAGAAACAGTCAACCCTGGCTTCAGCAAACATCCCTGATGCACCACAGTATCGGGGCAGCCCCATCAACACCCGGAACGCGTTATTGTATTGAACGCGAAGGGCGCCGTAAGCCCGCCCGCATTATAATTTAATACTTTATGACTTTACAAGTTTGTATGACCGACTAGTTGCGAACACAATATACACAAAACAAAGTACACTTCATTTTAAAACGTGCGAAAAAACGTCCTCACGGATACCTCTCCGCCGGAGCTGGTGGGAAAGGTTTGGTCGGACTCAAACCGACTAAAACGCTCAGCGCCCGTGAGTCATTGTTGGTTGCCGAAGGTGAGGTTGACAGGTATATCCCTCGCACCCCGGCTGACCCAGGGCCATCTCCCTCAAACTGGCCCTCCTCGGGTGTGGGGACAACAGGGTCCCCAACTCGTCCCCGGAAACGGGGAAAAGTGCACTGTTCGAAAAAATATAGACATTATTCACTTACTGTTCAAAACAAACCCTATTAAAAGAAAATAACGAATACTTCCTTGTAATAACAATATTATTAAGTAAGTACTTATACGCAAATACTTGGTCCATAATACTAGTATTATTTAATTCTAATTTATTTGTGTATAGGTGCCCGTGCTTAGGCTACTGGATCGAGAATATCGTATTTAAATTTTTAATGGAAAAGTACTCAGTGGGTAATTTCAATTTAATAGCTTATTAAAGAAAAATTTACATCTTTTGATAGTAAATATTTATTATTTTATATCAGACTAATTCCATCTTACTTTATCAGCTAGCAGATTAAGTTGTTTTGAATCTCAAAGATGTTAATAGAACCTTATCCACCCCAATAATTAAAAAAAATATATTCACCCCTTCTTACAAAGCATTTCACTTAATAAAATTCCAAGTCTATAAAAATTCGAATACAGAAAAACTAACCATGCTTCCTTTGCACCGTGATTCTACTGGCTCAAGTTAACTACCTTCCCGCACATAAAACAGACTAGCGCGGACACAATGATCCTTCCGGGACATAACTCGGTGGCAAGACGGCTTCCTTGCAAGCCCGGCCGGCGTGCGCGGCTTTCAATAAATAAGCATTAAAAGCCGTTGATAACGACCGCGACAAATAAACCGAGTGTTAGTGATAATTGGTTTTTATGCGAGAAGAAAGTGTTGTTGAAGTGTTATAGAATTTGTTATAGGTTTGTGACTAGGGACAGATTTTAAATATGGCTGATTATATTTCTACCGGGTTGCTAGTCTGATTCTACGAAGGCAACTCGGGCGTCAAAGGTCGATGAACGACCTCCGCCCCCCATATGCGCCGGCCTGGGGGTGACAGGTGGAGCTGCCTGTCACCCTGGCAGAAGCAGGCCGCGGCGGTGGCGCGCCTGTCGCGCCTTCCCGTTTCCGGGGACTCTGTAGTCCCCACACCCGAGAAGAGGGCCAGATCGTGAGAGATGGCCCTGGGTCGGCCGGGGTGCGAGGGATATGCCTGTCAACCTCACCTTCGGCAACCAAAGCGACCCACAGGCGGCGTGCGTTTTAGTCGGTTCGAGTCCGACATAACCTCCTTCACCGGCTCCGGTGGGGAGGTATCCGCGGGGATTTTGCGCACGTAAAAAAAAAAAAAAGTCTGATTCAGATTTTTTTTTAATATTGTGTATCACAGCCGCGTTGTTCCTGGCAGAGTACAATTTGGACCACCCCATCTCTTCCCATGCGGTGTGGTACAAGCCGACTAAGGGATACAGCTGTTTACCATCAGACATCCCTGACACAGCCTCAGATGCATGATTTCAGTCAACATTAGTACTAGCCCGGAAGACGGCAATAGGCTCACCCCATTTCATGATTGGTGAAATGTGGGTGTTAATTTACCACCACCTCCGGGGATGGAGGCGTGATTATATATATATGTATGTATTACCAAAAGGGTAGACGAACGTGCATTATCATAAACCTATATTTTTAAATATTTCTCACCGTTTTTTCTTCTTATTTTTAATTTATCGGAAATACCCCTCCAGTTAAACTAAAATTGCCTGTGTAGGAAGTTGGCTCCTGTCAGTGGTGTAAGGGTTGGCTTCTAACCCGGTACCTCTCGAATTCCTAACACTAAGACACCTACGCTTACTAAATTTCATATTGGTAAATCTCAGTCAAACTTATCAGAATGTGATATGGCAAATATGCCACCATTGACGACAATAATTTACGAAATTCGGAGGTGGGTAATATATTTTAGGTTGATAAGTACAAACCTAATAGCCAAAGTTAAATGTACACTCCGTCGCTCTCACCATTACTTACGTAACCGAAACTTTTAGGTAACAATTACCAAGTTCACCCAACTGCACATCAAACGACAACAAAATCGTACCGAACCGACAAAATACGATGACATTTACCGAGCGTAAATGAAAGCCCGGGAATTATTACAATGATAAGTTAAGTTGCCGATTTACGAAGCCACGTCGCGGTGTAATTGACGACTAAATCGCGATAATGACGTCATAACTCAACTCAGGCACATTAACCCCTTTGCATACATTTGTGGCGAATTAGAGACAGTTATTTTATGTTTGGTTTTGAATTGTGACGGTTTTTGTTCTTGTCGATTCAATTGTTTTGTTACAATTTTGCTATTCAAAAATGGAATGCTGATTAATTTGTAACTTTATTCTAGACGCAATAGTGATTGCAATTTATTAATTACACGAAATAATACTTTTAAAAATTCATCACAATTCAATTAATGCAATAATGTGCATTTGTATTTGTACAAAGATAAATCCTTTGTACATATATTTTGTGCAATTGATAAACAAAATACTACGATAGGTATCACTTGAAAGCTGGAACCTAAAAATAGCATATTATTTATTTGAAAAATATAGTCATCTTTGTACCTACATATATCTATATATATAAACAACTAAAACACTTTAGAGACTTTGGGCTGTTGGAGTGTGGAGGCAAAACGATTTGCGGAGGATATCGGAGGTAGAATCAGGGAGAAGTCGGGCGACTCCCGCGCCGGATCGTGCCTGGTCCAGAGGCTGTCCATCGCCATTAAAAGGGGCAACGCAGCCAGCGTGATGGGCACCTTCGCGCCAGGTACAGGTCGCGCCTATCTTTTAGGGACGAGCGCGAATGCGTGTGATTGTTTTTTTTAATTAATTAGTTATTTGATATTTATCAATAAGCTAAGCTCAACACTAAAACATACAATTAAAATATAATTTAAATACCTAAACAATAACTGAATTAGTTTCCACCTGATTAAGTTAATCCAATTAATTACCAAATTAACTCAATTGTAACGCGAAAACGAAATATTTGCGAATAAACTTCACCATTGATTAGTAAATTATTTGTAATCATATTACTTAATGTTCACGTGGATAGGTACAGGTTAATTACTGCCTTGTATTTGACAAGCGATACAAAGCGATAATTTTGTAATTATGTATGTCGCTTTATCGCACGATATTGTATTGACTTATGCTAATATGTTTCATTATAAAGCTGATTATAGCAGTGCATTGGCTAGTTTATATAAAGGCGATGATAGACTTGCCACGATGTAACCTACAGTCTAGGTCTAGATAGTACGAGGGTCAGATCGAGAGAGATGGCCTTGGATCGGTCACGTCAACCTCATCGCCGGAAACGAGCCAATTAGTCCCACCCTCCTCTTTTCTACACAGGATAACACGTGCAGGGCTTAGATGTCACCCGCATACGGTGCAAAGTATCCGATCAAGAACCAAGCGGTTTGGAGACTCTTACCTTTGTCGTACCATTAAGACCTGGAATTCAATACCAGCTCACGTGTTTCCTTCTTCCTACAGTTTCGCGTCCTTTAAGCGGGACGTGAAAAAGCATATGGAGAGGCCGTCAAGCTGAGTATCGCCATTGTATCAAATCAAATCATTTATTTTTTCAAAGTGGTATATGTATGTAATGGTGACCCTCTTTTCTGAGATTTTGCCTTCAGCTTACCATCAGGCGTAACGAAGTCTAATTGAAGTGTTTTATGTATAAAAAAAACAGGCGCTATGCATTTTAGTCGGTTCAAGTTCGACTTAACCTCTCCCCACCGACTCCTATTTTCCCTTTCTATTGTTCCCTAATGTGGTGGACGGTGTTATAGCGTTATATGTAGCATGGCATTATGATTTGGTGGTATAGCAATTATGTCAATGAGCCTATCGCAGTCCTCTGCTGAATATAGGCCTCTCCCAATCTTAGGAGACTTTTCACGTAGTCCACGGCTTTCAGACGGGTGGATTTTATCTCGAGTTTTAAGTTTTCCTTCTCTCGCAGTGATATAGTCTGCTTATTTTCGCGTTGCTCACGTCTTACGACACATCGGAAATGATGAGATGGTTATACTTGTACACCACACGGCATATGCAATTAAACAAATTCAAATTTACCTACCCTGTACTTTTACCAATTCAAAAACACTGTGACCTTTCACAATATTACATGATCCACATATACAAGCATATTTCACTGTCACGTAGATTGCAGGGTTTCAGGACCGTCCCACAGGGCCAAGCGTAAAATTGCGTAGGGACATTAGTGTGTCCCGGTTAGACACATATGCTAAATAAAATCGAAGTTAGAAGACTGTTTTAAATGGCTATGTATACTAATGAGTTTTAATTTTGACATTGTGCAGATAGCGTGGGTAGATTGCGAGAAAAACGAAATGAAAATCGATTTCTAGCATAAATTAATCATAATTTTATACTGTGTACTGCCCCTTTTCAGCTTTTATAATTAAATCTCCATCCTACAGAAATTATAGTGTTATCTTAGTCATTTAAAAAGAAATCAAGACAGAAAACCTTACAAGCACAGAGTAGAAACCTGACTTCTTGAAAACCTGTAAATGCTCCACAGTACACTATCGCAACCCTTTAGACTTTTTTTTTTTTTACGTGCGCAAAATCCCCACGGATACCTCCCCACCGGAGCCGGTGGAGGAGGTTATGTCGGACTCGAACCGACTAAAACGCACGCCGCCTGTGGGTCGTTTTGGTTACCGAAGGTGAGGTTGACAGGCATATCCCTCGCACCCCGGCCGACCCAGGGCCATCTCTCGCGATCTGGCCCTCGTCTCGGGTGTGGGGACTACAGAGTCCCCAACTCGACCCCGGAAACGGGAAGGCGCGCTAGGCGCGCCACCGCCGCGGGGTGCAACCCTTTAGACTATAAAAAATCTGTTGGCTTTTTCAAGACAGGACTATTCCAAACACCCTGCATACACTTGCACCCCAATTATGCCAAAACGACATCCACTTTAAAAATATACAGCTGACAATTACTTCAGAAACTTACTGACCAGATTTTCTGTTACCAAAATGACTTTTGATTACAAAGGGATGAACAATTTAAATGAATGAATGAAGTGACACCACGTTGACAGGCTTCCAGTCGCGTCGCGCAGCAAGCAGGTTACATACAGGCATATCGCAAAAAAGTAATGGTAAAAATATGTATACCTATCAAAAACGAACAATGGACAGCGGGACGGTGCATAAATTATATTAATCCGCGTACGACCCGCGGTTTTCACTTACATATTAATTTTAAAATAAAATAAGTAATTTACTGTTAAAAGATTAATGGGGCTTCACCTATTTTTTAAAATCAGGGACCTCGCGATGTTAAGGCTGACTTTTTAACCACTAGGCTATAAGTATACGATTCCTATAGGCTATATAGGCTATGAGGATACGATACCGGTTTTTGAAATTTAAGTTTTCAACAAGAAAGAAAGAAAGAAAGAAAATATTTTATTCAGGCCCCACACAGCCCAACAACGGGACTAACATTATATCAGTATCAAAATAATTGGGATATTTGTTTTTTTATACCACTTAGTTGTCAGACAAGCACACGGCCCACCTGATGGAAAGTGGTTACCGTGGCCTATGGACGTTTGTAACGCCAGAGGAGTCACAGTCGCGGTGCCAACCCTGTAAGTACAGAGTTTCTGTGCCGTCAGTAGAAGACAAAGCAGGACAAGCCTATAATCTTCCACTGACAGTACCAATTCTCCAGTGAGCTCTGGCTACCCTACTCACCGCTGGGAACACAACACGAAGTTATTCGATGAACGACCTCCGCCCCCCATGAGCGCCGGCCTGGGGGTGACAGGTGAAGCCGCCTGTTACCCTGGCAGAAGCAGGCCGCGGCGGTGGCGCGCGTGGCGCGCCTCCCCGTTTCCGGGGACGAGTTGGGGACTCTGTAGTCCCCACACCCGAGAAGAGGGCCATATCGTGAGAGATGGCCCTGGGTCGGCCGGGGTGCGAGGGATATGCCTGTCAACCTCACCTTTGGCAACCGAAACGACCCACAGGCGGCGTGCGTTTTAGTCGGTTCGAGTCCGACATAACCTCCTTCACCGGCTCCGGTGGGGAGGTATCCGTGGGGATTTTGCGCACGTAAAAAAAAAAAAAAAACACGAAGTTATTCTAGCTGGGTATTCTGTAGGGCGGAGGTACTTCTCCAGTCGGACTGCTGCGATATATACCATGTTGCATTGTTTCGAGTTTCGAGTAAATCTTCTCCAGTTCTTCCGTGATCATGGTGCTCGCAATAGCGCCGAACTATCGAAAACTCGAAACAATGCAAGGTAATTATCCCGATTATTTTGATACTGATGTGAGTGACCATGATAGTTTAAATACCTATAACAGTATATCGTTACAACTTTTATATAAACTGCATTTATCATTTGGTACATAAATTGATTATAGAACCAATAGATATATCCACAACATTCCACAACAACATTCTATTCAACGCTATCTCTAGACCCATGGTAAGCATAGCTTAACTAGCTTGTGCTATGGAATCTAGAATGCTGATAAACATACTTTAATACTTTTTTTTTGTAAATACATACATATCATACATAGAAACACCTAGACCAATGCAAATATACATATTCGTGTATACAAATATTTACACTGAGCGGGAATCGAACCCGCGCCTCCTGCGTAGCAGTCACACGTTATACCGCTATGCCACAAATTCCGTCAATCAAAAATATACCAGAAATCAAGATACAATATCATCCAAATCAACCAGCCGTGAGAGGGTTACCGTCATCATGTCATACGTTTAACATACGAATGAGTGACACTTTGAAATGAAGGGTTACAGCAGAACCCAAGCTACAGTTTGTAACACTAAGACGTTGCAAGGGTTAAACATTACCCTTGCTGAATAAGAGGCATTACATCATACAAGTGAATAAGATGGGTGTTATGAATAAGTTAATGAATTTGAATAGGTTTGATATGGTGTTAGTTTTGAAGGGAATGGAGTGACAGTAGGTTTACGTTTAAAGTCTTGTAATTATTACTATTTGGATAAAGATATTTATAGAGATATGTTCGTACAGATTCTAGTAATATATTCTAAGTACAAATAAATTAATTTTAGGTGACTACTTTTCCTGGCTATCACGCAGATACATATACATATTTTATGCCGGTAAATACCCAAACAGATAGGCAATTATGATTTTCAGTCCCACGTATAATGAGGTGAGCATATTGCCGTCAAGCGGCGGGAACACAGATAACATTACATAAAGGCACGCTATACCTATACAATTAGGTGTCAAAACTCATTAATCCATTTACTTTCTGCGTTCCGTTCCAAATTCAAAAAACCAAAATTCATTCCCGCCTCACCCGGGAACCTTGCCACAATTGTTTTTGAACAACTTGTCTAAATAATTGTTTACCAACATAAAATTCGATGATTTGCCTTATCTTCACAACAAAAATATCAGACAACATGGCGGACTTCATACCCAAGGGTACGGAAAGAATTCATTGCTTAGTTACGGGCCATTTGTTTATAGATAACTTGTTATAAAAGGTACCTGCCGTGCAACACCTAGTGGATTGTCTAGATATTCTTCAGAAACTATTTCGTGCCCTTTAACTTGTAATCAACTCATGTCTAAATTAAAAAAGATCAGAATTCAGAACGGAAGTTGAACTTATGACCAGTCGCTTGCTAAGGAGAATACTCTGACCAATTTTATTAAGCTTTCTGGACAACCTTGTTGCTGTAAAGTAAAAATTCACCTTTTTTTATAACCGCTTCCCGTCAGGTGGGCCATGTGCTTGTCTGCCAACTAAGTGGTATAAAAAATAAAAAAATACCACTTAGGTGGCAGACAAGCACATGGCCCACCTGATGGAAAGTGGTTACCGTAGCCTATGGACGTGTGTAACACCAGAGGAGTCACTCTCGTGTTGCCGACCTTGTAAGAACAGAGATTTTCTGTGCCGCCAGTGCAAAACACAAAATCACGACAAGCCTTTAGTCTTCCCACTGACAGCACGAATTCTCCAGTGAGCTCTGGCTACCCTACTCACCGCTGGGAACACAACACGAAGTTATTATAGCCGCGGTATTCTGTAGGGCGGAGGTACTTCCGCGGCGGTGTCCTACCTTCTTAAAAACCTATACATAAGGACGATGCTTGAATTATATGGGAAAAGTCTTTTAAGAGATATAGAAACCTTTTTATTACATAGATAATATACAAAAACATAATATTTAAAAAAAAGAATTTGATGATAGAAATGATTTAAAAATTCTCGCATTTTTATATCATTTCTATCATCAAATTCTGTTAATTTATCGCCGTTTTTTATATGTGAAGACATAAAAGTCGATATATAAGTGTTATAGCGGAACTCGTAGACATAAACCAGATGTAAATCGGCTGAATTACAGTGACATTGATGGTGATATACCGCTATAGGCGGCAACAGGGTGATATAATCCGGCAGTGTCATACTAGCGCGCCACCAAACCGGTTGTACTAAATTTACGGATTGGAACGGTTAGAATTGAGGGAAATAATTTGTATCTAAAGAAAGGTAAAGCTTAGTATTTATTGCAATCCTTATGTTTTAGGCTGAAATTGTACGATAGTGTAAACTCCAGCAATCAATTAAATGGTGGTTGGACTAGCCCCCTAGACAAGACTGAACCCTAGAGATGATCGGCGTATTGTAGAATAAAATGACAAATGTATGGAATTTGACATATTTGACAGTTGTCAACACATGTCATAAACGTCAAATCCTATACATTCGTCAATCTAATTTACAATATTTCCAACGAATTGCCACTTGTGTAGAGGGACTGTTTTAACATCACTATCCCGGTTGCATTACTCGAAGACGAAAGAAAGATTATATTTTGGCTTTGTTACTTTCGCACCATTAAGGCCTGGAATTCATTACCAGCTCACGTGTTTCCTTCTTCCTATAGTCCCGGGTCCTTTAAGCGGGGCGTGAAAAAGCATATGATGAGGCCGTCAAGCTGAGTGTCACCATTGTCACACGGTATGTGTAAGTAATGGTGACCCTCTTTTCTGGGACTTTGCCTTCAGCTTACAATCAGGCAAGGCGAAGTAAAATTGACGTGTCCTATATAAAAAAAAAAAAAAAATCTCATTAAATTGACTGCACTCCGTGAGATGGTAAGCTAGCTAGCTAGCCATTACAGATGCTGTCCCTGGAATGGCGGTCTCTACCTTTTATTTACTGTGTTTAATCCCCACGAATACCCCCCCCCCCCCACCGGAGCCGGTGGGGGAGGTTATGTCAGACTTGAACTGACTAAAATGCACTCCGACTGTGTGGGCCGCAGGTTGCTAGAGGTGAGATTATTTCAGACACATCGCATCGCGCGTCGCGCATTGCCTCCGCGGCCTGCTTCTGCTAGGGTGACAGACGGTTTCACCCGTCACCTCCAGGCCCGCGCTCATTTTGCGACTTCAGACGCCCGAGCCGCCGCCCCTCGCGGTCTACCTTGAGAGATGTTTTTTCGCGTAGATAATCCGGGATTATCTAAAGAGGGAGCTCCTTAATTTGGTTGAATTTGGATTTAGTAAAAAAGGCTATATGTTGATGTTTCGCCTTACCCTTTTTAACTACCTTGATGTGAATAAATTTAGAATCTCCGATACTAAATCGTATGGTTGCTAGTAACACACCGAGTGATCTTAAATTAGTATTTTTATTTTATTTTGTAATAAACACCAGATGGAGAACAAACCAAACTGAGGACGATTTTTAGGTGTAGAATGGTGCCAAAACGGTAGCCCTCACAAAACACTGTATACTCACATATATTATCGCGTGTATCCCGATAGTTTGATATTAAAATCACGTATTGTATATAATAGAGCCCCCAGAAGCGGCCACCTGCCGGCTGCTTTAATCTGAATATAAATTGTCTGTAATTAAAGTGGACTCGGACATGGGGGGAATAAATGCGACCACTTGAAACAAAGCCTTTGGGTGTGGTCCAGAATGGAAGAGACACGCGAGTTTTGTTAATGTAGGTAATTGAATATGTAACGAACTTTTTGATGGATAGCACAGGTTTATTTTATTGAAAAAATATTAATAAAACACTATGTTTGAAAACTTAAGAAATACGACTGACCTGCCAAAAATATTTTTTCTTAAAAACATATTTTAACCAGTATCACTTGAGATGCTGAGCATAAAAGGATATTCAACACGGATCAATTTTGAAACTTTAATTGAAATTTTCAAAGGTAGGTATGGTGGAATAAGGAAATTAATTTGTACACTAAAAAGTAGTGAAAAAAGGCCGAGATTTGGTGGCTTCTGATCTGCTACTCTTGCCTTTCCAGAATATGATTTTGTCGTAATCGTTTTAGTGAGAGATATTTGTACTAAGTGGTGAAATTTTAATACATACATTCACGCATTTATCCCCGTAGGGTTAGACAGTGGTGATTTAACACCCATATTTCACCAATCATTGTATTTGGTCCCGCGTAATAGGGGGTGAGCCTATTGCCTTTTTCCGGGCACTATTGTTGACTCGAGCCATGCATCTGAGGCTGAGTCTGGGCTGTATATATCTGTCTAATGTTAAACAGCCCTATCCCTTAGTCGCATTGTACGACACCGCATGGGACGAGATTGGGTGGTCCAAATTCTACTCTTCGTAAATAAGCTGTATTCTTTATGTGGCTTTGTTCGGAGTTTTGTTCTATCCTAAAGAACAATACTTTTTAAATCGATTAAGGTAGAAAAATTTAATTAGTTCTTTCTTTCTTCTTTCTTTCTTTCTTTCTTGCTTCTTTCTTACGGCGACGGTGAATAGTTAGCATACTAAACGCTTTAAAATTTAATTCAATAGGTAGTATTTTTTAATATAATCGTATAATTGATTGCTGGCTTTGCATCACTTCGCGTGTAACTTAGACCAATCATATCTCAGTGAGCCCTTGTAATTCGGGCTCAAACGGCACCATATTTTTTCCCGAAGCTTTTGTGGGTAATAGTACTATATTTTGTGCTATATGTAGCTTTTGGAAGACATTATTGCGAAAGACAGTACAAGAATTAAATCGCCTGATTTATATTAAAAGGTCATCAGAAAATATATACTTGCTATATGTTTTTTTTTCAATTAATCTAACATCCACAGCAACATTCTATCATCGCACCGCTCGCCTTTTCGCATTCATGCCCACATATTGCAACCTGACACAGTACGTACTGTGCGGTATGAAAGAAACTTCATCCCACGCACACTCAAGCTGTGGAATGAACTCCCTGCTGCGGTTTTCCCATGCGCCTACAATATATGGTTCTTCATAAGAGCATTAGGTTTCTTCAGGGTCGTCAGCGCAAGTGTGACGCCCCTGGTGTTGCATACGTCCGTAGGCCGCGGTAACCACTTTCCATCAGGTGTGCCGAGTTTGTTGCGAGTGAGTTGCAGAAATCCACATTCACTATGGATGATGGTGCCGCTGTGATAACGTTTCTCTTGCTTTTTCGTAATTTCATGTATGAGATGGGGGGGGGGATTATACATATAATCACATCACTATCCCCGGAGGGTTAGGCAGAGGTGAATTAACACCCACATTTCACCAATCGTTGAATTCGGTCCCTAGGGGGTGAGCCTAATATAATTATTGACTTTACCCAAAAATAATCAAACATTTTCGAACGATATATTTTTTTAGAAAAAGATTATTACAACCGAAATCACTAATATTCCATTTAACTCTTCCAACTAAGCTAAATTGCTTGTGTTATGAGGGTTGAGCTTATTGCCATGTTCGTTTCCGGTGGAGTAAACTTGGGCTACTTCATCTCTTCCTATGGGGGTCGTAGAAGGTGACTCAAGTATAGAGCTATTCTCCATCTGACAGTAAACATACAGCCTATGACTAAGTACCCACTTGATAGTAATAGCCTCGCGCCCTATTACGCGAGACCGAAAATCATAGTTGGCGAAATATGGGTGCTTAGACACCTCTGCCTACGCCTTCGGGGATTTACAGACGCGAGTATAATATATATATATATTTATATATATATATATATAAATATATGATATTATGATATTATAAATTATGATATTATATATAAATATATATATATATATAAATATAAATATATGTATAAAATGTATCTTAACTAGCAAACTATAAAGATAGCAAGCGTTAAACTTATTACATCTTTGTCTTCAATTTACAATACCTATGAACAGCCTATGTATAAAACATAACATAAACTTACGCCTATAGCCCCGAAGGAGTAGGCAGATGTGCTAACACCCACATTTCGCCAGTTTATATTTAGGTCCCAATGTAATAGGTGGCGAGCCTATTACCACTAACCGGGCACTTATAAACCTGCGATAAATACACACATAACTTCGAAAAGCATCGAAAAGTCATTGGTGTGTGCCATGGTAAAACCTGGGCTCGAACCCGAGACCTCGTCTCAGCAGTCCATTACCCATACCATTAGGCTACCGTGGTTAGCGTTAAACTTATAAAATCTTGGTCTTCAATTTACAATACCTATGAACAGCCTATGCATGTACAGAATATATAGGAAACCGTTGCCATAATAACCTTGTGTTGTGTTCCCGGCGGTGAGTAATTTAGCTAAAGCTCGCTGGAGAGTTTTTATGCTGTCAGTGGGAAAACCAAAGGCTTGTACTGCTTTGTCTTCTGCACTGACAGCACACAAACTCTCAGTGCTTATAGACTCTGTGGTGTAGCGGTAGTGAACGCGACCGCTACGCAGGATCCGCGGGTTCGATCCCCGCTCAGTGTAAATCTTTGTATACATTATATAGATATTTACATTACAAAAAAAAGTATTTAAGTATGTTTATCCGCACTCTAGATTCCATAACACAAGCTAGTAAAGCTACCTCCCCGTTTCCGGAGACGAGTTGGGGACTCTTTAGTACCCACACCCGAGAAGAGGGCCAGATCGTGAGAGATGGCCCTGGGTCGGCCGGGGTGCGAGGGATATGCCTGTCAACCTCACCTTCGGCAACCAAAGCGACCCACAGGCGGCGTGCGTTTTAGTCGGTTCGAGTCCGACATAACCTCCTCTAAAAAAAAAAAACCTAGTAAAGCTATACTTACGATGGGTCTAGATAGCATTGTGTTGAATGTAGACAATTTATTTATTTACAGGGTCGACAGCGCGAGTATAACTCCCGTGGTGTTGCACACGTTCATAAATCACGGTAACCACTTTCGATCAGGTCAGGCCGTGTGCTTGTCTGCCATCTAAGTGATATTAAAAAAAAAGAATACTTCAGACCGAATGGCCATATCGATCGGTTCGCGATGGGCAAACTTCAGAACTCACCATCTCACCATCGCATACTCCGCTTCACATAATGACATAAAACCTCTTTAAGATTCGAGTACAGTTGAAAAATTATTACGTCGCCGCCGGGCGTGTTGTTCGAGAACTTACTCAACTCTTGCTCTCTGTATGATCATGGAGAAATAATTCAAAATATAATGAACTAGTTTGCAGTTTCTTGAATAGTAAGTTAGAGGTTTTTCAGCCTCCGAACATGTGATGTGAGCCCGCTGACGTCGCGACTTTAAAAAAAAAAAATTATACAACTTAGATGGCAGACAATCACACGGCCCATCTAATGTAAAGTGGTTACCGTGGCCTATGGACGTGTGTAACACCAGAGGACCCACACTCGCGCTGTCGACCTTGTAAGCACAGTGTTTCCGTGCCGTCAGTGTAGAAGACAAAGCTCCAGTGAGCTCTGGCTACCCTACTCACCGCTGGGAACACAACACGAAGTTATTGTGGCCGCGGTATTCTGTAGGGCGGGGTACTTCCCCAGTCAGACTGCTCAATTGGGACGGAAATACCGTCTTTCAAATTAATTATACATTTTAGTCGTCGCGACCGGGTGCATGCCTCTAACATTTCCATCAATAACATTTAAACAGTGACATCCTAACATTAACATAACAAATATACAGTGTAATATCTGGTGTAGATCGAACAATAAATAATTTTGTAACATAACATAAAGGTCGCTCCGCGAAGCCTGTGAAGTCCCCAGTAAGCTTCTGTGCTTCTGGACGGAGCTAGGCTGGCTACTCTAGCCAGTACTCTGCACGCACAACGGCCCAAAAGGAAGGCTAAGTGCGGACAAAGGAGTCCCTTTCCAACATAACATAAACTCATAAACTCACACCTATATCGCAACTGAACTATGATATGATTTTATTGGTATATCGACTTTTACGGGAGCAACTGACGTCTCATCGCCCAACCCGAGAGGGAAGGTTGCACTAGAGCTCTACGTTGTTTAGCAGGCGCTTCGACTTGCAGGTGAGATTGGCTTGGCCTTAAAAACATTGATAGGGTCCTGTACACTCAAATTATGACAATGTGTGTAGTAAGGTACAATGAAGTACAATCACGTTCAACAGTTCCTAAAAAAAAGAAGATGTGTGTTCAGTAAATTGATTTGAAAGAGGCATAAAAGTATTCATATTCCAATTTCGAAATTCGAACGCATTTCGAATTTACATGATTTCATATTTATGTGCGCGGTGTCTCAAAATTCTATTTGGTGCAACGAATGGAGTTCGTTCGCATACTATTTATTAAGCTTATAGGTTAGTTCTACGGCTCCATCCGTCTGGAAATTGAATGAGTTGTACACGGTTTGTCGTGTATTTGGATGGAATAGGACGTATTTTTTAAACGGGGCAATAAGGGCCCTTAACCGTTATAGTTACAGTAAAACGTGGAGACTTTCCCTAATATTTTGAACTGCATTTACAGATTTTGGCAAAATCGTACAGTCAGTAAGATAAATTTATTTAGTGCCAATCGATCCTATTTCATGTGGGGATCAAAGGACTTTAAGGGACCATTTTAGCTTCGAGTACTAGGAAAGACAGAAATTTAACCGAAAAAAATTAATTTATACAATAGTCAATCAAACTTTTGATTTATATAGGAAGTGGGTAGAAATGACTGAAAAAAAAAATGATGCAGTGAATGCAGTTCAAAATATCGCAAGAGTTAGGGAAGTTCTCCTAAGAATATTTTGCTGTAGGTACCTAACTAAACCAGTTAAGGTACCTGCCCTTACTACCCCGTTTCAAAAATACACCCTGTATACATTAAATTTGGTATTTGCTTTAAATTCTTGTGAAGCAAGCTGGTAATGTGTTGTGCAATTACGTCTAATTCGGACCGGTGGGCTTAGACGTAACGCTCGTTTTGTACCTATTTGTAAATTAATTAAATTAGACATAATCTGTCCTTGTAATAACAGGTATACATATGAGAGGGCAGGAGAGGGAGTGGCAAGCCTGGAAGGAGACCTATATAAAAAAGTCATATTTTATCTTATTAGGAGGCAATTCTTTCAGATTGGTATATTTTATAGAAGAACGTATATTTCAATCAGAGCCTTTAAAATTAAAATAACTTAAATCATTCAAAAAGTTGTAAATTCTTCAACATTTATATGTTTAGTCTCTTTCTTTTTATACAATATTGACTTGTTGTTCATGTTCATGTTCATGGAATAAAACTAACAATAAAGTAGTTAAAATGCTTTACTTCTCCTTCATCCTACCGTTAATCTCAGTCGCATCCGATCGCATCCGAAGCCGATTTGGTTGAACTTTGATATTTTCTGTGAAGCAACTGTCATCTGACCTCCACAGCTAGACCAGTTCTTGGACTTTTTAGACCGACGGCTTAACGTACTCTCTGAGGCACGACCAAACCAATGCAAACAATATACAAATATTTGCACAGAGTGGGGATCAAACCGGTGCCTCCTGCATAGCGGCCGCGTTCACAACCGCCACGCCATAGAGGCTGTCAACTACTAAATGCTTTTTAATAAATATTTTAAGAGATTTCCAATTTACCCTCGCACCACGCGGCATGGTATGCCGGTACGCCGCGTGGCGCAAAGGCCACCTAAATTTGGGCCACCCCATCTCTTCCCATGCGGTGTCGTACAAGGCGACTAAGGGATAGGGCTGTTTGGCATCAGACAGATATATACAGCTCAGACTCAGGCACAGATATAAGTCTCGAGTCAACAATAGTGCCCGGATGACGGCAATAGACTCATCACCTATTACGTGGGCCGAAAACAGTGATTGGTGAAATGTGGGTGTTAATTCACCTCTGCCTAACCCTTCGGGGATAAAGGCGTGATTAATATATGTATGTATGTTTGCATACCATTACTGAAATAATGTCAAAATCTCAATTAAAATGAAAAACAGTATGCTGATGAAATATGAAAATAAATGATCGAGCCCTTTCCTTCTATTAAGCTCGGGTAACGCCATTATCAGCAATAAATCAACAACAAACCATAATTTCTCATTACGTGGCAAGTAATAAATCATTTAACTAGAAAATAGGCCGGGTTAAGCATACTACAAACGATTGGCTGCCGATTGCCCACGGTCCGCTCGTGTCAAACTCGTTATTGGATTAACTAAATTTCAAATTTACGTAAGGTGTTTAATAAGGTTGCTGGGATGGATCACCCTTTTCCCTTGACCCTACAGGGAAAATGGGTGAATGGGTAAGATGGCCCTATGGAAGGGCGGAGAGTGCGCCCGGTCGCTGTCGTTTCCGCTGAAAATAATAATAAAGGCGATAGGACACGACAATGTTCCCGTCACAATTGAGCAGTCCGACTGGGGACGTACCTCCACCCTACAGGATACCATGGCTATAATAACCTCGTGTTATGTTCCCGGCGGTGAATAGGGTAGCCAGAGCTCACTGGAGAGTTTTTTTGCGGTCAGTGGGAAGACCAAAAGCTTGTCCTGATCGTGTTTTCTGCACTGACGGCACAGAAACTTTCTGTTTTTAGAGCGTCGGTAGCACAGGTGTGACTCCCTTGGTGTTGCGCACATTCATTGGTCACGGTAACCACTTTCTATCAGGTGGGTCATGAGCTTGTCTGCCACCTAAGTTGTATAAAATGGAATAGACAGGATGCGCAAGGCAGGTGCTATGGCGCACATGGAAAGATGTCCAGTAGTGAATCGTATTAAGCAAATGATTGATTGTTTGATAAGCGGAACAGGTAAATATGACACTTAAATTGAATAAAAATATAAATTGATTAATTTAACTTATTTTAATTTAACTTATTAGTAACTTTTGGCCGTGACTATACCACATCATAATGTCTTTCTTATTTTCTATAAACATATTTTTCTTTATTCATGCAGTGTGAGTGTAGGTATAAATCAATTATTACCATCTCACAAATTTTATCGAATAATGTAAAATAAAACTGATGCTTTTCAGGTTAGCTAAAACTAGACCTTTCTCGTTCATTATTTTTTACTGTCTCTCTTTCCTTTCTTTTTCTCCTAATAACTGTAATCTTAGTGTTATCTTAACCAAATATTATTTAAAACGTCACAAACGCATATTGCTACCTTCTAACTGATTGCTTCAATAGCCTCAACTATTTAAACGCTCTCCCCACTCACTTAGACCGCACCCCGCGATATTGCGAATCACAGCAATCTTCTTCTCTTTGAAATTGTTTGTGATTACAGCAGTTTCTGTCGAGGTGTAATTTTCCATCCTATCAGTGCCTGGCTCTGCTCGTTTGTTACGTTTGTTTTATATTAAGACGCCTCTTGCGTTGTTTATATTGGTTTACACAATTTCCAAGTTTGTGCAATCATCCGCGTTTCACGCCTGTTCGGATCAATTGATTTGTTGGCTCTTTGTGGGGATAAAAGTTTCAGCTTTGTATTAGAACCGATGTCCTTGACTGTACTTTATGCTTCTTGAGTTATGCAATCCTTAACCTGTCACATTTATGTAGGTACATTTTTTTTTAAATCTTAAGTTAAGTACTGAGGGTTACAATAGTTAAATATTTTTTAGACTTCTGAGAGCATATTCTACGGCACGCTATGTCGATCTGTGAATCGGCATTAAGACAGGAGGTAGGACACGGCGGTATTTCCGCCCAATTGAGTACCTCTGCCCTACAGAATACCGCGGCCATAATATCTTCGTGTTGCGAACCGTTGCAGCGGTGAGTAGGGTAGCCAGAGCTCACTGGAGAATTCGTGCTGTCAGTGGGAAAATTAAAGGCGTTGTCTTCTTTTTTTTTTAGAGCAGATTCACCGCTAGACGATTGAGCCGTTCAAGGAAAAGTCCTCTTTGTTAGTTTGTCCCTTTACCCGATTGCAATGCACTTTGGTTCGTTATTCGCGTGCCTCGAAAAATATTGATTACAAAAAAATATTTCGAAAGTTTTGTAACGCTAACGCTAGCTTTCGACGAAAAAATATTGCTATTGTACATACATACATACATATAAGCACACCTTTATCGCCGGAGGGTTAGGCAAAGGTGAATTTACACCCACAATTCACCAATCATCGAATTCGGTCCCTAGTAATAAGGGGTGAGCCTATTGCTTTCTTCCGAACACTATAGTTGACTCAAGCCATGCATCAGAGGCTCGGTCAGCCTATTGTAAGCCTACTATATCATAACAAAGATAGATAGATAATACTTTATTGTACACCAGTACATTTACAGCTCAGACAAGTAGGTAGCATGCATATACAGTGAAAGCAGTGATTTTCTCACATAGCTCCGCCAAACTTGAACCCTTGAAAACTTTCTTCAAAATTTAAAAAGATATAAGTTGTGATTTCTATCTGAAAAAGAGAAATAGTGTAGATATACTATCAAAATATTGTACAATTCCTTTTTATTACCTAGCAGTTCTTAAGAGTGCAATATGAAAAGCAGACATAACAGTATTTTCTCAACAGTAAAATAAACAAGTACACTCGCTTACAGAACGCATAAAACACTCTGTATTCAAAAATAAAGAACATTCTAGTGATTCTGTGAGATATCCCAGTAGCGCCATCTGTCCTTTGTTGCATCGACGTGCATACCCTGGGGGGGAGTTTGTCAGTCTACGTTCGACGTACTGTTGCGTCACGGCTATATACGGATTTATAATAAGGCTGTTTGTATACACCTAAGGGACTAATCTAATATTGTAACGTTGTTTAAAGATTGGTTTTTATGACTTTTCATACATTTTTACCATCAAGAAATACCACTTAGGTGGCAGGACAAGCACGCAAGCCCACCTGATGAAAAGTGTGTAAAACCAGAGGTGTCACACTCGCGCTGCCGATCCTGTAATCATATAGTTTCTGTGCCGTTAGTGTAGAAGACAAAGCAGGGCAAACCTTTAGTCTTCGCACTGACAGAACAAACTCTCCAGTGAGCTCTGGCTACCCTACTTACCGCTGGGTACACAACACGAAGTTATTATGGCCGCGGTATTCTGTAATGCGGAGGTACTTCCCCAGTCGGACTGCTTAATTGGACGGAAATACCGCCGTGTCCTACCTCCTTGAATTATATAGACTTAATTACTTAATAATATATACACAATGCTTTGAGCACACGCAACGAGTGGTGTGGCTAGACACTCGGCCGATGCTCGGTAGGTGTGAACATAGCGGCGAGTACACTGTACGCACATTTCACTCGACCGAAAGCACTGTCTCGCTATTCCACTCGGTGCGTGTTATCAAGGCATTAGACTCGAGTAGAGGCGTGGTGCTTTATATATGATTTTTGAGAGTATCGAAGCGCTGATTTCCTATCAGTAGCAACACTCCTCTTCCACAGCCTCCGTAGCGTGGCGGTGCTGAATGCGGCCGCTACGCAGGCGACGCGGGTTCAATCCCCGCTCAGTGCAAACATTTGTATGCATGAATATGAGTGTTTGCATTGTTCTGGTCGTGCCTCGGAGAGCACGTTAAATCTTCAGGCTCGGTTGCCATACGAAAATCTGTGGTAGTCGTTACGGGTATTTGGAGCCCAAAAATGTCCAACGGCTGGTCTGACTGCAATGCTTCGATTTCGCGTTTGGGTTGTGGAAGTCAGTCGCTTCATGGAAAATATCGAAGTTCAGCCAAATCCGCAGTTACACTGGTAAAGCGGACCCCAAAACTCCGAGAATGAAGAAGATGAGAAGAATGATAGGCTACAGTAGGTATCTGCTCAACATAAGAATCGTTCAAAGCTTTTTGAAAAGTTACTACATACATATAATCGCGCCTTTATTCCCGGAGGGTTAGGCAAAGGTGAATTAACACCCACATTTCACCAATCATTAAATTCGATCCCACATAATCGGTGAATTTGAGCCAATGATAGTACCTGAAAGACGGCATCCGGGTACTATTGTTGACTCAAGCCATGCTTCTGAAGCTGAGTTTCGGGTGTATGTCTGATGTTCAACAGCCCTATCCCTTAGTCGCCTTGTACCACACCGTATATGAAGACGTGGGGTGGTCCAAATTCTACTCTGCCGGGAACACCAAGTTACCAATTTATAATATAAATAAATATATAAATTACAAGGTTCAATTAAAATTAAACTGCAAATTTCGCTGTAATCGTCTACGAGTACAAAGGTTTGTTGTCCAAAATTTCGGGGATAAAGTTTACGGGCATACTTAATTGTATCATCTGACAGGCATAAAACCTTGATAAAAGAAATGAAAGTTCAGGAGAATGAGTTGAAAAAGTCAGAATGATTAAATTTGTTGCTCGCTACGGATAAAATATGTTATTCTTAACGTTATATTGTAAACATTATCATTCATTCATGGTATTTTTACCAATACAAACAAAAAAACAACCTCCAAATACGTTCGAACAGTTAGGAGTTTGACAACTAAATGAATAAAAAGTAATTACAAATGCTTGAATTCAAAATGACAATATTTTTAATGAAAACATATGAAAAGGCTTCGAGACTTTTCTCGAGTAATTCACTTTTATCTCGGTGCTACATCAATTTCTTTCCTACCCACGTTTCGTATTCCGTACGTCTGCGAGGATTGGAAAAAATTGAAATATTTCATCATTCGAGCACCTACCTAATAAGACTCTTATGTCTCGAATCTCATTAATAATCTTCAGGGCACATGTAAAAATTCCCTTTTTATTGACTCCGTAGAATTACGGGACGCGTCATTGAATAAATTCAATTTAGAACAAGAAGTAAAAAAAGAAATTCCTCTTGCGAGGTATTCATTAAAAATCAAGCATATTTGATCCAAATTAAAGCGCTCTCCTCGACTCAACTCTCGTTCGGTGTCGTAGAGTGCTCTCGAGACACCGCACTGCCTTCTACGAGACACTAGTGGAGCATAGTGTTTAGTGTCGCTACACTTGAGATTATGACGTAGCTCTAAGTTTTAATTAGTTCACTGCTTCACATATATGATAATATGCATGAATGAATAAGCGAATGGAGATACTACTAGTGCAGTTAGCTACTAGTAATATTTCTAGTCTTTTGTTTTAGTCTTTTTCTTTTCATTCATTTCATTTATTCACTTCTCCGCTCTCGTTAAATGAAAACAACATTGATGGTAAAATAGAAATGCATAAATCACATAGATTAAGTTCAAATACACAACCTTATCGTAGCATGTGTAGATGTTCCTCTTTGATGACATAAACAGATTTCATCTCTCTGTAGCCAGGTACACAAATTGAATTCACTGTAAATTTCAAGTGAAATACTTTTCTGGTACTTTTCGATACACTGCAGTGCAAGAAAATTATCCACGATATAATATTTTTTTAACATCCTAAATATACAGATAGTGCTTTGAACACGTCACATGAGAGCCATATGTTCTAAAAGTTGCTAATTAACACAAGCTGATATTCTTTTCTACATAATACACTTAGCCATAGGATTCCATATATTAGATACTAGCTGACCTGCTCTAGTTTTGCGAGTGGCGCTTCGAAACCCCGTATCGTCCCTTCAAACAATATTATAATATAGTGTATATCCACAGATTATTAATGTATGGGAATTTAACGTATTTATTGATATTTATGGTTACTGCTCCGCTCCCTTCAGTAGCAGCGTGATGATTTTAGTCTATAACCTTCCTCGATAAATGGGCTATTCAACACAAGATTTTGAATTAAATTCGAACCAGTAGTTCCTAAAATAGCGCGTTCAGCCAAACAAACTTTTCAGCTTTATAATATTAAGTAAACTCTCTCTCATAAACTCACGCCTATATCCCCGAAGAGGTAGGCAAAGGTGCTAACTCCCACATTTCGCCAGTTTATGTTTAGGTCCCAATGTAATAGGTGGCGAGCCTATTGACATTAACCGGGCACTTATAAACCTGCGATAAATACACACATAACTTCGAAAAGCATCGAAAAGTCATTGGTGTGTGCCATGGTAAAACCTGGGATCGAACCCGAGACCTCGTCTCAGCAGTCCATTACCCATACCACTAGGCTACCGCGGTTAATATTAAGTATAGGTGAATAGATAATAAACACCTCAACAAAGTCTAGGGAACAAGATGACCCCAATTTTTTTTTTCGTGTAAATCTTGTTTTGCAAATAACTGGCAGCAAATAAATAAAAATAGAATAAAGTAGATTACAGAGTTGTTCGAAATTTAAAAATAAATTTAAATAAGTAATGATTTTCGAATATGGAGGGAAAACTTTTAAAAGTGTTTGATTGTGCAGTTTCTCTGAGGCAAAATAAAAATTATTTTTTTTTATTGTAAATAACGTTTATTATCAATAATACCTCTTTTACGTATGGTTTGTGCATTTTTGTGACTGCAGTCATCATGTCACGTCGTCATTTAAGTCGCGAAGAGATGTTAAGGGTTGTTGGTATGCTGCAAGCTGGACGAACTCAACGCGACGTAGCGGATGCTGTCAACACCCAACCAAGCGTAATTTGCAGATTATGGGCACGCTACAGGTCTACACGGGATGTTGCCGAACGTCACAGGGGACGAAATAGGGTTACTACCCCGCGACAAGATCGTTTCTTGCAAAATTCCGCAAGGCGGCAACCCACGATTACTGCTCGTCAGTTGGTCGCAGGCCTCCAGTCTCAGCATCAAGTGGTTATTAGCGATCAAACTGTCAGGAGAAGACTACACGAAGCCAATCTTCATGCTCGCAGACCGCTTACGGTTCCAGCTCTTCGACGTGGAAATCGAGGTCGTCGCTTATTTTGGGCTAACGCACATTTACAGTGGACCGACCATCGATGGGCACGGATTCTGTTTTCCGACGAATCTCGCTTCGGTTTTCATCCTGATTCGAGAAGAGTGCGTGTATGGCGAGTTCCTGGACGTAGGAGTCGTCTCCAGAATCCGCAAGAAGTTCATCCTTACCAAGGTGGAACAATCATGGTATAGGCTGGAATTCGCCTTGGTGGAAGGACCGACCTCGTTTGGATACGGGGCAATTTGAATGCAAACCAATACATTCAGGAGGTTAAACACCCCATGGTAATCCCTCATTGACAGCAGTTCGGTCAAGATTTTATGTTCATGCAAGATAATGCACGGTCACACACCGCGAGGGTAGTGGTCAATGCGTTAAGCGAGCACAATATGACGACGTTGGAATGGCCTGCTCAGTCTGCCGACCTCAATCCCATAGAGCATGCCTGGGATTTGCTTGGGAGAAGAGCTTTCAGTGATTTTTTGGAAAATCTGAACACTGAAGAACAACTTTTTTTACACCTTCGCAGTGTATGGAGCCATCTTCCACAGACGATGATTGACAATCTCATACTAAGTATGCCACGCCGTTGTCGAGCTGTTGCTAATGCTTTAGGAGGTCCTACAGATTATTAAAAACGTTTAAAGTACGGTTAATTACTGTATTTCTTACTACCTCGTTATTTTTGTGCCTAATCATAGAAGGTTGTAATACTCAATATTGGCACTATTCAATACTTTCTTAAAAAAAAAAAAATTTTGGTATGAAAATGTTTTTATTTAAATTAAAATTAAAAACGGTATAAAAATACCCTTCTATTGATATATAACATTCACTATTACAAGAAAGGGTTTTTAAATAAAAACTAGAAATGTCCTTGTTCCCTAGACTTTGTTGATGTGTGTAGTAATAAATATCCAAGAACATATTATTACGCAACACCATTTAGGCCTATGTCCACCTTTGGACTGCGGTGGGCAAACTAAATAGAACTTGTCATTTGGCTTCTAGAATACGAATAAACCTGTCAATTATTTTTTGGAGATACGAGTATGTTGAGTTTTAATTTAAGCACGGATTTCTCTCAGGTGAAATATCGAACGGTTCCCGAGCAGGACGAGGTCAAAGCTGTGCAGTCTGCACACGCTTCCGTGCTATTTCCGACACTGTTTATACTGCATATCAATGCACTGTCTGTTGACGATATTCATTACTATGCGAACGACAGTGCAGAGACACAATACAGACTATACAGGGGGCATAATATTATACAAGTCGTACTCACATCCGTCGACCCATATTGTATAAAAGTCGCTAACAATTGTACCTGGAATCGATGTTTTTATTTTAGCGAACGACATTAAATTTTATATTCTCTAAAGAGTTTGATTGTAGAACAATTATTATTGTACCTATCTGGAATCGAAGTTTTTCTTTTAGTGAACGACTTTAAATTTAATATTCTCTAAAGAGTTTGATTGTAGAACAATTATTATTGTACCTATCTGGAATCGAAGTTTTTCTTTTAGCGAACGACTTTAAAATTTTATATTCTCTAATGACTTTAATTGTAGTTTGCATAGACAGTTCAATCTTAAAAACACTACTGGATCCGATTTTTGCCTCAATGAGAAGCCGAGATTGGTGTATCAATTAGAAAAGTTTATATTCAGAATGGCACTTGAAGTTATTACTCATGACAGCATCAAACGAATACTTTTACCAACTAGATTAGACTATCTGACTATACAGATCTTGAATAGCTAAGCTAAGCTGTAATAAGGATGATGGAGGAACTTGCGATGCGAGCAATTACTGAAATAGAAGAATCGAGAAACATAAGCATGGATAGTGGCGAGTAGACCCCATGATAGCCTCTGCCTAGCCCAGTAAGATACAGTCGTGACTACCTACCTATATGTATGTTCAGTATTGTAATGACAATGCATGTAGTTACAACCTGTTCATTTCAACTTTTTTCGATTGAAATTTATTGGCTGGAATTGCTTCAAAATGTAATTTTAGAATATTTTGGATTAATTGTTATATTCTTAGCTACCAAGATTTTCAACTAATACAATTGAATACCATCTTGCGACTAGCTTCGGGCGATTAATTTTTGTTAACAAACGAAGTTGGTTAACAAAATGAATATTCTAGATAGAAGATATTCTGAATTTAATTACTCGCGAGTCTAAGTTGACAATTTAAATGAACGTTGTGGTGATAGTTTGCATACTTGAAAGCCTATAAATCGTACCTCAGTATATATTAAAATGGCGGTTAGCTTTGATGTGGAATATTTATTTTAATGTACCTACTTTTCAAACATGAAAAGCTTATTATTCTTGCAATAGAGTGTAGCACTTAAAAGCTTGGACAGATAATTTATTTATGCATGACTGCGGTGGAGTCAAAAAGAAAAGTTATGTCATTAGCTTGTAGGTAGATGTAACCGTCTAAGGTGACTTGGGCTCTAAAGTTAAAGTTAAAGTCAAAAATAATTTATTCTGCATAGACCATTTAATCGGCACTTATAAAACGTCAATATAAAAAAATATGAAAGACTAGTTTAGCAAATGGACCACCGGTTTGAAACGTGGCCCCGACCTGAGAAGATCCCGGCAAGAAACTCAGGGGGCATTTTTTTTGGTCTATTTACAAACATTTACTAAGTCTACTTAGTCTAAATACAATAATTTACTTGAGTAGCATAGTTGAGATATTTTTAAGAACTACTGTAGATTTTTATATTTTTGTAACAACTAATTATTTATTTAAAATTTTAATCACTGTAACATCAGACAGACATTTATATAGACCAGTTTCAGCCTCAGATGCATGGTTTGACTCAACAATAGTGCCCGGAAGACGGCAATAGACTCACCCCCTATTACGTGGGACCGAATTCAATAATTGTTAATTCCTCTCTGCCTAACCCTCCGGGGATAAAAGCGTGATTATATGTATGTAAAATTTGTATACTTAAAGTACCTATGATTTTATCGTAGTTCGTTGACCTTTACAGTACCAGAGGTATCATTTGGCGTCACCGCTCCTCCAAAGCCCAAGTGTAGATAGCCACTGTACTGGAAAGGCCCTTCAGCGTATAATGACAAGCCCTCCGTTGCTACTATTGAGATGCCTCTTCAATGAAGTGTGACTATCTGTAATTTTGACTTTAGTTCGCTAGATGTTTCATCTAGGTCACATCGAGATTTTGCCCAGTTTTGTTAGTATGTTTTATTTTTAGTATCAATAGGTACCTATACCAATTGCCTGCAGTATTTCTTGCAATTCGTTTTATTTTTCTTTATTTTTAACCCCCGACGCAAAAACGATGGGGTGTTATAAGTTTGACGTGTCTGTGTGTACGTTTCTCAACTCCCTCAGTATGGATATCAAATGAAAGTGACTAGTAGAATACCATACAGTATGAAAAATTTCAAATCCAAGATGCCGCCACCAGAAAATGGCGAATTACATTTCATTTCCCAACTCAATCAATTTGGGTATCATATTAAAAAGCTTGACGTGTAGATCAATTTAAAAAGTGTAAAATAAAAATTTAATTTAAAAGTTTAAAATACACCCGTCACCAAAAACAACCTCCAAAAAGTTGAAAATAAGTTTTGTTAGTTAGTCCTATTACCTTCCTTAACTTCATATTCATTATTCACACTTTCCCAACTTTATACTTTTTCGTCAGCGTAATTTTCGTAAATATGACCAACATTTTTTTCGCGTATTAATTTAAAAAAAATATTTATTGTCTAGGCATAACATAAATAAATAAATAAAAAAGCCTTATATTTCTTACTCTACAAAGATATCAGTTTTACAATAACTTATTTTTAAATAACTATAATAAAAATTTTCAACTTAAAATAAAAAACTAAAATATAATAACATACACTGATTAAATTTAAAGATGCTCAGAACCGGCGAGCTTGCTCGAAGAAGCTCATGAAGTGTGTACCTAAGGACAAAAGCAAATGGCGGGTTGTTATCTCTGCCTACCCCTACCCCTAGTATACTTCCTAAAGCGTAAATTATTAAGAAACTACTATATAAATGATTTATAAAAAAAGTAAATAGATAATAAAAATGAGTTACAATTTATTTGTGTACTTATCTGTACCTACGATATTTTCTGCTGGTCTCCCACTTGAAGTAACTCTGCTCCGAAATGTTAAAACTTTGTTCCAAGTATGTATGTATTTGGGTCAGGTCTAACGAGATGAGGGGTTTCTTTAATATCATGTTCCCGGCATGACAAGTACATGCTTGTACCTTTATTACGGCATATATTTGAAGTTGGCAACTTGAACCTTTGAACGGTTGTTCAAAATTATGCGTTGTATACAGGCGTTTTATTCGCAACTCGAACATTTTCTTGTTACTCGTAGACGCTTCAGCTAATGCTCTAATCAACGGTCTTCATTAAATATAAAATTATAAAAGTCGAAATTATTATCCGTTTGAAACATTATTTAGAATATAGATAATACGAGTACAATTTGTCTTAGTCGCCACAGATTAATAATAAAAAAAATGATTTTTTATTGCTTACCTTGTAAGCACAAAGCACACTTCAAAAATGGAACGATTTTATTTTCATTTGATTTTTGATATCCAACACTCATGTTTGGGTTCGTTTTTTCTTTTTTCCTTGAATTCAGGAGACAATCTTGCCAGCGTCAAATTGGATATATCAAGTTTTATTTTGTATTATATATATATATATATATATATATATATATATATATATATATATATATATATATATATATATATATATATATGTGTGATATTGAGTTGATGATGATGTTATTGATGATAATGATAATTACGATCAATGAGATAATTGCTGCCTCGGTAATGTTGTGGGGACTTAACTAGAAGTTACCTAGAGAGATTTCGAATCATCACGAAAAATTACAATGTACTGTAATATGCCAGTTTCCTACACTTGTGGGTAAAAACGTTGTCTAAAAATCTACCATTTTTATACACAATAACTCGAATTCACACCCATTTCAATAAAATAAAATAATACCGCGATGCGCTCTTCTTCGTGTGCCAAAACTCCATTTTGGGTTCGTTTATTTTAACTGCATTTTTCTATAAGAAAGAACAGAAATCGGTTATAAGTACTTTTTTTTATGTATTTTTTATCGAATTAAAAAAATTGTAATCTATTGCTAAACAGAATCGTAGAAGGCGTCTAAGGAATAGGGCTGTTCTCTATCCGATAGTAAATATATCTAAAGCCGATGGCAAAGTGCATGCATGAATGCAATCATGCAATTTTCGTTGCTATGTAATAGGCTCGCCACCTATTACATGGCAACGAAAATTATAGTTACCGACATGTTATCGAAATGTGAGTATTAATACACCTCTGCCTTCCCCTTTAGGGATATACAACCGTGAATACATGTATGTATGTATTGCTAAATAGAATAATGCGCCAAATTTTGATCTTTTCATTCCAAATTCAGTTTTAAACTGTTACTGAATGAACAAGTAACAGATACACACACCATTCATTCACAAATACGGTTTGAGATCAACTGTTCTGATATCTGTGAACGTAGATAAAAAAAAACTTAAAAAGGGCAAGAAATCAATTTGAGATTGATATTTGAGATTGATGTAGCAGTACTGAACGCGTAACGGAATGGTTTCTACCCCAGAAACCATTCCGTTACGCGTATCTAGGGTTATTTGTGTGTTGTATCATATTTCTATTTCGTATATGTATGGTACTAAGGTTGTCTTTGTTAGAAATAGTTTTATGTGAAGATATTTTACTTATATTTTTAAGTGTGACAGTTTATCAAGATATTAATATGTTTCGTATTCAAACATGGAACTCTTACGTCTGAATTGATTTGGTTGAAATTTGATACAAGGAACGATTGCCATCTGCAATGATACATAGGCTTTTTATCCAGGGAATCGGTTCCTGTGGATACGTGAATCAGCAGTTGTCTAGTTATCTATTCCCCCATGAGCGCCAAAGGAGGGTCAAATCGAGAAAGATTGCCCTGGTGGGGATATCGCCGGGATCCTCAGCCGGGGTGCGAGGGATATGCTTGTCAACCTCACCTCCGGCAACGAACAACTACCCATAGGCGCAGTGAGTTTTAAACGGTTCGAGGCCGACATAACCTCTCCCACCGGCTTTGGCGGTGGGTTCTCCATGAGGATTTTTCGCACGTTAATAAAAAAGTAAACTATTTCCGAACGATACTGCAGACTTACCATGAAGTCTTAAAACAGGTCAATAATTGAACGGCCGTCATTTTCTAAGTGCATAAATATCTTTGTAATCCAATATAAATATTTAGGATTACAAAGTTAAATTTGCAGTTGGTAGTGAAACAGCACAGCAGTTAAATTATTGACCTGTTTTAAGCGTTCCTGGTACGGGTCCTGTAAGATGAATCAATTTACTAATTTCTCTAACTCAATGGCGTTATTGTCAAGCGTTAATCCCGATTGCGTTCACAATTTGTATTTAGGAACCCGGGGACTAAATACCTAGTAAACCTAATTATTGGGGATTAGTAGAGTGGACTTAGTAGAGCGGACTTAGTAGAGCGACTTTTGAAGTGAAAGATTTAGTTGCCCAGGATTACACCGATACTAAAAATGGACAATCTCAACATTAACACTAAAGTTCACAGTAGTAAACTTCTAGGATAATCTAAATTTTAATATTAATTTTCATATTCATTTAATTATAAATCTTAATCCAATAACAACAAATCTAATAACAATATATAAACACTACACACAGCACACAGCACTAAAATGGCGAACGTAAAATTACTAGACGGAAACTTAAATACCACACAATAATTCTAGAACAGTAAAAGAAAATCGTCAGACAGAAGCGGGACATGAAATTAAAAGACTTTGTGAGCAGCACGCTTTACAAAGCTTAAAATGGATATTTCTATTTAAAGTTTAAATTAAACGACAACAGCTAAAAATTAACACAACATTTTAAATTATTATTCTTGTCTGTCGAGGTACACTTGAGTGCAATTGACTCTTAGCAAAGACTTTGCTACCACAGAACTACTAAAGTATAGAGATGAAATGTATCCAAACCGCGTGAGTTATTAAATAAATAAATAATATTCTAGGTTATTGTACACAGTTACTGAAAGTGGCATAGCTTTTTAAATTATCTTATTTTATTGGTTCTCTCTCATAAATTATTACAAGGATAATAATCAACTTTGGTACACTCCATTTCAAATTTATCTATGTGAGATTGTAATGTATTTGTACTAGGAGACCCTGTATGAAAGATTACCTGCGTCTCTAATAACTACTAACTTGTAAACATAACTAATGTTTTTAAGAGATATCTAGTTAATAATGATCGTTATGTGGTTCTCAAGCGATATTAGAAGCTGCATTTGAGAATACACTTATTGTTAGCTTGATTTAAATATGTACTAATCAGCATATTTTTCTATTTAACTATTTTTATCATTTCACCCGTACCTCTCTCTCCACTCCAAAATCAGACACAATTTTTGTTCTAAACTGCTTGTCTACCTCTAGTGTAAATAGAAGTCTGTGGCACGTTGTTGCCAAAGTGTTTTCCGACTTCTAGTTAACACTATCTCAAGAACCAGATGTACAGTCGCATTGAATTGCAATTTACAGTCGAGTTGCACTGTATGCACGTCTGTATGCCAGATACGTTCAAATTTCGAATATGTATTGAAATTTTTACTGTTTAAAGTGTTTATCTTTCGAACATGTTTGGAGAAAGTAGTTTAGTTTTAAATACAATTGGAATATTATATTCTTAATTTAAACTTGCGTGTTTTAATTGTGTGTTCTTTTCCGTTACGTTTGAATATACAGACGTTATTACTTATATTGAGCAAGTTTAAGTATATACTTAAAACTATAGGATTTACCAAGTACTTATGAATATGTAAATTTGCATTGGTTTGAGTATTTTCATGTATAATGTTACAAGAAATCGTATATAGAAATGTGAATATTAAGTTTATCTGCGTTCAAGGACTCTCATTACATGATATTTATTCATACATACATATAATCACACCCTTATCCCCAAAGGGTTAGGCAGAGGTGAATTAACACCCACATTTCACCAATCATTGTTTTCAGCCCCACGTAATAGGGAGTGAACAATAGTGCCCGGAAGACGGCAATAGGCTATTGCCGTCTTCCGGGCACTATTGTTGACTCGAGCCTTGCACTCGAATCTGGGCTGTATATATCGGTCTGATGTAAAACAGCCCTTAGTCGCCTTGTACCACACCGCATGGGAAAAGATGGGGAGGTCCAAACTCTACTCTACCGAAACCACGCGGAAATGAGAGCTTCATAAATCTTATATTTTCTATTTACACCTCCAATTTAGAGATAATTCCTACGTCTCAATTTGAATAGAGAAAACCTACGTTTTGTCCAGCTGTGGACTAATTGATTGATTGATACCTATACTACAGGCTATGTTTAGTTCAGGTTTAGATAGTTTATTCCAAATGTCGATATAGTATATTCTAAAATATTCCGCCATACAGAATACCGCGGTGATAATAGCCTCATGTTGTGTTTCCAGCGGTGAGTAGGGTAGCCAGAGCCCACTGGAGAGTACTGTCAGTGGGAAGACCAAAAGCTTGTCCTACTTTGCCTTTTACACTGACGGCACAGAAACTCTTCTGCTTACAGGGTTGACAGCGCGAGTGTGACTCCCTTGGTGTTGCACACATCCATAGGCCACGGTAACCACTTTCCATCAGGTGGGCCGTGTGCTTGTCTGCCAACCAGGTGGTATAAAAAAAACAAATATTATTAACCACGTCTCTTGAATAAAAGAGTCTACAACAGATTTACGTATAATATAGCTAGGAAAATTAGAATTAGTATTCCTAGCGTATCGTTAAGCAGAAGCTGAAATCGTTAAAACTTTTCGAGCGACTGCCTAACTTGATGGTAAACAAACAGTAGTTCGGATTGAAAATAAATAGAAGAGATATAACACCATTTGGGAAGTACGAGTACTATTAATTAACCTTCAATTACTGTACCATTATCTATAGTAATCTAATACTAATAATAAAGCTGAATACTTTGTTCGTTTGAAGACGCTAATACCTGCAACTGCAGGTGCGATTTGAAAAAGATTTTTAAACTTTAATAGCGCAGTTCTTGAATAAGGTTAACGGCTACATAACATCACACAACGGTCATCATAAGCGCCTTGCAAAAAAATCTATTTTTTAAATTGAAATTTCAAAAAACTCTTTAGAAACAAGGAAAATTTCAATTTACAAGCTTAAATAATATATTATTCCTAGGAAAGCTTTTCTTGTTCCGAAATTCCGATGTTCAGTTAAATAAAAGCTGTGCTGAGCTTTAATAGTTTTAAGTGCAAGTTCAGGGAGGAATTGCACAATCCGTAATTATTTGCGACTCTCTCATTTTCGAATTATTTGTCCGTTTTTGTAATAACATTGGTGCTCTTTACAAAATTTACTGCAGAAATGTTAATGTGAACATAGCTGTTGAGATATAACGGCTTAGATATAAAATGCATGAAATAAATCACGATAAAATGTGTAATAACTTTTTTTTAAGAATATTGGTAACCGTAATTCCCCTAACCCACCCCTACATCCAAGCTAAATTACTTGTTACTCATATTGAAATACACTTGTACTTTTCCACAGTATTTTTTATTATTACACCTGACCGGTTTCGCCTTACGGCATCCTCAAACGTTTAAAACATTGTAAACACTTGAGGATGCCGTAAGGGGATACTACACACATGTGTAATAATACAAAATACTGTGGAAAAAATACAAATGTATTTCAATATGTGTAAAAGCAAATTCCACCAAGTGTCATCAATCAATAGTATAAATAGTGTAAATTACTTGTGTTAGGAGTGGGCTCACAACCATAATGTAATGTCCAGGATTTGAATCCAGGACTATCCGATCGTGAGGCCTGCTTCTTAAACACTAAACCACCGACACTTCAAAATGATGTTGTATTCCTAGCGGTGAGTAGGGTAGCCAGAGCCCACTGGAGAATTTGTGCTGTCATGACTTTGTCCTCAACACTGACGGCACAGAAACTCTGTACTTACAGGTTCGGCAGCGCGAGTGTGGCTTCTCTGGTATTACACACGTCCATAGGCCACGGTAACCACTTTCCATCAGGTGGGCCGTGCGCTTGTCTGCCACCTAAGTGGTATAAAAAAAATATTATGAAAATAATACTCCAAACAGTTCCTACAGTTAATGTTTTTTATCTACACAATACCGATTAAAACTATCCTCGAAAGAGTCTCAAACTAGTTCTAAAGTTTTTCAAGATGAATTCCCAATTCAGTACTCTGCATACAAAACACCGATTCACAAAGGAAATAAAAGATCTTTTCATATAACACTTGTGCGCGTGATTGTACCTATCTACGGCACTGCAAACGCGTCTCGAGGGTAATGAAAAGAAGTGTCCCTTGTAACAGAAAAGCTTATATTACCCACCGCTTTGGTTGGCTTAAAAAATAAAGGGAATTAAACACGTCCGGGAAATCTTAGACCTAAAACGGAGCGGTGGGACTTGGGGCCTACGATCTGAGCAGACTTTTGTATTATGGTCGCCGGAGATTTGATGTGGGCGTAGAACTTTTTTTTATTTGTATTAAAATAAATAAAGAAGTTATTACTCTATAATTGTCAATATTATCATTTAATAGGAGACGTACAAGTTAGTGGCCTGATCTTCGTACTCCCAAGGCACAGGCACGGAAAATAAATACATTAATTTTCTTTTAAATGTTCCCGTGCAAAGCTGGGACAGATTAATTATTTTACGTGTAAGTCTGTTAAAAAACTGTCGCAATAAATCAAAAGAATATGTTCACAATGAAACCACAAAAATATGTTCGTAAAACATATGTTCAGTAACCGATCTATTAAATTCAATTAAGGTAAAAGCACCAATGGCGGCCACTTTCAGAACAAATCAAACTTCACTCTACAAAATAATATTTATTTTTTAACAGTGGTCGTCATATCCTTTTTTAACTGTTACAACAACATTTAGACATTAAATTTTGTGGAAAAAATATTTAAAAACTAACATATTTTTACTTTAAATACAATTACTATACACTTAGTCGTAGACAATTATTTAAAACTGCTAGAAAATCTAGTCAAAATACCTAGGCAATGGTCTAAGTAGGTCAACAACTTACATATTAAAGAAATACAAATTATAATTGGTAATAATCATTATTAATAAATAAAATATCACATCTATTAAAAATCATAAGCTTAACACAAATCTTAAGAAACAATTGTCGCTAATTCAAAATTTGCCTACGACAGTGTTGTGAATTTGTGAACTTGCCTCACAGATGACATTTGGCGTCTTTTAAGCCGACAGTCACGTAAACCAAATAGTAACTTTTCTTAAAATTAAGTGTTTTGTTTGAAAGTGTCCATATTGGGTTAGTGTCCATAATAGATGTTTTTACCTTAGTATAAGCTGAGGTTTGATAAACATTTTCAAATATTCAAAAATCGAATACCATAAACAATCGAATCACTCTCCAGAGCCAACGTGGTTGTGACACAATTGTCTTATTTCTTTCATTCCTTTTATGAAATATCCCCAAATATTGGAAACAAAGCCCTTTAATAAAAAAAAACTCTACACTAAGCTTGTTTATCGAGACCTCTGTAGTCTGTCAGTTACCTCTATTTTTAGAATAATCCAATGAAAACAATGACTGAATAACATTTTTTTTGTACTCACATGGAAAAGGTAAATACAGATAGCGACAAAAGTGTCAATAAAATATTTTAATTTACAATTTCTTTTTCTTTTAAGTTTTCATAATGAAATAATATATTAGTTTTGTTCTCTGGGGATTAAAAAAAAGATCTATACCTAATGATTGATTTATTATTTTGTTGGCTTTCACGGTATTTATCCAAAGCGTGAAATTTATGAGGTCGGGGTCCTCCTAAAGTTGCTTATGTTAACTTATACGAAAGCGAATACCGCCTGGTTAGAAAAACCTCGAGATGAAAATCTCGTCCATTAAGCAGCAGCCCCCTAGACAAGTGGTAATTGGATGACCAGCGTATTGTAGAATAGAATGAGAAATGTATGGGATTGACATAGGCTGACATAGGGCTTATTATTATTCTCCTTCAACCTTGCGTTAATCCCAAACGCGTCCAAAACCTTGGACTGCAAAATCCGCTGAACTCCATACTCTCTTCATATCTTTGGAATATAATAACGATATCACGAAGTCATTTTCCTTTCATGTCAATACAAAACCATACGGAACAAACACATACGGAATTAACCAAGAACGCGTGAACCATTCTTTCCTTTGACATATATTATTCTAATAAAATAATACACGTTCTCTTACACATACAGGGGGATTACATTATCCAATTTATCCCGCCCGCCAAAGGCAATGAGCCGGTGTATCGGTACATCACAATCAAGTTACTCTCGGAAGAAAACATTTCGGAGCTTGACATCAAATATGTTTCGCACAGAAATATATAACATAAAGATAAGTGCGCAGAAACTAGTGTATGATATGTTATTTATGTGTTACAGAAAAGAAAGGACATGACATTGATCAATCATAGAAATGTTTGCAATATGCGAGAATCTAACCCGTGGCTTTTACCTTAGCAGTCTCTATGAGGCTCTAGTCGACATAGAGATCGTCACTTGTTTTTACACGCCATTTAATATTTAAAAAACATTTTATAGAAATTTTATTATGTTTATTAATAAACTGAATCGTTTGATCGCTCTGATCTTTGCAACTACATATGCGATTTTTTTTTTCACTTGATAGTACTATTCTCAGGGTAAATTATAGGCTATATAGCTTCACGTCATGACCTTTAGGCGTAATAAGAAAAGATATGAGAAAGATACAGGCGCTAGTGAAATACGATGCATAGGACTCAGTAAGGTTCAATGTTCTAGCAAATAAAGATCTATTCTATTCTATAAGGTGAGTGAAACCGTGGTATCTATACTAACATTACAAAGCTGAAGAGTTCGTTTAAACGCGCTAATCTCAGGAACTATTCGTTCGAATTGAATAATATCTTTTTGTATTGAATAATCCGTTTCTCGACGAAGATTTTCATCACGCTTCTACTTAAAGGAGCGGAACAGTGATCGTAGATGTCAACAAATCCGGCAGAGTTCCATGCATTTTTTGAAGACTAAAAAACTACGATCTTAAAGGGACGATAGGAGGTTGCATATTTATTTTTTATTTAATTTTTTTATATTTATATATATTATACGCGCGAAGCCAGGTCGGGTCAGTTAGTCTACTATAAATAATTCTATACTTTATGAAGCTTTAAACATCTAAATATTTGCTATTTACCTACCTACCCGGTCGGCGGTCGCAGCATGTTTGCTGTCAAGTCAGAGCCGTCACTTACCCGGATTATAGGCGGGACAACCTCCCAACATAGTCCAGTCCTAAGCCCCGCAACCAATGTTCTTAACTTGAAATATTTTGACGGTAGAACGCGATTAATTCGGTAGACTGGCCAATCTTGGCCGAATCTAGAAAATGGAGATTCAAGATTTTCGTTTCGCTTCATTTGACAAAAAAGGTAGTCCCCCTAGACAAGTGGCAATTCGATGACCAGTGTATTGTAAAATAGAAAGGCAAATGTATGGGATTTGACATATTTGACAGTCGTTAACGTATCTCATAAACATCAAAGCTCATACATTCGTCATTCTATTCTACAAAAGCTGGCCAGCGAATTGCCAATTGTTTAGAGGGTCTTTATGTACTTATAACTGGCGGGCTTGTATGAAAGGATGAATGATAGTAGAGAGAACTCGAGAAGTATATAAAGCCAGAGTCATATGGTGGGCTGTGGTCTCTGCCTACCCCGGAGGAAGACAGGCGTGTATGTAACTATGTAAGGTGCGTTCATTTGTTACACATGTCATCATAATGGTGTTACAATATATCTACACTAATAAATGAAATGTATTTATTTTTATGATTTCCAATAAATGCATATGAGTATTTAACGGAATACCCATAAGATATTTTTTTTATTTATATCCGTCTGTTTTTGTCAGTTTGTACCGGGTAATCTCCAAAATGTCTAAAACTAACAATTATACAAAGTTCATTTACTACATTGAACCAATACAGTTAAATGGTGGCGAATAAGTATATGGCCCATATTTCGTTAAGCAAATAATCGTAATTATCTCATAATAATACGAGGTTCATTAAATATATTTTTAAGCACCACGCTGTATGTGCATACAGTGTGTTTGTTATTATGTCCGGGAATCTTCGAATGGGGAATTAACGCAGGCCGTGCAAGCTTTTGAATCACAAACTCCAAGTGAATTAAGTAAAAGTTAATTCTCTAGTATATTCATAGTGAAATTTTCATATTTTCGTTTAGAAAACAATCTAGGTATTCTTATAATAATAAGAGGTATTATTATTATTTAATGTATAAAAACATCATGCTGTATAAACATACAGTATGTTTGTTATTATGTCCGGAAATCTTCAAATGGGGAATTAACGCGTGCCGTACAAGCTTTTGTCTCGGCAACTGTGTGTTTATATGAAAATTTTCGCCGAGAAATTTTCAAATTACGCCGCGCAAGCAATCTTGTATAATATCTTGAATAACATATATTGGTACTGAGCTTAGTTGGTTCACCAAGTTTAAGTAAGGCTTTACTTTTGCCGAGCTCTTTGAATTTTGATGACAACATCGCTTGATACACTTTTGTATAAATAAATAATATACGCTAACGAAGATGTTTGAATGTTTTAAAACTTTGTATTTTAATACAGAGTTAGGATGTGCCCACGGCTCGTGTGTAAGAGGCGAGGGTTTCTTGGCTTAATTAAACGTCGCACTTGCGTATTTGAACTATCATGGACACTCACATTAGTATTGAAGTAATCGGTATATTTACTATGTTGTATTGTACTAAGTTGAATTGTACTGATTTAAATCAAAAAGTATAAAAATTTCAATCGTGAGCATGGGTTTAAACTGCTGAACGTCTGGCATCCAGTGGTCCGTCTTTGCAAAAACAACCGGGGACAAACCATAATAAAATCGCGAGTGGATACAGTAAGCATCGTATGTCGTGAACATGATCGCGATCGGGTTCGAGTTTGAAGTGAGAGTGAAACAAGTGGTAGTGCAGATACGCGTAGTAATAGAACTCGAAAGAGGGTAGATCGATATATTATACTAAAAAACTTTTTTCACTGTTCAATACTCCAGTTCCTCCGTGATCGTGATGCTTGCAACAGCGCCGAAATATCGGAAACTCAGTACCATACAACATGGTAAATATCCCGATTACTTCAACACTAAAGTCACCATTGCGATTGCAAGAACCCTGCGTTGTCGGACCCCGACCATTGATTACACTGTACTACTAAATGCTATTGTAATCCTTCTTCATAAAAACCCAGTTTCTTTAAATAAGGCGTGAAAAAGCAACTTATGAGGTCGTCAATACCAGGGACCACCATTGTAACATTATTTCTATCTGCAATGGTGACTCTATCCTGAATGTTTCCTTTTAACTCACAATCAAGCGAGTTATTTTTTTTTTTCATTTTATTTATTTGGAACAATTAACAGTTTTTACATAGTACAAATGTAACGATGATATCTGCAATAGTATAAACTGTGATATCAACGCCCTCTCCTCTCATGATATTCCAAAATGTAAATGATTGACTAACAGCTACAAACAATTTACAATAAAATAATATTTAAATAAAAAAAGGTCTTGTATGTGTGTGTGTGCGTGTGTGTGTGTGTGTGTGTGTGTGTGTGTTTGTGTATGTGTGTGTGTGTTTGTGTATGTGTGTGTGTGTATGTGTGAGAGAGAGAGGGAGAGAGGAGTATTGACAAGTCCTAAATAAAAAACTGTATGCGTGCACTTACACCTGTAAATTACCGAAGTAGTAGGTGTAGGTGTAGGTATATTAACACGCACATTTTGCCAACTATGATTTTCGAGCCCACGTAATAGGGGGCGAGCCTGTTGACATCAAGCGGGCACTTAGTCATGGGCTTATATTTACTGTCGGAAAGTGGAAAGCCCTATCCGTTAGTCGGTTTCTACGACGCCCACAAGATGTATACTTTTATATTCAGACACAAAAACCATCGGTAAATTCCATCTTATCTACTCCAAAACTTCCGATGGTAATACGACAGTGATTATGAATTTCGCGTGCGTGAAGTAAACCTCACTGTATTGTGGTTCCGTATCCCGGAGATTGCGTTATTAAACTTGAATTTATAAATTTAAAGTGAGTGCGTTCGTGGTGTGTAATTGGAGTCGGTTCAATCAGCTTACGCATAAGTGTGGTGCTACCCTTATAGATGTTTTAGGTTGTCAAACGATGCGGTGTGGGGTTGAATAAATTTGGGTAGAATTGGGTGGAATTTTGAACGTCAATTAATATAGTTGGCATTGAAGTTGAGAGCTAGTGAAGATTTTCGTAGTAAATTTTTACAGGAGTTTGAAAAATATTTGTATTGGAAATCTTTTGGGGTGCATGACATAGTGGTAACAGAGTAGGTCAGATGGCCGTCGCTTCACGGAAAATATTGAAGTTCACCCGCTTTGCAGTTTGATTGTAAAGCGAATTTGGAAACTGGTCAGAGCAAGACGAATGCAACTCTTTCTTCTATTCTAAAATGTTAAGTTACTTTTCACAAAATGCTACAAAATACATTGATCATATTGTAAACACAAAAGGTTTCTTAGAAATGATGCGGACAAATACAATTACAAAAAAAAAATACCTACATCTTCTGAAAAAAATACAGGATGTTTTTTATATCTTATAGTCATGAAATTATAAGAATATAACAAAGCTATATCAGGCAATAATTTGGTTATTACGTACAATGCCTTGGGCCTGAAAGGTGTGTGTAATGTATGTAAACTTCGGTTTCCGCCGATGTAACAAGATTTTAATGTTTATAGAAATACTTTTCATATATGTGTGTAGGACTTTGGGAGCAGAGGTTCGAGAAAAGATGGATGCAAAATGTGAAAGATATGGCAAGGGAGAAGAGAGTTACTGAAATGACATCTGAATGAAATGTATAGAGGAGAATACCTAATATATAGCGCCGTCTTTGAATAATTGCGACAAGACCAGATGGATGAGGAGTGGCTGCTTTCATGAGCACTTTGAAGCTACGGTAACCAAGTGATTAAGGCGTCGGACTTACAATCGAGAGGTGCCGACTTCTAGCCCCGGCTCCTATAATACCGACTTGAACCCACTGCTAAAACAAGCAATTTTGTTAAAGGAAAAAATGAAAATACTAATAATTTCAATTCTACAAGTAATAATGTACAAATAGGGTGAACGGTACTGGAAAGGAAGTAATAAGTGTATAAGAGTTGTACACGTGCAATGTGCCACTTACAATGAACAGACTCGTGTACAGACACATTTTATTATTAATTTAAAACTGCAAACATTTCCTTCAATAAACGTTATATGGAAGGAAACATGAACAGAACAGAAATAGTTAAACGTATTTTACACGAGTCTGCTCTTTGGAAACGACAGGTGAAGGGCCGTTACCATCTCTTCCCATGCGGTGTCGTACAAGACGATTAAGGGATAGGGCTGTTTAACATCAGACAGATATATACAGCCCAGAATCAGCCTCAGATGCATGAATACGGCAATAGGATCACCCCCTATTACGTGGGATCGAATACAATTATTGGTGAAATGTGGGTGTTAATTCACCTCTGCCTAACCCTCTAAAGACGTAATTATATTTATGTATACATGTATTTGGGTCCTATTGATATCTCCCAAGATCAACTCATCTATTATATAAGGGGGTACCAGCAGCAACATGCAATTTTATTAAATGGAAGTGAGTTAATCCGCTGAAGTTGTGACGCCATTACCGATACCACTTTTGACAAATTGTGACAATTCAGCAGTAACACTTCTATCTAAATAAAATGTTGGTCAAGTTTTAATTTCTGTCGGCCCTCCTAGACTGGCCACTGATTTTTACATACATACGTATAATCCATTATAGGTTCGATTACCAGGTATGGCAAGCAAATTTTCTTAAATCTTTCGATGCAGTTTTGTTTCTTTTAAAAAATAAAGGAATGTTTCCTTTGAGCGAAATTCGCTGTCTCCAATATTTAGAGTAATTCCCCTCCAGCTAAGGTCAAAGTTTTCCACCCTGTATATTGTTACTAAAGTGTTTTTACCGTTACCGTATAGAAGAAATGACAAAAACGGTCATATCAAAAATTATCCGTATCATCATATAAAACATGATTCCCGAAGGTTTTGTTTAGCGTATTAGTATAATAGCTTGTAAATTGAGGGCGTGTAGTGGATTTTGAATTCTCTAATTCCATTCGTCTGACATCACACTTCGTGACTGACACCTATATCAGCAAATGGGTCAGTAGCAAGCTTTGAGAACCAATGAAGTTGAAGGGAAAATTTGATATGATACCGTTTTACATCAACTAACGAGTTATTCAAAATTTGGAACATTACACAACACTATCTTGAACAAAAATATTTATCATGTTATGTCATGGCTGTTTAAAAAACAGATGAGACAATGCTTAAAGGATTGGCAGCGCGAGTGTGACTCTCTCGGTTTTGCACACGTCCATAGGGTACCAAGTAACCACTTTCCATCAGGTGGGCCGTGTGCTTGTCTGCCACCTAAGTGGTATAAAAAAATAAGAAAAGAATATGATATCTATTCAAGCACAAATATTTGTGTGTAATGTGTGCGGTATGAAAGAAACTTCATCCCACGCACACTCAAGCTGTGGAATGACCTCCCTGCTGAGGTTTTCCCAAGCACCTACTATATGGGGTTCTTCAAGAGGGGCATCAGAAGATTTCTTCGTGGTCGGTAGCGCGAGTGTAACACTCCTGGTGATGCATAGCTCTGGCTACTCTACTCACAGCCGGGAACACAATACGAGGTTATTACGGCCGCGGTATTCTAGAGGGCGGAGGTACTTTCCCAGTCGGACTGCTCAATTGGACGGAAATACCGTCGTGTCCTATCTCCACTTAAAAGAGAGAGAGATTGTATAATTTTTAGCGGATAAACGAAAGGAGACAACTGGAAATATATTATTTATGTTAATATTTGAGATATCTGATTTATTTTTTATTAATAATAATAAAATATTAATAAGGAGGTAGGACACGGCGGTATTTCCGCCCGATTGAGCAGTCCGACTGGGGAAGTACCTCCGCTCTACAGAATACCGCGGTTATAATAACTTCGTGTTGTGTTCCCAGCGGTGAGTAGGGTAGCCAGAGCTCACTGGAGAATTTGTGCCGTCAGTGGGAAGACTAAAGGCTTGTCCTGATTTGTCTTCTACTGACGGCACAGAAACTCTGTACTTACAGGGTTGGCAGCGCGACTGTGACTCCTCTGGTGTTACAGACGTCCAAAGGCCACGGTAACTACTTTCCATCAGGTGGGCCGTGTGCTTGTCTGCCAACTAAGTGGTATAAAAAAATAAAAAAAATCAAACAAATACGAAGTAAATCAAATTCATAATATACCCATATTTCTAACGAGTATAAAAAAAACTGCTCAAACAGTCCTACGTAATTATTTCCCGCTCACAACAGCCATAATTAAAATCTAGTCCAATTACAAAAGATTAACAAGCAGATAAAAATAAAAAGACTATTATCCGTTGCTTCGTTTCATATTTCAGTTCATGTAATAAATGAAAATACAAAATTATCTGTTGCTACTCACAAGAGTCCCTTATTAGGTACTAATCATGTTATTGGCAATTACGTATGCATTCAATACCTTCTCCAAAGTTAGTTATACTATAACAACTAATGAGTTTCTCGCCTTGTCGCGGTTCTTTGGTAGAATCAACATTGAAAGCACCAACTAATAGGAGGTAGGACACGACTGTGTTTCCGTCCAATTGAGCAGTCCGACTGGGGGAGTACCTCCGCCCTACAGAATACTACTGCCATAATAACGTTGTGTTGTGTTCCCGGCGGTGAGTAGGGTAGCCAGAGCTCACTGGAGAGTTTTTGTGCTGTCAGTGGGAAAACCAAAGGCTTGTCCTGCCTTGTCTTCAACCCTGACGGCACAGAGACTGTGCTTACAGGGTCGTCAGTGCGATTGTGGCTCCTCTTTTGTTGCACATGTCCATAGGCCGCGGTAACAACTTTCCATCAGATGAGCCGTGTGCTTGTCTGCCACCTAAGTGGCATATATATAGAAGTATTTATGCTCCATCAACTCTTTTGCTCTTACCAATAAAAAATTACAAAGTGTAGTAATAAAATTTGCACAGGGTATATACAGCTGTTAGAGCATTTTCGCACTATCCGATCCGATATCGGATTTGGCTCCGACACCCGATAGCCGACAGGAAGTAAAGTGTATGAAATATGTATGTCTCTCATATTTTCCGGCCTCATATCGGAGCTGACACCGCTGTATTTGCTCTATATCGGATATCAATGTCAATAGTCACTACAACAACAAAATAAAATTAAAAATAACAAATGTCTTGTCATAGATTGGTAGATAATACTTTATTGTACACTAATAGATTTACAGTAAAAGTTGTAGGCAGTATTGGGCAAATATTCAAATTTGCCCAAAACTTTAAAAAATATTGACAATTAAAAATCCCGACTCTCCCGGCTCTCTAAAAGATCAAAACAAGTTTGACAGCAGGCTTTACCCTATTGCCAATTATAATCCGAAAGAAAAATATAATGGGTAAAGAAGACAGAAGTTGGGTTAGTTGCAAGTTTCATGGCGATTAAAATGTGCCCAACTCTGCTTGTAGGTAGCATGTATACAGTTTAATGCCTTATCGCTTGAAAAGATTTCTTCCAGGCAACCTTGAGATGGACAGTAATGTTATAAAAGCAACTATTCAATAGTAGAGATTTCTAAGGAGCCTGTGGTTGAGCTTATGGTTATTTCTTTTATGTCTGTGCTATCGAGCAAATGGACGTATTCTTGACATAACGAACCGACTTTATCGAATATATATATAAAAAGAGCACATGGTGTCCGACTCCGATATCGTACCGGATTATGTGAAAACGGCCTGATATCAAAATTTTGTATAAATGATATAAGAGCTGTGTAGATTTATTACTACCTCTGTTGAAAAATAAACGAATAATAATAAATCATGAAATCAGAACTTTTAGCAGCCATGTTCTCGTTTTTATATGAAATCTGTGAATATGAACCTCCGAATATGACACCACCAAATATTATTATCTACATGTACATGGCTTTTGTTTTTGTACGTCGTCGTCCCACCCGGCGCCAAGTTTTTTTTTAGATATTCATGAGTAATAAATCAAGACCTTTAAAGTTACCTACATGGACATTAGAATAATAAAAAAAAAATATTGTCTAATTACGATAAAATATTGGATAATTATTTAAACACGGGGAACACTTGAATTTGTATCGGTGTTTTGTAATTTAATAGTTTATTTGAAAGTGAACCGTAATGTTATATTATAGGTAACTATTTTGTTAGTATATTGGTTATAGTTTAAGTGTGATTACGAATTTGTAACTGTGGATCGTGGTTTAATGAATGCTGCTGTTACATAAAATTTGTAAATGTAATATCGAAATGAAAAATAAATAAAAATTCTGATGAATGTAGCTTAACGGTAGATCTTTGTAGTTATCAATGAATGTAAAACAGTAAAGTAAAAATATATTTACCCGCATTCTAGAATTGTATTATACTACTTAGGTGGCAGACAAGCATACGGCCCACCGGATGGGAAGTGTTTATCGTGGCCTATGGACGTGTACGACACCAGGGGTATTACACAGGCGTTGCCAACCCCTTCTAATGCCCCTCTTGAAGAACCCCATATTGTAGGCACTTGGGAAAACCGCAGTAGGGAGTTCATTCCATAACTTGAGTGTGCGTTTAATGTAGGTTGACGATACTAAAAGCCCGATAGTTCATTATTTTTAATAATAACATCAATATTGAATGAAATTTTAAAGCATTTAGTATGCTAACAATTAAAAATTTGGATGAATTCAGGCGAGGTTCGTTGGCTCACTGTTCAGAGCAGTCCCCCCTGTAAGAGAAAGTACGCAGGTTTGAATCCGGCCTGAACCGATTTAATTTTTCAATCGTAATCGAATAATATCACTACCTAGTATTTTTTTTTAATTGGCGTACGCAAATAGCATATAAATAGCACTAAAGTTGTGTAACCATATTACAAATAAAGTCTTTGGTGTTTAATATAAATGAATAAGTATATTTTTGTGATATATTCGATATGCTAATATTTTTTTATATAAAAGAAGTGGCGACGTGTGATCCCGTCTTTATAACCATTTTCATTAATATTTTGATATGTTCTTTTTCTCTTGGCATGCCTCAATAGAAAAATGTCGGTCACCTTTTCAAATATACATACCAATTTAGCGAAATTGTAGGTCACCCTCTTTTCCCGGGTACATCAATGAACTGCTTAAGCACATAGAAATTTAAGACTATATTCTTATTGAGTTACATCGCTCTTTGCTGCTAGTGTAGAGAGCACTAAATACATTTTGTACCCAGTATTGTGTAACACCGTTGGAGGTACTTACTGGGCTTCAAAAAAACAGATATTATAAATTCTATTTAAACAACACGACATTTTTAAAATATTTATTTTAAATAAGACACGTCATTTAGACATTGTCTCAGAAAAGAGGGTCACCATTACTTACATATGCTATGTGACAATGGTTGATTGATTGATTGATTGAGCTTGACGGCCTCATATGCTTTTTCACGCCTCGCTTAAAGGACCCGGGACTGTAGGAAGAAGGAAACACGTGAGCTGGTAATGAGTTCCAGGCCTTAATGGTGCGACAAAGGAAAAAGCCACCGAATCGCTTGGTTCTTGATCGGATTCACTGCACCATGTGCGGGTGACATCAAAGACCTGCACGTGTAATTGTCCTGTGTAGGAAAGGGGAGGAAATGTTTATCTACAGAAGAAATATTCTTAAATACTAACATCAAAAAATACACAAGTTTTTTTATAGATGTATGAGTATTTCACTATTTAACCGAAAATCATTAGTTAAATTGTGATCGGTTTCTGGTAGAGTAGAATTTGGACCACACCATCTCTTCCCATGCGGTGTCGTACAAGGCGACTAAGTGATAGGGTTGCTTAACATCAAACAAATATATACAACCTGGACTCGGCCTCAGATGCATGGCTTGAGTCAACAATGAACCTGAATGACGGCAATAGGCTCTGGTTGCGCCGATGTAGAAGCTGTATTTCTTGACGCGGAAAACACACTCCTTCTATACCCAGCTCCCCTTCCGCACTAACCATAGAATAGTAGTAGATATAGCTTCCGTCCGCCATTTGTGATATAGACACTCAGTCTCGCTTTGAACTAGCCAGCGTGATGACGGACCGCGCTCGCGTCTCTCAAAAATGATTAATATTTGTTACATTTTTACCGCTTCATAGACCTTTACCGATCGGATTGTGCCTCTCGTGTGTTCCTCAAGTGATCTAGTGATGCTGACGGCAGCTCCTGAGCAAGGAAGAGAAGATCCGTGTACCGGCTGCGATGAAAACACGTGTGTCGTGAAGGTTAGTGCATCCTCTCCTAATTTCTCGGGTTGCATTCATTGCTTGGATCACTCCCGCGGCAACCCGACCACCTGTCTTTTGTGTGTAAAGCGTCAATGGAACAGTTAGCTACTTCCCGCAATACAGTCCATTACCGCACGCTGCCAAGCGCCACCATTTTTGGTCCGGATCGAGCCGGATTCTTAGCCGTAGTTCGTATTTTGTTATTATTCTAATGGGAATGAGCGCACCGCACCTAAGTGCCTGGTTATTTTAGTAGAAAACCCCGCATCCAGACACTTAGGATTAGATTTGTTGTCCGTTCGCCGCTGGCTCGCATTGTACCTACCTAATACATAAATAGGTTAGGTATCATATCAACACTTAATCGTAGTTCGCAATTTTCGCATCGCACCTAAGTGCCTGGTTATTTTAGTAGAAAACCCCGCATCCAGACATTTAGGCTTAGATCTTAGGTATACTCAGACACCCTAGTGCATAGGCACAGTGTAATACCTAACGCATTTGGCTTTGTTTTGTTTTTTTCAATTACGTTGTTCTCGGCTCGCGTCGTATTTGCCTAGTACCTGCGTGGGTAGACACGTGGCTGTACCTACCTCGCTCGCATCTCATCCCAATTCATACGAAAGTATTTTAATTTGAATAGATATTACGCAATACTTAATCTCTGAAATAATAGTTGAACCTAGACAGCGACCATCGCGTAGGTACGATCTTGTTGCTATGCGCGTTAGTTCAAGCTTGCACTGGCAGTCATAAGTACCTACTTACCTACGGTTATCGCTCGCGCCGCCTCGCTGCTCTGTACCGCTAAGATTAAGTCATTTCATATTTGTTATTTACCGCACTTTAGTTTGAGATTTAATTGTAAACATGTCCCCAAAGGTTGATAAGACCGGTAAGGTTCAATTGAAACTTTTATACGCTAAAAAAGAAATGATTTACTCTCGCGTACAATCGATCTATGATAATGCACTGAAAACCTCTGATTTGGTCATCAGAGATTCGTTCTTGTGTTCTATAGAAAACTTAGATAGTCTACGCGCGGATTTCGAAACCTTAGTACATGACATCAATGTTTTAGAGTTGAATTTGAATCCCGATTACTCAGTGAGTTATCAAGCCTTGTCGTCGTTTGACGATTTGTATTGTCGTATCAAACGCGTCGCTAGGAGTTTGGAGAAGCCGGCTGACCTACCCAACCCCACTCGCGACCGACCTAAGTTGCCACCAATTCAAATACCCGAGTTTGATGGTAACATTCGCAATTGGTGTCTATTTATAGATAGTTTTGAGAATACAATAGATAAGAACGATTCGTTGACAGATCACGAAAAGTTGCATTATCTCGTTGAAAAATTGACTGGTAAAGCTATAACCGTTTGCGCTGGAATTACGTTTAGTGCCGAGAATTATAATTTAATTTTAAATACTTTGAAAGCTAGGTATGAGGATAAAAGATCGGTAGCTAACGCCTATTTAGATCAGATGTTTGATTTGAAATCTATTGCGGCATGTAACGATCAAAACTTAGAGAAATTTCTAGATACTTTCGCGTCAGCTGTTCGCGCCGTAAAGAACCTAAAGATTGATGACCTCTGCGACTTCGTATTTTTGTATATGGGTTTAAGGAAATTAGATTCCGAAACCATTCGTTTGTTTGAGTCGGATCATCGCGGCAATAAAATTCCTAAGTTCGAAGACTTAGAAAGTTTTGTTCGCGAGCATATAAAGGTATTGCAACGCTCTTCATCGAAACATGAAGGCGCGAAGATAGTTGTTGATTCTGCACGCAAAGTAGATGCGTCATCGAAGTCACTGAGGTCAACTCATACTTATGTTAGTACCGCACCAGCACATGTACAATCACCTGTTTGCTCTTTGTGTAGTACTCATCATTCGCAACTGTACAGGTGTCCTGGTTTTCTAAAGTTGTCGCCTAGTGATCGTTATAAATTTGTTCGCGCTAATAATTTTTGTTTTAATTGTCTCGGTACTAAACACCGCGTTGTTTTATGTAATAGTAGAAATAGTTGTCGCAAATGTCAAGCGAGACACCACACTTTGCTTCATTTTGAGAATAGTAATGCCGCATCCAATGTGAGCACGGTTGGCTCGTCGAGCGGTGACACACGGCGGCCTGCGCCGCAGCCGCAGCCCGCGCTCGCGCGCGCTCCGGCCCGCCCGGTGACCGCCGCGGATGACGTCACCTTGTGTTCGTTCTCCGCTAGTGCTGCACTCACTACTGTGTGTCTTGCGACCGCTCGCGTTGTTATTGTTGATGCATTAGGTAAGCCGCGCATTGTACGAGCGCTGTTAGATGGCGCTTCGCAAAGTAATTTCATTACTCAAGATTGTTGTCGGCGTCTTGGTTTCAATGTTGATAAGCGTTCAACCCGCTCAGTGGTGAAGGGTTTTGGAAGCTTACAGTCAGCTGTTCGTGGCACCGTTAAAACAAGGTTTAGATCTCGTTTTAATAATAATATTTGGTTTGACATGGATTCGCTCGTTATAGATAGAATAGCTGAACAGTTGCCTACCGTCCCGGTTGACACGTCTTTATTAACGAAATTTAAAGACTTGCCTTTAGCAGATGAGACTTACGCTGTTCCTGGAGTCGTCGATATATTGATCGGCGCTTCGATTCTCCCGCACCTCCAGTTATCACGTAAGGTTCAAGGGGGACCGACGTACCCCGCTCCGCACGCACTGGAAACAGTTCTTGGTTTTGTTATAATTGGTTCCGCACCCGCTTCTATAGATAGTTTTAGTCACTCGACTGCTTCGTTCTGTTGCACCGTCGAGCCGCCACTGGAGTCTACCATCCGCAAGTTTTCGCTCGGTGGCTCCCGTGTATCCGCTGAAAAACGCTTTCTTTGTTTGGAACGAAAGATGCAGGCGTCCCCAAAGTCGAAGCGGGCCTATGATGAGGTTGTTAACGAATATTTAGATAAAGGTTACATCTCACCTGCGCCTGCGGACACTGGCGGGACCCAGCCTTCGTACATTGTCCCGCACCGCGGAGTTATTGGAGAAGATAAGCTTACTACTAAAACTCCGTGTAGTTTTGGATGGCAGTGCTAAGACTAGCACTTCCGTGTCGCTTAATGACATAATTGTAAATTTTCGCATTAATATTAGTAATTTTTAGCTTTTAGGACTCAACAGTCGCTTTGTGTTGGGCCCACTCTTCGCCCCATCGTTGGGACACATTCGTCGCTAATAGAGTGGCAAAATTCAATCTGAATTGGCGCCACATAATCTCTTTCACGTTGCTGGCACCGACAACCCAGCCGATTGTCTCTCTCGTGGATTGCTTTCTTCGCAAATTTTGGATCACCCGTTGTGGTTTGGTGGACCGTCCTGGATTCATGCCGCGTTAGATGGGTGGCCAGTTAGTCAATTCAATCCCACTACGGTTTCCGAACCACCCGAGGAGAAGAAGCACTCGCTTGTTGTATCGGTCCCACGTGAAGAGACCCTTATTTTGTTGTTGGCTAATCGCGTCTCGTCTTGGTCGAGACTGTTGCGTTGTGTTGTTTGTTCGCCTCTGCCCGCTGCCTAGCCAGCAGTAGGCACGAGCTCCAATCTAGGTTTATATTTTAGTTGTTATTTCCCAAACCTAGATTTAGATTAGACTTTAGATTGTTTCGCATTTGTCGTTTCGAAGGTAACCCTTCAAGCCGGGGGGAATGGTTGCGCCGATGTAGAAGCTGTATTTCTTGACGCGGAAAACACACTCCTTCTATACCCAGCTCCCCTTCCGCACTAACCATAGAATAGTAGTAGATATAGCTTCCGTCCGCCATTTGTGATATAGACACTCAGTCTCGCTTTGAACTAGCCAGCGTGATGACGGACCGCGCTCGCGTCTCTCAAAAATGATTAATATTTGTTACATTTTTACCGCTTCATAGACCTTTACCGATCGGATTGTGCCTCTCGTGTGTTCCTCAAGTGATCTAGTGATGCTGACGGCAGCTCCTGAGCAAGGAAGAGAAGATCCGTGTACCGGCTGCGATGAAAACACGTGTGTCGTGAAGGTTAGTGCATCCTCTCCTAATTTCTCGGGTTGCATTCATTGCTTGGATCACTCCCGCGGCAACCCGACCACCTGTCTTTTGTGTGTAAAGCGTCAATGGAACAGTTAGCTACTTCCCGCAATACAGTCCATTACCGCACGCTGCCAAGCGCCACCAGGCTCACTCCTATTACGTGGGACCAAATTTAATAATTAGTGAAATTTGAGTGTTCATTCACCTCTGCCTAACCCTTTGTGGATAGACGCGTGATTATCTGGATGTATGTAAATTGTGTTCATTATTTCTTCAACTTCGGAAACAAATTTCATCAATATACTCCCAGCAAAGTACTCAAAAAGATCTTTTTGAGCACTCCGCCAGTCAATATCGATCAGATGTCGACTGTACTTACCATTGTTGAACAATATAAGTGTGTAGAACGTGCCTTACCTTGCTAGTAATAGAAATAAAACCGGTAGTAATAGGAATAAAACCGCTACTGCATGAGCAATTTCATTGATGTCGGTACCAAGCCCTCGGAACACTCAAATTAACCAAGTTAATTAATCGGCAGAGTGTAAGCAATTTTTGTACATAAATATTAAAGCTTCGGTTAACTACGTGCAAAGCTTTTAGGGCGTGTACTGATTAGACGAACGATTTGTAGGTGGATATTTGAATGCAAAATATTGGCTGATATTAAATATGATTTTTTATAGACTTCCACATAACATAACATTAACATAAACTCACGCCTATATCCACGAAGGGGTAGACGAGGTGCTAGCACCCACATTTCGCCAGTTTATGTTTAGGTCCCAATATCCAAAATAGGTGGCGAGCCTATTGCCATTAACCGGGCACTTATAAACCTGCGATAAATAATAACTTTAACCGAACTTCAATAACTTTTTTTAAATGTCAAAAGTTGCATGTCAAGGAAATTCAAATTAAAAATTATGTGGTCAAGTTCAATAAAATACTTAAGATTATTATTTATATTATTAGTAGTTATCGTTCAATTAAATTATGATTTTATGACATGATAGAGAAAAGAAATTGTCATTGCTTGCATCTTCTAACATGTTATTTATAATATACCATATATAAATTACCGCGGAAGCCTAGTGGTATGGGTAATGGGCTGCTGAAACGAGGTCTCAGGTTCGATCCCAGGTTTTACCATGGCACACACCAATGACTTTTCGATGCTTTTCGAAGTTATGTGTTTATTCATCGCAGGTTTATAAGTGACTGGTTAATGGCAATAGGCACGCCTATTACATTGGGACCTAAACATAAACTGGCGAAATGTGGGTACTAACACCTCTGCCTACCCTTTCGGGGATATAGACGTGAGTTTATGTTATGTTATATATAAGTTGTTAATATACTAGCAGTTTAATTTGTAATGTACCTGTCAGTCTGTGCTGTGTAGCTGTCTGTCGTTGCTCGAAAAGTGTCATCAATTAGTACGAGCATAATTTAGATCTCGACGAGACTATTTCGGAGTATTGCTATTTTTGGATCTAGAGCAGACAGAATCCGCCATGTCTCGGCCCTGTTGCGATTGTAAATGTTTCATAGAATTCCATTAAACTATGTTTTTCAACGTAACAATATGGTAGGAAAGAGACAGTAGTATTTTGAAAATGGTTTATTTATATTGTGTTTCCTAGCACAATAATAAAATTATTGGACGCGGTAGGTTTTACAATGCCTTTTTTTTTTTTTTTTTTTTTTACGTGCGCAAAATCCCCACGGATACCTCCCCACCGGAGCCGGTGAAGGAGGTTATGTCGGACTCGAACCGACTAAAACGCACGCCGCCTGTGGGTCGCTTTGGTTGCCGAAGGTGAGGTTGACAGGCATATCCCTCGCACCCCGGCCGACCCAGGGCCATCTCTCACGATCTGGCCCTCTTCTCGGGTGTGGGGACTACAGAGTCCCCAACTCGTCCCCGGAAACGGGGAGGCGCGCCACGCGCGCCACCGCCGCGGCCTGCTTCTGCCAGGGTGACAGGCGGCTCCACCTGTCACCCCCAGGCCGGCGCTCATGGGGGGCGAAGGTCGTTCATCGACCTCCGACGCCCGAGTTGCCTTCGTACGCGGGCAGCTTGGCTTGCGATCCTTCGTCGCTCCCGCTGCCGCTCCCGCCCCGCCTCCTCCTTCACGAGCATTACTTGCTCGCAGAAGGAGGCGCCGGCCGCCCACGCATCCGCGCAGCGGACCATCGCCGCGAGCAAGGTGGAGAGCGTGAGAACTCTCACTCCCAGGGCCGCCACAAGCTCCCGCCTCGGCGTCTCCCACGCCGGACACTCGGTGAGCGTGTGCGGACCTGAGTCCTCGCTCGCATCGCAGTGATGGCACTCGGACGTTGGCTCTTTCTCCATCCGACGCAGATACTTTCCGAAGCACCCGTGCTCGGTGATCATCTGCGTCAGACGGTACGAGAGGCTGCCGTGTGGCCTCTCTAGCCACTCCCCCATGATGGGTCTTATCGCCGCTACTACGGCGCGCCCTGCGCCTGGTCGCCCAAGTCGTAGCTCCCATTCCGCCACCATTTCCCTGTGGAGCCGGGATCTCACGGCCCGAATTTCTTCGGGCTCGGGATCGTGACCCCGCTCCCGCGCCGCCTTTCGGAACCGGTATAGCGCCGAAAGGGATCTCGCTTCCAGGATCCATGGTGGCGATCCGGCGAGGAGACTCGCCGCGTTGAAGGATATCGTGCGGTACCCCCTTATGATGCGGCACGCCAACTTCTGCTGCGGACGCTGCAGCAGGGGCATGTGCCGATCATTCAGGGTGTCCGCCCACACGGGACACCCGTACAGGGCCATGGACCGCACGACACCCGCGTAGAGTCTCCTGCAGGAGTCCTCCGGGCCCCTCAGGTTAGGCAGTAGTCGCGCCAGAGCGTTGGCTGTGCCCACCAATTTGGGGCCTAGACTTCGGAAGTGCTTCCCGAAGTCCCACCGGCCGTCGAGCACGAGCCCCAGATATTTCATCTGGGGCTTGATGCCGATGAGAGTGCCTCCCACTGTGAGACTGGAACCAGGTGGTGGCGTGCGCCGAGGTCCATGAAAGAACATGGCCTCGGATTTATGCAAAGCCACCTCAAGGCCCAGCCGCCGGATCCGTTCCACGACTCGAGCAACCGCGGTCGTGGCTCTCAGGATCGCTTCGCGGTATGTAGCCCCGCTCGCCGTCACTAGTGTGTCGTCCGCATAGCACGTGACGGCGGCGCCATCCGCAAGCTCACCGCGAAGCACCCAGTCGTATCCAATGTTCCACAGTAGCGGCCCAAGAACCGATCCCTGTGGAACACCGCACGACATCTCACGCCGACCGACGCCGGTCGCACTTGGGTAGATGACGGCTCTCTCCGTCAGGTACGCCCCGACTATGCGGCGGAGGTAGAGAGGCACACCGTGGTACACGAGTGCCTCCCTGATGCAACTCCAGGGCAAGGTGTTGAACGCGTTGGAGATGTCCAAGGACACCGCCAACGTCACCTCACCCCGGGCGACTGCCTCCTCCGCCAAAGTCCTCACGCGCATGATGGCATCCACGGTGGACCGCCACCGGCGGAAGCCATATTGGGCATCCGCCAGGTCCGGCCCCCTACCAGAGAGGTGCTCGACGAGGCGCTTCGCAATAACTCTTTCAAAGAGCTTGCCCACCTCGTCGAGCAACACAATGGGCCGGTAGCCGGACGGTTCGTCCGCCGGGCGACCCTCCTTTCGGATGAGGACCAGTTTCCCCGTCTTCCACATCTTCGGAAACTGGCCCCGCTCCAAGCATGCGCTGAGGAACCCTCTCAGTCGGGGTTCGAGACCGTCTTCTCCCAGAGCTAGGACCCATGCGCGGCCTGGAATGCCGTCGGGTCCCGGGGCGGTGCTCTTCTTGGCTCTAAGCCTTCGCACCGCCAGCTCCAGTTCCACCCAAGTGACCTCGGGGACATCGTCGTCAACTACCACACTGGGCGCCATAGGCGACCGAGGTGGCGGAGTCATCTGCGGCGGAACGTGTTCCGCTCGCATCGGGAACAGGGACTCGACCACTCCACCGAGCAGAGCTGGCTGGAGAACCTGGGTCAACGGTGGGGCCCGGGGGCGCAGCTTTCCTCTTACCATAAGGTAAGGCCGCCCCCATGGGTCCCGCTCCAGCGTCTCTATGAGCTCCTTATAAGCCGCGGCTTTCGCCCGCTTAATCTCCGCTCGGAGGGCATCTCTGGCCTCCCTGTATCCCACATGAAGCTCCGTCACTCGGGGCTCCGTATCTGCGGTTCGGCTACGCCTCCTACGGAGTCTGATCCACCGGCGGTGCGCGATCACGCAGGCTTGCCGTAGCCTCGCGATCTCCGCAGACCACCAGTAGACCCGACGCCTCGGACTATAGGGTGGAGCCCTAGGCATACCCGCATCGCAGACACGAGTCATGGCCTCCCGGAACCACACCGCCTCATCGTCGATATCGACAGGCCTGTCCGGCGCAATGGCCCAGGCCTGTACGATGGCGGCCTCCAGGAGGACCTCCCGATTCAGTCTCCCAAGCACCCAGCGTGGCTCGCGTGGGGCCGGTATGACCGGCGCATCACCCGCGGGGGGGGAGACATCAAACCGAACGTATCGGTGATCCGCTAGTGTCTCCACCCCCACAACAACACGCCAGTCCCGCACACGGTGCGACAGCGAAGCGCCTGCGAACGAAAGGTCGATAATCGAACTGCGCTCCGCGGCCACGAACGTGGCTTCGGCCCCGCGATTCTGGAGAACTAGACCGTGATTAGCGGCCCAGCTCTCCAGAGCCCTACCTCGTGGGTTCGTGTGCCGGGACCCCCAGGTCACTGACCAGGCGTTGAAGTCCCCGAGCACAAGAACCGGATGAGGGTAGCAGGCGTTGACGACGTCGGTCAGTCGCTCCAGCGACCGCCGGTACTCCCCTATGCGTCGGTGTAGGCTCGGCGTGAAGTAGACAGCCACGACCGCAATCTCCCCCACACGCGCCGCTACGATGCCATGCTCCCTTGCCACGACAACAGGGGGGGGGGGCACCCATAGCGGCGTTGAACACCAGTGCCGCCGACCCGTCCAGGTCGACCACCCAGGCAGGCCCCAGGTGCCGGTGGGTGTACGGATCGGCGACAGCGGCGACGTGTATGGACCATTGTGCCATGCTCTGGAGCAGAAGACCCTGAGCATCGGCACCGTGGCCCACGTTCGCCTGCAGGATGCGGAGCTGGGGATCCATTATGGAACCATCTCCGCATCCCGCCGCGAACTTTGGGTGGAGCTCCCGCCTTGCGGCTTCGGCTCCCCTCCGGTGCAGGCCTTGCTACCAACCCTATGGTCGGCCGGTTTGCCACCCGCTGCACACCTGAAGCAGTGCAGCGGAGCTTCGCATCCACCGGCCGTATGACCGGGTTGGCCACAGCGGAAGCAGCGGTCGCCGACCGTCACCGCCGCTGTGCACTGCACCCCCACGTGGCCGACCGACAGGCACCTAAAACACCTAGTCGGTCGAGCCTGCAGGAGCCGGACCTGCACCCGCACCACGCCTCCTACGGCGAGGAACCCTCGGTCGGCAGCCTTTTTGGCTGCTGCGATGGGGCAGCCGACAACTGCCGCCCCCAGTCCGCGGCGGCCGAAGCGGATTGCTCCGACCTTCACCGCCTCTAGGGGGCAGCCCCCGGCCTCCGCCACGGTGAGGCGGATTTGCTCCGCCGTGATGGAGTCGTCCAGGTCCGAAATGCGCAGTTCTGCGCATTTGTTGGGCCTGGACACCCGGACGTCGGCTGCGTCTAACGTGTCCCGAAGCTTAGCCGCTAGGGCATAAGCCTGGGGACCGCTCGAAGCACCGGGGATCTCGAGCAGCCGAGCACCCGTCCGAGTGGGTTTCACCCGGATGGGGCCCGGCATCCCAAGGGCCCTCATGTCGACGCAGGCTCTGGCCTGCGTGACGATCTGGGCGTACTGCACGCCCCTCTCCGCCGCCTCCGCCGTCATCGTTAGGACGACGGCGGTTGAGCGGGGAACGCGCAGCCTCCCCGGCACTCCCCTCGCAGCAGCCTCGGCCTTCCTAGCCTTTTTGGCTGCCTTCCGGAGCGCCTTGCGCCGCTTTTTGGAGGCTCCGGCAACCTCCCAGCCCCCCTCTGGTGTGGAGACAGCCCGCGCCGGAGCCGAGGACGGACCCGGACGTTGAGCCGGGGCCGGGGTTGGGGTCTGGGCTAAGGCCGGGGACGTCTTCCCTTTACCCTTGCCCTTTCCCCTGCCCCCGGCCCGGGCACCCCGTGCTCCCTGGGGACTCCCGGCTCCCACGGCGAGAGCAGCCCGAGCGGCCGGAGCGGCAGGAGCGGCAGACGCAGCGGATGGGCCGCTGGCCGGCTCCTGCGGGGACCTCGCCACCGCCGGACAGGTGGGACCCCTCTTTACTGCTCCGGCATACCCGGCCGAAGGCGCCAGGGGCGGTCTGCGGCTGGAGTCCATAATGGCCTCCAGCCACCTCTGGGTGCGCTCCTCCTGCGCCACCCGCCACGCCCGCTGCTCCGCCTGCGCCGCGTCCTGACGCTTCTCCATGGCGGCTACCGCCGCCATGCAGAGCGCCAACGGGTCCGCAGACCGAGCCGGCTGCAGCACCGGTGACTCCGGTCGATCCGGTCGCGCCGGCGACCTCGGCGGCTCCGGTTGCGGCAACTCAGGCTGCGCCAGCGGTTCCGGCCGCAGCGGCGACCTCGACCGCACCGGCGACAGCTGCCGCGTTGACGGCATTGGCCGTTCCGGCTGCACCCCCAGCCTCCGCCGCGCCGAACGCGTCACCCGCTCATTCGGCAGTCCAGCGACGACCTTTTTGAGCTCGGCCAGCTCCGCCGCCATCTTGCTCATCTCCTTACGGTGATTGGCCGCCATCCGCTCATAGCTGTCGAGGAGCTCAATATGTCTCCTGCCCATATGAGCCCTCTCGAGCCACAATTGTGCCAGCTCCGCCCTGAGGTGGTCGTAAAGTTGGACAAGTCGCGACGCCGCCTGCGTTACTCGATTCTCCTCCGGCGTCGGAGAATCGGTGCGGGTTCCGGCCCACCCTTCCAGAGCCTCTATCACCTCCCTGGACGTTATATCGTCCGTCGGCGTCGTATCTTCGATACGAGGCGAGGGCGCCGCCGAGGCGGAGAAACTCGGCGGCGCCCTCACATCCTCTGGGGCCGGAGCCCGTGAGGAGGGGGCTTTGGTGCTTCCGTCCTGCAGCTTTCGGCGGCTAACCGCCAGCTGCTTGGGTGGAGGAGGGCGCATCGTCTCGTCCCCACCGGAGCTGCTAGAAGACGACGAGTCGGTCAGGGTCAGATCCAGATCCGAGTCGCTCTTCGGTGCGGGGATAACTTTCTTCTTGCGGTTCCTCTTCCGCCGTGGTGCAGATTTTCGGGTCTGCAGACCCACCGGGCTGTTCGCCCTGCTTCGCTCAGTGGCGGTGTCGAAATCCTCCGACACCGTCCCTGCTTGGGACGCGACCTCCGCGTCGTGGTGCTGCGCGACCTCCGCGCAGACTGTTTCACTTGGTTTTTTGGGATTTTGGTGAAAAGGTTCCATTTAGTTCCCACGAGTATGACGCGATTTAAACTACACTTCCTGGGTGACGCTCATTCCAGGAAGCGGGGTAAATACTGTGGATTTCCCCAGGTGTCCACAGGTTTTAAGCGACTTCGCTGTCGGGTTTTTAAGACTTTTCCTTGTCGCGGGCCGGCCAATTAAGGCAAGCCCCGCGGCCTTCAGGATACCGGCTTCCCAAGTGTGGCTAGCACTCAGGTCGTTGTCGATATCCTGGAGGTTACGCGACGCGGGAGATCAGCCAACTCTCCCAACACCGACGGTGGCACGAATGCCTGCCAGCCACTGCGCGAGCAGAAGGCCGGCCCGTCCCTGGATCCCGAGGATCCTTGTGTCGCCCCCATGTCCCCTCTGAAAGCAGAGGGGTACTGGGAGCGACAGGGCCCAGACTTTAAAAGCCTGGGCTCGCTAGCCCTAAAAAGGGCTTGTTGGGTTATTTGTCGACGGCTAGCAGAGCTCCTTCTCCTTGGAGTCAGAGTCTACTAACCGTCGTCCAGGGTGCACCAGCCTCCCCGCTTCCTTTCCCCAGGACCGCGGTCCAGAGGGAAAAGAAACAGGTAAGCCAACGTGGAGGTTACCCAACCCGCACCCCGGTTTTACAATGCCTGTGATTTTTTTATATATGAAGCCAGAAGCCAGCAACTAGTATAACTTTATTTGACGCTACCCGTGTCCAGAGGGCTGGTTTATTTCTTGTGCTATGGATTGGTATTGCCATTCGCAATGCTGCCAGCCTTCTGGCCACCCTCCCGGTTGACATCGACGGGGAGGAATTCTTTGACACCTGTACCTGCAGGATTGTTTAGGTATATTCTGTTTTGTTTTTATATTTTAATTTAGATAACTTCCATGTACATTATTTAAATATTAATATTGATAAAGATTTAAAAAGAAAAATAATCAAAAAAAAAGTACACGATTAACTTATTTCTTTATTATATATTCTATATTATATTATGACAATATAAACACACACAACATACAGATCGAATAAATACAATTTTACATTTAGTAATTTAACTATGACTACAATGCAGACAATTTGCTACTAACTATCCGCCTTACGTGTACATATTGTTAAAATACGATTGTTAAAAGTAATCTTGTCTATAAGGCTTTGTAAATTTTAATGAAAGAAGAACACATGGTTCTATACACGCTACCAATTAATCCTTTGTTGAAAAATCATTATCAAAGGTATACCTACAGGTAACTCACCTAATTGGTATATTAATGTGAAAGTATTTATGAATTATTTAATACGTTTTAGTAACGGATTAATAACTTATTTTTGATGAATAATATTTTCTTTTAGTAGAGTGAATATAAGAACCTTAAAGCTAACATTTTTTTTTAAACTATTTCAGTTAATAGGCATAAAACCTCTACCCGCGTTACGGGTGACTTAAGAAACCGCGTTGATTCCCAACAATGCATTTGCAACGCGGGCATCCGTCGTCCGTCCCGTTGTGCCTCTGATGCTGGGGCTACACTGCCGTAACATGTCAATAATTACCGCCATAATTTCAACAACGTCTAGGTGTAGCTACGATTTGTGGCCATAATTTTTCAATGCCAATATTTAATCAAAACATTGCCGTGAAACATCCGCAGTAAAAAACGTAATGAATCGCGCGAGTGAAAGCCAATCGAGTTGATTCATTGTCATGAATAAAATATAATGTTGTTGATACATTACACTTTGATACATCGCTGTTGATATCAAATGTAATTTTTTATGAAATACAGGAACGACACACACAGGTTTTACACAACGCTATCTAGACCCACGGTAAGCATAGTTTAACTAGTTTGTGTTATGGAATCTAGAATGCGGATAAACATACTTAAATACTTTTTTTTTTGTAAATACACACATATTATACATAGAAACACCCAGACCAATGCAAATACCCATATTCATGGATACAAATATTTGGACTAAGCGGGGATCGAACCCGCGCCTCTTGCGTAGCAGTCCTGTTCACTACCGCCACGCCACAGGACACAGAGGCTGTCAAATTGTACATACTATATTGTACATCACTAGATCTTAGATTAGAATCAGGTTGAGTGGATTATAGTGGCAATAAAGCCAAGATTTTCAAAGAAATACTATCGTCTCTCTTCTTTTATAACACTTAGGTAATCCCAGGTTTTACCATGGCACACACCAATGTCTTTTCGATGTTTTTCGAAGTTATGTGTGTATTTATCGCAGGTTTATAAGAGCCCGGTTAATGGCAATAGTTTCGTCACCTATTACATTGGGACCTAAACATAAACTGGCTAAATGTGGGTGCTAGCACCTCTGCCTACCCTTTCAGGGATATAGGCGTGAGTTTCTGTTATGTTGTGTTACTTAGGTGGCAGACAAGCACACGGCCCACCTGATGGGAAGTGGTTACCGTGGCCTATGGACGTGTGCAACATCAGGGGCGTCACACTCGTGCTGCCGACCCTGAAGAAACCTCATGCGCCTACAATATGGAGTTTAAAGATATTGTAGGCGCATGGGTATACCGCAGCAGGGAGTTCATTCCATAGCTTGAGTGTGCGTGGGATGAAGTTTCTTTCATACCGCATAGTGCGCACCGTCTCAGGTTGCAATGTATGAGGATGAATTCCCTGCCTATAGCGAGCGGTGCAAATGATAGAATGTTGCTGTGTGCATCTGATCACAAATAGGTGATATTTAGCATTATTTGTAAACATCTCTAAGCTATCTGCCTTAATCCTCTTTTATTTCATTTGTCACCATCACATTTCTTCTCTGTCAATGGGGACGCATAGCCGGACATCTTTAATCTAGCAAGCAATTTAGGTTTAGGCAAGGAATGTTCATCCTCATTCTGAAACGCATAGCACAAACTAATTAGGCCTTACATACTTTAGCTCTAGGTAGCACTAGAATATCCTACAATATTATTATTATAAAGCGGACCCTGGTCGACGAGACGAAGACCTCAATTGCGACAGAAATAGACACGAGGATTATGATCGTGACCGTGAACAACGCCAAAATTATGATAACGAATAATACACCTTCAAGCGTATTAAACTATATTCAATACATATCCAAAGAATCTCTAAAAACTCTGAGAGCAGATTACAATCAAACTGTCACAGAAATACCTGTTATTTCAGTCTAATTCAATATTACAGAAACACCGTAACTACCTCAAACATAAATAAGGAAAAGTTTTATTTTCGAAAAAAAATCAAAACGCAATTATACCAATAGGGAAACACAAGAAAAGTTGTGTCCGAGGAGCGAGCCAGTTCAAATGGGCATCTGTATCAAAGGACAGAATTGAGATAACTTAATTCTGAGTTTATTGAGTAACGAGTGCGCCGAGAGCGGAACTGATGAGAGATCTATCACGCAGTATCTCTTTTTATCTCTCAAAAGATAAATGTACGAGCTAGCTTCTGGAGATTGGTATCGTTTAATATAATATGTTTTAAAAAGCTAAGCTATCGTTTAGCTTTAGCCCGTCTAAAACTTTATGCATTTGTTTTAGTAAAAGTGTCGGTAGCTTTTTGGTTAAAGATTCAACCTCACGTTACAGAAGTACTGGCTTAGATGTTACAGGTCTTTGGTGTAAAAATGTATTTAATAAAAATATCACTACTTATTTATTGTGAAATAATGTATTGTTTAAGATAGAAACAAATTAAACGGTCCAGGCGGGATTTCGAACCCGCGATCTTTCCCTTACAGGGGGGAAAGCTCTGACACTAAGCCAACATACAGATCGAAAATATAAAATTTTACAATTACTAAAATTTACAAAATACTAAAATGTATAACTTCATACAGAAGTCATAGGTGTATTGCGTAAAGAAACGTTGACCACAATGAACCCGCGATCTTTCTCTTACACGAGGAAAACTCTGACCACTAAGCAACCGAACCTTCGCTTGAAACCATCCAAATACTTCTATACATATATCCGTCTTACGGCGACTGTGGAAGCCATCTACCGATATACGTACGAACTATTAGAACTAATGAATGATGTTGCAATCATTTTTAAACATTGATTTCGAATCCCGCCTGGACCGTTTCCATTTTTTCTATCTTAATCGATTTTGAATAGTTAGCATAGCTTAAACTTTAACATAACATAAACTTTCGCATATATCCCCGAAGGGGATAGAGAACGTTTCCCGTGACCATAGGTCTGGCCTTTACCTCGTTCAAAGAATTGGCATCGCCATTCAGCGTGCTAATGCCGCCCGCCTCTTGGGCACGGTACCAGTAGAGATCTATGGGGAAGAATTTTTCGATGCCTAAAGTTGCAATCTCTCTCTTTTTCTCTAGCTCATTATCGTATAGTTAGTTATAGTTTTGTATAAATTTATATAGGCGTTAGAATATAGGCGTTAGTTTATGTTATGTTATATTTATTTTATTGCTTTTACCATTTTTATCTGCCGAATTTTGTGAAGTAGATAACAAAACTGGTAACAAATAAAAATAAAAACAATCTCCAGCCCCGTTTTTGGCGGATTGATTTCGCACACTTTATCTATTTCATCACTTTCCGTGTCGACTGAGTCGGGCTTTTTAACTGAGCCTTTCACATATCCGATAAAACGACCATCATCATGAAGGATTATTGAATTCATTCCTCTTAATGTGAAATAGGCCTTTTATTTGACGTCAGAGAATTGAAAGCCCTCCGTCCTGTATACGACGTGTAATCAAAGTCAATCGAATTCTATTCTGTGAAATGGATCACGCCTTAACTTTATTATTTTTGATGGTTTCGGACTTTTTTAATTAAATGAGTTACTACAGTAAAAGACACAGCTAAAATTTAAAGTCTAAGTTTAATCAAAGTTGATGATTTTTTTTGCATTAAAGATACTTCTTCCTAAAAAAAGGGTAAATGCGATAGTACATTACAGCGATAATATAATACATGGTGAATGAGGTGAAAAGGAAGAGGTAGGAATTCATTACCAGCTCACGTGTTTCCTTCTTCCTACAGTCCCGGGTCCTTTAAGCGGAGCGTGAAAAAGCATCTGATGAGGCCGCCAAGCTGAGTGCCACCATTGTAACATTACTTAGTGTTTGTAATGGTGACCCTCTTTCCTGAGACTTTGCCTTTAGCTTACCATCAGGCGAGGTGAAGTCAAGTTGGCGTGTCCTAGATAAAAAAAGAACACGACGGTATTCCCGTCCCAATTAAGCAGTGCGACTGGGGAAGTACCTCCGTCCTACAGAATACCACAGCTATAATAACCTCGAATTGTGTTTCCGGCGATGAGTAAGGTAGACAGAGCTCACTGGGAGTTTTAGAAGATCAAAGGCTTGTCCTGATTGTGTCTTCTGCACTGACAGCACAGAAATTCTCTGTTCTTACAGAGTCGGCAGCACAAGCGTGACTGCCCTGGTGTTACATACGTCAATAAGTCACGGTACCCAGTTTCTATCAAGTGAGCCGTGTGCTTGTCTGCTACCTTAGTTGTTTAAAAAAATTGATGAGAAAGATACGGGCTGGCGGGTAATTACGAGGCGGTGGAATAAACACGAACATGGGGAGTCAAACCTTGCGACATAGCCTATACACCTACTTTTTATGGTTATATTTGCAAGGAACGAGTTTCAAAGAAAGTTTAAATAGACAGGAATCTTTGGCAAGGCTCAGAACATTCAGAATGTAATATAACTTATGTTCCCATATATTACAATTTGCGGATAGTCAGGGAGCCCCGGGAGCGAACAGCGTAATTAATATCAAGTTTGCCATAAATTTATGGGGATGGCGGTGCACAACCAACCGCTTTTGTTAAACAAATTTGAACCTTACTCGCCTTCATCGTAAACTGCTTTTCAATATGATACAAAATTAAAAGATTACTTTTATAAACCTGAAATGCAAAGGCGCGAAATTTTATACTCAAACTGTTGACTTTTATGGTTATTTTATGTTTTTGATATTATAGTGATTCATTATTATCTATTGGATTGTATAATAGCAAATATAAACTTATTATTTTAGAAGAATGAAAGAAATCGTGTATTACACACACACACACTATATACTGAAACACCATTACAATACAAAAATCAAATAAAAATAAGCTGATTGACAGACAGATTGACTTTGGATTGGGATCTCCTCCACTTGATATGGCTGTTATGGGAGTGTCAGCGTCGCTCCCATTAAAAGCCTAAAAGAAACGTATGCACAGCCCCAATAGTAAAGTGTGCACCATAGCCTCGTTAATCAGCAGGTGTGCTATAGGTGTGGACTTGTATATTAACGATAAGACACATATATAGCAGGATAAGGTGCAGACAGGAATAAAATATAAAACCCTCGGTGCGCAAAGTCCGACTTACACTTGACCGACTTATTATATAGGACACGTTAATTACACTTCGTCTCGCCTAATGGTAAGCTGATGGCAAAGTTTCAGAAATATCCGTGCAATATTCATTCCGTATCCTTTCCATAGAATTCACACCTTCGGATCTCATTGTATCTATTAGTTACTGTATTTCTAGAATTAATTTAAAATTATAAAAAATAAAGTATTTCTACTAAAGTATATCAAAATTCATAGCCATTATCATATTCATAATAAAATCAAAAAGTATATCTAACGTGTTATTACACGGAAGCAAGTCAATCAAAAGGGTTCTCGTAAAACATGTACCTATAACGCTATAAAACCAGAAGACAACCCTCTATAAAAAGTAAAAATAACTTATTAAAATTTCGCAAGAACCGCACCTAAATAATTAAATAGCAAAGAGTATAGAATCATTTCCAGTTCAGTCAACATTATGTAAATGCCCTCGAAATTGTAACTACGGGTAACTCGTACTTAAATAATAATTACTTGGGTTATGCTCTGTTACAAATCATGTAATACATAGGCTAGGGTCTGGCGGTTTAACATAGGTTTATGATTATTAATGCCGAAGGAAACCGACAACCGCTTGGGATTGGTTCAACGGAAGGTTGCTAGTGTTAAAGCTCGTAAGATATCATACTCAGCACACTGCGGACCCCGCTAAGGATATTAAACTAAATTAATGTTTAAAGAGGGATCCGAGTTGGTTCCGTTTGAGAGAAATTCGAAAGTGATTCCTGATCTTTAGTTTATGACAGTAGTTTGTAACTTGTGAAATTATACTTTAATTAGGTATGATTTTATCTTAGCCGTAGCCTAGTGGTATGGGTAATGGACGGCTGAGACGAGGTCTCGAGTTCGATCCCAGGTTTTACCATGGCACACACCAATGACTTTTCGATGCTTTTCGAAGTTATGTGTGTATTTATCGCAGGTTTATAAGTGCCCGGTTAATGGTAATAGGCTCGCCACCTATTACATTGGGACCTAAACATAAACTGGCGAAATATGGGTGCTAGCACCTCTGCCTACCCCTTCGGGGATATAGGCGTGAGTTTATGTTATGATTTTATCTTAGATGTGCCGAGAAATAAGTATTTTTATAGATGCTGAAGTACTACGGTTTTACTTTTGATTGGAAACTCTAATAGAGTTGGTTTATCACTTTATTTTGATGACTGTCCCACTGAATTTCGAAGTTCATAATATGTACGTTTTCTTTGACACAATTAACTTAGACTAGACAACTACTAGACTGGCTGTACAGAACAAAAATATATATCACTAGCAATCCACCCGCGGCTCCCTGTGTGGATCTGTTATCTCCGGTTCTACTCAACCGACTGCAATCAAACAAACGTCAGATTTCAAACACAAACAACAAAAAACACCTCATCAAAATCTGTTCAGTAGTTTTTGCGTCCATCGCAAACAAACATTTCCATCATACAATCATATAATAATGTAGAAGAGACAGATTACAGATGAGATGAGATGAGATGATGATGACTGTAGGAGGTAGGACACAACGGTATTTCCGTCCAATTGAGTAGTCCGACTGGGGAAGTACCTCCGCCCAACAGAATACCGCGGCCATAATAACCTCGAGTTGTGTTCCTGGCGGTGAGTAGGATAGCCAGAGCTGTTAGTAGTAGCTGTAGCTGGAAGGTTGTGCCGTCATTGGAAAGACCAAAAGCTTGTCCTGTTTTGTCACTTACACTGACGGCACAGAAACTCTCAATGCTTGCAGGGTTGGCAGCGCGAGTGTGACTCTCTTGGTTTTGCACGCGTCCATAGGCCATGGTGACCACTTTCTAACAGATGGACCGTGTGCTTGACTGCCACCTAAGTAGTAGATATAAAAAAAAAAAGTTTTGTTCAAAGCAGGTTGCCTAGTGGTTTGGCTTACCCCAGTTTAATAGATACAGATTTAAGAATGTCTAACATTTAAATACCTCTAAATCAAAAAACATCTCTTAGCAAGTATTACAAGCTTACAATTTCCTCACAATATACGGAATTGGATAAGTTTAAGAACCAAACCCTTCTGTTTATTCAATTAATCGCGTCGGCTTTTACCATACAATGAATTTCATTCATATCTTAAAGTTCTGAAGTAATTTCTCGACTTGAACCTCCAATAGACCTATCTCTTTCACACTCTGCACCAGATGAGGCTCACAATCTCAGTGAAATTATGTAAGCATTGTAACTTAATCAAATTTCGTTCAGTTCAACCATGGAGCCGGAGAGAATTTCATTTAACAAATTAACATTTCACTATTTGAAATTTTACGAGACCATTTTAAGATTTCCGCGGGTATAATTCCGTTTCAATTCCGCGTGCCTCAATTTAGTCAGTACTTTGAAGGGACTTTACCTGCGTAGAGCGAGTTTATATCAGTTTGGGTTAATATAGGTGTTATGTCAAATATAATTCCCGTGCTTCCATTAGCTTCACCAGTAAGTAACTGGGTATGTAAACAAATCTCCATGATTTGTTTACATACCCAGACGGGCAAAAGAAGAGGTACCTACGTAAGATTTGATAAACCACTCTTATTCGCTAGAGAAATGAGTACTGTACCGGTATAGAATAACACATTAGTTTGCGGTGTCCCCCGGAACGGTAGAAGAAGTACCATCTCGAGTTAAGCGGTGTGAAACTTTTTTTTTTATACCACTTAAGTGGCAGACAAGCACACGGCCCACCTGATGGAAAGTGGTTACCATGGCATATGGACGTTTGTAACACCAGAGGAGTCACAGTCGCGCTTCCAACCCTGTAAGTACAGAGTTTCTGTGCCGTCAGTGTAGAAGACAAAGCAGGACAAGCCTTTAGTCTTCCCACTGACAGAACAAATTCTCCAGTGATCTCTGGCTACCCTAGCCAGAGCTCACCGCTGGGAACACAACACGAAGTTATTATAGTCGCGGTATTCTGTAGGGCGGTTTATTCCTTTTATTTGTCGCACGACATAGATATGGAATGATTTGTCCGAACACGTGTTTTATATATAAAACTTCTTTCTTGTTATAAATATTATTCATTACAAAAAGACACTTCAAGTTTTTTTATTTGAACAGATAACAATAAAATCAAAGAACTTACTTTCCAAATGACATAGGTACTATCATTTCACAGAATTTCTTCTGTTAACTTACTAATGTAGATATATCTATATAAAACCATAATATAGTAGTGCCAGCACGTCCGTGCGGACGTCCCCTCGTCATAAATATCGATGACGGTGGATATATGGAGGCCCTCACCACTTAATTTGAGAATCATTGCTTACATCACATTGCAAGGGAATGTTCTCATTGCGACTGTTATATGGTTTGGCTATAGCCGTTTGTTATACCCGTTTATTATAGCCCTATATTAGGAATATTCTAGAATGATACTCAGTCAGAATTCTCGATATGAAATTTTTTTAAAGGACAGATAATATTCTAGAACTAAATTTGAGTGGAGATTTTATGAAAGTGAATCACCTAAGTAACATTTAATATACTTTTTTTACGTGCAATAAAATACCCTCGGTTACGCCCCGCCGGAGAGGTCGCACGCACGGCGCCTGTGGGTCATTGTTGGTTGCCGAAGGTGAGGTTGACAGGCATATCCTTCGCACCCCGGCTGACCCAGGGCCATCTCTCTCGGTCCGTCCGTCCTTGGGTGCGGGGTTCCCAACTCGTCCCCGGAAATGGGGAGACGCGCAATGCATAATATACTTAGTCTTATGAGAATAGTTTTAGTACACTATTGATTAATTGATAGAACTAGTCTGAAGTCGAGATTCATAAATATGGACCTAATAGCGTATTAAACAAACAGAATATTCACGCGTACATATACCTATATGTTATTAGGTAGGTATATGCAGTATTGAACCATGCGTGTCATATCTTCATGCTCGATTAACTGTAGGTACGTTATGCTAAGCCAGAATTAATACTAATAGCATTGGAATAATCAAATGATACACTTTAGTGAGTGACTATGATAGTTTAAATACCAATATAATTACGATTTGCAATTTTGCATATCAATAACGTTATCGGATCGCGAAACATATTGATTATTTTATCGGGACCTAACAGAAATATCTTGTTAAGGAGGTGAAAAGAATAGAGGAATGATTCCGAATGTGACCGCATACAACAACTGCAGACGCGGAGTGTACCGTGAAATACACTTAAATATGATAATTTTGTTTATTGTTTTTATTCATTGCGGCTTCTCAATCATGCCGTGTATCCGTATCGATGTTTAACAAGTAATATATGTGAAAATATATAAATGTATAGTTATAAAAAAATGAGCGGATTGAGGGTCTGATTAATTATTATCAAGTCTCTTCACATACAGTACCGATTAAACTTCGATACGAATAAACTAAGCAGAAGGGGCTAAATAATATCATGAACCCATAAAGTGACATACAACCCATCTATTGATATTTTTAACGTATCCTCAATATAGCGACCATTTAGTGTCGTAGCCTACTTTAAACTTTTATGTAAATATATTTATACACCAATATGTTTCGCATTTTATAATATTACCTACCGACCCTTCACAAGCAAAAAATATGGCGGTAATTTTATTCAACCTGACATTTATAGTCATACCACGTTTCATAACACGCCATTTAAAATAAAAAACACTATTTTGACGTAAATGTCTCAATAAATAATATTATACCTAGGGTAAATTTGGGCAGGCTAGCTCGACCTCGCAAAACATACACCTATCAAATTAATGACGTCTTAAAAAAGGCAGGTCAGAGGCACTCTAAAGGTCATGGTGCACTCTACCAACACGGGAACGGCACAGCTATTGCACGAAGCGGCGTTCTGGCTACCGCTCTAGCCGTAACACATTGTCTGGCATTCTAAAAAATTCGTCATCACCTCCAAGCCTTTTCAAACTCAGACTTTCAAATCTAATTCTAAATAGTAGGAGTTAACACTGTTGACCTTATAGTCGACTAACACTGTGGATACATGTTCATCTCTGTGTTAAATAAGTATATTTACTCTGTGCTCTTAACCTTCTTTTAATTTACAACCATAAAACAACAATACATCGTAAACAGCGCGAAAAACCCAAAAGAAACCAGACTTTGTGAAATATATCCTTGCCAACCCTTTGTTAGAGCGACGTATTAAGCGGAAGATATATTGTTGGGGTATGTAAAGACTTGATCATCCTTACCTAACTTATAACTGTTTTCCATCTGCATTCTAAAACCCATATTACAAGTTATTTATTTTATACCAAAATTAAATAATACATACATACATATAATCACGCCTTTATCCCCGGAGGGTTAGGCAGAGGTAAATTAACACCCACATTTCACGAATCATTGAATTCAGCCCCACGTCTTTGACCGTCTTCCGGGCACTATTGTTGACCCGAGCAATGCATCTAAAGTTGAGTCTGGACTGTATATATCTGCCTGGTGTTAAACAGCCCTATCCCTTAGTCGCCTTGTACGACGGCCTAAATTCTAACCACCAATTACCTAAACCACCACTGCCGGGAACCACGCGGTTGCCGGAAATTAAATAATACTTATAAAATTAGTAACAGCATGTAGGTCTGTACGTAAATGTAACAAGTACGACTTAATGATGAACGTAGTTTACAGTCAGCATCAGATCGATTGACGAAAAAGTTCTTCAAAATATTCTGAAAATATATATAAAATATTAGATTTTATATATGTTTTTGGTTGGTTTCCCCCCTTCCTGTTGATTTTTCTAATATTTGGTACACACCTTTAGTTCGGATGATAATACAATTTTTAATCAATAAAACAATTTATTACTTTTCGCACGGTGCCTGTGAGCCGTTGTTCGTTGCCGAGGGTGAGTTTGACTGGCATATTTCTCGCACCCCAGCCGACTCAGGGCCATCTCTCTCGATCTGGTCGTCCTGGGGTGTGGAGACCACGGAGTCCCCAACTCGTTCCCGGAAAAAGAGGAGCGCCCAATGTGCGCCGCCGCCGCAGCTTGCTTCTGTTAGGGTGACAAGCGGCTCCACTCGTCACACCCAGGCCTGCGCTCATGGGGGGCGGAGGTCATTTCATAACTTACGATGCTTTAGGGCAGCGCATATCACGATTCTTCTTCGCTCCCGCTGCCGCTACCGCCCCGCCTCCTTCTTCACGAGCATTACTTGTTCGCAGAATGAGGCGCCGGCCGAAACTATTTGGTATTAATATCATTAGTAGATGTTGACTGCACGAATAAACCCTTCTGATTATTGTAACAATTCTAGTGACTAAAAAATTAATATACTTTCGTTATTAAATTTTAAAAAGTAAGTTAACACCAAATGCTTATCTATTTACATAAAATATCACGTGGCTTAAAGTAAGTTACCTTCTATCGTATTACATAGCGTTCAAACCTGTTAGGTACTTCCGCAACTCGTAAGTTAGTTGACTGCAAACGAAGTTAAGGCAGCCTTGCAAACTTCACCATGTGTAGGTAACTACTACAGTTACAGTAGGTAACAGGAGTACAAGCTTGAAGCGTCGGTAGCATAGCGGACGGCCTTAGGATCGATAGGTCTTTATTCCAATCCTGAACATTACAGTGCTGTGAACCCACCTCCTAACACAAGTGATGTGACGGAACTGGGTTTTTTTTTTACGTGCACAAAATCCCCACGGATACCTCCCCACCGGAGCCGGTGGAGGAGGTTATGTCGGACTCGAACCGACTAAAACGCACGCCGCCTGTGGGTCGCATTGGTTGCCGAAGGTGAGGTTGACAGACATATCCCTCGCACCCCGGCCGACCCAGGGCCATCACTCACGATCTGGCCGTCTTCTCGGGTGTGGGGACTACAGAGTCCCCAACACGTCCCCGGAAACGGGGAGGCGCGCCAGGCGCACCACAGCCGCGGCCTGCTTCTGCCAGGGTGACAGGCGGCTCCACCCGTCACCCCCGACGGAACTGGGTAGGGTTTAGGGGGAATGTTAATAACTGGATATTTTCCTGTTGTTAAAATAAATTATTTGCTGAGATTTATTAAATTAAGAATGGTAAAAGAGCGGTAAAAGTTCCACCTGTTCCTATTTTATCGTTTTTATTTATTTTTAATCATTCACTCAGGTGGTCTCGGGTTCGATCCTAAGTTTTACCATGGCACACACCAATAACTTTTCGATGCTTTTCGAAGTTATGTGTGTATTTATAGCGGGTTTATAAGTGTCTGGTTAATGGCAATAGGCGCGCCACCTATTACATTGGGACCTAAAAATAAACTGGCGAAATGTGAGTGCTAGCACCTCTGCCTACCTCTTCGGGGATATAGGCGTTAGTTTATGTTATGTATGTTATTGTACACATAAATGACATTTAAACAAAAATATGAGATGTAATGTACAAAGGCGTGCTTAAATCAAAGTTGAGTTCTCTTCCAGCAAACCTGAGAGTGCACAGAGAAATTGTCACAAACAATACACTTCCTAGTGAATTATACCTTTTATTTTTATATTATACCTTTAATCATCTAAAACTTGTTTTTAATCTGAGTAAAAGAAAGGATTATACACGTACAGTTCCAATCGCTGCACTTTTTTTAATTTAAATTCGGAGTCTAATCCTTGACATAGTAAGTTGTACTTGTGTCTAATTGGAGATATATGGTCAGTCACTGCAAATTTTCCTGTAACGATAGATTACCATCGGATGGATCAATTGCTCGAGCAATAAACAAAATATCTGTTACTATTTTTCACCAAAAATAATAATTGATTCAGTATATTTCCGCCAAAACATCATTCCTGTGTTGGCTGACTTTTTGTCAGTCGTACTCACATCTGAAAGGAGATACATAGTCAGTCTTTATTGGCTTTTTATCCATTACAACTTTGCCTGGAACGATAGATGGTCAGTCTTTGCTAACTTTGTCACACACACACTTAAGTGTTTTGCGTTGTATGATGTAGAATCTACAAAACGAAATGCAAATATCTCGCTAAGGGTATCGTATTCAACTACTGAATTTCCGTGCTTATATTTCTCTCTCTGGGTATATCGTTAGCGTTTACAATTGTTAAAAATATGAGAAATGTTCAGCTCATTCTAGATGCCCAGTGGCTATTGTAAATATTACAAACCATGTTTGTATGTTACAAACGACAAGGTAAATAATATATACTATGAATAGTGTTGTTATTTTATCTTAAGAAATGGATAGAAATTATCTAACAGAACGAGTCATGTGGTCGTAGTAGGTTGCACTTATAAATAAAATAATAATTATAACACAACAATTGCTGCGTTGCCACGTTGAATGGCGATGGCCAGCCTTTGCACCAGGAATGACCCGGAACGAGTGTCACTGGTCGCCTTGATGAGCCTCTGTCCGATTTCTTTAATAAGGCATTTAGCTTCCGTGCCTCAACTTCCCAGAGTATCCACCGCTATTGGCACGAACTGGTACAGCGGTTCCAAGTCGGCGTACTTAAGCATTTTCCTTGAGCTGGCGTTATGGGCACTTTTGCACCGGGAGCGATCAGGGGCGGGTTATTTCATTAAGGATGGTATTTAAACGTATATCAAAAAGAGTACATTTTGTACGACAAAATAATCCAAATTCACATCAAAAATACTGATTGAGCACCAACAAACTACTGCAAGTAAGTAGTTAGTTGGCAACCAACCAACCAACCAATTATAAAAAAAAATTCTTGCTTTCCATTTTTTTTGCTTGTTGTACAATTTTGACATATGTATTAATTTGACACAATAATAAATTAAAAACATTGGTTAAAAAAATATTTTTATTAAGATATCTTTCTATTGTAATAAAATGTGTATATTGGGCAATTCAAAGTTTAAATAAATAATGTATTTTTCAGAGATATCTTTAATATACCTATATAAAATTACAAATAGATAATGTAAGCAGGATTACAAACTTCCTAATAGTTTGTATAAAAAATATGACCAAAATTCATCTAAGTTTTTCTTTTCAGCTGACAAGGCGCCTCCCGGCTTCCCTAACATCGCTCCACCGCCGACCACTATGGTAGTGGAGGTTGGCCACACTGCCACGCTGCCCTGCCAGGCTACCGGCAACCCCTCGCCCAAAGTCAGGTGGCTCTGGAACTCCCTGCCGCTGGACGTAGCTTCGAACCCAAGATACGCACTTCTGAATGACAAAATGCATGGTAAGTGACCTTTATTTAGGAATTATGTATTATGCTCTGTTGCCGGCGGTGAAATTACCATAGTATCAAATTACAACTCATGGTAACAACCCATGATAGCCTATTCCCGGGATAAAGAGATAACCTATCCCTGTACCAAATAAAAAAGTAAACGAGGTATGCCAGGATCGTGGCTAGTGGAAAGCTGTAGTCTCTGCCTACCCCACTGGGATAAAGGCGTAACTGTATGTATGGATGTACCAAATTTTAGCCAGATCCGTTGAGATGTTTGAGCGTGATTGAGTATCAAATATCTTCACTAATATTGATTTAGTAGGAAAGTAAGATAGGTCTTATCATAAATTTTATACATAAACATAAATATAATAAAAACACAAAAAAAATACTGATGATTCATATTCTTTCCACTATTAGGACCACAAGGTACTGGAAGACATATTCGATAAGGTTAGGTACTCAACTAAAGTAAACAATATTGTAGGGACTTTTTAAAAGACATAATAAACTAACTAACTAGTGGATCCATTTCGGTATTTCGTCTTTAAAATGAGTTACTAAACAGAATAAGTCAAATAATATTAATAAACTCCTTCTTCTTCTTCGTGTCAATGGCAACAATTAAAATAAAAATAGAAGCTAAATGTGCCCAGCCTAAAATTTGGCGACATTGACCGCACCTTCTGTCGCTTCAGGTCAGCAATAGTGCAGGTGTAGGGGCACAGTGGGCACGACAGTAGGTGGTCCATCGACTGTAGAAGTGCACCACAATCACAATAAATAAACAATTAATAAACTGGGTATTTAAAAAAAACATTCAAAAGACACAACATCAAGATTCTTTACGTTTAGTTAAGTACCGAACCGAATGAAGTATAGGTACTTCTGATCTGGAGCCTGATACTGCAAAGCCACGTTTTCAAAACCCGTGATTTAAATTCAATTAGGAAAGAATTTAAAAAAATACTTTTAGGAGATCACTTGCAAAAGAGTCATAACCACACCAAAACGATAATAGGCCTCGATTCCAATCAGAAACAACGTTATGAAAATGATGAATTAACTTTTAATGTGTCATATTGTGAACTTCAAAAATCGATCTATTAAAATTACCTAACCAGAAATCATGATCTCGCTTTTCTTATGAAAGCAATAAGCCAAGTTCATTAGAATTTGACATGGCATCAGCTCCTGATGGATGTGAAGATCCCATTTTAGATAACACAAATTGAAGATTATCCCCTGACATTGTTCGTATAGCACCTTCGCTTCGTATAATGAGGATCGCTGAAAATTATGAAAAAATAATATTTTTACTCTGTTTTGATTTCATAAACCACACACACAGTCAGTGCGTGTCATAACTTGATGGATATTCCTTTTGGAAGACTCTCCTTTTTTATACCACTTTATACCACTTAGATGGTCTGCCTTCGGGGCTAGGGATTAGACTGCAAGTACACTAATGATCTAAAGTGGTTACCGCGGCCTATGGACGTGTGTAACACCAGAGGAGTCACACTCACACTGCCGACCCTGTAAGCACAGAGAGTTTCTGTGCCGTCAGTGTAGAAGATAAAGTAATATTTAAAAAAAGTACAGCTCAGAAGTACTCCAAGCTGGTGGGCTTGCATGAATGTTTAATGACAATAGAGGAAGCTTGTGAAGTATCTAAGGATAAGTAAGTGACGGGCTGTGGTTTCTGCCTATCCCAGAGGGAAATAGGCGTGAGCGTAGGTATGTATGATTATGTTCTTTCATACAATACAATCACAAAAATCAATCAACTAGTATTGTAGAGCGTTTAAGTATTTAAAAAAGGTATGGACGGTGTTATGGAGATTTTAGCTTAGTAAAAAAAAACCCCACCACTGGAGCCGGTGGGAGAGGTTATGTCGGACTCGAACCCACCAAAACGCATGACGCCTGTGGGTCGTTTTTGGTTGCCGAAGGTGAGGTTAACAGGCATATCCCTCGCAACCCGGCTGACCTCTCTCTCTCTCGATCTGACCCTATCCTCGGGCGCTGTTAATACTTGGTATTTGTAACAACAATTCGCTATAGGTACCTACTTTTAATTCCATGGCGAGCCTACTCCAAATACCTACTTAAAGTTTCCAGAGAAAAACCCCAATAATATTTTTTGCCGACCCGACAATTAAATCCAGGTCCCCACAATTGCAAGCAACTAACTCATACTTACACGACTATACCGACGAGCGTAAAGCAAAAGATAGTTGGAAATAACGTCGGGACCACACAGCGCCATAAATCATCGCGGCCACGCCTTGACACAAAATTGTGTGAGCGGGCCCACTGCATCATTTAATGTCACCTATAATTAAGTTTAATTAAGAAAAGATGGGTGCGATTAAAACACCCCGTAGAGACGAATTTAATTTGCAAATCTTAATGAAAGTTCGCCGTGTGCTCGAGTCGAGTCCACAATATGATAAGCAGCCACCCGACGAAATGTTAATTATATTAAGTTTTAAGTACCGCGACAAACATTGTCGTGGTGTGCGAACCTGCCGGAATATTGTCAGGTTTTAATTTTGTTGTAATGATTTTGTAAATTACTTGTTTTCTTACTGTTTTATTAGACTTGTTCTATATTACGTCTCATCTGATGGGTACTGTATACAATAGCACTTCTGGCTTACTCGCGTGTTGCTATCTTGATAGCAAAAGGGAATAACTGGAGAATGGGATAAAGGGAAGAAAACAAGACTTACATTTCTTTACTGCTGCTTTAAACCATTATACATACATACAATCACGCCTTTATCCCCAGAGTGTTAGGCAGAGGTGAATTAACACCCACATTTCACCAATCATTAAATTCGGTCCCACGTAATAGGGGGTAAATCCATTGCCGTCGTCCGGGCACTATTTTTGACTCAAGCCATACATCTGAGGCTGAGTCTGGGCTATATATCTGTCTGATGTTAAATAGCCCTATCCCTTAGTCACCTTGTACCACATAGAAAGATATGGGGTGATCCAAATTCTACTCTGCCGGGAACCAGGCGGCTTTATCAACAAAACATTTTACATTGATATAGGTTGTAATATTATTGAATGTTATATTAATAAAATATTTTCTATAAATTACCCCATCTACCGCACAATAAACGCCTGAGGAGGTAGGTACATAAAAAAGTCCTCCATAAATTTTAGCTCACTTTATTTAATTTGTATAATTTTAAACAAAAGTCGGTAAGTACTTAAGTGTCACTTAAGCAATTTTAATTATTTATAAAATTAAACCACGCCTCCCCGAACTCCCCAACAATTAAATCCGTCTGTCTGTATTCCGAAATGTTAATAATTTTAATGCCATTATGCACTCCAGAAGGTGAGAAAGTAAATTAAATTTAGTTGGAGCAGCCCAGTCACCGTGGACTCTTTTAATCTTATTAATTCTAATTTATTCCAGCGGATTATTTTCCTCGGTCGCTTCGAATTTTCCACAGTTTACCATAATGGAAGCTATTTATTGGTTGTATTAAAATACATAGTGCTTACGTTCCTATCGTCTTCCCAATACGGTAGAATTTTTGGATCATCCCTGAAGAGAGGGCTGCGGCCCACAATGCGTGATCATCTTGCCTGGTCGCAAAACATCCCACCCATTCCTAGACAAACCTATCTAAATTGATTTGGGTAATATAGCCCCATTAGGTATAATTTACCTTTGACAGGTGACATTCACATAATATACTTGATTGCGAGGTATTTAGCGGCCATTGTAGACTACTACTATTACGTTGGCTGCGTGGTGCCCGGCAGAGTAAAATTTGGACCACCCCATCTCTTCCCATACGGTGTCGTACAAGACGACTAAGGTATAGAACTGTTTAACATCAGACTGATTTATACAGCCCAAACTCAGCCTCAGATGCAAGGCTTGAGTCAACAATAGTGCCCGGAAAACGGTAATAGGCTCACCCCCTATTACGTGGGACAAAATTCAATGATTGGTGAAATGTGGGTGTTAATTCACCTCTGCCTAACTCTCCGGGGATAAAGGCGTGATTATATGTATGTATGTAGACTACTAGTGACATATTGTACATTGTTAACATTGCCCATTGTTGTGGGTACTGTTAAAAAATAAAAATGAGAAATCGTTTCAGTGTGGTACCGGTTATATGGTCATGCCAATCGAAGATCTGTGTGACAAAAAAAAAACAGTCTCTGAATTCCCAACCCGCTTTCATATTCTGCCAAGCAGATGAATGCCGGGGTTTTTTTTTTTTTTACGTGCGCAAAATCCCCATGGATACCTCCCCACCGGAGCCGGTGGAGGAGGTTATGTCGGACTCGAACCGACTAAAACGCACGCCGCCTGTGGGTCGTTTTGGTTGCCGAAGGTGAGGTTGACAGGCATATCCCTCGCACCCCGGCCGACCCAGGGCCATCTCTCACGATCTGGCCCTCGTCTCGGGTGTGGGGACTAAAGAGTCCCCAACTCAACCCCGGAAACGGGGAGGCGCGCTGGGCGCGCCACCGCCGCGGCCTGCTTCTGCCAGGGTGACAGGCGGCTCCACCTGTCATCCCCAGGCCGGCGCTCATGGGGGGCGGAGGTCGTTCATCGAACTCCGACGCCCGAGTTGCCTTCGTACGCGGGCAGCTTGGCTTGCGATCCTTCGTCGCTCCTGCTGCCGCTCCCGCCCCGCCTCCTCCTTCACGAGCATTACTTGCTCGCAGAAGGAGGCGCAGGCCGCCCACGCATCCGCGCAGCGGACCATCGCCGCGAGCAAGGTGGAGAGCGTGAGAACTCTCACTCCCAGGGCCGCAGATGAATGCCGGGGTATCGGCGTAACCCATAATGACGACTCTTGCCTCGCCAGAACTTATCGCAGGTAGAATCAAATCAATCAATCAGCCCACCGCAGTCCACTGCTGGACATAGGCCTCTTCCAATGTGCGCCATTTTCTCCGATCCTCCGCCTTCCGCATCCAGTCCATCCAGGTAGAAATCCTACCCCAAAAAAAGAACATTGCAACTTTTCTTGCGTAGAATACACCATTCATTCATTTAGTGTCTAGGAATTTGGTACAACAAAAGATGAAAAGAAAGAATATAATACCAAAACCTCGAATTCATAACCAGCTCACGTATTTCCTTCTTCCCGGGTCCTTTAAGCGGGACGTGAAAAAGCATCTGATGAGGCCGCCAAGCTCAGGAAAGAGGGTCACCATTATAGACACTAAGTAATGTTACAATGTTGGCATTCAGCTTGGCGGCCAGATGCTTTTTCAACCCCGCTTAATGAACCCGGGACTATAGGAAGAAGGAAACACGTGAACTGGTAATGAATTCCAGGTCTTGGTGGTACCGCAAACAAAAGAGTCTCCGAACCGCTTCGTTCTTGCTCGTTTATTCTCCATAGTGTGAGGGTGACATCCAAGCCCTGCAGGTTCTGTCCTGTGTAGGAAAGGGATTAGTAGAAAGAGCTCATCAGAACACTCAGTAGCCCATTATGTATTTCCAAAATAATGTATTTGTGTTAGTCATGTCACTGCATAATCTTTCAAATTACTTACGTATCTATATATTGATGAATCATTCATATGCTCAAGGATCTCGCTAATCTCTTACTAATGTGACTAGCTATTCTCTACTCGAAGCTAACACTCGTCTCTCGGAGATATCGGTAATATCCTGATACGAGTACGTTACTTACTCTATTTACCTCTCAGATTAATTTTGAGAATAGGATTGAATAGATGTTAAGGTTAACGTACACTTACCACTAGGGCCTTTCAATAAAAGCCAAAAATCGGACACCTGGTTCCGATTATTTTGAAACTATTGCGATGTGAATTCATTATTATACTTTTCGCGATTAAATCATGGAACTTACTATTTTTGCCAACGTATCGGATGTGTTGCAGCACCCGTGGTCACGAATTGACTAGCTTGCAAGCGTTGAGAGGTATGCGGTGAACATTTTATATACGCTGAAAGTCCCGAACCATTGTACAATTATGAACCTGAATAATATATATAGATAGAATAGATATCCTTATATCACACGACTGGGTTCCAGTACTTTCAGTATCAACTCCTCGAATGCAGAGTTCTCTAGTATGCAGTGTTAAGTAAAACAGTTTTTAAGGTATTTTGTAAGTCTAAGTTGCGTGAATTTACCGCGCCGGTATGAGCCACTTAAGGCTGGATTTCACTAGTGAAAATTCGTTTTAAATAATATATTTTACCCGCATTTCAGAACCTCTTATATAAACCATCCTTAGTTTAATGAAATTTCAAACCAATTACTACCACGTCCCGTCCTGAATGATGACTTTTACCGATCTAAATCTATCCATAGCTTTGAACTAGATAACGTTATATCTCAAAATATTACTATTGTAATAATTTTGACTGCTATGACCCTGTCATTTAAATAGGGTATAACTTAAATTTTAATTCGTTTTATTCAGTTGAAGTAAAGAACTTAAAAAGAAAAATAATTAAAGCTTTAAGCACTTACATCCCTCAGAATTTCTACCATAATTATATATCAAAGAGACGATACCGACAGAATGTCAACGCAGTATGTGTGCGCTACCCTTTATAATGTCAAAAGCCATGCATGTGTGTGTGTGTATGTGAATGTATCCTTTACAATGTTAAGCTATGTTTCTACGTATGTTGGCGTATATAAAAGGGAGTGTTAAGATTATTCCTATAGATACTTCCACGTTGGGCTTTGAATTCAGTCCCAATGCACGCACCGCTGACTTTCCGGAGGCTGTTCATAATAGAAACTAATTATCTCATGCTTTATCGATGGAGGTAATGCGCACAAGTATATAGATGTGGTCTCCACCTTTTTGGTTTGAAAGGGGACCCGTGTCCACTTGTCCACCAGTAATCTGTTAATGATGGTGTGTAACGTTGTTTTGTGACTACCCTACACGATGAACAGAAATTAAATTCAGTTTTTTTTTTATTATTTTCCTGAAGTAGATAACAGGTACTGACTTCTAATACTAGACAACTTGTTAACTACCGTGTTGCTACTAAAAATATTATAGAACCTATGAACGCTGTCCTGAACTTCAAGTACTATATACATACATACATCTACGCCCATATCCCTGGAGGGTTAGGTAGAGGTTAATAAACACCCACATTTCACCAATCATTGAATTGTGTCCCACGTAATAGGGGGTGAGTCTATTGCCGTTCTCCGGGCACTATGGTTTACTCAAGCTATGCATCTGAGGCTGAGTTTGGGCTGTATATATCTGTCTGATGTTAAACAGCCCTATCCCTTAGTCGTCTTGTACGACACCGCATGGGAGGAGACGGGGTGGTCCAAATTCTAATCTGCCGGGAAACACGCGACTCCAAATACTGTACCATTAGTACCTGCTTAGGTAAAGAAGGAAAGGTAATATGGAGGGAAACAGTTCAAAATCTGTACAAATAAATGAATTGTTTATGAATTATTTGATGATTTACTTAAGAGGATATGGATGGACCGTATGAACGATGATACAGCTAGGAAGAGAGTGAATATTAAGATGGCAGGCGGATGATAATGATGAAGTTGATTTGATAAAAAAATATTGAACTTAGGTATTGGCAAAATAAGACCTCAAACCGTATTTTTTGAATAAAATGAACTAAAAGACAATTAGGAGGAAAGGAACCGCAACAGCTATTTATCTCTCTCACTTTCAATAAGGGTCTAAGCAATCAACTTCAAGTCCTACTAGCAATCTCGTTTACAATTCCGTGGTTAATCGACTTAGATGCGGCGCAATCTACAATATTGAACCAATAAAATATACCGGCGCGGCGTTCTAAACAAATTTCGACCATTTTGTAAGGCATCGTACACACTGTATTTATGATTGCATAAATCGACAAATAATAATATATATTGGTAATTTCAAATACACAATGATTGGGTATCATAAAAAACCGCGGTAGCCTAGTGGTATGGGTGATGGACTGCTGAGACGAGGTCTCGGGTTCGATTCCAGGTTTTACCATGGCACACAACAATGACTTTCGATGCTTTTCGAAGTTATGTGTGTATTTATCGCAGGTTTATAAGTGACCGGTTAATGGCAATAGGCTCGCCACCTATTAAACTGGGACCTAAACATAAACTGGCGAAATGTGGATGCTAGCACCTCTGCCTACCCCTTCGGGGATATAGGCGTGAGTTTATGTTATGTTAAAAAATACTTACAAGCTAGATCATCAAAATCCGACTCAATATACATATTTTTTATACTCTTGACCATTTAGACTAGTATTTATATCGGCATTGTCTGCCAACAATCTACTAGCAACTTGAAACAAATCAAAATTATTATTGTTCGTTTTTTTGTCCTTACATACAAGGATTTTATCAAGTGTTTTTGAAATTAAATTAAATATCCAACTGGAGAACATGTGAACCAGAACTCCTCCATAATATCCAGAGAGATCATGTATCCTGAGGAAATTACTCGAATGAAGTTGCCCTTTAATTAGCTTTTCTTTATAAATGAGGCCGTCAAGCAGAGGGTCACCATGTGACAATGGTGACACCTCTTTTCTGAGACTTCGACTTCAGCTTACCATCAGGCAAGGCAAAGTCTAATTGATGTATACTATATAAAAAAAAACCTCCTGAATAAAAGTAACATATTAAGCTGAATTCGTGAATTATACGCACAACCCACAGAGTGTTTGGCTTTATGTTCGCGTTTAAGTGCTCAACCTTTATTGGAAATTATCTTTTTATATAACCCACTATAATTATAAATGTCAGGAAGACAGAGGTTTACGAGCTTTCGACGCCAAATGAACCACTAAAACTTAGCACATGACGATAAGGGCCTGCGCTGACGGATGGCACGGCACGGTAACAGATTTTTATGTGACGAATAGAAATGAAATATGGTACCGCAGCTTGTTTCATACCTACGATGCTTATTAAAGAAATTTCAATTTTATTTATAGCTGTTTAAGGTATATTTATATATTTCACGTAAAATCCTTCCTTCTTCTTTCCTTTTTAACCTTAACATTTATAAGTGTTACCTTTTTCTTATTTATTATTATAAACAATTACAGTATTTACCTACATATTTCGTTTACTTAGTAATGCCACATAAACTCATTTGAGTTTTTCTGGCCATCATTATCATCGACATCCAGTTATTAACTTAGTCATAATAATACAATCAAGTACCTACATATTGCGTAGGGACATGGCACATTACAGAAAAAAGAAAAAAAAATAAAAAACATTAATTGTGGCGGGTAGGTTACGAAAGAACGCCACTACGTCTAGCGCCATCCTCCCGCCAGCCGGCTAACTAGTTTTTTATTATGCACTCCGAGTAGATAAAAAATACGTTCACTGCATCTACAGAACGTTGTTTTTATTTTCAAGTAATCTAATACATTATAATGATGTCAGGTAACGCAAAGTCGGAGAATCGCGATGTACTATAACATTGATAATGAGATGAGTATCATGAGTTGATTAATAATAATAATAATAGTAAAGATAAAGAAGTAAGTGTAAAGATATATTTTTGTACATATTATACATTTGTGTGTGTGTGTGTGTGTGTGTGTGTGTGTGTGTGTGTGTGTGTGTGTGTGTGTGTGTGTTGTGTATGCGCGTGCGCTTGCTGCAATAACTGCACGAATAAACTATGAATGTATTTGACTTTGTTATTTTTAAACTTTCGCTGTGTGAATTCATAATTATACAATTCGCGAGAAGTCCCGATACCTTGTATTTGACTTTGCCATTTCGTACAGCACTAGTTAACACCGGCCTTTATGGTGGGATCGTGGAGTTAAAGACATCATAAATTTTATTGGTCTTTTCTCCTTTTATTGGTCTTTTCTCCTTTTATTGAAATATCTTCGTGAACCTTTATGTTTCTAATCCCAGCATTAGCACCCACTGAGCGAAGGTGAAAGAAGAAAATATCTACATATCGTAGTGATGACGAATCCCACTCGCTTATTAGTCTTGTAACTAGTGCAATAATTTAATCATTTTTAATGAGATAGTCATCATTCGCCTTAATTTGTTTGATGTGTACCTGGCAGTGTACTTTTTATATTTATCTTTGTGTGTACATTTTTAAAATTTTATTGAATAGTTTGGGCTCATCAAAGATCAATGTTTAAATATGATTTTAATGTCATTAATTGGTGTCGATAGTTCGTACGAGTATCGGTAGATGTCTCCCACCGTCTCGCCGTAAGACCGATATATAGGAAGATTTGGATGACTTAAGGCGAGGTTCGGTAGCTTATTCCTCCTGTAAGGGAAAGATCGCGGGTACGAATCTCGCCTGAACTGATTTTTTTTTCCTCAATCGATTTTAATAGTTAGTATACTAAATGCTTTAAAATTGCATTCAATATACAAATAATGTCTATAACATAGTTACCACATAAAAGAAAATTAAGTAGTTTGAGATTATTTAATTATTGAAGTTGATATGCCAACAGTAACAGTGACACCCCTGGTGTTGCATACGTCCATAGGCCACGGTAACCGCTTCCCATCAGGTGGGCCGTGTGCTTGTCAGCCAACTAAGTGGTATAAAAAAAAAACACTAACATTGATAAAGTCACAATGGCAGAATAATTATGCATGTGCTACATAAATTACAGATATATACAGCATTGACTGATTGTCCTACATTAACAATTATACATCTTACATACTTTATAAAACATGACAACAAATTGGTTAGTCAATTAATAATTATACAACGCAAAAACTAACAATATAAGACATGAAGCGTTTCAAGTCGAGTTTAATGTCATAATATAAATCTTTAAAAATACAACATTTACCTTTGACTACCAGGTTCTTAAACGAGAACAATATAATGATTATAAGATATAAAATTAACATAAGTAAAATTACATAGGTTTAGATAAGGATTTTATTTGTGCTGTATATGTTTTTTAATGAGAACAGTCGCATGAAAAAGACAGCCACAAGCATCACGAGTATGTTCTCATTAAAAGACAGCCGTATGCATTGTATTATCTTTAAAATACATGTCGTACAACAAAAAATATCATACGACAGAATAAGTTATAGTAATAAATATGAATATTATGAAACTTATTTTCACAAACTCAACTAGACTAAAACATATCTTGATATTATCTACTTGAATCACAAAATAAGTCATGAATCCATATCTTAGAAGGTAGGACACGACGGTATTTCCGTGCAACTGAGCAGTCCGACTGGGGAAGTACCTCCACCCTACAGAATACCACGGCTATAATAACCTCGTGTTGTGTTCCCGGCAATGAGTAGGGTAGCCAGAGCTCATTAGAGAGTTTTGGTTCTGTTAATGGGAAGACCAAAAGCTATCCTGCTTTGTCTTTTACTTTGACGGCGCAGAAACTCTCTGTGCTTATAAGGTTGGCAGCGCGAGTATGACTCCCATGGTTTTGCACACATCCATAGGCCACGGTAACCACTTTCCATCAGGTGGGCCGTGTGCTTGTCTGCTACCTAAGAAATATAAAATAATAAAACAAAAATCTTGAGCTAAGATCCATATCACCTAAAGAATTAATGAAACTCATTCCTTGGCCAAAATAATATTCTTTTAGCAATATTTCAGTACATACGGATAGCCAAAATAACTGGTAGAAAATAACTTTGAGAACTTAGTAATCTAAGTTAGCTATGTTATATTTCAGACTTTTTTTGATTAAGAATATTAGCAATCAAAGTTACTAATATTCCCTCTAATCCCTCCAAATACTAAATTGCTTGCGTTAGGAGGGGGTTCACGTCAGTAGTGGGGTTCACGCCAGGATACGAACCCGGGTACCCTAGAACGTAAGGCCGACTCCTTAATAATTAATCTACCGACACTTATTATAATTATGCCTCAGATGCATGACTCGAGTCAACAATAGTGCCCGAAATACGGTAATAGGCTCACCCCCTATTACGTGGAACCGAATACAATTATTGGTGAAAAGTGGGTGATAATTCACCTCTGACTAACCCTCCGGGGATAAAGGCGTGATTATATGTATGTATGTGTGTATATAATTATGCTTATTTTTTTTTATTTAATATAATTATTATTAGTCTGGAAGAATATGACATAGCTACTTTTTTATACCACTTAGCCGTCAGACAAGCACATGGCCCACCTGATGGAAAGTGGTTACCGTGGCCTACGAACGTGTGCAACACCAAGGAAGTCACACTCGGGATGCCGACCTTATAAGCACGGAGAGTGTGTGCCGTCAGTGCTGAAGACAAAGCAGGACAGGTCTTTGGTCTTCCCACTGACAGCACAAAAACTCCCCAGTGAGTTCTGGCTACCCTACTCACCGCCGGAAACACAACACGAAGTTATTATGGCCGCGGTATTCTGAAGGGCGGAGGTACTTCCCCAGTCGGTCACCTCAATTGGGAGGAAATATCAACGTGTCTTACCTCCTCGTTTACCTGTATGTCTAGAATATGTTCCCGTTACTGCATTTAACGAGAGTTCTATACGGATGAAACTGCAGGCAAGCTACTTAGAAAATAAATATTAAGGAATTGCTTAGTTCATTAACTCAAAAATTGGGAATCGGCAAGTTTTTTTGTTTTTTATTTAAAAAGAATATTAGAACCGAAATTACTAATATTCCCTCTAACCCCTCCAGCTAAGCTAAATTGCTTGTGTTAGGAGTGGGTTCACGTCAGTAGTGTAATGGCCAGGATTCGAGCCCAGGAACTCTCGATTGTAAGGCTGATTCCTTAACCACTGAGCTACCGACTATCACCTACCACCGTTATACACTTTTATTATTACATACATACATATAATCACGCATTCATCCCCGGAGGGTTATGCAGAGATGAATTAACACCCACAAGTTACCAATAATTGTATTCGGTCCCACGTAATAGGGGGTGAGCCTATTGCCGCCTTTCAGGCACTATTGTTCAGTCGGTGCATGGATCTGAGGCCGAGTCTGGGTTTATACATCTGTCTGATGTTAAACAGCCCTATCGCTACTAAGGGATACTGTCGTACAAGACGACTATGTCTTGTAAGACACCACATGCGAAGAGATGGGGTGGCCCAAATTCTATTCTGCCGGGAACCACGCGGTTATGCTACTATAAATATCTTAACAGAAAAATCCTATAAAATTATACCTGGTTATGAAACCCAACACTTTTAAAACGAGCAGTTACCCAATTTTGTAGCCAGAGTTCACTGACAAGCAACACCCTACAATTTATTGCCTTGTTCATGAATAAAATCGGTACTTTTTTATGCCCCCAATTTAGTCAGACGTCGGGCGATGTTATCAAAACCTATCTGTGTTACCAGGTAGACGCAGGCCTCGCCGGCAAAGATACTGGAGCTAAATGTGAAAATTATTATAATGCACAAAATATGGAAATGATTTGTGATACTAGGAAAGTTGTTATATTAGATTAAAACAGGCGCAATATGATTAAAAAAATACAATTATATATGTGGTTTAATTAATGTCTCAGCATACAGGAAAGTATATATAAAAAGTGCCCGGCCGGGGTGCGAGGGATATGCCTGTCAACCTCACCTTCGGCAACCAAAACGACCCACAGGCGGCGTGCGTTTTAGTCGGTTCGAGTCCGACATAACCTCCTCCACCGGCTCCGGTGGGGAGGTATCCGTGGGGATTTTGCGCACGTAAAAAAAAAAAAAAAAAAAAAAAGTATATATAAAAAGTATTTACACTACATATACAGTGAAGCTACAACTATATCCCATTGTCTTAGACAAAGACAATAGTCCACCATTTCCTATGAGCTGACACATTGATGAAAAAGGTGCTCACTCACTTTCATATATATTTATATACTATATCTCTATAATACCTTACGAAACTCCTTTACGGCGAATGTGTAAAAATGTTTACAACCTATATAATATAACGCAATCATCTTCCCCACAACAGGGAGATAAAGTCGACTTTACCACCTCACAACAGCGCATAAACCTGCGAATATAGAAGGAAAGAGCAACAAGGGATTACATTAGTTATCACCTCTTCTAGCATATTATTTCCGTGGTCTGCCGCCCTCGGCCTCGCAGACACAGATACACGCTGTGATTGCGACCCACGGCACGAGATTACGATTAATTTACATACAAATGTGGGTACCCTCAACTTTGAATGGGAGCGTGGTTCGCTGTTGTTCTAGCAAAAAGCTGGGCCTTAATTCGAACAACAATAACCGCGGGTGAGGTTGATTAAGGTCGCTTGTCGTCGGTACGCCCCGCCTCTTGTCACATCCAGGAGTGGATGTTTTTCTATGTCTGTGTTAGCTCTCTTGGAAATGTGATGTGGTTTTTGCTAGTAGACTCGTGTGTTTTCATGATGGAAGTTGCTAGAAACTGTATACGTACCGACTCTATATGCGTGCCATACAATGGTGTAGCTAAGGGCTCTTGCACATGAACCCGATACGATTTCGTGACGACGTGCTACAATGCCTGTATTGTTTCACATTACAGAACTCGGCCCTTTTGTCCACTTACTTTTTTCTTTACATTAGATTTGGCTCATCTTTGCTTTTATGGTAGGGTCTACCGTCGATTCTGTTGCACCTCTTCTTGTACTCTCTACTTCTTACAGAAATAGACATCATAGATAAACTGCCGCGTGGTTTCCGGCAGAGTAGAATTAGGGCCACCCCATCTCTTCCCATGCGGTGTCGTACAAGTCGACTATGGGATAGAGCTGTTTAACATCAGACAGATAGATATATACAGCCCAGACTCAGCCACAAATGCATGGCTCGAGTCAACATTAGTGCCCGGAATACGGCAATAGGCTCACCACTTATTACGTGGGACTGAATATATGGTGAAATGTGGGTGTTAATTCACCTCTGCCTAACCCTCCACGGATAAAGGCGTGTTTATATGTGTAAATAGATAAATAATTATTTATTGGTTGGAACAAAATTACAATTAAGTGCACAATGGACTAAGATAGTCCATTGTGCACTTAATTGTAATTTTGTCACTTTATCACTTAAAGCTATATCTTCCAGGCAACCTTAGGATGAACAGGAATAAAACTTATGTAACATACAGATTTTTAGTATATAAATACACAGAATATTAGTTGTTTTAACACCAGCGTTCGCGTGTTTATCTTTCAAGAAAAAGATAAAAATATCGCCTAGTTTATTGGAGTAATATTTCTGAAAGTTCCTTCGTTCGGTACCAGATACGCTCCAATTTAGTTTATCGCTACAAGTTTAAGAAATACACGTATATATAGACGGTAAACGTCCGTTAAGCTTTGCGGAATTCTCAGACTTTGCCAGAGGTAGGAATCTTTCCGAGAGATTTTGTTACAATTTTGTTCATCCTTTGTGATGATTGTCGAAAAAGTTTACGAGTTGGCTGTAAGAATATTGGTTAAACTGTAAGACATTTGAGAAAAGGAGGTCAAAGATTTAGACCTTTTTATATGAAATAAAACGCCGCGTGGTTGCCTGCTGAGTAGAATTTGGACCACTCCATCTCTTCCCATGCGGTGTCGTACAAGGTAACTAAGGGATAAGGCTGTTTAAGATCAAAAAGATATATACAGCCCAAACCCCGTCTCAGATGCGTGACTCCAGTCAATAATAGTGCCCGGAAAAAGGCAATAGGCTCACCCTCTACTAATCGTGGGACGGAATACGATAAGGATTGGTGAGATGTGGGTGTTAATTCACCTCTGTTTAACCCTCAGGGGATAAAGGCGTGATTATATGTATGTAAAACGCCATTACAATGATACGTAATGTTTATTTTTCAAATACTATCTTCATGGGTATGCTGTAATTTTGCTTTTACGGATGTGATTGCTGTATGACCCTTCACATTCCTGAGCCAACCCCGAGAGGAAAACTTGTGCTAGAGACTCCTTTGTTAATCAGTAATTGTGCTAGTAAAAGAGAGATCTGTGCCCTAAAGATCTTGAGGGCTCATTTGATAGTGCTTACTTGTGCATAATTGCATTTACTACCATTATTCTTGAAAACGGAAATCAAATTCACGACCTCTTCTAACATCCAAAACTGAATCTAACAAAAACACAAGATGTACTTTTCTAATACTGACCAAATATAAATCACACAAAATAATTATGCTTTACTGTACATTCATTAAGACAGCGAAAGATGTCCTCATAAGTGTCTGAGAAATAACATCACCTTATATCGCTTAATCAACTTTGTGGGGCGTAAAGTAAACCTTTCGTCCGTTCCTCTTGCTGTCCTCCCATCCTAAGAGCTAGATTAAACGGCCCTGTGTGATAACGTCTCGATGTCTACTCTAACCTGAACCCTGATCCCACTGACCATTATCTATTTTACACGCAATCCTATGATATGAAGGGGCAAAGAGAGCTCAATATAAACTGGTGTAATATAATTCCACAAGCGACCCCGCTATTCTGTCTGACGTTTATGAATAGCGCTTATATTTCTTTTAATTATCCCCTCCTGCTGTCTGTTGACGTATTTTGTCGTCACTTTGCAAGCGGCCGCACGTAGTTGGCCATTAGGTACTCGCAGAACGAAGGAAGCACATTCACCACACGTCACACCACGCTGGTGACGTGATGTGTATCTCGCCGGGTGAAATTCTCGCTCATTTTCGTGGACATATTTTTTAATGTCGCCGGAAAATGTTGTTGTATTAAATGTTACATTGTAGAAGAATTAGAAAACATAGTGCTTCGATATTCACTTTACTATTGAAATACGGGTAGTTTCGTATCTAATCACTAAATCAATCAAGCTAGAGAAAAGTTAAAAAAATAAGTATTTAAATGGCTGTCATTACCTTCTGAAAACTAAGAGAAACATTTTTTATACTGCGGCCTGTATTCACTGTTGTAACGTAACCAATTAAAGGTTTAAAAAGGATATTTTTTTCATTAGAAATACCTTACCTAGATGTCGTTAATTCATTTAATAACGTATTTAACGAATATATATTCAATATACTTTCATAGGTCACGGTAACCACTTCCCATCAGGTGGGACGTGCGCTTATCTGCCACCTAAGTTGCATAAAAAAACCATAATGACTACTAGTAACATGTTATGCGATACCAAACCATATCAACATTTTTACTGTTCACTTAATCTGTATTCAGTACATTCAATATAAAAATTATATTATATTATCTGTGATTCAATCTATAAACCGCGTACGATAAATCGTAAATCTTTTCGTACACGTTTTACGCGTGTAATTTGACAAGATCAATGTATATTCTAAACAACTATTGAAACGAGCGTGCCATAATGTGTATATTATCCTATTTCCCAAAAGTAAAGACATCTTTACACAATTCGGTCACGTCAACGTACCATAAACTCCGCCTAGCGGTGAGCTACGCCGGTCTAGACGGGTATTATTGCAGGTTCACCATGAGTAGGGTAAAAGCATCGTTGTCAACCGCGAGCGGTCTATAGAATTTCAAACGTTCTAAATCCATGTGATTTATTCGTGAATTTACTCGTTGTCTATACCCAAAATATCAAGAATATGGGTTTAGATTGAAAAAGATCAAAAAGATCGTTTTGAATGAATGTAATATGAAAGGGTGTTGTGAATAAGAGCGGCTAATTGACGTGGCGTAGTATATGTATGTTTGTATAGGATGCAAGCACACGTATTGAGTTTGGTTCGAAACACGGTAAAGCGGCATAGACGCAATTCTATCTGAGGAATAGAAAACGTTTTTTAAAATACTTGATTGCAAATCTCATTTCTAACCGCATGTGTGTTTTCAATAAGAGTTTTAATGATGATATTCCTTCATTACATTCGATACTTTACTACAGTGTTGAATAACTCTTACCGTCGGTCGAACTCCAATATTAAGATAAAATGTTGTATTTGGATTGCTGAATAAATATATTACACAAATAAATATTTTATTTTATTTTATTTTACAATTGTAGGGAAACTTACAGCTAAAAAGGTTCAATATTTTATAATTAATAGGATGAAGGCCAATCAGTTTCCACATTTAGGTATTATTACATCTTTACATGCTAATGCTCAAAAAACTCTCAAGACAAATTAAGTTATAATTAAATTAGGAAACCATATTAGAGATAATGGAAATCATTCAAAGTATTGATCACATAGTGCTTTCTTCATTCTAGTAACACTAGTGCAAAATAAATCCAAATCAACCTCCCGACATGCCACATTAAAAGAACGACATGCTCGCAATAGGTATGAATGTTGTTTATATATAGTTCTTGCTATAGGGACATACAATAAGTTCGGCCTGCGCAGAAACAATTATGGTGCGTATAGGCCCACCTTAGATACCAGTTCTGGCAACTCAGTTGTACCATTAAATAAAGACATTAGAAACGTTATATCCGATATTTTTCTACGCTCAGCTAAAGGCAAAATATGAAATTTTTTGCAGCGTGTATGATAGTCAGACAGATAACAGTTAGATTTAAATTGAAGGTACCTTAAGAATTTTCTTTGTATACTTTCAAGGCGGTCTATATAAATGTTGTATATTGTGTTCCATACCTGTGAGGCATATTCGAGGTGACTACGAACGAAAGAACAATATAATATTTTAATGGTTTTAATTTCCTGGAAGTCAGAAGAGATTCTCAGAATGAAACCTAATGCTTTCGTGGCTTTATTAATGATGCTCTCAATATGCAGATCAAAGAGAAGTTTGCTGTCAAATATAACTCCAAGATCTTTGACAGATCCAACTCTAACTAAAATAGAATCTTGAAGTTTATAGGGAAAGGCAATAGGGTGGGGTTTGCGAGTAAATGTACAAATGTAACGCTAGATACATTTAAGTTGAGCTCGTTCAGAACACAATAATTTTGAAAGCGGTCCAGATCTTGTAAAGAGAGTGCATCAGCGACAGAGTTAATCTGTTTCATAATTTTCATGTCGTCTGCATACAGTAAAATTTGGGACGACTGAAAACAATGCGTTTATGTTATTTATTACAAATGTTTTAGAATTATTCTTATAGTGAATATGCTGTTCGGATAACCTTTTGAGGGACTGTATTTATAAAAATAATTGCATTTCTCAATATATAGAAATTGTATATTGCACCCGCTAATTATTTTTTTGCAAAATTAAGGAGCTTATGTTTATACAATTATAATATATATCTTCATTCAAAGTATCACTCAAATCATATAACTTTAAATAAGTGACATAGATATCCACTCACTCATACTATGATATACAAACATAAAGCCAGGATCGAAGTACAAAAATAATAAATGCCAAGATGGCGGTGCGGTGGTCAGTGTTAGCGATAGAACAAATCGAGAGGTATCGCACCGAGCGCGCTATCAAAGAGTAGTGAAACAAGAGAATCTAGGGCTTCTCAGAGAAACGCCTTTGAGCACCTGACACTTGCGTGTGTGGCCCAAGGGACAGGCAAAAACGAGGCACCGATTTTTTACAGACATTTTTTACTGTCTTATCGGTCTTTATAGAAATGTGCTAAAGTGCCTATTTATTCCTTTATAGTAGATACATAATACAGTTGTGAAACATCAAAGTTATTAAGAAAGCGTTACAAGGGTCAACACAACACATAATTTGAATTAAATATGATATCCTACTTCGTTGCCGCGTGGTTCCCGGCAGAGTAGAATGTGGACCACCCGATCTCTTCACATGCGGTGTCGTACAAGGCGACTAAGAGATAGGGCTGTTTAACTGATATATACAGCTCAGACACAGCCTGAAGTGCATGGCTTGAGTCAACAATAGTGTCCCGGAAGACGGCAATAGGCTCACCCCCTATTGCGTAGGACTGATTCAATGATTGGTGAAATGTGGGTGTTAATTTATCTCTGCCTAACCATCCAGGGATAAAGGCGTGATTAAGTATATATTGTATGTTGTATTCTACTTCGTCATGACAACTATTAGTAGCAATACACTTGGCACCACCTTCAATAGAAAAATCTTACGCACAAATGTCTTTTTGAACTGAAACCGTAATTCTTCTATATCTAGTTTCTATGTTAACACATGTCTGGTCAACACAAGTTATATACTGATGTTTTGTGTTGAAAGAAACAGCTTATTGTGTAATTACAACAACACTTTTCAGGAAATTTTAGGGAACTTGAAAAACATATTGTCATATTATCGTTTTTCCTAAATTCCTTTACAGAATATTTTCATAATAAAGTGACTTCCTACGGTGGCGAGCCTATCGCCATTAACTGGGCACTTATACCCGGGTACTTATAACCGGGCACTTGTAATATATTATACATGTCATATCTTTATTTCATAGCACTTACAGTTTTAATATATTTATTTTCGACAGAAAAAAACTTATTTTTACACCACACGCTATGCTATACAGCAAAAAAACTTAGGATCGCAATGGCCGAACCGGCGATCTTTTTTATTTGGTTGCGTTCATTCAACATCAACACACTCCAACGGATTTGCTTTCATCTCATCAGTATTATGCTTATGCTATCATTTTGCTTTTATTTACCCTCCCGTGTTCGTTACATCAATATGCATGAGTATTTTCTTCTTTTTAAGGTTACGTGTCTCAAGAGGAAAAAAACAGGAACCCTTATAGGATCACTTCGTTGTTCGTTTGTCCGACTGTCTGTCGGTTTGTCTGTCAAAACCTTTTTCTCAGGAATGCATAGAGGTATCAAGTTGAAATTCATAACAAATACTCATGTATTCCCAACATTGGGAGAGGCCTAGTCCAGCAGTGGACTGTGATGGGCTAGTTGATTGATTGATTGACTCATGTATGATCAAAATTCTACGTCATGGCAAACTAAAGGTACAATACAGACGTTTTCGTAGCAAAATGCAACACGATAATCGCGACTCCATTTGCTTCTTGGACCATTTAATAAGAACTATTTTATTCCTTATAAACTTCTATTATAAACCTATTATAAACCTTTGAGGATGCCGTAAGGCGAAACCGGTCAGGTGTAATAAGCAATAAAGTAATGTGGAAAAGTACAAGTGAGTTATCAATATGTGTAAGAACTATTTTCTTTTTAATTTTTGGCAAGCGCTCTATTCTTAAATGACCTATTCTTTTTAATTAATAATATAGGTATCTATCCAATATTCGAATTTTGGAAATTATTAGGTTTTGCCAGAACTTTTGACCCGACTATTTAAAAGGGATTATTAATCCTTAGCCGTGCGGCATTCGTATTCTTCTCAAACCGGAGCGTACGGATTCTATTCGCACGTATCAAAATACATAAAAAAATAATCTAAGTTCTTATAAAACCCTCGGTACGCGAGTCCAACTCGCACTTGGCCGGCTTTTTTCTTATGTCCAAATTAGGTAAAATTTTGATCTTTCCTAGATCTGTTCAACGTCAAAGGTAAACCAAAATTCCCTGTTCAATTTCCAATAAGTCCTATTTCATCAATTATTTCATATATTTTCTGGCTTTCTTTTCGACATAAAGTCGTGCACGTATGTTACTAAAAATTTATTGAAGAAAGCTTTTTAAACAGACGTTAGCAGCCATAAATCACTTTGAACGAATAATGCAATTTATATAGTTACTAAAAACGTAAGACTAAGAACTATCCGATATAGACATCAACAGGAATAAAATGGCTACCAACAATAATAAAACCATTGTCAAAAATTCAAGAAACGAGTAACCTTCGTCAGTAGTTGCTGAGCAATCGTTTGCTGACGAAATCCCCAAATCCCACCACGTAGGGATCGGGCCGTTAGTTTTATTTCATTACCGAATGAAATGTCCAGGGATTCCCTTAGATTTTGGCGCTCAACATGGGACTGACAGGTGTGGTTATGATTTTCGTTTTCTTACCATAAAATGTCATCGTTTGTTGTGATACATATTCGTAAATTGTATTAATGTTAAATCTTTTTACAATAAGTGGGGATTTCTTCACCTACTCACTGTATTATTTGATTTGTATATTTTTTTTATCGATTTTGACGCTATTGCAGTTCTTTACTTAATATTGAGTGGTGAGAAAGTAGTATATTCTAGTTCTATTCTATAGCCATATTCTAGTTGACTAAATAGTACGAGACGTCAACTCTTATACTGGGTGGCGCAAAAGTACTGGCACTAAAGAAAATACCTTTATTTTTTTTATATGACATTTTCTGTACTTCTGTTGTTGAAAATTGTGTAGTGAACAAATGTAAAATACACTGAAAATAAACATGGACCGTTTTACTCCCCAAGAACGTGGAATAATTGTGTCAATGTTCTTAGTGGACGCTTTTCCAGGCCGAGTTATCTCTCGTTTTGGCGATTTGCCTTGGCCTGCAAGATCACCCGATCTGACCAGTCCAGACTTCTTTCTTTGGGGTTTTTTGAAATCTCGGGTGTATGTGAACAAGCCACAGACTCTCGCAGCTCTAAAAGAAAACATTCGTCAAGAAATAACGAACATATCGCAGGAAGTGTCACGGCAAGTTATGCAAAATGTCATAAATAGGGCTCAAATGTGTATCAACTCTGGAGGTCACCATTTAAAAGACATCATCTTTAAATCCTAATGGTACGAAATTTAATGGTACAAATATACATTTAAAAAAACCTAAATCTAGTTTTCTAATTTAGAAAAAATGTTATAGCCGAACCAAATAGGGTCTTTACTTTTGCGCCACCCAGTATTATCGTGGTGGGTGTTTTAGGGCTCCAAAATCTACGGGGCCTGTTTTTTTGGCCAACCTCGTCTGTAAGCTGGTTCAGCTGTGACGGTTGACGGCCGAGACCCTAGCGCAGGTTTTCCTCTACCACTTGAAAATATAGACGACAATCGTTCCCAAAAAGGTGTATAAGACATACAAAAAGGAAGAGCAGTAGTAGACTTTGTATTCCGAGGTGAAGTCTTGGATTTAATTGGGAACGTCGATAAAATGATGATGAGATAAAATGTATAAGTAACTATATATTTATCATAAAAGCTTAAATGTTAATACAATACCAGCACTGCATCACAAGAATAAAAACAACCCTATCTAACCGCGCAGACATCACGTTTGAACCAGCCGACGTTTATCAAAACTATAGGACCACTACATTCCCCACATCACGTACGACCTTGTTACACCATGTTTCATCGTAATTACATTTTCTTTGTACGAAAACCAGTCGCGTTTGCTCTTTTTCCACCCTCTCAGTTTTCGCCAGCTCTCTGCTACCCTGTTATGGTCCGATGCATATATTTGCGAAAAAAATGACTTACCGAGTTAGTGCTTTCGAGCGAAATTTCGGTTGTAGCGCTGAGAAAATGCTTTTTATGAATGTTTGTGCAAATAAACATCAAAAATGTTTTTATAATCCGTGGATAAATGGATTTATATAATACGCATTTTATGGAAATAGACGTATCAGTGCACACAATTGAGATTTGGAAGAAAAGAATTAGATTTTCCCTGTTAATGTAAATTAACTGGCAAACTTTAGGTATTAAATTAAGTCCATATAACCAAAACCATAGGTATTCTATGTGCTCTGTCCAAGCAAAGGATAAAAGTCCTCGCAAAATTTGCCACCGCGCTTTTATTCATTCAACTTTCAAGTTTTAACGCGCTTTACATCAAGAGCAAAGTCTTACACTAATTGTACTTCGTTTGGCTAAAAACGCATCCCACTTTGTTAGCCCATAAAGGCTATATTCGCTTGTTTAGTTTAACATAGGTCAGAGCACAAACCTCGCAACCATAGTACCACATCAATATCTCTTAGTTCATTCACTAGGGACCACCCTTAAGGACGCTCGTGTTTTTAGTTATGTGGAAACTATAACTCCCAATACGGTTGTGTTATACTGAATATTATTTTTGGAAGTCCTTCGAATTATTATTAGCATATAATACACCCTCTAGTACACATTAATTTATACCAACATACTGTAAAGACTTGATTTGGCGCGTGTGGAAGAAGAGTTAGCTAAAATCTTCCTGCTTCAATTTTGTAAAGCGTTCTCTTTATCGCACATAGGACTGATAGTTTAACACTTTTATAGAGTAATTAAAACCAGCTGTGTATATTTGTGTTGGTTTCAAATACTCTACTAGTAGTTTTGTGAACAGTAGATCTCGCGAACACCCTAAAAAAATACCTACACAAAAAAATATTGACGTTCCGTTCTTTAAAAAAATGTTACAGCAAAATCCCCCTTTTTCCTCATCTTTTTTTATAACAAAGTTCACCCAAGAATCATGTCCGATGTTTCAGCCAAAAATCATCAAGCTTTGCTCATAAATAACGCGACACTAAACTTTCCTCCTTTTCTCCCCCGTTTTCCCTTCTATTCAAAAAGCTCTCGTCAAAAGTTGTTTTAAATCAAAGTACATGCGTGCCAAGTTTTGTGAAAATAGGTTAACAATTGCGCCCTTTAAACCGGAACTCACATTGTAGCAGACATACGGACATGACCAAAATCGGCCACCTACTCGAAACTGAGACTCTCGCTCTCATTGCTCAGTCTTTCAAAAAGGATATCAAGCTGTGTACTAACTATGCCTGCGGATAGTACCGTTCGATCAGCAGGTAAACCGGCAGGCTAGAATGACCTGGACCCACAGAATCTTTTTGTAGCCCCATACACGCTACATCTCACATCTTAAAACAGCAATATTATTCAAAACCAAATTACCCCAACAATTTACTCAGATCTCTAATGAAGTATCACCCCGCAAACAGGTGTTCCACGTAGAATTCCGTTTTACAACTTTAATATCCTCTGTAGAACACTATAAAGGCCCCCCAGGAGTGCCGGGACCTATGCCCAGTCCCTAATGGCTGCTCTCGACTTTATGTTATTAGGCCATAAATCTCTGTATATATTTAGCCGCGCGTGAATAAAATACCTTTTAAGATGCCTCCAGTATTTTGGGAGATAATTTTGTTGTGAGCGTGTTTCACTTGGATCTGTGAAGTTTGTCTTACACAATGGCGAATCGTATGTAAATATAGGGATTAAAATAGAGTTCTACAACATTGAAGTAAGAATATCTTAGTAAATCATCATCATCAATATTATCATCTGTGCGATCTGTTCCCGCTTACGTCTAAGGTTTTCTCGAACTCTGTCTCCTCCTTTTGATTCAACTTATACCGATTTCTTAAAAGCGACTACCCTCTGACCTCCTAACTCTGGAGGAAAGTCTGCACCAGATCTTCGTCTGTTAATCGACAGGTATACCAGATAACAAGTGAGATTGACTCGAAGCCGGAGACCTCGATGGAGCGCCGATATCTAATTTAGTATGGAACTATTGGCCCATGTTCAAAGTAGATGTATTTTTTGTTCCAGGTACCCTGCAGATAGTGAAGAGTGAGGAAGAGGACCAGGGCAAGTTCGAGTGTGTCGCTGAAAATTCCATCGGCACAGAGTTCTCCAAGCCTACGGTACTCTATGTCAAAGGTAAGATACATCTTTTAATAGCAATCTATCTTTCTGGTCGGATAGCTCCCAACTAGATGAACTGACGACCTGATAAATTGACCTGAGAATCGTGTGCTTTGGCGCACATAGGGTGGACCTATGTCTAGCAGTAGACTGCAGTATGCTAATAGTAATTAAATAATAGGAAACTCGCCGATTAACGACAATAAGTATGCAATAGGTTCAATATAGTGAAATGTGGGTGTAGATCTATGTATATCATACTTATACTAAACCGGAAATAAAGCACGTGAGAATAATATGAATATGTTTTAGTATCAAAACATTTGCCGCGTGGTTCCTGACAGGGTAGAATTTGGGCCACCCCATCTTTTCCCATGTGGTGACGTACAAGGAGACTAAGGGATAGGGCTGTTTAACATATTGCCCACACATAGTGCCCGGAAGACGGCCATAGTCTCATCCCCTATTACGTGGGACCGAATTCAATGATTGGTGAAATATGGGTGTTAATTCATCTCTGTCTAACCCTCCGGTGATAATGGTATGATTACATGTATGTAGTATCAAAAACACATTTAAAATTGAATTGAATTGCAAATACTCTAAAACTACCCACAAATACATGAATAACCCTAAAAGATACTATTGCAACTAAACATCTTTACCATTAGCACGAAAAAAAATCGGATCGTAAACGTATCGAGAGAACGGCGCATTGCGATTGGCCGGCTTCATACACACAGGTTCACAGTAAGCAGGCGGCCAATCGCAAAGCTCCGATCTCTCGATACATTTACGATACGATTAGGATAGTTTTTCATGCTAGGAGCACTGTTCACATCAAACTGCTCCCGACGCGTGACGTAACGGCCGCGGGTCCGTGCGGTCATATTACGTAATGATCACTTATTAACGATCCTACATGAGCATCCATAATGGAGAGTGAGATGGAAGGGAGATAACCCTTTTTATAGTCAGTTGTTACTTGTAACAAACTAGGAATCATCTGGTAGATGCTGCGGAAGATTTATTGTATTTCTACCCGATTGCGACAGCGAGGGCTTTCTATAGGCCTAGCGGGTAACAGATTTCTATAAATAATGTCTCAAATGAGAAGTATTCATCAATAAAATGAAAGGTATTTGTGGTATTAAAACGAAAAATTACAGTTACAATAGAAAGGGAATGACAAAAAATATAATAATAATAAATGTCGTTAAAAGTCTTTCAAATCAGTTTAACCGGTAACATTTCCAGAAGGCTGGCAGCACTACGACATTGGCTAACTTTTTCTCTTTTCAACATTTTAATATAATAAAATCTATCCTACTTATACTTTATAAATAGTCACAACATACTTTGCGTCGAAAAAAATCCAATTTGAAAGAATAATTACACAGTCTCAGAGTGCTTTGTCGGCGTAATTGAATGTTTTATGGTTGAAATCGAAGGGTTTAGGATATTAAAACTGATATAATACATTTTAACAATCAAAGTATTCAGTCTCGAATTATCGTATCCGGAATCAAGCTTAAGGACTTAAACCGAAAATTGAGGACCCTTTCGACCTTTCCAATCGGATTTTACATGTAAGCATTATTTTTCAATCTTTTGATAACCTAATACTGGAGAATAGCAAGTTTGATGTGTATTTTGACGTATTGTAAAAAATACAACTTGACAACTAAATTAAAAAGCAACTGCAGTAGGTACTTTGAAAACAAAAAAATTGCTTACAATAATCCGACAATTTTATGTTTTATAATTTTGTATTACTCAGTGACACTCTATCGACAAATCTACCGGCACATTATTCGTCAAAATCCGATCCGATTCTTATCACGGGGGAACACAGGGATGGACAAGGTAAATACAGATCTAACATATAACCTCCTTTTTGGAATCGTCGAGTAAAAATAATAAATTGCTGAAAATAGAAGTATCACTGTATTTACTTAGATAATCCTGTGGTAAAAATAAACTATTTAACTGCGCTTATTAAAAAAAAAGAAAATATAAAATGTTGATATTACAAGTTGATAAAATAAACGATAAACTGCAATATATAAATAGTGCTTGACTTAGTAGACATAACATAACATAAACACACGCCTATATCCCCGAAGGGGTAGGTAGAGATGCTAGCACCCACATTGCGCCAGCTTATGTTAGGTCCCAATGTAATAGGTGGCGAGCCTATTGCCATTAACCGGGCACTTATAAACTTGCGATAAATACACACATAACTTTGAAAAGCATCGAAAAGTCATTGGTGTGTGCCATGGTAAAAGCTGGGATCGTACCCGAGACCTCGTCTCAGCAATCTGACTCTCAGACTAATTTACTAAATTATATCACTGGAATTTAAATGAAGTTACATGTATTCTATCTTCAGTAAAACATTCAGTACATTATTATGTTTAAATTTTAAAAATATCTAACTACGTCATAAATAACTTACAACGATACAATATTGCTCTATTCCGTCCGTATCACTCTAAATGGGTCACATACAGAAAGTAGACTGCATATGGCGGCAAAGACGCAGTAATGTCTTCTATTTAATGTATAAATAATGACGTTGAGATATGTCGACGACATTTTTTTTATACCTCTTAGGTGGCTGACAAACGCACGGCCCACCTGATGGAAAGTGGTTACCGTGGCCTATAGACGTGTGTATTTTGCTATATTCTATGTTTAGTGCATAAATGGAATAGTATTTTTGTTCGTCATTAACTTAACCTAAAGGTGAAGTAAGTACACCAAGATCTTTAAGGCAGTAAACCAACCTCGGTTGCAAGTGTATCTGCTGATTTATCTGTTGGGGCTCTGACGCATGTATTACTCGCAGAATTGGGTTTTTTTTACTTTCTTTTTTTCATATTGGGAAATGAATACCCACCTATAAAGTTTAATAACGTGTTGCCGATGTTGCCCAAGGACGTTGAAACCAAACGACTAAAAGTGGAGTCTCACTGGAATAATAGCATATCATTTTAAATACTCAGATATATCTCCAAGGGATTAGACACAGACAATTTACAATTTAAACTCATTGTATTTCCTTCCTTATTGCGATTGTTTTGAGTTCAACAAATAGCTTTCAGATATTATTACGAATGTTGAAAACTGCGAATCTAGACATGAATTCGGTAGGTCCAAACTAATACTTTATAAGTTTAAAACAAAGGAGACAGTTCTCTAGAAACCTCTTTGTAATCATTTCGGACCAGCTCACTTAAGTGACAAGCGGTAGCGATTGCCTAAGATTTTTTTACTATTTTTTTTATATTTCCGTCCAACTAAGCAGTTCATCTGGGGAAGTACTTCCGCCCTACAGAATACCGTGGCCATAATAACCTTGTGTTGTATTCCCGGCGGTGAGTAGGCAAGTCAGAGTTCACTGGAGAATTTTAGTGCTACTTATCAGTGCAAATACCAAAAAAGCTGGTCCTTCTTTATCTGTTACACTGGCGGCTGACCTCTCTGTGCTTACAGGGTTGGCAGCGCGAGTGTGACCATCTTAGTGTTGCACACATACATAGGCCACGGTAACCCTTTCCATCAGGTGGGCCGTACGCTTGTCTGCCACCTAAGTGGTTTAAAAAAACGTTACCTGGTGGGGATCGCTTAAAGCGATTGACCGCCCATTGTACTGCTTTAGTAGTTCTATAGATTTTATTTACACTGTAGATTGATGGCACTTGGTGGAACTTGTTGTTACACATATTGATAACTCACTTGTACTTTTCCACATTACTTTATTACTTATTACACCTGACCGGTTTCGCCTTAAAGTAATATGGAAAAGTACAAGTGAGTTATCAATATGTGTACTTTTACTTGGTGTAAAATAAAGTGTATAATAATAAAAACCGCTCAAGTGCGAGTTGGACTCGTATATTGTGAGTTCCGTACAAAATTGAATTCAGGGACGAACTTAAGCTACATAAACTGCGATATGCTCTAATTGCGTTGACGTAGAAGTTAGATTACACAGTTTCAAGACGTTATAGACCTGAGTATGTGGTATAAATTTCAACTTGATACCCTCCACGCATTCCTGAGAAAAAGGTCTTGACTGACAGACAGACAGATGGACAACGAAGTGATTCTATAAGGGTTTCGTATTTTGTTTTGAGTTACGGAACCCTAAAAATATGTATATAGGTAGTTAACAAACACACAACCCATTTGATGGGATTGCAGTAGACTCTAGATGGTAAACCTGCCCTGTAGACAAGTGGAATGTTAATATGTTGTGTTCCTAGTGGTGAGTAGGGTAGCCAGAGCTCACTGGAGAATTTGTGCTGTCAGTGGGATGACTAAAGGCTTGTCCTGCTTTGTCCTCTACACTGACGGCACAGAAACTCTGTGCAGGATCGGCAGCGCGAGTGTGGCTTCTCTGGTGTTACACACGTCCATAGGCCACGGTAACCACTTTGCATCAGGTGGGCCGTGCGCTTGTCTGCCACCTAAGTGGTATAAAAAAAAATAATGAAGTAGAATAGATTGTTAAATTTATGGTATTGACATACGTTGACTATTGTCATAAATGTCATATTTTACGTCCAAATACGTTTCAATCCAATACAATTATCATTCTATTTCACATAGGGGGTCTATTCTACATATGACGTACGTTTAATTTACATTGTTTAGATAGGATAGTACCGACTGTAGAGTTGTATATCTAGAAAGCGATTGTCTATGGTCTGTCGTCTATGTACAGGTACAACCCTGTAATTACTTTAGTCCACCTACGTTTGTTTACACTGGACAGCCCTGTTTGTGTGTTTGCATTCGTAAATATGGTTCGTTTGTCTTTGTACTAGTATATTCAAGTGTACTTTCGTCAGATTCGTGTTATAAAATTAAGTAAGTTGTACTTGACTGTACGAGTTTTTAAATTTCGAAGAGATTCGGTAAAAGGGGGAATACCCAAAGATGTAAGCAGAGGTGTATTAACAAAAGTAGTCTTTTGTGATATTATCTATATGTTCACTTACACCACGCGTTAAAACAAGAAATTCGCAGTAGTCACTGAGTCTTATTGAATTAGTTTGCAACTTGACAAAAGGACTTAGGATTATTCTTGTCTCCGAGTTTCGTTCTCTTTTTATTAAAAACTTTTTACATTTTAATCAAAATTCAATACTGTTAAATAGAAATACGCTACGTCATACTAGTTGTTGCTCGCGGCTCCGTCCCCGTAACCCAAAGGACCTATCCTGGGATTGAAAATAGCTTAAGTGCTATTCCAGATTATAATCTATCCCTGTGCCAAAGTTTCGTCTATATCTGTTCAACCATTCTGACGTGAAAGTGTAACAGACATGCACCAATCCATTGGGACACAATTCACCTATCTAAACTTTTGTATTTCGTATCCTGGTTGCAACCAAAGCTTGAACTAACCGGGGGCCACTGCCCTGGTTTCTCAGCCCGCAGGTGAATATGACTTGGAGCATGTCAATCATCGCACCTCTCGCCATAGGCAGGGAATTCATCATCACACATTGCGACCTGAGACGGTGCGCACTGTGCGGTATGAAAGAAAGTTCATCCCACGCACACTCATAATGTGGAATGACCTCCCTGCTGCGGTTTTCTCAAGCGCCTACAATATGGGGTTCTTCAAGAGGGGCATCAGAAGGTTTCTTCATGATCGGCAGCGCAAATGTGACACCCCTGGTGTTGCATACGTCCATAGGCCACGGTAACCGCTTCCCATCAGGTGTTCCGTGAGCTTGTCTGCCAACTAATGGTATATAAAAAAAAAACTTGACTCACGCATACAAATATATATAAGCATAGAGAGTAATATAAGCTTGATAATGAGCTGTTCGCTTAGAAAATATTTGTAAATAGACCAAAATAAATGCCCGCTGAGTTTCTTACCGGTCTTCTCAGGTCGGGGCCGCGTTTCGAACCGGTGGTCCATTTGCTAAACTAGTCTTTTATATTGACGTTTTGTAAGTGCCGATTTCATGGTATATGCAGAATAAATGATTTTTGACTTTGATATATAATTATATATACTATTATATAATTGGAAATTGGAATTTTTCTTGTTACAAATGTCTTGGTCAAACTTAAAATCTTACGTTTGTTTGATTGCATTTGTAGAACCGGCGGGCGGACCGCGGGCGCGAGACTAGTTTACTGATATAACAAGATTGTTCAATAGATATAATATTGCTATCATAACGAAGTATATAAGTTTGAACAAAAACCAATATTAGTGTTTCAAACAAAAGTACCCAAAACTCGATTAATCATAGTTTAATATAGATTTAAGTATTGTTAGCTATTGTTTTAGTTAGTCAGGACGGCGAGTAAACAGAGAGTACAGTTAACTATAGTTTAGTTTGAATGATAACCCGTTATTTCGCTTGAGTTCACTTTGTTGTTATTTGTTAGGTTATCGGTGGTTGGTGCAGGTGATAAGCGGATGCGACAGCGTTTTAAATTCTCGATTTTAAAGCGGTTTTCAAAATTAAGGGCAAGTTACTATGTTTGTGCTTCATAATGTATTTAATTTATATTTTTATGGACACACACGCACACACACACAAAACCACACCTTTATCCCCGGAGGGTCAGGTGAATTAACACCCACATTTCACCAATAACTGTATTCGGTCCCACGTAATAAGTGGTGAGCCTATTGCCGTATATCGGACACTATAGTTGACTCGAGCCCCGCATCTGAAGCTGAGTCTGGGCTGTATATATCTGTCTGATGTTAAACAGCCCTATCCCTCAGTCGCCTTGTACGACACCACATGGGAAGAGATGGGGTGGCCCAAATTCTACTCTGCCGGGAACTACGCGGGCGTACTGAAAATATTTTTTTGGTATTGAGTTCGCTCTGTTGCTATTTGTTAGAATATCGGTGGTTGGTGCAGGTGATGAGCGGATGCGACAGCGTTATAGTGTCGCAATAAAAAAGCGGTTTTAAAAATTAAGCGCTAGATACTATATTTGTGCTTAATATTGTATTTAATTTATATTTTTATGAAACGTACTGAAAATTTATTTGTTATGTAAACATCGAGATCGAATATCCTTAAATGATTATGTGAAATATTTGCATATGGCAATGTTACCTGATAACTACCTACAACTACTTTTGTGACGTGGTGCTAGTGCGATCGACTGTTAAGTCAGCAGGTTCTATTCCCGGGCAGTGCAAACATTTATATCCATAAATATAATAATAATAACAAATATTGCACGACATTCTACACAACACTATCTAGATCCATGGTAAGCATAACTTGTGTTATGGAATCTAGAATGCGGATAAACATACTTAGATACTTTTTTTTGTAAATACATACATATTAAACATAGAAACACCCAGACCAATGCAAATATACATATTCATGCACAAATATTTGCACTGAGCGGGAATCGATTCCGCGCCCCCTGCATAGACGTCGAATGCTCTACCGCTATTTCTATTGATCTTGGTGTTTTACCTCGGTTCGGTATTGCAAAAATTGTACTTAAATTATGTGTATCAGCTATGATTAATTTCAGTCTAGAAGTAGAATATTAAGTAGAATGGTATTATCATCATAACTCCAAATATTATGATCTCAAATAATTTCCTCTGTTTATTTTACAATACTTAGTAACTCTAAAACTTTATTAGTTCCTATTTTATTCCTATTTGTACCGACTCCGCTAAGGCGGATCTATTATGAACGGTCCTTAAATATTTTATTACTAAGACCCGGGCTTCTTTATTTCTGTCTGTTTTATACCATTCTTATATAATTTACTGTTGGATATTTATTTATGCATTTCTTGGTGAGGTCCTACGTTTGAATCTTAGCTGAGCTTTTGTGTTCAAAAACTCTTAGTAACAACAACTGTTACTTTAGATTGTGTGATGACATTAAAGTGAATATAGATTTATAATTATATCTGAGGGCAGATTGTACTCTAGATGAAATTTCTAATATCGTTGTGAAACTCGATTTACAACTGAGCGTTGATCTGGAATACTCGCCGTAGTCTAACAATGCCAGTTGAAGACAACAGTCTCAACTTCTAACCTATAATTACATGAGATTACTTGTGAAGTATGCATGTCACAAGCATATATTTACCACTTCAAGCATATTCTACTCGGCCGCGTGGTTCCCGGCAGAGTAGAATTTAGACTACCCCATCTCTTCCCATGTGGTGTAATACAAGGCGACTAAGGGATAGGGCTGTTTAACATCGGACAGATATATACAGCTCAGACTCAGCTTTAGATGCATGCCTCGAGTCAATAATAGTGCCCGAAATAGGGCAATAGGCTCACCCCTATTATGTGGGACCGAATCTAATTATTGATGAAATGTAGGTGATAATTCACCTCTGCCTAACCCTCCGGGGATAAAGGCGTGATTATATGTAAGTATATAAGCATATAAAGCTGCTTGTATATAACAATAAGTGAAAAATGTTTACTTAATTTTCTAGATTAGCTAATTATTCACGCTACCGCTTATGACCTAAGATTTGCGCATCAATCAATCTTTCCGATATAATTTATATATATAATATATTCAGCTTGACTTGGAACTATCCCTGTAATTACAGAACAGAACCTGGGGCTCGGCTGCCGATATTGAGACTATATTTGTACTACAGAAACGAGCGATACGAGCGATCTATAGCCTCAGACCCCGTGACTCGCTAAAAGAAGTTTTCAAAGAAATTAATATTTTAACAGTTGCTTCTCAATACATTTATGATAATATCATATATGTACGAAAAAACCTAAATATTTTCGAAAAACTATCTGATGTACACAATTTTAATACGAGATACAAAAATAAACTAGTTGTACCAAAACTTAGGCTTCACAAGGTTGGTGATTCATTTGTAGGAAGCTGCATAAAAATATTTAATAAAATTCCTCAGGATTTGATTAATATGCCAATAAATAAATTTAAATTACAAGTGAAAAAAACTTTGATGAGTAAAGGTTATTATAAAGTGGATGAGTATCTTAATGATATTAATGCGTGGTCAACATAAGTCTCTTGCTTGCTCGCACAAAATAAATTGTAAACTAAAACAAATAAAAAATAAAAAATAATAATCTAGTTCTAATATAGTTCGCTGAGTTTCTTGCTGGTATCTTCTCAGTAGAACTAACCTACCAAACCAGCGAAAGAATCATTTTCCAATGGTTTATTTGTACATTATTTAATATTTTAATATTATTTCTTGACATACTCAATTGTAAAATTTTGACGTTCATATGTGCTCTTTGTGTGCCTAAACTGAATAAATGAAATTGATTCTTTGATTCTTTGAGCTGTTATCAGCTGATCGTTAACTACTTTCACTCATCCAAAGAATTTAATCTTCTTGTATTAATCAACGCCAAGTATAGGGCGACCACCCCTTCGGGGTAAGAGGGTATACCGTAATTCCCGCACCATCACAAGAGCGTATTTTTTTTTATACAACTTAGGCGGCAGACAAGCACACGGCCCTGTATGGCACCTGATGGAAAGTGGTTACCATGACCTATGAACGTGTGTAACACCAGTGGAGTCATATCCGTGCTGCCGACCCTGTAAGAACAGAGATTTTGTGCCGTCAGTGTAGAGGACAACGCAGGACAAGCCTTTGGTCGTCCCACTGACAGCACAAAAACTCTCCAGTGTGCTCTGGCTACCCTACTCACCGCTGGGAACACAACACGAAATTATTATAACCGCGGTATTCTGTAGGGCGGAGGTACTTCCCCAGTGGGACTGTTCAATTGGGTGGAAATACCGCCATGTCCTACCTCCTCATTACCTACGCCTACGATTAACCAGAGTGCGAGAGAAATGCCTTATCCGATCTTCTGTCTAAAGGGAATTGAGAGCCGACACAGCATGAGGTTTTAGTCTAGTTTTAGTTTAGTTCGAGTCTGTCATAACCACCTCGGCTGGGGGTGGTATTTGTAGGGATTTCCGCAAGGAAAAAGTACATATTTTATTTCTTTTTTCTCAAAATAAGATAACGTCGATTTTTTTCTGCAGTTAAATAATTCAAAGCATATAATCCAATCGGACACGTATAGCCTTGATAATGTTTGTGGGTAAGACTCTTTGGTAAAAAGTGGTCTTTTTTTAACGTTGGTCCCGCTGGCGCAACCTCTGTCAATGTCACGCGGTACGGATAGCAACACTGATTACATCTAATAGAAAACTTGTTATAGAAATTGTTCGTACGAATTAACACTACCTATAGTGAATATTTCTTGTAAATTTTAGTGAAAAAATGACAAGAAAAGGAAACTTGTACTAGTTACAGTCTCGTAATATGAGAATACTATCTGTGTAAGGTAAGGATTGGACAAGTAACATATAAATAGAATATAAATGCAAAATATTATGTACAACCAACTTTGTAACAACTTTTGTACAATATTCTTACAAATAAATGAATCTTATCTTATCTTATTTTATCTTTCCAATACCGTGATCCTGTGTGTACGTAGGGGTCACCGAACCGCACCGATTTCATCAATATTATATGGACAAGGTCACGAATAAGGTCTTACCCATATTACCCACGTCAGGGTCAATCGTTGAAACTTGTAATGTATTATATTATAAAATTCCACCTGTACCTACACATGTTTCCACAAATAAAATTATCTTATCTTATCTTATCTTATCTTATCTTATCTTATCTTATCTTATCTTATCTTATCTTATCTTATCTTATCTTATCTTATCTTATCTTATCTTATCTTATCTTATCTTATCTTATCTTATCTTATCTTATCTTATCTTATCGGAGGGCCAGATCGTGAGAGATGGCCCTGGGTCGGCCGGGGTGCGAGGGATATGCCTGTCAACCTCACCTTCGGCAACCAAAACGACCCACAGACGGCGTGCGTTTTGGTCGGTTTGAGTCTGACTTAACCTCCTCCACTGGCTCCGGTGTGGAGGTATACGTGGGGATTTTGCGTACGTAAACAAAAAAGAGTGGTAGAAAGGAAAGAACTTAAAGCCTCAGACACTTGTTACTTAACATACAGTATGTGTAAGTGTGTGTGTGCGTTTGTGTGTATGTGGTAACTCCCGATAAAACTATAATAAAATGAGAATGATTTTGCTGTCGGTACATTAGATTCTACGCTCCTCTTCACGCAGACTCCTTGTTTTTGCGGCCACCTGCCTGCCTGTCACTCATTTAGATTTTTATTTTTCATTTCTATTCCATTTCACTTTATCCGAAACGTTTTATTTGCCTTTGTAGTCGTTCTAGAAATTTCCGTTATTTTTTTTTTAAAATGTTGTAAAGTTGTTCGTTTATGGTACAGCCGAAGCTATAATATGTATCACATACTAGAAAAGCTATACAAAATAAAATTCATGTTCCAATTTAGTGAGAGTTGAAAGTTGTTCGCTGCAGCGCTTTAATAAGTTATTCATCATATTATATAAAGAAGACATGCAGCGTTATATTCGCTTCTAGAGAGAAATTGTGTTGCCATAACATTTTTATGAGTTTATATTACATTTCATTGGCTTATATTGTTACTACTTAAATTTCTAACACAGGGTTTTAAATCGTCTAAGCTACATTGACAATTTTTGTTTTCTTTTTTAATCCACAGTTGTCTATTCTCGTGATTATTTAATTTGTCTTTATACCATATTTCATCTATATCCTTTTAGAGGTTAGAGCGTAAAAGAGGAACAACCAGCCATCAATCCTCACAAAATTTCAAATTTACTTACAATATTAGTACCTAAGAAATATGCTTTCTGTAAAATTTCAAAAATATCCTAACCTATTAGCACAGTCATTTATTTTCATTTCACCCCTTTCGCAAATTAGCCCCTACACAATAATAACAATAAACTACCTTGACCTACCTCCTGTAATAATGCCCCGACTAAAATCGGGGCAAAATGAAAGGCATAAAGAAAGGCACAATACTACCGGACTGTACCACCTTCAATCCGGGGCCATCCGCCAAAATTAATAAGGTCACAATAAGGCTTGTGGGAAGACATATTCAAGCCTGGAGATTACTGACTCTTTATGGAGTTATATTGTCTTATATAGTTGTCAGAATATGGTCTGAGAAATAAATAAACTACATTTGGAATAATACATACATACATATAATGACGACTTTATCCCCGGAGGGTTAGGCAGAGGTGAATTAACACCCACATTTCACCAATCATTGAATTCGGTTCCATGTAATAGGGGGTGAGCCTATATTAAGAATAATGTCTTGAAATTGTTTAAGTAAGTTTAAATCTATACCAGTATTGTTATGCTGAAGAGTTTGTTTGGAACTACAAGTTCGATTTGAAAAATTCTCTTTGTATTGAATAGTCCGTTTGTCGACCAAAGTTTTAGGCTATAAATCATCACACTGCTATTTAGGGGAGAGGAGCAGTATTTAGAAATGTTAACGAATCCGGCAATTTTCCATACATTATTTAAAGACTAAAATATACGGACTTAATGGGGTGAAATGAAGTTTTGAAATATACCACAGGCGAAGCCGGGCGGGGATTTTTAACGAATTGAATTTATTTGGTATTATTTACACTTATCCCGACGTTTGGGCTACTTTTCAGCAGTCATGGTCGCGAGGTGACTGGAGATTAATCAAAATTGGCAAAATGTTTGTTTTTAAACTAGACTTGTCATCTTGCCTGAACCGATTAAATTTGTTCTATATCTTAATCGATTTGAATAGAATTATCGTTGCCATCATCTTAGTTAGTTTCTGGTTCCATCCGAAGCTTTTATCTCTGAATTGAGTACTATGGTAAATTTGTGATTAAAACTCGTCTCTCTCGGTAAAAAATAACTTAAAAAAATATAATAATAAAAATAACACTTGTTTAATCAACAACTATTTTCCCGCCCTTGCGAGTCTTATGACTCATGTTTTTCATATTTTAATTATGGTGATGCCCTTCGATCAATGTGTAAACCTGTATACCTTCTTGTACTTTTCCAAAGTATTTTTCTTAAAAGTTTATGATGACGGATAAAAGAAAACATCATTATAAACTATTTATACTGTTCCCGGCGGTGAGTAGGGTAGCCAGAGCTCACTGGAGAGTTTTTGTGCTGTCAGTGGGAAGACCAAAGGCTTGTCCTGATTTTGTGTTCTGCACTGAGGGCACATAAAGTTCTGTTCTTACAGGGTCGGCAGCACGGATGTGACTCCACTGGTGTTGCACACGTTCATAGGTCACGGTAACCACTTTCCATTAGGTGGGGCGTGTGCCTGTCTGCCACCTAAGTTGTATAAAAAAAAAACTGTTGATTGATGGCACTTGGTGGAATTTGTTGTTACACATATTGAGAACTCACTTGTAATTTTCCATGTTATTATAAGCCTTTGAGGATACCGTACGGCGAAACCGCTTAAGTCTAATAACAATTAAAATAAAAACAATGTGGAAAAGTACAAGTGAGTTCTCAATATGTGTAACATTATAAACCTTTGAGAATGCTGTCTTATTCAAAATGTGTAGCCACCAAATGCAATCGATCAGCAGTATAAACAGTCTTTAATCCGATACTCCTTTGATACTTGTACTCTAAACTTGTGCTGTCAGTGGGATGACTAAAGGCTTGTCCCACTTTGTCCTCTACACTGACGGCACAGTAACTCTGTTCTTACAGGGTCGGCAGCGCGAGTGTGGCTTCTCCGGTGTTACACACGTCCATAGGCCATGGTAACCACTTTCCTTGGGGCATGCGCTTGTCTACCACCATAAGTGCCATAAGTGGCATAAAAAAAAACTTGAAACGTAACGTATATCCTAAGGCAACTAATCTAATAACCTCTAAAGCATTATTCCTCTCTAGTCTTGAAATAGCAAAGGACCGAGTCTGCGGCTCGCTCCAGCGAATTTTAATTAATCGTGAAAATAAAGTAGCGAAACGCGTTCCGGAAGCGTTTTGAATAAAAGAATAATAATTTCCCTAGCAGGAATGAGGATGGATGGTGTAAGTTAGGAGCTGGAGCGATGTAGTTCCAAAAAACAATCCTCTTGGCGTATTATTTACGAAATACTGTTTTTTTTTATACCAATTAGATGGCAGACAAGCACACGGCCCACCTGATGGAAAGTGATTACCGTGGCCTATAGACGTGTGCAAAACCAAGGGAGTCACACTGGCGTTGCCAACCTTGTAAGCACATAGAGAGGATATTGTTTTATCTGTTATTTTATCACTAGCTTTTTGTCTTTACTTATTCCTCTGTTCAAGTTTTAAATTAGTTATAGGATAGGACAGATCATTCACTAAAATATTGTATACACCATGATTGTTTGCAAGAAATCGAACTAAATGAAAATTCTAGTTAAAAATTAGGACATGACGAGCTGAGGAAATAGGTATGTGATATTCACTTTTTCTGCAAAATACTGGATATTTTTAATAAGCATATTCGAACCGAAATTTCTAATATTCCCTCTAGCCTAAGTTGTATAAAATAAGCCCTCCAGCTAATCGAATTCCTTGTATTAGGAGGGGGTTCACGTCGGTAGTATAATGGCCAGGATTCAAAACCGGGACCTCTTGGTCGTAAGGCCGACTCCTAACCACAACCTGAGCGCTTAAAGTAAAATAAGATATTTTATACATAAACTGTAGTGATAATATAGACAGTATATAACATCTATAAATAAATCAAAGTCCAACGTTTTACAACGTCTTTCTTGTCACTTATCCCACCCCACCAGTAAAGTCAGTGAAGAATGGCCACCGCAGATCGTGTAACAGGCCAGTTGACCCCCACGTATCACGTTAATTAAACCAAGCGAGTCCTACAAACGTCCTCAGGAAACCTAGTCTTTGTTACCTCATGTTGCCTACACGTAATGAAGCTGTTTCTTTCTAATGTTGGCAGAGAATCTTTTCAAAATGGCTTCCTTAAGTCTCGTCTCGTGTTTTCTTTTTTAATTATCACTGGTAGTAGTGGTCTGTATGTGACAGTGGATAGTTATTTTTTGAAGGGATGTGAAAATAAGCTAATTTCTAATCAAATCTTAATAAATAATAATATCATACATTTATTGATAACTCACTTGTACTTTTCCACATTACTTTATTACTTATTACACCTGACAGGTTTCGCCTTACGGCATCCTCAAAGGTTAACAAGGACATTTTATCATATCATATCATAAATATAAAATATAAATCAAAAATCATAAAAAAAAAAATATCATAGATACGAAAATATTTTCATATAATGGGACAATGAACTGTTGTCCTTCGTCTGTTAACAACTATGGTCTCGGGAAGACCTTTGGATCAGTGTAAATTAAAATAACACAAATAATGTAAGAGCGCCAATGGCGTAAGTCAATATTCATGAAAGTAAATCAAATAGTTACTTTTTTCTTAAAATAAAAGTTTTTTTTGAGTGTCCTTATTGGTGTTTTACCTTAAATGACGATAAAATGCGTAAATTTTTTTTTTCTTAATTTTTTTAATTACATTACATTCGTATCAGCTAGCAGATAATGGCAAAATTACACATATAACGATGTATTATATTTATTATTCTTTTAATGAACTTTATATTTCTAAAAACCCTACCCTACAACTGAAATCTGTATCAAAATGAGACTAGCAGTTATTGAGAAAAATAGGAACATGGATTTGCACAAAAAAAACACTCACTCCAAACGCATGTACCGTCTTCATACCGTAGTGAGTAAAAATATCAACAAACATAAAAACCAGTATCAAAGATTTGCTACAGAATCATCTCATTTGAGAACACAATACATATCATAGTAAGATTATATTTGTACTACGCAAAAACAACGCTCATAAATTACACTGGCTCACCCAGAGAAACGAATGAATTCACGATGTCAACGGCTCTCAATAGATACACACAGACAGGGAATGAATTTTGTGATCGGCAACATCGGAATATGAGACTTTTGATGGGCAGTTTTGCACTTCACCAGTGACTTTGCCTTCAGCATACCATCAGGCGAGGCGATTGACGTGTTCTATATAAAAAAGACGAATGTGTATATATATAATGACTTTTATCTCTGTGTATACAAGTATTTATGCGGGAGTGCATGCGTGATTGCGTGAGTGCTATCATGCGTGCGTGCGTGCTCAGATGTGTGTGTTTGCATGCGTGCGTAATTCTGTGAGAAAGGAGAGCAAACAAAAAGTAGCTTAAGTGTAATTCCAGTCTCCAATGTGTCTTTGTACCTAATTTCAACCAAATATTTTTTTTTTATACCACTTAGGTGGCAGACAAGTGGTTATCGTGGCCTATGGACGTATGTAACACCAGAGAAGCCACACTCGCGCTGCCGACCCTGTAAGCACAGAGTTTCTGTGCCGTCAGTGTAGAGGGCAAAGCAGGACAAGCCTTTAGCCATCCCATTGACAGCACAAATTCTCCAGAGACCTCTGGCTACCCTACTCACCGCTGGGAACACAACACGAAGTTATTATAACCGCGGTATTCTGATATATTCAGCCGTTTGATCATGATTGAGTATCAAACATCCAAACATGCGCAGACACTTTTACATTTATAATATTAGTAGGAATTAAAAACTAGGATACGATAGTTATACAAGGTATCGGGACTTCTCGCGAATTAAATCATGGAACTTACTATTTCTGCCGACGTTTAGGATACGATAATCACATCATTTCTAACAAATATGTTGTTAATTTTAATTTCGATTCAATTAATATCGATAAGTTCCTTGAAACATTTCAGGAATATTGCGATTTATTCCGGGATCATAGGAGATCTATACGAATGTAGTACCTACCTACACCATTAGGGCTGTTAGTGGTAGCATATCGTTGGGAAATCGATAGCTGTGCCGCCGCAAATTGAGCTGATACAGATGTTCTAGGAATAGACAAGACGACGAAGCATATTTTAATATTGTAAGACACTGAATGTGTGCGGTATGTAGGTTTTTCATTTAGGTTGTAAAGTAAAGATATGGTAACACTTGTGAATTTCAAAATCAATGCACATTTAAAGCTAGATTGACAAGGCAGGAGATAACTACTATAAGAAGAGAATCTGGCGGTGTAACCTGATGGCTTCACTTTTTAACATATATCAATCATTTCATTCAATATATCTATCAATAAATTAGCTCACCGCAGTCCACTGCTGGGCATAGGCCCTTTACAATGTGCGCCATTTTATCCGATCTTCTACCTTCCGCATCCAGTCTGTCCTAGCCAGCTTTTAACATACATACATATATATATAAATCACGTATAGGGCTAGGGCAAGGGTTAGGTAGAGGTGAATTATCTTCCACATTTCACCAAACATTGTTTTCGGTCCCACGTAATAGGGGTGAGCCTATTGCCATCTGCCGGGCACTATTGTTGACTCGAGCCTTGTATTTGTGCCTAAGTCTTAGCTGTATATATCTGTCTGATGTTAAACAGCCTTACTCGCCTTATACACCGCATGGGAAGAGATGGGGTGGCCCAAATTTTTCTCTGCCCAGAACCACGCGGCTTTTTAAATGGCCAGTAATTATACTCATGCCTGCTAATAGGTAGGCAGAGGTCGGTATATTTACAACCTACATTTCTCCAATTATTATTTTCTGTCATACATAATAGAGGACGAGCTTATTACCGCCAAGCGGGCATATTGTCATGGGCTGCATGTTTCCTGTCGTATGAAGAACAGCCGTATCCATTAGTCGCTTTCTACGACACGTACGGGAAGCGATGGGGTGGCCTTATTCTTCTCCAATGACTGTAAACTATGTTGATAAAGTATATTGAGAATGCCAAGCTTCTGTTGTGCGGTAAAGAAAAGAGATGTATAACCATTCAACCGTCGTCGAGAAAAGTTAAAATATATTTTTTTTGTCCACAGTGAGACGCGTCGCCCCACAGTTCTCGATACCACCGCCCCCGAAGTCCGAGGTGATGCTGGGCGGGAACCTTACTCTTAAATGCGTTGCCTTCGGATCGCCTATGCCCACCGTTAAATGGAGAAAAGGTATTTAATAGAGTTTCAGATACTTCTTTTCTAGGATACATCTGATTACCTGTACCATATGCAATTTTAGTCGGTTAGAATCTGACGTGGATAGTGAATACCGGTAGAGGACCGGTGAGGTAAGTCCTCGCGGGTTCCGTACTTAAAGAAAAAAGAAATGCATGGAGAATTAATAAAAATATTTCCGAACATATTGTGAAATGGAAATGTCCAAATCCGAATACGAACTGATATTTACATAATAATTTCAATATTGACAATTTATATTACAACCAACAATTATATATTTGAGCCGTTCGGGGTCGAAACGATGGGTTCGTGGGGTTCGAGCACACGGTCGCTTTACAAAAAATAGCAAAGCGACTGGTCGATGCTTCGCGTGACCAAAAGTCTGGCTTCTTTTTCGCACAACGGATTAGCATTGCCATCCAACGAGGCAATGCCGCTAGCCTTTTGGGCACATTACCAGTCGACATCGACGGGGAGGAGATTTTCGATGCTTGAAACTTTTGTATCCTATTTTATATTCTTGTAAATATTAGTTTATATCCATATATTTTATTCTAACACTGTAGTTAAATTACTATTGTATCTTAAATAAACTTCACAATAAATTAAAAAAGAATGAAAATAAATCAGTTACATATTGTCAATACTTACTTATAATAATAAATAATAATAATAAATATTCTACAACATTCTACACAACGCTATCTAGACCCATGGTAAGCATAGTTTAACTAGCTTGTGTTATGGAATCTAGAATACGAATATACATACTTAAATACTTTTTTTTTGTAAATACATACATATTATACATAGAAACACCCAGACCAATGCAAATACCCATATTCATGCATACAAATATATCGCATGAGGCGCGGGGATCGAACCCGCGCCTCCTGCGTAGAAGTCGTGTTCACTACCGCCACGCCACCGAGGCTGTCAATGCCTAATAATCAATCTATGCCTAATAATGCTTATAAAATGAACGTTGAATCATTCATTTTTGTTATAAACTATTCCTAATATAATTAATAGCTATCTCTTTGCCGTGAAAATGTAAAATAAAACAGTTTCAGAAATTCACAGAATTGTAAAAACACTGTTAATTAATTCAAAAAAAGAATTTCTATGGCCTATAGTTTTATGGTATTTGGCTCTGTTTTTTTAAATAGTATCGCCAGTCGAAAACTACATTAATCTTCTGGAAGCAAATGTTAATAGCAAAAGCTATGAACAGTAAACGCCGATCTTAACGGCAAAGACAGAAAGAACCAGTCAATTTTAGAAGTTGGGAGACAAAATTGACGACCTCCGTGGCGTAGCGGTAGAGCATTCGACTGCTATGCAGGGGGCGCGGGTTCGATTCCCGCTCAGTGCAAATATTTGTATGCATGAATATGTATATTTGCATTGGTCTGGGTGTGTCTATGTAGGTATAATATGTATGTATTTACAAAAAAAAAGTATCTAAGTATGTTTATCAGCATTCTAGATCCCATAACACAAGCTAGTTAAGCTATGCTTACCATGGGTCTAGATAGCGTTGTGTAGAATGTCGTGGAATATTTATATTATATTTATATATTATATTAAAATTGCTAATACAAATTACCCTGACAGCCTGATGGTACTGGATTAGCCCTTATAGAATGTTCATCCCCTTCAATCACCAGCAAAGTGACTGAAGCACTGTATGGATGTAGAAATATTGTCAGTAAATTTACGCTCGAAATAAGAACTTTTATTAATCCACTTTCATAGGCTTAACAAAATGGCTGACACCCGAAGACAACCCACCGCTCGGCCTGAACACGCTCAAGCTAGAAGATATACGAGAGACTGCGAACTATACATGTGAGGCGACCAGCGCGCTTGGAGTTATCGAAGCTGTCGCCGAAGTCAAAGTACAATGTAAGTAACCTCTTTTTTATGCAAAGCATCATGAAGACATTTGAAGAGATTTATTTAATAGCGTTTCAGAAATATCCTTATTACAGAACATGTACCTAGTTTTACCTAAATTTAGTTCTTACCTTTCATCTAAAATTGATTCTAGTCTTTGCATTCCTCATTCCCGCCTTATCCCAGTACCCTAAACACAATGTTCTTTGTTCCAACTTAACCCTTTTCATGCTAAGGCAATGTCTATGCCTAAATTTCGGACATTTTCTTGTAATATGCAATACTCACGTATATTACTGTGCTGGGGAGTAAAATCAGAAATAATGACAGTATATATTTTTTCCTTTCTTTATTAGGATATTTATAATGTCAGTAAGTATTATTGACAAGTTAAAAAAGTCCTTTTAAAAACCTATAATGAAATAAAACAAATTTCCCCCAAGCTCGCTAGACTGTGAAAGGAATTTGTTACATCCACGATTGTATCTAACTCCTCTAATTCACTTCTTATTAATTTTGATGCGAGTTCCAAAACAGTTTAAATTACCCTGGTATTCGTCGGGTGTCATACTTGGTGTTCATGGCAAAAATGTAATATATTCTACGATGTATAACATATTTTCGTTGTAGCTCATCTTCGCGGGAGGTTAAACGACCAATGAGGTTCAACCTGTAACAACTTTTTCTTGGCAGTGAACTCAATCGATATAACATAACATAAACTCACGCCTATATTCTCGAAGGGGTAGGCAGAGGTGCTAGCACCCACATTTCGCCAGTTTATGTGTTTGGTATTAACCGGGCACTTATAAACCTGCGATAAATACACAAATAACTTCGAAAAGCATCGAAAAGTTATTGGTGTGTGCCATGGTAAAACCTGGGATCGAACCCGAGACCTCGTCTCAGCAGTCCATTACCCATACCACTAGGCTACCGCGGTTGTTGATTCTCGATTTTATAATCATAGAATATAAAATCGAGAGCGTCAGGATACAGTATAACAATTTTTTTTGGTTACTGTTATTAATTTTTTTTTGTCTGTTGAAACATTATATTACTATGTAAAAGTTTGATGATACTAGTTTCCCTATGATTAAGGGCAATAAAATATCTATTCTAATCTTATTCCATCATATATACATCTACGTGCATCGTGGTTCCCGGAAGAGTTGAATCAGGGCCACCCCATCTCTTCCCATGCGGTGGCATACATAGCGATTAAGGGATAGGGCTGTTTAACATCAGACAGATATATACAGCCCAGACTCAGCCTCAGAGTCATGCATGTCTCGAGTCAACAACTGTGCCCGGCGATAGGCCCCTGTTACGTGAGACCGAATACAATTATTGGTGAAATGTGGGTGTTAATTCACCTCTGTCTAACCCTCCGGTGATAAAGGCGTGATTATATGTATATATGTATGTACATCCAATTTACTATTTCCTTTTAGTTTATTTTTGGAAGTATGCACTCAGAACGTTTAAACCGAGTTAAGTAGTAATAAGTCCAAGCTATTTCGCCTCAGCGTCTGAGTCGACTTGATGAGTGACTGAATCAAATTACACTCATAATTTCTTGGGATAACTGTTGCAAATTTATGGTAATAACTTTGCCGAGGTGGAAAGAGGGATTTACGAAAATCAATTTGATAAATTGCGGCAAGGCGAGAAGACATCCATTATGAATTAGTGTTATAATTCATAATTGAAAGGGTTGAAAAGTTGCGCGAGGCTCAAGAGACAAACGAATGTCATTCTGATTAATGATTAATTATTGTAACTCGAGGAACATTTTATCTATTTCGTTTTGGAAGGGTTAAGCTGCGCGTTTAGTGTTCAAATACCCCGAACTCGCTGATGTACTTAATTAAATATGTAAACAAAATGTTCGTGTGTCGGCCATCTTGGGAATACGATGTTCTGGAGCCATTCTATGTATAACCTCAAATGTTTTGTTTCAAACAATGATCCTCTATATTCGAAACATTTCCTATAAATGGAAACGAAATTATTTGCGTGCGTTTAACTCTCCTGGGATCCTTTAATAAGTTTCTAGAATCATCCAAACATAATTACGTATTCGCATCTATGAATTCTAAGAATGTTCTTGGTGTAGCAATTAAATGGTTGTATAGCAAAAAATATTCACAAAATATTATACATATTTATGTAATATTAAATACTACAAATATATAACGTAACTAAAGCTAACTAGAGAGTACCACTCTTCATAATATCTCTCTGTCCATTATCCATATAGATGACTGTCATACGCGTGATCAACTTTTTCAAACAATCTTTTTAAATAAAACTGAAACATTTTCTAAATTTCTAACTATAACTACTAGACAAGCTGTACATAACAAAATTGAGGTTAAGACAGGAATAAGGTAGGAATACGGAACGCAGGACTAGATAAATCTTGACACCTTATACTAATAATGAACATAACATAACATAAACTCACGCCTATATCCCCGAAGGGATAGGCAGAGGTGCTAGCAACCACATTTCGCCAATAATAATGGCATGATATTTGCGTCTCCGTCAGAAAAAACAAGGTGGGCTGCGCGGTCTCTAAATGGAGATGGATCGCGTTGAGGTTGGTGTGTAGGCCCCTGATGTTACAGAAGTCCACATGTACTGTGGACGATGATGCCGCTGTGGTAACTTTTTCCCTGTTATTTCTCTTCATGACCTTTGTGGGGGGTGGGGGGAGGAAGGTAAAGAGAGTTTCTGTGCTCCCAGTGCAGAAGACAAAGCTAGGCTTCGTACCACCATAGACAAGCTGGGGTTGTGTGACTGGCTGGCGCGGCGGGCGGAAGGGCCCCCGGTCCCCTCCCAAATACTGTAGCCGAGTCCACTCCGGTTTCCTCCTCCGGCACGACTACAGCATCGGGCACTTTACACAGGCTGCTGGTTCAGCCTCCTGGGGCGGAGATTAAGTAATCCCCAGGTTCGGAAACCGTACAACCTGCGGGCGGCCAGCGGATAACCGTTTCACCGGGTCTCCCTGACCGCCGCGCCAACATTTCACGCCCCCACAAGTCAGTGGTGTCTATTTTAGCCTACTGTCTTTCCACTGACAGCACAAAACCTCTCCAGTGAGCTCTGGCTACCCTACTCACCACCGGGAACACAACACAAGGTTATTATAACCGCGGTATTCTGTAGGGCGGAGGTACTTCCCCAGACGGACTGCTCAATTTGAGACGGGAGATACCGTCGTGTCCTACCTCCTTCAAAAATATATATAAATATGATAGCTACAAAAAAATCTAAAAAAAAAATGCGCGAATTATTTATGGTTGTGTACCTACCTACTACGCGATATTTATTTTCACTTGTGTAATGTAGTATTTGAAGTTGGAACATATTATTTTCTTTTTTTTATTTAAAAATGTAGTCGTTAAATAAAAAAATTACCTTTTATTCTTTGTGGCCAGCGCTACCGGGACCGCCTACAGAAGTTCGCCCATCAGAAATCACCGCCACCACCGTCCGTCTAACTTGGACCTACAACGGACTGGAGGAGCCTCAGTACTACGTTATACAGTACAAGCCTAAATACGCTAACCAGGTGAGTATTTTAATTTAAGTTTACTTAGGTAAGTGTGCAACGAAGGAGCGAGGAAAATGTCTTAACCTCCCGGCATTTGAGACCCAAGACGACGGGCGGTTTTAGACGGTTCGAGTCCGACATAGTCGCCTCACATTTTTTATACACAAACACAAACCAGTCATACCACGGACACTGCTAAAAATTCATTTAATTTTAGACTTTAAGTCAATGTTTAGTTTTAGTTAGAGTTCAAAATTAAAAATCTTTTTGCAGAGCGAATGAAAAATAGTAATGTAAGTGTAAAATTTAATACAATTTTATGAAATATCTGTTGTATGACAATGGTTTTGCTAAATAGAATCAAGAACAGCTTACAGGCAATGTTCCCCTCGGTCTCCGATTTTTTCGGCTTTCGGTATCACGATTGTAATGTCTCTGGTGTTGCTAGACCTTCTGCTGACGAGTGATCCGGACCGGTACAGTGTATCGGTGCGAGCCGCGTTAGGCAACTCTGACCACTGCCTGGTCTGTTCCACGGTGCCTATTATGGCGCCTCCACGACCAGTGCGGGGGAAGCGGCGTCTCTGGCACTACTCGTCAGCGGACTGGGATGGACTTCGTGACTATTTTGCGTCCATCCCGTGGGTTGAGCGCTGCTTTGAAGGTAAGAACCCATCGGATTGTGCTACTGCTGTCGCCGGTGAGATCGGTCTGGGTATGGAATACTATATCTCATACACCGATGTCACCGGTGACCGCGGGGTGCGCCCTTGGTTCGGGCGCGAGTGCGCGGAAGCTGTTGAACAAAAACAGTCTGCGTACCGCGCTTGGGTAAGGGCGCGCGCCACGCGCCATCCCAATCTGGGCCACTTCAAGGCGGCGTACAACAGAGCCACAAAGGTCTGTAGAAGGGCCTATGTCAGAGCGGATGCCCTGCGCATAGCGCGGCTTGGTCAAGAGCTAGTGATGCATCCCACGGGAAGCCGTGGCTACTGGCGACTGGCTAAAGCCGTGCAAGCCAACTTCTGTCAGCCTTCGCTGCCTCCGCTGCGTAACCCTGATGGATCCCTGGCCCATGAGCCGCATCCCGCCAACTCCCGAATCGATGATTGTGGTACCCAGCCACCAACACTACCCGACAGTGACCACGCGATGCCTGATATCCATATCAGGCAAAGCGATGTCCGTGCAGTGCTGCAATCACTCGATGTCCGGAAAGCCAGTGGTCCGGATGGTATTCCAGCGGTAGTTTTGAAAAAATGTGCAGCGGAGTTGTCTCCAATGCTTACGCGCCTGTACCGGCTATCCTACAGTTTGGGTACAGTGCCTTTGCCTTGGAAAGAGGCGAATGTTCAGCCGATTCCCAAGAAGGGGGATCGCTCGGAGCCAGCCAACTATCGACCCATAGCCGTCACCTCAGTGCTGTGCAAAGTGTTCGAGCACATAATTAACAAACAGCTCATGCGGCACCTAGAGGATCACTCCTTAATTAATGACCGGCAATATGGCTTCAGACCGAAACGGTCAACGGGTGATCTTCTAGCATACGTTACCCATCTTTGGGGTGAGGCTATGGACAAGCACGGCGAGTCACTGGCAATTAGTCTTGACATCGCCAAAGCTTTCGATAGAGTCTGGCACAAATCGCTTCTTTCTAAGCTACCTGCCTTTGGTCTGCCTTCTAGGCTGTGCAACTGGGTTGCTAGCTTCCTGCAGGGGCGCCGTATTCACGTCCTTTGTGACGGACGAGCTTCGGAGTTTCTGCAGGTTAATGCTGGCGTGCCCCAGGGGTCCGTCTTATCACCCACTCTCTTTCTTCTGCATATCAACGACATGCTGTCTACCGGCAATGTTCATTGTTATGCAGACGATAGCACTTTACATGGGAGTTATCATGGACATCCAGCGGCCAAGCAGTCAGATATCGCGGAGAAAAGGCAGATTCTTGTCACTGAGCTTGACGGGGTCCTGAATCACATTTCTCAATGGGGCTCTGAGAACCTGGTTGAGTTCAATGCCAAGAAGACGCAGGCATGTGCGTTTACAGCAAAAGTATCTTCTTTCCTTCCCCTCCCCACTCTTCAGAGCACGCCACTGCCGCTGCAGGACAATCTCAATATCCTAGGTATGGATGTTCGCTGCAACCTGAATAACAAAAACTACATCGAAAGCATCATCAAAACAGCCTCACGAAAACTCGGAGTCCTGAACAGAGTGAGACGATTTTTCACGCCGGAGCAGCGGTGTCTTCTATACAAGACACAAATTCGCTCCTGTGTGGAGTACTGCTCGCATCTCTGGGACGGTTCAGCAAAGTACTTACTAGATGCTCTCGACAGGTTGCAGCGACGTGCGATCCGCATCATTGGGAATCCCGAGATCACGAACACCCTAGAACCTTTACAGCTGCGTAGAGATGTTGCGTCCATGGCTGTATTTTACCGTCTGTACCATGGGGAGTGTTCTGATGAGCTCTTCCAATTAGTCCCACCCTCCCCTTTCCTACACAGGACAACGCGTGCAGGTCTTAGATGTCATCCGCACACGGTGCAAAACATCCGATCAAGAACCAAGCGGTTCGGAGACTCTTTCCTCTGTCGCACCATTAAGGCCTGGAATTCATTACCAGCTCACGTGTTTCCTTCTTCCTACAGTCCCGGGTCCTTTAAGCGGGGCGTGAAAAAGCATATGATAAGGCCGTCAAGCTGAGTGTCACCATTGTCACACGGTATGTGTAAGTAATGGTGACCCTCTTTTCTGGGATTTTGCCTTCAGCTTACCATCAGGCAAGGCGAGGTCCAATTGACGTGTCCTATATAAAAAAAAAAAAAATACGTGGGTGGGCCGTGTCCTAGTCAGCCACCTAAGTGGTATAAAAAATAATCTTATTGGAGCGGAAGCCCCAATACCTACTTCTTTTATATTCAGAGTTGTTGAAAGTATTAACTACCTACCTACTATTTCTAGACTACATAAAATTTGTAATACCAGGCATTCAGCGAGATCTCCGGCGTGATAACCCAGTACTACTCAGTAACAAACCTATCACCATACACGGAGTACGAGATGTATGTCATCGCTGTGAATAACATCGGACGGGGCCCGCCTTCAGCGCCAGCAGTCATCACCACGGGAGAAACCGGTATGTAAATGATTCATAACAACATGGCGGATGGAACGCTTTCAAATTTGAAATTCGAAACCAAAAACTTTTAAAAGAAGAACTATTTTTAACGGCTTTATTTGGTGTTATGGTGTTATTTACACTGATCCCGGCGTTTTAAATGGTCTGTTTGTTAACTGGGTCAAGCTATGAGACAACCACCGTCTCTAGTCGCCCTGTGACTATGGCTGCTGAACAGCAACCGAAACATCGGGAACAGAGTAAATATTTAAAAATCCTACCTTATAAACTATCACTTATCAATTATGTTGATTGTTACATATTTGAGTAGTATGATTCTGAATTTACTAACCGAGTTTAATTGGGATTGGTGAATAACTACTCACACTCAGTAGTTATAGCTCTTTTTTAATATCTATATACTTAACCAAACACACTATATTAAAAAAACTATACTTCAAAAAAGGAATTCACTAAAATACGAGTAGGGCTGTTGAATTTCAAATTAAATCTGTCAACTTTTTTAAACGTCGAAACTAACCGTTTCCTCTAAGGCGACTTGTAGGATCTGGCCAGCGCAGATGGTTAAAAAAAACGGCGGCAAATTTGTAAAATCGACAAGTTGCAACAGCGATTCGACATCGACAAAACGGAGTTGATACTATGGTTTATTTTAATTTTTTCATTAGGTATGCATAAAAACTAGTCTTTATGGAACTAATGACATGTTTTTAAAGTACTTTTTGTATAAAGTTCTCAAAAAAAAATGTTTTTATGCAGTATTAAGCTTGCAGACTTGCACTGCAAGCATTATACTGCACTTGTATTACTGAAAAAAAAATTAAGTGTTTGTACTCTACAATACAAACTTTTTTTTTTAGATATTCATGAGTGATATATCAGGACCTTTAAAGTTTAAAAATAATTAATGACCAATGACTGTAATATACGGGATAATTATTTAACATCTATAATACTATTTGGCCCGTATTAAAAACAATCAATTCACTTTGAGAAATATCCGCCAATAATAACATTGTTTGAGTATCAAGAAATTTTCGAAGACTATAAAATACTGACAGAAGAAAATTGTTGCAATGTAAAAAATTTAAAAAATATATATTCATCTTTCGTTGACCAGAGTCTATAGCTAAAGAAGCTGTAGCCGTTGAGGGTTAGATTAGGGTTAGGGTATTCGATGTAAAATAAATAAATAAAACATTAAAAAAAAAAAAAAAAAAAAGCATTTCAAATAAATAAGGATTCTGATTTTTTCCGCAATTTTACTGTTTTATATTTAAAATTCACAGTTTATCTTAATAAGCATGCAACGAGACATATTTTGTATTATTAATAATAAAATATTGCGTATATTATGAGAAATGGAGTGTACTTAACACAAAGAGATGATTGCGCATGATATTAACGAAACAGTCTTAATTAAACGTTGCGGGATTATGCTAATGAAATTTCACAAACATCTACAGAACAAAGATGAACACTCAACACAACCTCTTTCATATCCGATTTATTATACATAATAAAGGAAAAAAACTAAACGGCGCGTCGCGTCGAAGGTAATTTTAGTACAAATAAATTAAAAAATAAGCTTTACTCAAAAAATATAATGGTCTTGTATTTTTTTGTTTGTATCCTATTATGTTTAATTTATAATTAATAGGGTCAAAGGTTATATTTTTAATTATTTTAATTTTATTGTTAATTATATATTACCATATTCCGTACATGTATTATGTTATTAAGTAATTAAACAAATAAGCTTGTAGACATATAAATAAGTTCTTCATGGAAACCAGATACGTAGAAGAATAAAAAATCCTTAATGGAAACCAGTCACGTATAAAAAGCCTTCAAGGCGTAGACGTTTGTTTAAAAAATCCTACGAGGGATATGCCTGTCAATCTCACCATCGACAACCAACAAAGGCACACAGGCGCCGTGCATTTTGGTCGGTTCGTGCCACCGGGTCCGATGGTGACTTTTGACACGTAAAAAAAAGGTATAAAAAGGCCTTAAGGAAACCGATTTCAAAACTACGGTTTCCTGACTACCGAAGCTATTAATAATTAAGCTGAGTCCACCAATAATAATAGACACTGAGATCTATTAAAGCTAAAATGCATTATCACGTTTTTTTTCAATGAATTGCTTTTTGTGATAAGTGATAACTCAGTTACGGCCTTGTGAAGGCCTGTATTCCGGAATGGTACTCAGTTCTAAATCTCGATTTATAATTAGTACTGACGACTGGTGGGATACAGGGAGGCCAGAGATGCCCTCCGAGCGGAGATTAAGCGGGCGAAAGCCGCGGCTTATAAGGAGCTCATGGAGACGCTGGAGCGGGACCCATGGGGGCGGCCTTACCTTATGGTAAGAGGAAAGCTGCGCCCCCGGGCCCCGCCGTTGACCCGGGTTCTCCAGCCAGCTCTGCTCGGTGGAGTGGTCGAGTCCCTGTTCCCGGCGCGAGCGGAACACGTTCCGCCGCAGATGACTCCGCCACCTCGGTCGCCTGTGGCGCCCAGTGTGGTAGTTGACGACGAAGTCCCCGAGGTCACTTGGGTAGAACTGGAGCTGGCGGTGCGAAGGCTTAGAGCCAAGAAGAGCACCGCCCCGGGACCCGACGGCATTCCAGGCCGCGCGTGGGTCCTAGCTCTGGGAGAAGACGGTCTCGAACCCCGGCTGAGAGGGTTCCTCAGCGCATGCTTGGAGCGGGGCCAGTTTCCGAAGATGTGGAAGACGGGGAAACTGGTCCTCATCCGAAAGGAGGGTCGCCCGGCGGACGAACCGTCCGGCTACCGGCCCATTGTGTTGCTCGACGAGGTGGGCAAGCTCTTTGAAAGAGTTATTGCGAAGCGCCTCGTTGAGCACCTCTCTGGTAGGGGGCCGGACCTGGCGGATGCCCAATATGGCTTCCGCCGGTGGCGGTCCACCGTGGATGCCATCATGCGCGTGAGGACTTTGGCGGAGGAGGCAGTTGCCCGGGGTGAGGTGACGTTGGCGGTGTCCTTGGACATCTCCAACGCGTTCAACACCTTGCCCTGGAGTTGCATCAGGGAGGCGCTCGTGTACCACGGTGTGCCTCTCTACCTCCGCCGCATAGTCGGGGCGTACCTGACGGAGAGAGCCGTCATCTACCCAAGTGCGACCGGCGTCGGTCGGCGTGAGATGTCGTGCGGTGTTCCACAGGGATCGGTTCTCGGGCCGCTACTGTGGAACATTGGATACGACTGGGTGCTTCGCGGTGAGCTTGCGGACGGCGCCGCCGTCACGTGCTATGCGGACGACACGCTAGTGACGGCGAGCGGAGCTACACACCGCGAAGCGATCCTGAGGGCCACGACCGCGGTTGCTCAAGTCGTGGAACGGATCCGGCGGCTGGGCCTTGAGGTGGCTTTGCATAAATCCGAGGCCATGTTCTTTCATGGACCTCGGCGCACGCCACCACCTGGTTCCAGTCTCACAGTGGGAGGCACTCTCATCGGCATCAAGCCCCAGATAAAATATCTGGGGCTCGTGCTCGACGGCCGGTGGGACTTCGGGAAGCACTTCCGAAGTCTGGGCCCCAAATTGGCGGGCACAGCCAACGCTCTGGCGCGGCTACTGCCCAACCTGAGGGGCCCGGATGACTCCTGCAGGAGACTCTACGCGGGTGTCGTGCGGTCCATGACCCTGTACGGGTGTCCCGTGTGGGCGGACACCCTGAGTGATCGGCACATGCTTCTGCTGCAGCGTCCGCAGCGGAAGTTGGCGTGCCGCATCATAAGGGGGTACCGCACGATATCATTCAACGCGGCGAGTCTCCTCGCCGGATCGCCACCATGGATCCTGGAAGCGAGATGCCTTTCGGCGCTATACAGGTTCCGAAGGGCGGCGCGGGAGCGGGGTCACGATCCCGAGCCCGAAGAAATTCGGGCCGTGAGATCCCGGCTCCACAGGGAAATGGTGGCAGAATGGGAGAGACGACTTGGGCAACCAAGCGCAGGGCACGCCGTAGTAACGGCGGTAAGACCCATCATGGGGGAGTGGCTAGAGAGGCCACACGGCAGCCTCTCGTACCGTCTGACGCAGATGATCACCGAGCACGGATGCTTCGGAAAGTATCTGCGTCGGATGCAGAAAGAGCCAACGTCCGAGTGCCATCACTGCGACGCGAGCGAGGACTCAGGTTCGCACACGCTCACCGAGTGTCCGGCGTGGGAGACGCCGAGGCGGGAGCTTGTGGCGGCCCTGGGAGTGAGGGTTCTCACGCTCTCCACCTTGCTCGCGGCGATGGTTCGCTGCGCGGATGCGTGGGCGGCCGGCGCCTCCTTCTGCGAGCAAGTAATGCTCGTGAAGGAGGAGGCGGGGCGGGAGCGGCAGCGGGAGCGACGAAGGATCGCTAGACAAGCTGCCCGCGCACGAAGGCAACTCGGGCGTCGGAGGTCGATGAACGACCTCCGCCCCCCATGAGCGCCGGCCTGGGGATGACAGGTGAAGCCGCCTGTCACCCTTGCAGAAGCAGGCCGCGGCGGCGGCGCGCTTGGCGCGCCTCCCCGTTTCCGGGGACGAGTTGGGGACTCTGTGGTCCCCACACCCGAGAAGAGGGCCAGATCGTGAGAGATGGCCCTGGGTCGGCCGGGGTGCGAGGGATATGCCTGTCAACCTCACCTTCGGCAACCGAAACGACCCACAGGCGGCGTGCGTTTTAGTCGGTTCGAGTCCGACATAACCTCCTCCACCGGCTCCGGTGGGGAGGTATCCGAGGGGATTTTGCGCACGTAAAAAAAAAAAAAAAAAAAAGTACTGACGACTGATTGTCATTGCCAATCTGTCAATGAAAATCGAGATTGAAAACTAAGCATCGTTCTGAAATCATAGCTTTATGTCATACGTTCAGCTGCTGATATGGAGACTATATATGTACTACAGAAACGAGCCTCAGACCCCGTGACTCGGTGAAAGAATTATTCAAAGAAATTAATATTTTAACAGTTGTTTCTCAGTACATTTACGATAATATCTTAAATGTACGAAAGAACCTTAGACTTTTTGAAAAATGATCTGACGTACATAATTTTAATACGAGAAACAAAAATAAACTTGTTGTACTAAAACTCAGGCTTCACAAAGTTGGTGATTCGTTTGTAGGCAGCTGTATAAAAATATTTAATAAAATTCCTCAGAATTTGATTGAAATGCCGCTAAATAAATTTAAAATAGAAGTTAATAAAACTTTAATGAATAAAGGTTATTATATATGAGTACATTATGAGGCCATCAATGCGTATGGTATGTGTAAGCAATGGTGACCTCTTTTCTGGGACTTTGCCTTCAGCTTACCATCAGGCAATACGAAGTCTAATTGACGTGTCCTAATTAAATAATAATAAAAAAAATCTTGATTATTTACATAATAAAGATACTCAACCTAAGACACAACATATAAATTATGGTAAACAAAATCATATTAAAAACAATCTAGTTCTAATATAGTTCTTTGAAAATGTGATACAGTCAAAATATAATTTAGGAGATAGGACACGGCGGTATTGCCGCCCAATTGAGCAGTCCGACTGGGGAAGTACCTCCGCCCTACAGAATACCGCGGCTATAATAACTTCGTGTTGTGTTCCCAGCGGTGAGTAGGGTAGCCAGAGCACACTGGAGAATTTGTGCTGTCTGTGGGAAGACTAAAGGCTGGTCCTGCTTTGTCTTCTACACTGACGGCACAGAAACTCTGTACTTACAGGGTTGGCAGCGCGACTGTGACTCCTCTAATGTTACAAACGTCCATAGGCCACGGTAACCACTTTCCATCAGGTGGGCCGTGTGCTTGTCTGCCACCTTAGTGGTATAAAAATAAAATATAACAAGTTCTCGGTAGCCAACAAAATAACCATACCTATATCATACCCATACGCTTATTATAATTTCATTTTATCTCTGGCTTTCAATTTCTGAAGTCTATAATAATTTTCCTCGCTTTGAAACATTTCAATAGATTTCTTTTTCTTGCGCTCAATTCTCAGTTTTAAGGTATTTTCTTTGATCTTCTTTACATGCCCGCGCGTATACTCGTATCGTGACTACGACATTCACCGATGCTTCATGTAAGTTCGCTTTTAATTTAAGCACTTTATCCACTACCCTGGACCATACTATGAGCCTTGCATACAAAGTCTTTGCGATCTGAACTCGATACTCGATAGTATTTTCGATTCGATTATTTTAAGTGCTCTTAGATAACTGAAAGTATTTTCGAAAATTTAATAATGGAACTGAAGAAATGTCCAATAAAACAACAGTGGTAAAAATAGAAGGAGTTGATGAAGATTTTCAATCAAATGATAATTTCTGCTGAATAATAACAACATAACATAAACTCACGCCTATATCCCCGAAGGGGTAGGCAGAGGTGCTAGCACCCACATTTCGCCAGTTTATGTTTAGGTCCCAATGTAATAGGTGGCGAGCCTATTGACATTAACCGGGCACTTATAAACCTGCGATAAATACACACGTAACTTCGAAAAGCATCGAAAAGTCATTGGTGTGTGCCATGGTAAAACCTGGGATCGAACCCGAGACCTCGTCTCAGCAATCCATTACCCATACCACTAGGCTACTGCATTGAATGCAGAAAAAATCTACTTTCGTTGCACATATACTGCAGAATTAGATGTACGTCCATGCAGTGTTACAATTTACAAATCAAAATGTCCTCATGTATGAACAACGAGCAATAGAACTTACATAGTGAAAAATAAGTTTTAGTGGGCACAGTTGAGTCCGACAAATTTCTTTCGTATTCAATACATTCATAGCACGGTCATAGTATGCGCCAGAAGCGTGGGTAAAGACGTATTTCATGGTCTTGAGTTTCTGTTGCACAATTATTTCTTTTATAGACAGTAGAACTAGTGCGTACTTTTTTTTTAGTCATGCACCATTTCGTTTTTTTGTCAGACGAATATATTCAACCAGTTATCTAAACACCTATTTAATGTTTGTTCTACGGCACAATGTGTGTGATTTGTTTACATAGATGGTTTAGAGATACTAACGTTGTTTTTTTGTTCCCGTGCTTTCTTCCAGGGGATTCATTTGGAGGTGCCAGTAAGTATCTCATAAATTCATCTTGGTTTCGTTTAATGTTCTAAACTAGGCTGTTGATTTTAGGCATAAAATCATTAAAACCTGGGTGTTTGGTAGCATGATATCTATTCTAAGTTATCATGTATGAAAGTGTAAATAATTCATTATATGGGTGTCGCTAATACGAAATAATACATTTAATATCTTTTTAATGAGATGCATGTTTGTGCTCTGACGTTTCCTTTGTACTTTACAAATGGGGGTTACGAGTTAACTTCAATCACATGTAAAATATTTACCCTAACATTACTCGGTGAAATTTAATTTCATTATTCGTTTTCGATTCCCGCCGTGGTACCAAAGTACCATCTCAACCATCTAATTTGCCTCACAAAATATATTAAATTCTATTTTCGAAATCTTGTCTCATCTTAAATTGTGGACACGACGTCGCCAAATAGACGAATAAAAACTCTAATGAGTTGGTAATGAAAACGTTGGTGTATAAAAATTACCAACAGGTCTTTTATATTCTTTACATTTCTAATAAAAGAAAAGTTTGGTCGGAAGCCGACGACCCGGATACTGAGACCAAACGAGATTATAGCATTTTAATATCGCCCAGTCCCAAAACTTTTATTGTTTCGCCCTTCGCGAATAAGTATTATAAACAGAAAAGAGATTTTTCATTGAGTGACGCTCCGGTTTTCGTGTTGGAGACAGCGATTACAAATCCTATTAAGACGGCCATTGTGCTTGCGACGTTATTGTTCTATTATTTGGATTTTTTACATAATTGAGATGAGCCTGTATGTGTATTTTAATAATGGTATACCTGTTGAAATTTGTAAAAAGATAAACAACCATATTTTGGTATATAACTGCACTAGGAATCCTAAGAAATGTCTGACACTTGGAATTGTAACGTTGGTTTTGAGGGAAAATTGTATTTGGGCTCCATCTACTTTGATTTGAATTTAATAGGATCATAATAATTTTCGTAAGGCATGAAACACATTGACATTTGATGAATTTACGAAATAAAGAATGTATATAATATAATAGATGTACCAGCGAAGCCGTGAAATGGCTGAATTCAAAACTAAGGTTGTCAATGTCAAATGCATACTGTTTTAGTGTCAATTAAGCACGATTTGAAATCTTTAAAGGGCGGTGGTGCCATCCTTCAGTTCATAGATTTGTTGATACGACTAGCCTTACTGATATATTAAAATATCATATTAATATTATATAAATAATATAAATATTAAAAAGAGATATATTGGATACATTTAGTTGGATATAAAAAAATGTTTCTTTTTTCGAAGTACCCACTTGCTTAACATTTATCACAACAGGGCTAGTGTATAAATATTTTCCCTATGCTATCATAAATCTTTGGTCTTTATTCAATAACAATTTCTGAACAGTATTATTTCTTTAGAGAATCATCGTAATGTTAGAATAATTTACCTTTCTTTTTCTATATTTTACCTTTTTTATTAGAAAGCAAACTAAAATCGTGAATACTACTGATATAATGATAAATTAGAAAAAAATATATATTTTCTATCTTACATAGGTAAAGGGTTCTTCATTGATTGCCAGGACCTAAACATAAATACATCTTAATGAGGTTTCAGCATGTTGCCGTTACAAATAATCGACTAATATTTGGGTTCCAACTTGACCATCTTCTGACCCAATACTCACTATGTTTTCTTTGATCGTAGAACCTGGGTCAGCGCCACGCAACGTGCAGGTCCGCCCCCTCAGCTCAAGCACCATGGTCATACAGTGGGATGAACCAGAAACACCCAATGGACAAGTAACGGTAAGATACCAACAGATTTAAATTTTTGTATTTAATATATATAGAAATGAGTTATATGTTACAGTTTACAGTAATTCTTAGAAATCAATTAATTGATAGCTAGGTCAAAAAAGGGAAAGAAAGGTAAAAAGCTAAAAAAGCGCTCCACTAACACTATTGTCTACAAAATTTTAATGATTCATAAATGATAAATAACGGACGCATAGTTCTGCTTATATACAGAAATTAATGCTTTTATTTCCGTTAACATAATTGTGAATTACGATATGTATGATACACACTATGAATGAAACTGTTCCATATTCTGATCACTCACATCAGTATCAAACCATATCATGGTTACTCACATCAGTATCAAACCATATCATGGTCACTCACATCAGTATCAAACTCAAAACAATGAAACATGGTAAATATCCCGTTTATTTTGATACTGAAACTGTTACATATTTGTAACAATATTTTTTGTTTCAGGGCTACAAAATCTTCTACACTACGGACTCCTCCCGGCAACTGCAATCGTGGCAATCTCAAATGGTAACCTCTATACACATCTCATTCTAAAGCGTGGATAACAATTATTATCACAGCAATAGGAAGCAATACAGCATGCATAGATTCATTTTATTGTTACAAAATGTACCTAAACACTTTTTAACAATTTAAGGAAAATTTTGTAACAGTACATGTATCCTTCAAAAATCAAAACTGATGAATTTGGACCATAACAAAAGTATCTACTATCTCTTTTATTCATATCTGTATAGAATTTGTATCCATTGTAATTTGCATTATATTTGATTTGTGTCCGCCCAACATGAATGTTTCTAGTAAGATCAGCCACGCGTAAGTGACGTCTTTGACATACCACAACATAAAGAATTTAAAAGAAACTATGTCATTCACTTATACATTGCTAGGCTTCCTTTTGTGGGTCAAAACCTAAATTAGTAGTCATGTTAAATGTTGAACATTATTTGGTCGATACAGTAAACGTGATTTTTATTTTGACGAAAGTCAAGTTATATTGTAAATTAAGTGTCTCAGAGATATAAAAATGCAAACTTGCAAATGCTTGCAATTTAATGCTTTTATTGAATGACCGTAATTGAATACCAAATTGAGCATTCAATTGCCTGCAATTTAATGCTGGCCGTTTATTCAATCTCGCAACTTAATTCTTGCAATTTAATTCTTTTATTGAATGATTGCAATTGAATACTCAATTCATACCTGCAATTTAATGCTAGCCGTTCATACAATCTCGCAATTTAATGCTTTTATTGAATGACGGCAACTGAATGCTCAATTGATGCCAGCAATTTCATGCTAGCCCTTCATTCAAATTTCTACCAAACACTACTCTCTAGTAAAAAATTTATAACCCTCCTTTTGCTTCACCGTAGTCGAGTAAAAACAAACATCACGCTACGACCCTTAGGAGCCGAGCAATAAGAAAAAAACGCCGATAGCTACAATTAGAACTGAGTACAATGAGTAAAACCGCGGAACACGACTAGTATCTTATAAACTGACCTAACAATCTCACCAAATACAATATGACAAGTAAATTGAAATCACTTGACTTGGCTGCGTATTTACAAATCACCCTTGTTTGCAGATGGACAACAGTCATCTAACCACGATCAGTGAGCTGACCCCTCACACGGTTTACACAATACGCGTCCAGGCGTTCACCTCTGTGGGACCCGGACCTATTTCAGCGCCGGTGCAAGTTAAAACGCAGCAAGGTAAGTAATTTATTAATACTTGTTTATAATGGTCACCTCAATATGAAACATCGCTTCATAGTAAACTGGAGGGTAAAGTCTCAGAAATGAAGGTCACCTTGACATCTATGTTACAGTGGTGGTCTGGGCTTGACGGCCTCATCAAATGCTTTTTCACGTATTGCTTGAGACTGTAGGAAAAAGGAAATATGTGTGCTGATAAAGAATTCTTTATGACAATAGATTATAATATTATAGAGTGTACAGTACACTAAGTCGTTTTTTAGTCGTCTGATGCTAAAAGTATTAAGAAATACGCAGCATGGAACGAAACGTCCGTAGCGTGTACGTAGCAGCTACGTCGAATGTAATGCGTAGCTAGCTACGACGTAGCACCAACCTCTTAGGAAATTTTTACAATACAGTTTATCACCACCGTATATAAAATCTATGAGTCTATTCAAACGTTGGGCAATGATAGGTAATCAAAAGGGGTCGCATGGGGTCCCACCAAGGTTTTCGGAGCCCAAGCTCACGAATGACTGCCGAATAACCCTCCAGTCTCGAGAGGAAAATCTTAATGGAACATACACCCAACAAACTTATAATTGTGAACTATCTGCTCTATATATTATAATTTTCAGCTAAAAGATGCTCTGAAAATAAATTTTTAATAAAAATATTTTAAAATGTTAAATCGTGTTTATTCCACACGGTTAGATACAATCAGTCTGTGAAATAGCTCAAAGCTGAAAGGTTGGAGACCGTTCCCGGTGTTAAAGATATTCAATTATTTTCTAATTTACTACCTAAGTGTATAAAATGTTTATAAATACTATTATTGTTATAGCGTTAATATTATTCTATAATAGTTACTGAAGCTTGTTTTTATATAAACTAATAGGGTGGTCTATTAGTGTATATAAAAACAAGCTTCAGTAATATTGCATTGGGACCTAAACATAAACTGGCGAAATGTGGGTGCTAGCACCTCTGCCTACCCTTTCGGGGATATAGGCGTGAGTTTATGTTATGTTATGTTAATAGTCATGAATAAAAAAAAAATATTATATATAATATGAATAAATAAAAATTAGGAAGCACGCAAAAGTCAATAGACCATGGTTTTTACAAATTTAAAAATATATCTAGCTGCAGACAAGCTATATAGTTTTAAAATTGTACTGGTACACCGGTTTCAACTACTCTCTAAAGGTATTAAATTGTCAGTCCTATGTATTGCTCACTGGAGAATTTGTGCTGTCAGTGGGAAGACTAAAGGCTTGTCCTGCTTTGTCTTCTACTGACGGCACAGAAACTCTGTACTTACAGGGTTGACAGCGCGACTGTGACTGTGACCCCTGGTGTTACAGACGTCCATAGGTCACGGTGACCACTTTCCATCAGGTGGGCCGTGTGCTTGTCTGCCAACTAAGTGGTATAAAAAAAAATTAAAAAAAAATATTAAAAAAGTTTGATACAAAAAGCCGTTAAAAGAAATATACATAACTTCGAATAATATTGTTGTACCGCGAATGGCGCTATTATTTTTCACTGTGGCTCAAAGTTTTCAACTAAAACCGTGAATTTGTTACGAATCTTGAAATGAAATCATGAAATATTGGAACATGAAATCTACATAACAATGTTTAAACAACTAACTCAATTAAGTTAACAGAAACGAGATTGTTGAATATATATTTATCAGTTTCTCTAGTGAAAATTCATAAAAGATATGCTATTGTAGAACGATGTCTACGCGATTGACACTCGCACACACACAATCGAATGGGCTATGGTCGACCTTGCGATACATAACATAACATAAACTCACGCCTATATCCTCGTAGGGGTAGCCAGCACCCACATTTCGCCAGTTTATGTTTAGGTCTCAATGTAATAGGTGGCGAGCCTATTGCCATTAACCGGGCACTTATAAACCTGCGATAAATACACACATAACTTTGAAAAGCATCGAAAAGTCATTGGTGTGTGCCATGGTAAAACCTGGGATCGAATCCGAGACCTCGTCTCAGCTGTCCATTACCCATACCAATAGAACTAAACTATCGCGGTTATCTTGCTATATATACGCTGTCTCATTTAATAGAGTATTGAAAAAGATCAGGGCCTTTCTAGTAAAACAAAACCACTGTCATACCACGGACCATCCATTTAATTTTAGACCTTAACGCAATGCCTTTAAAGTCCAAAATTAAAAGACTTTTTACTGAGGGAGTAAAAAAGTGTATTAAAACTCTTTTCATTTCATTTTAAACTTTATGCTGATAGATTTAAAGTCTACAATTTAATGACATTTTTAGCAGTGTCTGACAGTAGTTTTACTTTAGTGGCCAGGTCGGAAGTACTTGAAACCGATGGGTTTGCAATATAAAATTACAAGCTTGCGTGTTATAAACAATATATAAATGTCAGCAGTTACCTCTGCCTACCCCGAAGAGAAATAGACGCGAGATATGTATGTATGTACTTTTAAAAGAGCACATAATAATACGTCCATGACCCGGTGACATGACGTCTTTTAGCTATCTATAAATTAGAGACAAGCTATAGATTAAGGACATGGTATCCTTACAGGGAATACTCATGGGATTACCAGCGTCGTCAACAGGATTACATTGACAACTACTTACTGCAATATATTTTAGAAACGGTGTAACATCAAAGACGAACGTGAACGCACTCCTAACACAAGCAATTTAGCTTAGCTGGAGGGGTTAGAGGGAATATTAGGAATTACGGTTCTAATATTCTTTTATAAAAAATAAAATTAAAAAAAAACCCGCTGGTTTGGTTATCTTTGTACTAACAAGAGATATAGGATCACGTTCCATCGATTTGATGACATTTTTACCTGACATCTTATTCTTAGCGAAAGGAAACAAATGTTTTTAGTGCGTCACTAAAAGCAATCGTTTTCTTTTCACAAAAAAATAATACTATTTGTTTTACGTTTATGATTTACCAATAAGTCAAGTTTAAAGGAGAAGGAATATGCGAACCCTGGAGTCCGAAGCGAAAACTTGGATGCAATCGGGAACTACGTAACAATATATACATACTAAATAATAGGAGGTAGGACACGGCAGTGTTTCCGCCGAATTGAGCAGTCCGACTGGGGAAGTACCTCCGCCTTACAGAATACCGCGGTTATAATAACTTCGTGTTGTGTTCCCAGCGGTGAGTAGGGTAGCTAGAGCTCACTGGAGAATTTGTGCTCTCAGTGGGATGACTAAAGGCTTGTCCTGCTTTGTCCTCTACACTGACGGCAAAGAAACTCTGTGCTTACAGGGTCACACACGTCCATAGGCCACGGTAACCACTTTCTATCAGGTGGGCCGTGCGCTTGTCTGCCACCTAAGTGGTATAAAAAATAAAAAAGTACTTAAATACCTTTTAATTCAGGTGTCCCATCCCAACCATCAAACTTGGTGGCAGTAGAGGCTGGTGAGACCTCAGTAATGCTGTCGTGGAGAAGACCAGCTCACGCCGGAGACAACATCGTGTCTTACGAACTGTACTGGAACGATACGTATGCAAAGGAACACCACAAGAAGTAAGAAATTGGACTTGAATAAAACACTTATTTTTACAGTCTTCATGCTTGAGAGTCTTTTCAGAAGGGCTGTACTTGGACTGCAAACTAACCGTAACATTGCAGTGGAGATGCAGTTATGGTGCAGTTGGTGTATCTGCATAGAAATCGTTGTTCGACTGCGCAGTCCACTTGCAGTGCGTTAATTGACTGCACGCTTGCTGCAACTAATGTGTTATCATTTTAAATACAGTGTGCAACTAATTTAGATAACTTCCATGTACATTGTGTGCAACTAATATTGTATTAATAATATTCTAAAGTATATAATAATATTTAAAAAGTATATATAAAAAATATAAAAAAATAATGTAGGGGAATCAAAATTCTTTCAAAATTCAACGTCCTAGATTATTTCAAACATGTCTCCATAAGATCCATCATGATCAGAATTGATTTACTTTTTATCAAAAAAAAAACTCCTGAAACCTTGACCTACAACTATTGTTATGTATATTGAATTTAAACAAATAATCAACTGTCTTTAGGCGGATTCCCATAACCGAAACCTACACCCTGAGCGGGCTGTACCCTAACACGTTGTACTACATCTGGCTAGCAGCAAGATCTCAGAGGGGCGAGGGTGCCACGACTCCGCCTATTGCCGTGCGAACTAAACAATATGGTATGTGGTGACCATTCACACAAGGAGTGACGTCTTGTGAACGAGTGACTGTAGACCGGTGAATGGGAACGAACCATGATATCTTTATAATTTGAATTTAGAATACCATTTTACTTTTTTAATATGATTATGATTTTTAATAGGGACTGGTTCGTTCCCAATCATTGATTTGAGAATATGAGAGTGTGAACCTGTTTGGTTATTCCAGGTAACTCCTAATGTAATATTTCACATAAGAGCACCTGCCCGGCACGCTGCCAGTAATACAGCACAAGCACCAAGTTTTATATCACAATATGTGTTTTGTAATCGTAACTTTGTCGAAACGGTAAAGTGTACGCCGAACGTAATTACGTGATCGAACGAAACTGTCGAAGTTGTTCGAAGAATTTGTTTAATTGAAAGCGTACACCGTACCTTAGTAGTAGCTTTATGTTGTTCGTAGGTCAGAGTTTTAAATTCGAGGTTAACGCCTCCAGTGTTTTTTTTAAACTGCTAACAACGTGGAGAACATTCTGAAATCATAACTCAAATAGCTATTAACTTCATGGAGTACCATCAATTTGATCACCTTAATCTATCATGTTCTATCATGGGGCTTAAAATAATGATCTCCGCGCGGTGGGCTAGAACATAATCATCACAATTTTCTTCCAACAGGGGGAAGTGTGACGGATGAGACATAGAGATGTATGGGCGAGCGGATTCTACAATCACACCACACTAACAATGTGCATGCTCGTTTATTTTGACGGCAATGGTCGTCCTTACATTTTATTTTGGGCACAGTTTATTTTTTTTATTTTGTTTTTCAATCGCATTCAGTGATTGCATCGGTTAGGTCGGTTTTGGTATAACGCGACGCGCCGAGTCGCGCGTCGCATTTCAGTTGCAGGTGCCGCGGGTCGGACCCCGGAGGGTCTGCCCCGCGGCGTGCTTGACCGTTGCCTTGCGTAGTGCCTGGAGCGCCGCCGATGAATGTGAGCGCCGTGGCGGTGTCGCCTACGGCCGTGCGCGTGTCGTGGCTGCCGCCGCCCGCCGAGCGCGCCCACGGCAGGATCGCTTACTACAAGCTGCTTTGTGTGGAATCTGGGAGGGGGGACAGTGAGGCCACCGTCGTCAAACTCAATCAGACCACGTTCGTGCTGGACGAGTTGCGTCGATGGACCGAGTACCGCATCTGGGTGCTCGCGGGCACGAGCGTGGGCGACGGACCCGCCTCATACCCCGTCACCGTGCGAACGCATGAAGACGGTACGTGTCTCATACGATCATTGGACGTAACTACATTTCACTAACACATCGGCAGCTCAATTTCATGACTTTAGTCATTAGAACAAAAAATTATTAATGTAATTTTTATATTCAAAGTCAAAAATATAATCCAGGGCAACGTTAATAAACACATAAAATCATAAAATTGAGCAATGCCGGGCCGAAGAATTAATTGCTAATAATTGATGAATAATTTAATTATCTTTCAAATTAACAAAGTTCTTTGGCCATGTAATATCAGAGGAGTTTTGGGAGTTCATTTACTTTTTAAATTATTGCAAATTAGGCACGAATTTCCTAAACTGACATAACTACGTTTTGAATCAAAAATGTCCTCTGTTACTGCATCATACAACTTTATTGACAATAACTTCATGAAATGATCTAATAATACATCTATTTACTAACAAAACCTTGGGATGGTACAAAGTTGGTATAAAATGGTATATAAAATTGTTCATATATTTACTAAAATAATTATAATGTACACTGAAAAAAATAATTTCTCTATTTCTATATTTTCGTATCATAAATGAACAATTTTACTATGGAATGTAATTTTAACTTAAGTCACAGTTAAAATGGAAATGCATTATTGTCTATTCTAGAACTGTTACGATGTGTTCAGAACTATTTACAAGCCACCTTCGAAGTTCTAACTTTAAGTACTCTCGCTTGAAATGCAAATACATTTTAACCGTGATGAGATAGATATAATATGTTACTCTAATATTGGTGGTGGGATATTTTATAAAAAAAAAACATTTCCATCATAACGTTTCTCTTAATCACGTTAGCAAAACCCGTTGCGCTATAATAACTACCAAAATACTAATGTCATTTTTTCTTTTGTTCTTTTTTTGTGAGCACATAGCAGGATTCTAAACAAGGAGGTTCTGTTCTAGTAATAAAAAAGTATTACTATGCTTGCCGATATTCCATGTATATCTATAATCATGTCACTGACAATCATTTTGGTTTCACTGTACTATAGTCGCTATCACAGCGACATAGATTTGATATTTCCACTCACTTGTCACATGTAATGATTTCTTTTTGATGACGCGTCACATTGACTCGTCTCGTTAAGATGGCACTCACTGAAATGCAAAGTTTATAATGCACCTGGTATAGTGACGACGGCACCGTTATATTATTGATTTTGGCGCACAGTTGTTCAGTATTTAGCAATGGACACAATTATGCATGCTTTCTTTACCAACACCGCACCGTTTTTCGTTAAAAGTTTTCACTGCGCACCAGATAGGTATCAAGTTTTACTGCACGCAATTGGTTGTCTCTTTTTAAATTTTTTGAATTGCGTGAGGTAAAATCTGCACTTTTAGGATTCACTCAGCACATCTAGCGACGACACGAGGTGAGAGAGCGAGTGCGTGACACAACAAGCCATAGCCGTGTGTGGCTTACAACGTAGGGCTCTGGTCTTGGCACTGAGCGCTGTCGAGTTTTTACTATCCGACGGCGCTCACTGCCGAGCGACAACTACCCGCCACTCATGCACAATACGTCGCTCAGCAACCACGGCTATGCTCAACACGCACCACCCGAACGCCGCATTTGAATACCAATACCGTCCCCACACGACACGCGCGCATGCTACTGAACTACTCACAATTACTACTTCCTTACTCACTATACTATCCTCACTACTATTTACTATTAGCGGGAAGGCTGCGGGTCGAAGCCAAGTCCCGAGGATCCAACGTCAAAATTCCACTTGAACTCAATTGGTCTCGTAACGGATCCCAGGGATCAGGACCGCGACACTATTCGCCTGTACTCCCCGACTGCTCAGCTCGGTTACTAGACTACGCGCTACTACTCTCACTATCTCTTTATCTCTGTCTGTCTATCTATCTCACTTGCTCTTGTGCTACAACTTCTTGCCAGTAGCAGTTTCACTCTTCTTTCTTCTGTATACTCTATCAGACTTTCGTCGTGCATGCACACTAGATATTGTGACATAAAACAGAATACTATTATGCCTGACGTTCGCTATTGCCGTTAACAAGGAACGGGCGGGGCCAAAGAACGCTGCGCGATGTAACCCGGCATTAATCACTCCTGTTAAGTACATCGCCGACTCTATATAAAATACAGAACAGTTTCATAGAAGACCACAAGCAATGGACACTGACACAGTACAAACATCACAGAGGATACACGAGGTACGAGGTACAACACATACAGAAGGTTCGACGGCCGCACATTGACAAGAACAACACCGAAGCACACACACATAGACTGGCGCCGTCGCGTTAATCAATACATGTGCGTGTGAGTGACTTCTATGCACCAAACGACGTGGAAAAGTTAACAGAACATGTGCTACCTTTGCCTTTTTCTGTCTAATTGTAACACTAGAAAAGTCATTTTGCTCTCGAAAAATAAAACTTCAAGACTAGCAGACTCTATACATTTTCACTCTTCAAGAAATAAAAATTCTCATTCCCGTTTATTTGGCGCGCTACGGACAGAAAAGGGCAATGCACGCGAAACTAGACCGGCGTCCCAAGCGGCTTAAACCGAATGCGCCTCCTAAAGAGCTCAAAATACACGAGGAAATAAAATAAGAGTGCCCCCTATTTTGCCGACAAGCGTTCTGCTCGTAATCTCTCACTTAGTAGTTCCGTTCGCCCTGCAATGTTCGCACAATTTGTCTTAAATGTATTTGAATGCGTTTTTCTCTTTTTTCTCTCTCGTCACTGACTTTGTATGGGCCGCTGGTAACCCGTACAGCCATCAGGAGTGAGTATTAATTACTATAGTGCTTGTTTCAGTGTGCGTGTGCTTGTGCCTTATGCTTTACGTAGTATCTTCGTAGCTCCTTAATCTAACCTACTCTTAAACAAACTGCAAGCGGTAACCCCTAAAAGCATGTCTTCGTAGACGATTTATTGATGAATTAAAGACTTGTGTGTCTTCTTGTTACTTACTTTTTAATCGATACTCCCATATCTTGACGTCCCGAAGCATGATCCCTTGCAGTGTGTGATTTAAGGATTTATAGTTATAGAAATGCTGCTTTGGAAACTAATAGATGAATACTTACTAAATGTTAACTCTTTGTAAAAGCTTGACGATTTTAGTTCTTAACTATGTGGATTGGAAGGTAATGGATTTTATTTGGTTATGGTGATATGAAAGGGCGTAAATGATAATGTCTCAGTGTGTGTTGGTATTCAAATGCCCGATCGAGATGCTGACAGGCGTGTTTAGACACTCGCCAGCGACCGAAGTGCTCTATCAGCATCACCGATGGGTTTACCGACACCACTTCCACTACAATTTATAATTACTAACGATTTGCAGCGCTGTACTCAAAAGACGTTGACGCCGATGCTTAATTTCAACTTCGACCCTGAAAGTCGCTTTAGGTAGTTCTTAGCACGCTCCCGTAGATGCTGATAGGGCAGTTTAGGTCGAACTTCGAACAGTTGTGGTTCAGATATCTCACATTGACTTTGTGTGCTCACAGTACCTGGCGAGCCTCAAGACGTGAAGGTCGAGCCAATCAATTCTACCTCCATCCACGTGACGTGGAAACCACCCCAAGAGAAAGAAAAGAACGGCATTATAAGAGGCTACCATGTACATGTGCAAGAAATCAGAGAAGAGGTACGTATATAGTTTTATTTTGACACTAGATTTGTTAACCAAAATATACTAGGCTTACCAATACATTTCTTTCTTTAGGGCAAGGGACTTTTAAACGAGCCCATGCGATTTAACGTTTTGGACGATACAACTCTCGAACTAAACGTATCGGGGCTTCAACCGGATACGCGGTACACCGTGCAAGTGGCCGCTCTGACGAGGAAGGGAGACGGGGACCGAAGTGCGCCGACGTCTATTAAGACGCCTGGTGGAGTGCCAAACAGGCCTACCGTCAACCTAAAGTGAGTTTAAATATTCTATCGAAAAAAACGTTAAAATTAAGAAATTTAATTATTTACACTAAATCCCTTTCTTTCCTTCCAGGGTTCTGGATAAAGATCCAGTGGTATCAATAGAATTAGAATGGACAAAGCCATCTCAAACATATGGTGAATTGATTGGATATCGTCTGAGATATGGTGTTAAGGATCAACCCCTAGAGGAAATGAATTTCCCCGGCACTAAAGTACATAGTTATAGAATGAATGATTTAGAAAGAGGCGTCCAATATGAATTTAGGATAGCGGGTAAAAATAATATAGGTGTAGGTCAAGAAACTATAAAATATTGGCTAACACCTGAAGGTGCCCCGAAAGGACCGCCGACAAACGTCACATATCACTTCCAAACACCAGACATTATTAGTATAACTTGGGGTGCTCCTACTCGTGCAGACCGAAGTGGCCAAATTCGGAAATACGATGTTCAGTTCTACAAAAAGGGAGATCAAGCCTCTGTGTTAGAGAAAACAACTGAAGGAACTAAAGCAGTATTTACTGGTTTAGAAGAAGACGCCCATTATGTGTTCAAAGTCCGAGCACACACTGACCAAGGCGCTGGACCCTTCAGTAAAGACGTTACAGCACATACTGAAAGGGACATCGGTAGGGCGCCCATGTCAGTTAAAGCCGTTGCAACTTCAGAATCCAGTGTAGAAGTATGGTGGGAAACATTCCGATCTAGAAAGAAAATCATCGGTTACGTCATATTTTACACAATGACGCCAGTAGAGGATCTAGATGAGTGGCAACAAAAAAGTGTTCATGTAACGCACTCTGCTGACTTAGACAATCTGGAGAAGTTTGCAGAATATGCTATTGCTGTAGCCGCAAAGACAGCAGAAGGTTTAGGAAGATTATCAGAAAAGGTTACTGTAAAGGTCCGACCTGAAGAAGTGCCTTTAAACCTTAGGGCTCAAGATGTGTCCACTCATTCCATGACGTTGTCGTGGGCACCTCCATTACGCTTAAACCCCGTTAGTTATAAAATTTCCTACAATGCTATTAAAGAATTTGTTGACTCTCTTGGAATGACCCAAACGCAAGAAATTCCAAGAAAGGAAATCATTATAAAGCAAGATAGAACGTCATTTTCTATAAATGATTTATCTCCATTTACAACGTATAATGTTAATGTAAGTGCCATACCTAATGATGATTCGTATAGACCACCAACGAAAATCACTGTCACTACACAAATGGCAGCGCCTAAACCGATGGTCAAGCCTGATTTCTACGGTGTAGTAGAAAATGAAATACTCGTCATCCTACCTCAAGCCTCAGAAGAATATGGACCCATATCACATTATTACCTAGTTGTAGTGCCTGATGATAAAGCTCATAATCATAAGAATCCTGATCAGTTCCTAACAGATGATTTGATAAAAAATAATATTCGAACAGATGATGAAAACGCCCCATATATTGCTGCCAAATTCTTGCAACGAAATATTTTATACACATTCCATCTTGGTAATGATGAAATGTATGAAGGTTTTCTAAACAGAAAATTGAATCTAAATAAAAAATATCGCGTTTTCGTTCGTGCCGTTGTTGATACTCCTCAAAAGCATCTTTATACGTCCAGTCCATTTTCCGAAAATCTGTCACTCGATATGCGTGTAGCACCACCTGGGGAAGAACCAAGCAGACCTGACCCAAAAGATATTCATGGAGATCCTGGAATCAGGATAGAAGAAAACAGAAAAGAAGCTGGAATGGTATGGGTTATTGGGCCAATTATTGCAGCTTTAATGCTTTCGCTTTGTTTAGTTGTTATGTTCATATTTAAGAGAAGACGACAACCATGCAAAACTCCTGATCAAGCAGCCGTGACTAGACCATTAATGTCTGCTGATGTAGGCTTTGGAGCACCGTCTGATCCAGTGGAAATGAGACGATTGAACTTCCAAACGCCAGCTATGATTTCTCATCCACCCATACCTATTCTTGAACTGGCCGAACATATCGAAAGACTAAAAGCTAATGACAATCTGAAGTTTTCGCAAGAATATGAAAGTATTGAGCCAGGTCAACAATTCACCTGGGATCATTCCAATATGGAAGTCAATAAGCCGAAAAATCGTTACGCTAATGTGATCGCTTATGATCACAGCCGAGTAATACTGCAACCGATAGATGGAATACTTGGAAGTGATTATATTAACGCTAACTACTGCGATGGATATCGTAAACATAACGCCTATGTGGCGACACAAGGTCCTCTTCAGGAAACTTTAGCAGATTTCTGGCGAATGTGCTGGGAACTACGTACTTCCACTATTGTAATGATGACAAAACTAGAAGAAAGGACAAGAATTAAGTGTGACCAATACTGGCCAAGCAGAGGAACTGAAACTTATGGCATGATGACGGTAACCATATCAGAGGTCCAAGAACTTGCGACTTATTGTATTCGAACCTTCCAAGTTGAGCGGAATGGTAACAGTAATGAGAGACGTGAAATTAAACAATTGCAATTTACTGCTTGGCCCGATCATGGTGTACCGGACCACCCGGCACCATTCCTTCAATTTTTACGACGTGTGAGAGCCCTGAACCCGCCTGACGCGGGCCCGCTAGTGGTCCATTGCTCTGCTGGTGTTGGTCGCACTGGATGTTTCATTGTCATTGATTCCATGCTTGAGAGAGCAAGACACGAGCGTACTGTAGACATCTATGGTCATGTAACGTGCTTGCGAGCTCAAAGAAACTACATGGTACAAACAGAAGATCAATATATTTTCATTCATGATGCATTACTTGAGGCTGTCATTTGCGGTGACACTGAAGTACCAGCGCGCAATTTACATGCTCACATACAAAAACTAATGCGCATTGATCCCATTGAGAATATCACTGGTATGGAATTGGAATTTAGAAAATTGGCTAACATGAAAGCAGACTCCAGTCGATTTGTTTCTGCTAGCCTTCCCTGCAATAAACATAAGAACAGGCTTGTTCATATCTTGCCATATGAATCTTCTCGAGTATGTTTAACTCCTCGTGATGGTTCAGATTATATTAATGCGTCTTTCGTAGATGGATATAGATACAGAGCAGCTTACATCGCTACCCAAGGACCATTGCCAGATACTACTGATGACTTCTGGCGAATGCTTTGGGAGCATAACTCCACTATCATCGTAATGCTGACGAAACTCAAGGAAATGGGTCGAGTACGTATATTCGTTGCATATTTTACAATTGTGAAATTCTTTAACTTTTTTTCTTTAGCATTAAATAATTACTATCGTCTTTTTAGGAAAAGTGTCACCAGTATTGGCCTTCGGACCGTTCCGTACGTTACCAATGCTTCGTTGTTGACCCCATTGCCGAGTACAATATGCCTCAGTACATCTTGAGGGAATTCAAGGTAAGGTTTTTTATGATTGAAAAAAAATATCCAAAGTTCATGTAAAAAGTAGTTAAATATGAAGAAGTTAAACGTCCATCAGCTAATCACGAGATTTTTCTTTACTAAGGTCTAAGTTTCCGGGTATGAATATTCCAAAAGCTGATTTAAATCCGTCTATTCTAACTCTATCCTAATAAAAATGGTCTTAGGTCATTTAAATACAGGTCATAAATAAATGTCAGCGACCTTTACGTACTTTTCGTGTACAATTCAAGGTCAACTGACATATAAATGTACTCAGAGCCAGTAAACTTTTAAGTACAAATGTTATGTGCGCGTGTTCAGAATCTTTTTTATTAAATTGGTACGTAAATCTGCTTCCTGTGCAAATAAGAAGAGCTGAATAGGTAATTCTGTGCTATAAATACAGCATGTTTACTTCAAGTTTGGACCTGACGTCACTATCTAACGTCATCGACGCCAGGTCTAAACTTCATAGTAAACGGGTTATTCATACCCTTATTGGTAGCATGTGTAATTTAACTAGATGATATAGAAAAGGTATAATACTACTGCTTTACTATTTTCATTTCAAGTGATTCTTTCCAGGCCTTACCATAACTGTGGCATTGCGATCAAAAGTACTGCATGTAGTAGATTACAGAAGAATTCTGGACATTGAGGACTTGCATTTTCCGAAGAAGTTAATACAACGATAAATTGTTCCATACAGGTTACAGACGCACGAGATGGGTCATCACGTACGGTTCGTCAGTTCCAATTCACGGACTGGCCGGAACAAGGTGTTCCGAAGAGTGGAGAAGGATTCATCGATTTCTTAGGACAAGTTCATAAGACGAAGGAGCAATTTGGACAAGACGGACCTATTACTGTGCATTGCAGGTCTGTATTTTATATGTTTGGATCTTAAGTTAACCCTAATATTTAATAATATTTATTGCCTCACATGTTAAATAAACGAGACACGTAATCGTTTTCAAACTCTGATCTGGAAGCAAAAATTGAAAACTTTATGGAAGTTTTGCTATTTGCGTACTTTTCTAATCTGAAATTTCAATTCAAAATCCAGTTATGATCCGTCAAAATGTAATGAAATGTCAAAAATGGTATTTTAGTAACACAATTTTCAAGAAATTCTCTCGATAAAAAAATTTATTGTTTTTATTTACGAGAATTGGCCCTCTTTTTGTATTAAATCGTCAATGTTTTTGACATTTCGGAGTTTGTGACTTAATTTTAAATAGATTTTTATTTGGAAAATTAGTCTTCAGGTTCATAAAAGATAGTAATTTTTTACACTCAACTGTTATATCCCGGAACATTATTAACTGTCTCGATTTTAATGTTGATATTGTTCCGCAGTGCGGGAGTGGGTCGCACGGGCGTGTTCATAACCCTATCGACGGTGTTGGAGCGCATGCAGTACGAAGGCGTCGTGGACGTGTTCCAGACGGTACGCACGCTGCGCACGCAACGCCCCGCTATGGTACAAACTGAGGTAATGTAATACAGAATTTGAATTATCATTTTTTTCAAAATACTCTTTACGAATACCCACTTAGATAATTACATATATAATAGCGTTTGTAGTTAAATCTTGTGGAAGTACCTATATTGAGCAAAAAATGTTAAAAAATATTTAAGATAAATCAAAAATAAAAAGAAAATTACGCGCCCTAACATTGTAAAGTTAAAAAAAATGAGTTACAAAATGACGACAGGAAACCATCTTGGTCTCAATATGATAACAGAGAATAGAGAATAAAAGATGTGAAATGTTGCATAATACTACGTATATTACAGTCACCATAAGATATATCAAAACGAACAAGGCGACTAAATACTTGTGAACAGTCAAAAAGTCAATAAGTTGCACTAAAAGTGACTAATAATATCTAAATAATTATTACTTCATTAACTTCTAAACGCACAACTTACTAAAAATATGTAAACAATTTCATAACTTCAAGTGTAGGTACTGACATATCAAAGAGACATTTTCTTTTTGTCTAGAATACCTGTTCTTTAATTAGTTTTCAGTAGTTTCCCAAAATAATTCAATTTGTATCTACAGGATCAGTACGAATTCTGCTACCGCGCAGCGCTGGAGTACCTGGGATCGTTCGACCACTACGCCAACTGACGCTGAGACATACTCGTCTAAAGCAATCGGAACCTGTCGTAATGTACTTAATATAGGACATAGAAGCATTCAATCAATTTACTAAAGCGAATACAAAAACCAAAATTCATTCATTCAAAAATATAAAAAAGAGTTCATAAAAAGTCAAGAAGAGTTTCTTGAAAATTAAAATAGACTTCAACTTATACGCTCACTAATTTCCTATGTATATAAAGATTATCCCAGTGATAGAATTGAAAAAAAATCGATCGTACCTACAATCTCTAAAAAAGGCGCGCACACTGATTACAAAAGCTAACAACAACAACTGATTACAAAAGTAACTACATAAAATTTAGATTACATAATTATGTTCTACCTCAAAAACCAAAAGCAATGCAAATATTTGTGGTCAATGAATTGACCTCATTTCACAGTAAATTCCTTTCAAAAACGTAATAACATGCCTTTACAAGTATATTCCACAGTTTGAATAGAAAATGTTACTATTTACCACACGCTCCGCTTTATATCCGAGTTGAGACTTAACAATCCCACTTTTGCATGATAATACTTAAAGTTTTTAAATACATCCGCCATCATAACGCGAAAGGACAATAATATAAAATAATTTTCAGCTCTTCAGTCACAAACATTCATAACTTTTTTACATTTTCCCTCCACAATAGACAAAAAAGATTGAATACTTCTTTGTCCGGCTAGCACAGATTATAAATATCGACAGAGTTCCGCGCTTGAATAAATCCGTAATGTAGTGATGTACCCAGTACCCGCGAAATTGACTGACTGTCATTTCATCGTTGTATATGAGGCTAAACATGTACGAGTGCCTAGGAATGCTACTTATGACTTGTATTTTACGACTGTGACCACTTAAAATCATGATTGTGAGTCAGAAGGGTAATAAATATAAATAATTATTATCCTATTATCTAACTTATGATAGATACCAAGTTAGGGATATGTTTAGTTTACGTTAAAGAATATATATGCCTAAGAATTGGTACGCCATTTCGACTGCAAATTTTATACATAAGTATTACGTTGTGGTCGATAAGTAAACTATATATTATTAACGTAAACCAAACATACTTTTGCCTTTATCGCAGCTGTTCTCGCTATTTTTGTCTCTAAAACGGAACAGTTTAAATATTAAAGTCCATATAAACAGTTAAATTATACTTAGATGCATTTATATTAACGAAGAAATGAATTTTGAAGAGTATTTAATGGTCAGTATAATGTTTACGCCGTGAAAATATGATTTGCGAACAAAATATAATGTAACATTAGTGAATGAACAGTGCGCTTAGAGACTTAAATAACTTTATGCGATATTCAATTCTGATTGTCACATACATATTATACAAATATGATATTGTAAAATGTATAAATAGTTATTGCAGCTGTAATTAGAAGTTTATTTTTCATATCGGGTGTTAAAATATGTTTAAGTAGTGTAAATTGTGGTAACACGTTTCATTATTGCAATATTATATGAAAACTTTTAGACGAATCGGCTGTGTCGTGTGAACTTTTGTGTCTGTCCTGTGCGTAGGTGCATAATGTTATGTAAATATTTGCATTTTTTTTAACATAACTTTATGTTGCTTTAGTTGTTATTATCCTGCCCAAAAACCAGCCAATCGTATTGACGTGATAACAAAAAGTCATTATCATATTTAGCATGTATTACTTCAAGTTCAATAGTTATTATTTCATCTTTTTCCCTGTAATAAGTTTTATTCTAATATAATACATGCTAAAAATTATAGTGACTTGATTTCTTTAGGTTTCCTATAAAATCAACTGTTCCATTCATCATATTGTTTTTTTTTTTTTTTAAATCACTGCTTGCTTTTAGGGAATGATCGTGATTCGATGACATATCTATTTATGTAGTTAGATAAATATGTTTTGGTGTGGTAATGCTAGAAATAAGAGAAAGACGATTCAATCTATTTTTGAATCGTGTACTTATATTGTATGATGTTATAGATATGTACACTGGTGAAGTTAAATTGAGAGTTCCAAAAAACGAAAAATGGGAATGAACTTTTTAATTTTTTTTTCAAATGTTTTTTTTTCTGTAGCAATAGCAATCCTTTATGCTTCTCATTAAAGCGTGGGAAAACAAGGGACGACAAGAAAGACATTTGTCATGTGAATCAAACGTGACTGCCACGACTCTAACACTATTTTAAGCTATCTTTAAGTGTAGTATGTTATTTAATATTTTACAGTAATCCCCTTGCATAGTAAATGTATAAGATTTTTACGTTTTTCACTCGTTTTATACAATATACCTACCTACTACTTATATCGATCTACCTATGTATAAGTTAAATTTGAGCTTGTATGAAACTTAGGGAATATAAAGCGGTTGACGCAATTTTCGAAGTTACACGTAGATATGCGAACAATTTAAGAAGTAACTCATATCTAAGGGAACTAATGTTAAACTAAGTACGTCTAGATACGGTCGAGAATCGGCCGCGGTCATTCGTAACTGCCAATCGTTTCACTTAGCTGTAATAAAAAGTAAAACAAAGAATACAATAAAATACGAAATGTACGTAGAGTTAATGAGTATAATTGTTAAATTGAAGTTATAGTGAAAATTTAATACTCGTTGAGGAATCATGTATTTAGCGAGGTTCAAAACATTTACACGCTAGTGGGCATGGGCTGCTTTCTATTTGCTTTTAATAGCAACTATATTATAAAAAAAATAACAAGCTGTGTACCTATTTTTTTTTTTAATTTACTTTATATCATTCCTTATACCTCAGTACATTTGTTTCGGCGTATCGACAATCGTCTCTTTCATTCATAAATCGTATCAGAACGCACACTAGGATCTCTTGTACAGGTTGTTTTTTTATACTCATCACATTTATTCTTAGGCTTAGGTAATGTATCATTCTGCCATTATGAAGGTACTGCAATACCGCTTAACATGTAACAAAATAGTTATGGGCCAATATCGTTTTTTAAATATTTTTTTTTTTTTAAAGTTGCCATTTTATAAATTTCTTTCATCTTTATTTTTAAAATTGGTTAGAAATCAAAATATAAGGGTGAATTTAAAACCTCATCAATATAATTATATTTTTTAAACAATGGTAGTTTGTTTGCGGTATTAAGTGTCAACGATAAGTATGTTATGCCATATCAAGGTGCTGTTTATTCCATTATTTAGTAAAAAATCAGTTATTTTTTACTATATCGCATCGTTCATTGATAAAATCTTTACTAATACCTATGTTCAGTAGATATATTAAGACTGATTTTACCAACTAATTTTATGTGTTCTTAAAATAATTTTGTTTGTGTACTCTATGATGTAATTTGTATTTCTCATAATTTAATATACAATTTTAAATAATGTAATTTTGTACATGATTGCCGTATTGAAATTTTTATTTTATATGTTTTAATTGTCATTTTATTAATATCTGGGGCATGTTATATCTTATATAAAATGAAATCACATATAGTACTTAATATTTAAAAAATAAACATGTGCCTATTTAATAAAAACGAAATAAAACGGATAATGAATCCGTCACTTAATCACAAAACTTTTTAATTAACTCGATCTCAAAATACTTATTGCCGTCGCAGTAGCAAATTGTATATTTTAAAATAATAATTTATCTTTTAGCAACACTGTCCCAGATAAAATAAATCGCTTATTTTCTTTCTCTCACATTTATTAAGCGCGTAATTTAGCATCCTGTCGCCATCTAGCGTATTGTGTTATTTTGCTAGACAAATCAATCTATTGTAATCAAAATATTGATATGGAGCGCCCTAGCTTTAAATAATTATTTTAGTGCAATTAAAATGGCGAACGCAATATGGCTGGCGGGGCGATGTGTGAATGTATAATTGTAGAAGTTTGTAGATGACAATTATTTTGTAAAAATTCCCGCGCTGCGTCTCGGGACACAGTGGATTCGCAAATATTATACATATGTATATGGAGAAATAAATTTATGTGAGACCCATAAATGTGGATTTTATTGATATTTATTAGTTTCTCAACGCATATAGCAATTTGAATGCAGTAAACGCATACAACGCTATAGCGAGTCGATAATCCATGGTCACATCGCTATGATCTATGGTGTATTTGACAAGCGGGCCAAAAAGGCGCCAAACGAAGCCTGTTCTACACACACCTACCAACTCTCAGGGATTATCGCTAGATGTTTGCTAGTTACCTTTTCCTAACCGTACCTAATATCACTTTACCCTATCCTGAAGTTAACCCGACACTTCATTCATCCCACCTTGCACGATTACAAAAATCCATGATCAAATTGGATCTTAGTCGAATAAGAAACCCTGGCGGAGCCAATTAGAGAATTCAAGGAGAATATGTTATTTATTCTTTTAGAGGCATACCCAGACGGGGTGGCCAGTTGAAGTAGCCAGTTGACGTATACCAACATTACATGGTACCTATGTGTCTACCATACCTGCAGATGAGATTTCATTTTGAATAATGAGGCTTAATGAAATTACAAACTAAGAAAATGATACGACGATAAGGTAAGTCTCTTAAGATAACATTAAAAATAGGCAAATCCATTAACTTTGATATACTTAACAGTAGTGAAAATTTTCGAAAGGGAAGCTGATAGAAATAGAAATTGTTTTTGATTTCATGTTTTTTTTTTTTGCGTGCGCAAAATCCCCACGGATACCTCCCCACCGGAGACGGTGGAAGAGGTTATATCGGACTCGAACCGACTAAAACGCACGCCGCCTGTGGGTCGTTTTGGTTGCCGAAGTTAAGGTTGACAGGCATATCCCTCGCACCCTGGCCGACCCAAGGTTGATTTCATGTTTGATAAAAGACTGTTATTATTAAGAATGGAAAGTTAAGTGACAAACTTGCTGCAACGATTGGAAATAATTTTTTTTAAAGAATATTAGAACCAAAATAACTAATATTCCCTCTAACCCCTCCAGCTAAGCTAAATTGCTTGTATTAGGAGTGGGTTCACGTCGGTAGCGTAATGGCCAGGATTCGAACCCGGATCCTCTCGATCATAAGGTCGACTCCTTAACCACTAAGCTACCGATGCTTAATGATTATCCTTATGAATAACTAGCTGACCCACCCCAGCTTCGCCTGGGGTATATTTTGAAGCTTCATATCCCTTTGAGCCCGTATGTTTTAGTCTTAAAAATATGTATGAAAATTGCCGGATTTGTTAACATTTATTATCAATCCTCCGCTCCCTTAAGTAGTAGCGTGATGATATATAGCCTAAAACCTTCCTCGATAAATGGACTACCCAACACTGAAAGAATCATTCAAATCGGACCAGTAGTTCCAGAGATTAGCGCGTTCAAACAAACAAACAAACAAACTCTGCAGCATTATAATATTAGTATGGATTGAGTTATGTATGAATTATAATTATTGGTAGTTATGTTTCAGCATCTCACTATAGCCTGACAAATTCGTTGGTGACACTCCCATGGTCCGCGCGGGTGGTGGGGGACGTAATTATCGATGACCGTTACACACGGTACTAATTACGTTACGAATATGTCTAAAGATATCCCTGTGAAATATCTTACATTGTCTAAATTGATTGATGTTGTTTTTTTATATAACTTGCTTTGGCCCGCGACTTTCATCACGTGAAGCGTTTAAAAAAACTACTACTACTTGGAAAAAAATTAAAAATAGGAGCATTGTACATTTGTAAGTAGTTGAAAAAATCTGAGAAATAAAACATTTTATGGTTTGTTTTAATTTTTAATACCAATCTTAAAAAAAAAACAGAATAAACATACATCATTTAATCAGAGTCATCACAGTCCATGTCGTGTTCCGAACTATCTTCGTTGTTGTAATCCGAACTATCAGAATCATCGTTTAATGATATAATAAACCTGTCCAACTCATTGTCACATATACGATCGTCGTTGTAGTATTTGTCCTCATTTTTAATTATGTGATCATCGCATTTTTTCCATTTTTCACCAGTGTAATTAGCAAACAAGGTTGCAAGAGCGTCTTTCTTCTGATCTAATGTAGAATTGACATAATTCCTTGCCAAGTCGCCTTTTATATCACCCCATACCATCTCGATTGGATTGAGGTCGGGATGGTATAGAGGTAAACGAAGTACTGTGTGTCCACCCTGATTTAGAATTTCATCCACTGTATATTGTTTTGGTAATGTTTGGCTGTTAATTAAAATAATTAAATCACATTTACGCAACGTTTCGTCAAATGGAACATTATGTTTTGTTAGCCAATCTTGCATTACCTTTTTTATACAACTCATTGTTGGTTTTTTTTTTCAATTTGTTTACAGTGGTATGCTACGTTATCCATGACACAGAATGACTTGGAATATTAGGCAGCAGTTGTTCTTTTAACCATTTTTCGAAATTTTCCGAGTTCATATCTCCGTGATGGTCACCGCTTTTGGAATGCGATTTAAATATCAACAGGCCATTTTTAACGAACCCAGTTCGTCCACCAGCATGTACAATAATTAACCTAAGTCCTTTGCCAATATTTGTCAATATTCCACGTTCATTGGTAGATTGCCAGCAGTTAGACACAGCTAAAAGATAGTGCCACCTTAAAGACGTAATGTCAGGGTGCTCGATGAGCAGTTTTCGTTTGGACTGGCATTTTTTATATGTAAAACCAAGCCTCCGCAAAGTATTTCTTAAATACTCCCGAGAACAGTCTAATATACCATCTTCCTTTAAATCAGCGTTTATTTTTCTTAAAGTAGGGACCTCTTTCTTAACGGTGTAATATTGTGTTATTTTCCTCCGAATGACACCTTCCGTAAAGTTATCAATTATAGTACGTTTCTTTGCAATTTTGTTTTTCTTTGGAGATTTGAAAGTAGCAGTACCTTCATTTTCACACAGCAATTTTCCTTGGCGAACAATATTCCTAACTGTAGTATTCGATAAACCTGTTACATTAGCCACTAAGTTTGCCAAATTAACATCGTTTTGATATTTAAACGAAGCTGGATCATCTTTGCGATTTTTAAAATAGTTATAATAATATACATATTGTAAGTAATTTGTTTAGCTTGACGTCCAATAACTTTGCCTATCGGCGGACTCATCTTCATATATTAATATCGTGTGCGTTTTGTGACGTGCGACCGTACTCAATATGTGTTGCCGTCAACAGCGACGACGCGCAACTGAATGACGGCTCTGAGAGCCAGCCTCCACCCCGCGCTCGTCTCTTACTCCCCCCGCTGTCTTTCGTTCCCCGCGCCCGCAGACCATGGGAGTGTCACGAACGAGCTTGCCAGACTATAGCCAATAGGCTTTAACAAGGGTGAGATGCTGTTAGACCTTAGCATCTCACCCCTTTTTAACTACATATATCCAAAACTCTCTCGTTAGTATTTAGTTTATGGAAGAAATTCTGAAATAAAAGATATTATTATTGATATAACATAGGTAAGTGCGTATCTACGTTTATGCAGTTGGCGAATTGACCAAGATGGCGATGTATGAGAGAACATTTTTTCTACAGCAAAGTTAATTCTACAAACTCATATTATTTATTCATTCATATTCAAGTCATATTAATTATTACCTCAGTATTCGAGATCCAATTTACATGATACAACATGAATTATCAAGGAATTTAAATGTTTTCTTTTCGTTCGGTAATTTCTTAGTACATATTATCTGCAGTCTTTCGTAGTACATACATACATATAATTACGCTTTTATCCCCGGAGGGTTAGGCAGAGGTAAATTAACACCTACACTTCACCAATCATTGAATTCAGTCCCACGTAATAGAGGGTGAGCCTATTGCCGTCTTCCGGGCATTATAAATGTCTGATGGTAAACGACCCTATCCCTTAGTCACCTTGTACGACACCATATGGGAAGAGATGTGATGGTCCAAATTCTACTCTGCCGGGAACCACGCGGTTTAGTAATAGTCTGTTCAAAAAAATTGTTAATCAGTTGGTCGGTATAGTTGGTCCGAACTGAACACGCGAAAAATTCTGAGAAATTTCGTTAAGATTTATAACTATCTATTTTCTTATTCATTCCTTTTTTATAAAAACTAAATTTATCGACACATGATATTGTCGTAAGTTTATACAAAGACGGAAATAAAACTAAAACTAAAAAATCCCCAGCCGTAATCATGGACAGCTCCGGTGACTAGTAAACATCGGGAACATCTATACTATAATAATATATTTATAATATTATAGAGAAGAAAGATTTGTATTTTTGTATGTAACGAATAAACTCAAAAAGTATTGGACCGATTTTAATAATTCTTTTTTCATTAGAAAGCTACATTCTTCGTGAGTAACATAGGCTACTTTTTATCCCGATATTCCCATGGGATCAGGATTTACGCGAGTGAAACCGCGGCGCGGTGCTAGTTATAAATAAATCTAATATTCTTCATCTTAGCGTTAATTCCAGTCGCATCCGAAATTTTCACCTCGTAGTCTGGAGTTCGCTTTACCAGTCTAACTGCGTCTTTGGCTTAACTTCGATATTTTTCCGTGAAGCGACAGCCATCTGACCTCCACAACCCAAAGGCAATATCAAAGCATTGCAGTTAGATTAGTTGTAGAACTTTTTAGGGCTCCAATACCTGTAACGACTGCCATAGATGTTGGTATGGCAACCGACAGCTTAATGTGCTCTCTGGGGCACAACTAGACCAATGCAAATACCTATATTCATGCACACAAATATTTGCACTGAGCGGAGATCGAGCCCGCGCCTCCTGTGTAGCGGCCATTTTCACTGCCGCCACGCCACAAAGGCTGCCCTATAAATAAATCAAATAATACCATGATAAATCACGATAAAATCCGTCAAAATAACTTTATTTCAAAACTATACACAACTACACTGACACCTAAATCTTCCCAAGTAAAGCAATGTTTCATTTTTCATTCCAACGAGTAATCCCACTGGCTATAATTGTGTCGTCCGCAAATTGCCAAAATGAATACGTATTGCCAAACGTTAATTATAATATCTTAGGACGTGCCCCGAGGGGTTGCCCGTATATTGCCAAATATAGATGTAATCCTAGCCATTGTTTTATTTACCGACTTATTAAAAGGAAGAGTTAGTCTATTTACTGGCTATGAAGCAATCCTCACAAAATCCGTTTTTGTAATCCCATCCCATCCTTGTTGTGTTATAAAATATGAAAGGTTGTTAAGATGTTCATTATTCAATCACGCTCTAATGGCTGAATGGATCTGGCTGAAATTTGGTAAGTGCATGCATAGATTACGGTCTGGAATAACGCATACTTTTTATCCGGTGCAAAGAAATACCTTAGGTCGATGCATTACAGATGCTACCGCTCAAGATTGACACTGTCCTATTCTGAGACCCTTGACCATTACAAAATTCTTAGCCTGGAGTCTAGACGTAATTTTCTAAAAGTCATCATGATGCATGGAATATGTAATAACATATTCGATTGTTCCAATATTTGTAACAATATGCTACATAGTACCAAGAACTGTAAACCGGTGAGAGGCGCGTGTGCCCAGGCTCTTCCACACAGCGAAGTGTAGAACCAACGCCGGGATATGCGCGCCTCTGCGTCGTCTTTTAGATAATTATAACACGCACTTTGTTCATTTAGATATTTTCACACTTTCGGACAATGAGTTTAGAATGCAAGCCATATCTTCACTTCTTTGATTCAATTTGAGGCAAAGGACTAGCAGAATTTAAACTCTTTTAACTACTACATTATTTTGCGGACATACCTAAGTGTGAGTTATACCTACATTTACCAAATTGTATAATGTCAAATTTCATTTTGTATGATATAAAATATAACTGTTTTGTGTCCCAATAAAAGAAAATAAAATAAAATCCCGCGAATTTCGCACGGGTGACGTCACTTGCAACACTAACTTATAACGGAGAATTGATGTCAGTTAGATGGGTGTAGTAAAGTCATTCATACGCTATGGTAATCGCTTACCATGAGATACGAATGCGTTCGTAGGTATATCACCACCCGGGTTGGTTATTAGTTAAACAACGGAACAGCAGAACTTGGTATTTGCCGTGAAGCGACCTCCACAACTCACTGTCTATATCGATATTAAACTTGGTCTAACTGTAGTTGTAGAAACTAACTGCTGTAGTTTTTTTTTATTTATTTATGACAGCCATTGGTTAAGTACAACAATATAAATACCTACATTTTCATACATACATTTACAATACTTTTTGGTTGTCTCTTACAATACTTCAGGCTTCATAAAGTTGGTGATTCGTTTGTAGGCAGCTATATAAAAATATTTAATAAAACTCTTCATATGTGATTTACATGCCACTAAATAAATATACAATAGAAGTGAAAAATCTTTAATGAATAAAGGTTACTATATAAAGTATATGAAATGAAATGAAATGAAAATTTATTCGCAAGAGACACGGTGAAGATAAAGGTGTTAATTTGTCCAGTGTGGATAGTACAGCATATCTCGCCTGCATTAGGCATACGAATTTTTTTGGTGCATTGTTATGAGTATCTTCATGATGTAAATGCGTGGTCAATATAAGTCTCTTGCTAGCTCGCACACCATAAGTTGTAAACTAAAGCCAGTTTAAAAAAGGAAGAATTCAGTTCTAATATAATTCTCTGAGCCGAACCAGCGAATGAATCATTTTCCAATGGTTTATTTTTACATTATTTATTATTTTTATATTACATATTTCTCGATAGAATTGTTAAATTTTGACATTCATATGTGCTCTTTACGTGCCTAAACTGAATAAATGAAATTGATTCTTTGATGCTTTGATTCTTTCACCCTTTTAAGGCAGTCACTGCACGATTTGTTGGTTGAGTACAAGATTGAAATCGGCATCATTTAAAACTCTAATGTAAACATTATTATACAAAAACATCAAAAAGATAAAAGATGGCTGTATTTAGACCAAATTGTCTGACTTTTTAGGTTATCATTAGGTTGTGGCGATCATTATCGGTAGTTACCGATAATGATCGCGATTCTAGTGGCAACCGGGACCGATGGCTTAATGTGTAGGTACTTTGAGGCGTGGTATGTAGCTACACTATCAAATAAGTATATCCATCGGCCTGTTGTGTTGAATCCTATGACGTTCGTTGATTATCGCCTTTGAATTCTCGCCTCAATATGCAACAAGGCATGATAACGTAACTAGATTCTGAATATGGATGTATTCTGTCGGCACTCACTTCACTATAGAAACATCTTAAGCGTTTAGGTAGAGAGAAACTAGGCCGACACTGCACCGGTCTAGATATTGTATCTAACGCAAAATAACGTCTACCTATATAAAATGTGTGTAAGTACTTACTACCGAACAAAATCTTTTGAAACCAATGATATGAGAAAATAATAATAAAGAAGAAGAAGAAGAAGATATATTTCACGACATTCTACACAACGCTATCTAGACCCATGGTAAGCATACTAGCTTGTGTTATGGGATCTAGAAAGCGGATAAACATACTTAGATACTTTTTTTTTGTAAATACATACATATTATACATAGAAACACCCAGACTAATGTAAATATACATATTCATGCATACAAATATTTGCACTGAGCGGGAATCGAACCCGCGCCCCCTGCATAGCAGTCGAATACTCTACCGCTACGCCACGGAGGTCGTCAAATTAAATTATAAAGAATTATATAAGATCTTAAACGCTGGGATCATGGGGTCTTTTGTTTAGAGACATTTCTAAACGTTTAATTGACGCTAACCGTGACCAGAGGCCTGGTTTATTCCTTGCGCAAAGGATGGTATTGCCATTCAACGTGGCAATGCCGCCAGCCTTCTGGCCACCTTCCCGGTTGACATCGATGGGGAGGAATTCTTTGACGCCTGAACCTGCAGGATTATTTAGATGTATATTCTGGTTTTTTTTATATATTTTAATTTAGATAACTTCCATGTATATTATGTAAATATAAAATAAAGATCTTAAAACTAAAATTATCATCATCAACTTATACAGCAATCATCAATTACTATACTACACGACTGCCAAGAAAGGTTATTTGATATTGTTTCAAGCTATATTTTAATAGTCCATCCTTCCAGTATTAGTTCTATGGGCGGTTAAAATATGATTAATTACTTACAACGATTTAGCGAATCGATGGGTTGTATTTAAATCATCGGCTAAGCCTCCGCTAGTCGCCATATTGGTAGCAGCCCGTGCCCGCTTTAATCCCGCCATAAATAACTGACAGACGTTTGTCTATGGTTTTAAAGGAAAATATATTTTATAAATCACCAGTATCGTTCATAAATGTAGCAACATACAGCAGCGATTCGATTTCCGCTTGGTGCAAATATTTGTATGCATTATCTGGGCATAATATATTTCTATTTACTATAGAAAATTATAATCTAAAAATGTCTGTTCACTTTCTAGAACCCCTACTCATTACAAAAAAGTTAAACTATGATTGCTTTCAATGTACTCGTAGATACCTAGTGCTTTATAGTGCGTTACGTAAATATGTCATAGAATATGATTGTTCTTAATTTGAAAGAAATTTTAACGGAGAAAAATTGCTTATAATTGCTCATTTCATTTGATAAGACCTCCTTTAAATTTAATCTAAGTAGAAATTCCCCTTCTGTAATGAAAAGGGGTTCCAAATTAAAAATAGCAATACATAACTCTTGTTGATACATTTTAAGCATAATTTATTTATTAGTCAAGACTGGCAGGTCGTCAAGATCTTTATTAAGTATCTTAATTCATTTGAGTGGAAAATGGAGATAGATTAATGGCACCGTTTATAATAAACAATATTACCAACTTGACAGATGCTGAGGTGGAAATTAAATTGCTAACGCGAGTGAGTGCCTACATTTTATGTTGCGTTGTCAAATGAGTGTAGTGTTGTGGATTGATGTGGAATATTAATGATTAAATCGTAAAAGGAATAAATAGAGCAAATTATATTTTTGTCAGCAAACTTTCTATTTGGTTGGTTCTCAAAACAGTTTATCTATAACTCAATTTGGCAGATCTGAACAAATATATCGATTATTGTCCGCAGAATACTACACCGTACACCCCGAGACAGATAGATATAGGTTAGATTAGATATACCTACCTATTTGACAATAGATTTAGATCAATTTGATCATATCCATATATCCAAAAATAAAACGCTTACCAATAAATGTGGGTAGATACTTATCAATAGTTTTATTCCAAGTAATATGTATTTAAATATAAAAGTATATAATATTAAGTAAGTATATACAATACAATTAGTTGCGCTCCCAGCGCAAAAGCGCCAATCATACTCGCCGCGTTTCCACGCTGAATTGCAATGGCCAACCTTTGCACCAGGAACACTCCGGAACAGGGCTAACCGCTACTTCTACTTCTCATACTCTACTTATCTACTTACTCTTTGGAATCGTTGAGGATAAGTCACGTTTCAAGTCATCGGTCTTCAATCGCATTTTAAAAATATAATTTCGATGATAATTGTATAATTGACTATACGTGGAGTTAAAGACGAGCTATGAGTGAAGTTAAATATATTTGATTGTCAAAAGAACTTAAATACGAGTGCGTAAATCTAACAGTGTAATAGAAGAAAGTCGAATATTTGAGTCTCGGCTGATCGGAGGGTGAGTGGAAATAAATATATTTCATACCCAGCGCACACGACTGGCACGGTTACGCTGAGCACATAAGAGCTACTACGGCGTGCGCTTTCGTCCAGTGACGTGCGCATCTGTTTGTGTCTAGTGAATAAGCGTCGCAGGCGGTGCACAGTATTCTGCCTAAGTTGAATTTTCCCCAGAGAGGACAAAAAGCTTTTTTTTTTTTTTTTTTCCTTGGAACTTATTATGGCATCTGTATCATTGGTTTGGGGATGTTGTTCCAATAAAGGAGTGGCTGAGCACGAACAGTTCATAAATTGCATTATTTGCAACAATTCATTCCACTTTCTTTGCCTAACGATTCCGGTGATTCCAAATGATTCTGATGAGTTTTATCAATGGAAGTGCCCAGATTGTTTGAATAAATGTCGAAAGGGTGCTAAAAATGATGGTACCCCTGTACGGAACGTCTCCACAACCCGAGGAAGTAAACGGCCTGCCCTAAACTCTCCCCCATCATCGCAACCCATTACTGCGGATGATGTGCGCTCCATTATACAAGAAGCTATTAAGATCGAGTTCTCGGTATTGCTCCAACAAATGAATGATATGATTGTTAACTCAATCAACAAGGAATTAGCACCTATAAAAAAGGACGTCGAAGACCTTAAAGACTCACTAAATTTTCATACTCTGGAATTCGATAAATTAAAATCTGAACATGAGTTATCCAGAAATGATATTGGAAATGTGAAGGAAGAGAATGAACGCCTGAAGAATACAGTTAATGATATGGTTACCAGAATCAATTATTTCGAACAAAATGCGCGCTCAAATAATTTGGAACTGCAATGCTTACCAGAGAATAAAAATGAAAATCTGTATAGTATTATTAAACAGCTTGGCTCGGTAGTGGGTTGTGAGGTTAAGGATAATGATATCTCACACTCAACTCGTATTGCGAAAATCAATACTGACAACTCACGCCCTCGATCCGTAGTCATTCAGTTTGCTACTCCTAGGATACGAGACCATCTTCTTGCTTCTGTGATTACTTACAATAAAAAGAATGCTAACAACAAGCTCAACACTGCCGATTTCGGTTTGGCTTGTGCTAAAGGTCCTGTCTACGTCGTTGAGCACCTATCACCAGCCAATAAAAGCCTTCATACAGCTGCTCGTCTTAAGGCAAAGGGAAAAGGCTACAAGTATGTTTGGGTGAGAAACGGCAAAATCTTTGTAAGGAAAAACGATACTACTGAGCATATACTTATTAAGAATATAGATAGTTTAAATAAAATAGTGTAAATATAATTATGTTCTTCTAAATTAATACTTACGCATTGAATTGTACCTAATCCTTATAGTAAATTCAATAGTTTACATATTTATTATCAAAATGCAGGTGGCTTAAAAACAAAAACAATTGATTTTTATCGTAATATTTGTTGCAATGATTATGATATTGTTATAATATGTGAAACTTGGCTTGATGGCTCCATAATGAGCAGTGAGTTATTTGACAGTAGGTATGTAGTGTACCGAAGGGACAGGGACTCCTCTAACTCTAGCAAGGAGAAGGGGGGTGGGGTGTTAATTGCCGTAAAAAATAATATTAAATCTAAACGTATTAGAGCGTGGGAAAGTGATTGTGAGGATCTCTGGGTAGTACTGAATGCATCTAGTTCCCGTGACTTATCTCAAATAGCTCTTTGTGCAGTATATTTACCACCACCAGTACCGCGTTCATCTCTAGAACACTTTATTGATAGCTGTAACTCTGCAAAGGAACAAATGAAAGACTCAGAACTGTGTATTATGGGTGATTTTAATCTATGGGATCTCGACTGGAAGCAAGAGGTGCGCAGGTCGGACGTTGATGAGCTAAGTAATAAAAACCAACTGATGCTAGAATTTTTAATGATTAGTAGACTCACTCAATATAATTTCATTACCAATCATATGGGCCGAACACTAGACCTAATTCTCTCTACAACACCAGAATGCACTGTAAGCGAATGTTTCACTCCCATCAGTAAAGTTCACAAGCCTCACCCCCCTTTGGAAGTCATTATTTCACTTGCAAAGGAAGTTAGGCTTCCTTATAATGTCTCTAATAAAAGACCCAACTTCTTCAAGGGTGACTATCAGGCTATATGCACGTTTTTGGGTGAATTAAACTGGAATGAATTGCTTGACGATCTTGGTGACGTTAATGAGATGGTGAAGGTTTTCTATAACAATCTAGACACTGTGATGGGAAAGTTTGTACCGTCTTGTATACCAAAAGGTAATAGATTTCCACCATGGTTTAACAAAAATTTAATAAAATCATTAAATGAAAAAAATAGGCTTAGAAAGCGATATATAAAGTATAAAAACCCAATGGATAGAGTAGGATTAAAATATGTAAGCAAACGTTGTGATATTTTGGCTACTGAGTGCTACAATAACTATACTAGGCGACTTGAAGATGATCTTAAGCGAAATCCTAAACTGTTTTGGTCGCACGTTAAAGTTAAACGAGGAGGATCTAGCCCATACCCTAAGTCTATGTCTAACGGGTCAGTTACAGCATCTGACGGCATTGAAATATGCGAAATGTTCGCTGATTATTTCTCCTCGGTATACAGCACCAATGATGCTATTCCGAATACAGCTTACATGTCAGAAAACCTACGGATTTTAAACCAGTACAGTTTATGCCTCAGTTTACCATCTATAAACCAAGACATGCTGCAGAACACACTGAAGAATATTGATACTAAAAAGGGGGCGGGTCCTGATGGTATACACCCAATATTCATAGCAAAATGTTACTCTGAGTTAACCAGGCCGTTGATGTTAATTTTCAATAAGTCTTTAGAGACCGGTGTATTCCCCGATAAATGGAAAACAGCCAAAGTCATACCTATACACAAATCAGAAGACGCTACAGCTATATGCAACTATCGGCCAATATCCATTTTGTCATCCTTCGCAAAAAATTTTGAAAGCATTATCTGTCCAATTATGCGAAACCATTTAAAGCTCTACTTGAGCGATCATCAGCATGGATTTGTAGCACACAGATCTACAACTTCAAACCTAGTCCCTTTCACAGAGCTACTGATCAATGCTGTAGATTCGGGCTGTCAAGCCGATGCCATTTATACCGATTTTTCAAAAGCATTCGATAAAGTGTCTCACAGTATTCTAATTGCAAAGTTACAGGCCTATGGCATCTCGGGATCCTTGCTTGGTTGGTTAGCATCGTATTTAAGTGAAAGAGTTTTCTCAGTTGTAGTTAATGGATATGAGTCAAATGTTAAGCATATTTCCTCCGGTGTTCCTCAAGGCTCGCATCTCGGTCCAGTCCTGTTCAATTATTTTATAAACGACGTTCCCGAATGCTTCCATTTCTCTGAGGTCTTTATGTACGCAGATGATCTCAAGTTTGTAAAAATAATAAAATCAGATCTAGATGTGGCTCACCTGCAAAGTGATTTGGACAGACTTGTTTCATGGTGCAAAAATAATGGGATGCTTTTAAATGCAAAAAAATGTTATCATATAACTTTTACGAGAAAACTTAAAATTCAAAATAACAGTTATTATATCGATGGTGACAAAATAAATGAGGTGGAGACTATCAAGGACCTTGGAGTACTGTTTGATAAGAAATTAACATTCACGCCACATTTAGACAAGGTCATTGCGAGAGCTTCTAAGTTGTTAGGTTTTGTGCTCAGAAATTGTAAAAGTTTTCGCAATACCTATACGAAAATTTTGCTATACAACAGTTTAATTCGTAGCACCGTTGAATACTGTAGTGTTGTATGGCGACCACATTTTGCGACACATGCATTGCGCCTCGAACGTATTCAGAAGCGTTTCGTTTGGCATCTGGCATTCTCGGTCGGTGTTACAAAAAAAATACGCTCTTATAGGGGTAGGTTGGAGCGGTTCCGCATTCAAACCCTAGAGTACCGTGCAAGGCTAAATGATGCATTATTTGCCTATAAGATTCTTCAACACCAAATTGATGGTCCTGTGTTGTTGGCATTGTTCAGGTTTAATGCTCCAACGAGATTACCTCGACGCTCAATTACTCCTCTTTGCCCACCGTTAAGGAGAACAGTTCTAGGTTCTAGTTCTCCTTATGCTAGACTTAGCAAAATTGTGAACAGTGTCAGCGACCTGGTGGACTTCAATTTTGACCCCATTCGCAAGCTGATAATGAGCCTATCCGACGACGTCAATTAAATTAATTTTGGCGCATTTATCATTTTCTTTTAGTTGATTGATTTTGTGTTTCTTTTTAACTTTTTCATTTTATCATTACTTTTCTCTAATTTGTAATTTGCATGTGGTGTTTATCTATAAGTAATTATTGCACTGTCCGTTGTTTGTTTTTATTGTAATTTGTAATTGTTTTAGTGTAAATAATTGTTGATACTCGGAAAGTAGTGTTGTTTTGATCTGATTATTGGGTGGAACGTGCTGCTTCCCTCCATAGAGATCCCTCTCTATGGACTCATACAAATTAATTGCCACCTAATGCTGCAGCCATGTGACTTTCTAAACAACCAGTGTAAACTAAGCGCAAACTTCTTCGAGTGGAATAAGCCGCAACAATCACGCGATGAGTTCCATATTTAAAAAATTTAAAGTCGGCATAAATTGGCGGGATATTATTATATCTGTTATGTATCTGTGAAGGAATTCAAAAAAATTGGTACCTAATAATCTTTTATGGTAAGATTTGAATATTAAAAATGAGTTCAAGCGATTCTGAAATGTTGATACCAGATTCAATTAAAGACGAGGCAAATTGTGTTATTGAAAATCTTTTGCCAAAAATCTCAAAAGAAATAGATAAGTACTAGTTTTGTTTTCCTCATATTCGAAATAAAAAGTTGAGTGTTTAACACGGGTAAAAGAATCAATTCCTACTCAGCCTATAGTCTAAATACCACGGGAATAGATTCTTTAGACCCTCGGTTAACCATCAATTATTTCTCACCCCACTTAAAGGACCCGGGACTGTAGGTACAAGAAAACACGTGAACTGGTAATGAATTCCAGGTCTTAATGGTGTGGCAAAGGAAAGTATTACTGAACCGCTTGGTTCTTAATGGAATATTCTGCACCTTATGTGACATCAAATCACTGCACGTGTTGCCCTGTCTAAGAAAGGAGAGAGTGAGACTAATTGGGGTTGTTTTTAGTACCACGGTGGCACAAACACTATTCATTCGGCCTGCTTCTGACCTACCTATATATCAACGCTTTACCCGATGTCTAATCATGCTAACGTACTTTAAATAGCATTAAGTTACTTACCTAAACTGGTTTATATTTATCAATAAATTCCAGCCTTAAACATTTGTCAAAATCATTGAACAATCTGTAGTCTATTATAAAATTATTATCCGTGATTCTTTCTAAAAGTTATTGTTATAAAAGGAGGGAAAATCAAAATCCACCTTCATCTTATTTGTCTACACTGAAAGCCCTCAAAATAAAATCAAATAAAAATACAATAAACACACACAATCTCACAGCGTCTTGAACAAACAATCTAGAACACTCTTCAAAACGTTATTACAAAATGAGTAAAATAATATCGAGCGCTTCGGGCGCCCGGCTACTTAATACAAGAATTTTTATCTTCCATTTTTAAAAATGGAAGTCGACAGCAGAGGTAATATCCATTACTTTAACCAAATTAAGTCTTATTTTGCGTGACATCGTTTGCCTTTCTTATATAAGAATTAAGAAAGGAATAGTGCTCCATATTTTATTACGTGGTTCCAACAAATTGCAAAATTCTGTTCAGACATGCTAATGGAGATCAAGTGGCGCTTTTAATTAAGCTCCCTTTTATGTTGGCTTCTGAACAAAATCAACCATTCCCTTTGCATTTTGTAATTAATATTTTGATTGTTTGTTCTCTGAATGCATCCCAAAATAAATTATATTTAAACATTTTAATGATTTCTGTTTTGTATTTCGTAAATTAAGGTGATCTTTTAAAATTCTAACAGCTTTGAGACAATCCGTGAGCTAACAAAAATATTTACTTGGTTTTTGAACCATGCCGCAACAATGAAAAATTAATAATGAAGAAAAAAATATATTCTACTCCAATGGGTACCTACCAACGCAGTTAGTAGAAGCACAGGGATGGGATAGAGTGCTTACACCATACTCTTATACGGCTTTTATGGGAACAACTGATGTTTGACCACCCAATCCCTAAAGGAATGCCTACGTCTCCTTTTATGTAGCAAAGGATACTTGTGCCATGAGAAGTATAAGTAGGAATATCTTGACCCTGATAGTCGTTATAAGTAGGTATATTATTAGTATTTTATCTCGGTAGCGTCCTTGAAATTAAGACGAAGGTATTTAGATGTTGATGATTTATGAGATACTTACGTATAGGGCTGCCCACTGACCAACTCCCTGTTCAATTGTTGCATTATCTTTACATCAAATATTTTTATCTTTATATTTTACTGGACATAATAATTATTTTCTGAACCTTCAGAAAAATTAAGCTATATATAACCAACTATCTGATGCCCGCGGCCTGTGGATGTCGGCTATGTCCTTTCTCGAGGTTTAATATACCCCTATATCTACCACATTTCATCAAAATCGGTTCAGCGGTCTATGCGTGAAAGCGTAACATACAGATAGAGTATAGTATTATAGATTATAGTATTACTAAGGATTATATAACAGGTTATTTCACCTGTTTTCTTTGCAGCAGCGTTAAAATTCGATGACAACACAGCGTATAGAGAAAAAGAGATTTCCTGCCACACATCCGTAGTGATAAACGACAGACGATACGAGTAGGTACATTCACCATCGCGCAATTCAAAACAATCTATCTTATGAACTTAATCTATTTGAATAGTAAGCATTCTAAATGCTTTAAAATTTTATTACAATCCAAACAACTTTATTTATAAGAATATTAGCATTCGCATTGACTAATATTCCCTCTAACCCCTCCAACTAAGCTAAATTATTTGTCCTAGGAGTGGGTTCAAGTCGGTAGTGGCCAGGATTCGAATTCGGTAAACTACCGAGTACTGGTAAGCTACCGAGCGATGCTTTATTGTTTGTTGGCCGTAGGAGAGTTTTTACTATTCTCACCTATCTTTACCCTGTCAACTTTATACATTATTTAATCTGTGGTTAGAATAGACATTCATTCTGCACAAACCATAACAGAAGCAAACAAAAGCAAAACTACTATTTCAACTAAAAACTCATCTGTCCACTACACAGTTATTTCTTATAATCCACATAATTTTAACCAAACATACGAGTATGATATTTACCTCCATTTTTCGTACAAATTGGGTACCCTTACCCATGTTATCGACAGTACACCTACACACATCCTCTCAGCGTTATACTAGAGTAAAAAATACAATAGGAATAAATCAAATTTATCTGATTACGTCACCCTACGATACCTGAGTGTAAAGATCTCAACCAATAAGCCTTAAAAGTAATGCGGAACGATTTCGCGTGCAAAATTAATTTAGGCCCGCGCTCCCGATACCATATGTAAATGAAATTGAACCCGGCGTTATTTTATTGAGAGGAGCGGGGGGGCTAAATATCTGACGTTGTTTGAACTTCCGCTGAAAATGGAGGCGTGAGGCGGGAATCGACTTGAGCGAGTTTTTTTTTTCTTTGTTTTTATTATGCATGAAAAACGATGAAGGTAAGTTTCGACGGATGCGAGATTGAAATGACTGGGAGCGTTTTGTGAATGCATTGTTGAATTCTGAAACGGATATATTGGATTTTGTGGTAGTGCCAGATATAGACATATTGTTTATCGAATCGGTGGTGTTCTTTACGTGTCTCTCCATTTCTCTGAAGTGCGCAACGTAGGCTATTCCAAATTAACTATACTTGGGGGATGTCCATTGATCACGTGAGGTTCAACAAAGGGGAGAGAGTGGGGTATAGTGAGATATTGCGTGTATTTATATTTTCAAGATTACGCGCGAAAAAGTGAATATTCTGTTGCTTTTTTTAAATAACTTGTACCAAAAGAAACCCTTTATTTTAGGTAGGGGAGAGTGAGAGTCTGAAATCACACCAAGTTGATGGGGGGAGTGGGGGTTAAAAAATTGCTAGAAGAACATCACGTGATTAATGAACAGTCCCTTAGTAAAAGCTCAGAAGTTATTAAAGTTGCAATCTCCCTCTTTTTCTCTATTTATTTTTTTTATATTCCTATTGTATAGTTAGCATAGTCTTGCATATATTTTATAAGTAATTGTTTAAATTTTTTCTGCGTATAATAGCATATTTTATGTACCTACAACTGAATAAATTTAGTAGAACATTTAAAAAAAACCACTATGCAAAAGTCAGAAAACTTAACGTCAATTCCTCTGGTCCATCCACATAGGCTACGGTAACCATTTCCCTTCAAGTGGGCTGTAAATTTGTCTGCCTACTAAGTGGTATAAAAAACGATATAACAACAGATTTCAAACGCCAGATCATAGAAAAATATTCAAACTAGAATAACTATTATACAACTTATAGTCAGAATTTTAATTCGATTCCAGATTTGACATTAGTTACTGTCATTTTGTGAAATAATGACACCACATATAATAGTGTAGTGATGAACACAAAAATCGATAAACAATCAGTGTGTGTGCCATCAGCGTGCCAATTAAAGACTAAATTATTGATTTTTATTTAAATAAATACATAATTATTCATAATAATTATTTATTAATTAGTAATCGCTGCTCTATTTTATAAAAATAATTTATTTCAGGAAGGCATTCAAAAAATTACGGCTGCCGAATGGTCTAAATGCGTATCCCATGTTGTCAAAGAAGAGGAAAAAATGAGTAGTCTAGATATGTTAATTGACAATATCACAGACACATTTATAATAAATGTTACAGAAAGTGACAGCGATAGCGATAGCGATGACGGCGACAATTTATAAAATAAATTATTACCATAATACATCTATCTGTTTTATTTGTCATGTTCCTTCATGATCACATTTTTTTATTTATCTCACACACAATTATAAAAGAAAAGTCTCAGATAGTTAATTAATTGTCAAAACTAAATTATCGGTTCAGAAATATTTAATTTCCTGATATACTTAGTTTACGAGAGTAAAATTATAAAGGAGAAGAATCGATCCGGAAATATTCCATTTCCATATCGAATAATTTCGCAACGTCACTATTTAGTACTTGTCATAACGTTGCAACACTGAAATTGTCAAATCTGGAATCGAATTAAAATTCCGAGTATAGAGCTAAGAATAATTAAAATGCGACGTGGAATTCCTCCGCATCGCATGCCTCTTGTGGGAGCGTTCCCAAAAAACTGGCAGCATTGCCACGTTGTATGGCCACTAGAATAAATGTAGAAAATAATAAAATGCACAAGAACTTCGTCTGTAACGATCACCAAACCTCACATCAGCACGCAACGCTTTAGGGGATATATCATATTACCCATCAACTTTATTTTTCAGCTCCCATTTATCAGTTGTTAATGGCCTTAGGCCGGTATCGGCTCGAAATTGAGAAATAAGTCACTTGCGAACAAGTTTTCAGTCTGATTATGATTTATTATGTACCTACTTTTAAACGACGAAAAAATTGGCTTTTATACTTGCCAGGGGAAAAGAATTCGCGAAACTTTTTTTATTATATGCGCACAGATAGAAAAATATATATTAAAGGAGAGCTTTTCTGTGCTCCCGCTTTTATTATGGGCACGAATTGTTGAATGAATGTCATCTAAACCTTTTTAGTCCTCAGCGCAAAAAAGACGGTCTTTGTAGACTTGTTTCTGTGTTTTAAAAAAGACAAAACGTTGACTTTTATATCTTTAAACTTTCTTTACTGCTTCAATTTATCAAATGATATCTAATAAAAAGTTATTACTGTAGTTAGGTACTTACCTGGAGATGCTGATTTCTACTCAAGTAAATTATTGTATTTAGACTAAGTAGACTTAGCAAATAGACCAAAAATAATGCCCGCTGAATTTCTTGCCGGGGTCTTCTCTGGATGGGGGCTGCGTGTCCATTTGTTAAACTAGTCTTTCATATTTCTTTTTATATTGACATTTTGTAAGTGGCGGTTTAATGGTCTATGCAGAATAAATGAGTTTTGACGTTGACTTTGCAGGCGTATAAATAGCCGTGCTCTCGGTGCGGGAGGAGAATGATTACAAGTGAACAATGACAAGAGTACCTAATACCGTAGGACAATGGGGATAATGCAACAACATGTAAGTACACTGATAAAATCAAATCACTTACCGGATGCTTCCTTCTTCAATCTTGATTCTGGTGGCTACCAACTGTTCCAGGTGTACACGTAACGTATATTTTTCACTAGCAGTAGTTGCTGTGAGCGCAACGAGCTGCTCCGAATATCATAGCGGGACCAAAGTCGGAGACTCAATTGTATGAGAGGTGGCGCGCGGCCAATCTCCCGTAATCAATCTACCCATATTATTACCCATACCATATCATTACAAGTACCCCCAAGTTCACTAATATTTGCCCAGCTAAACTATTGGATTGATATCCGCCACAACATTATCTATCTTACCCCTCGTTTACACCTCGAAACAAGTTGTAAATTAAGTTGACAACTTGTTTCTAAAAAACTTGTTGAACTAATCAAAACACAATAGGTACTTGTTTTATACATGTATCTCAGATACTTTTTCGTTCACATAGTATGTATAACCAACAAGTTGTAAACAAGTATAAAACACATTTGTGTTGACACTGTAGCCTGTGACCATATTGCAACTTGTCAATTATATGTTTTAGGTATACTTTGGTGTAAACGAGGGGTACCTACTCGTAATTATAGTAATCACAAAATAAAAGGCCCGCTTTGACAGTTGTAGTCCAGGGTTAGAGTGACTCAAATCAATTGTGTCAATAATTGATTCAGGTAACAAACGATTAGTCGTTTTAACATTTCTTATATTGATATTAGGATTAGGATATGTGACAATATTAATGAAAACCTAAAATAGGTATTTATAATTTAGGTATACACTTTTCAGGCTACTTTCGCTTTCATTATTTTCAATGAAAATCAATAATAATTCGTCGTCTCTAGTATGCGATATGGCAAAGTAACATCTAAGCGAAATTTTAAGGTAACAGAGTAACATAAAAAAATTAAAAGTAACGCCAAATTTTACAAATGTTACATTCCGGCATCGCTGACCAAAAACGTAACGAGTAGAGATAATCTCCATACGATTAAAATGTAACAACCAAAGATAATACAGCTACAACACTAAAATTAAAAAACAGAAAAGATAAAACGTAGCTGTCTTACGAGGATTTACAGAAATACATAATCACGTCATATTTTAAATTACTTGTAGTCATTTAAACTGAAATATGTCACTATCATTATTAGTTTTATTATTAAACTTACTATTATGAAATATAACCTTTTTACAAGTTATTTAACTTACATTATAATTGTGTTCTGTTTCATTTTAATCGTGCTAAGTTACCTTCTATGACTTAGGGAAACTGTCAAAATGGCCCTATTAAATTATTTCAACTATAAAGTGAAACTAGGTACCTACAATATACCTAATTCCAAAGAAAATATGTAAATATGTGGTAAAATTAAACATACTAAACAAGTAACAATAATTTTAAAAAAATGGAAATTATAATAGATTTATTGAGATTGATTTAAAATAATTATATGTCAATTAATAGAGGAATTAAATGGCTATAGTAACAATAGTGATATGCACGTAAATAACAACTGTAGGTTGTAAAGTTTTATAATAGATGTCAATGAAAATATAAACGACTAATTTAAACAATGTGTTCAGGCAGCAAGTAACGAAAATTAAGAAAGAAAGAAAGAAAGGGACTACATCAGTCAGGCAAGTTATCGAGAACGAGTTTACGAAATTCGTGTGGTTTCGTGTTAAATATATCTAACGAGTTCGCACAGTATTTCTTGACGGCCCTACACAGTCTGGGAATCGGCGAATTATAACCCAATACGGTGCTTCGAATCGGGGAGACCAAAAGTGCCAATGCTCTGCGAGGTATTCGGTTTGGTGCGTTAAACTTTAAGCATCCCAGTAGCGAGGAACAGTCCAATTGATTACGCAAAAGTTTGTATGCAAAGCTGAGATCCAAAAGCGATCTTCTCTTTTCCAGTGATGGAATGTTGAAATGCGTTAATCTTTCAATATATTAGTTTGTGCTTTTTTGCGACTCCAGCAGAAAATGCCAGGTGCCACAAGAATCGCTTCTGAATTCTTTCCAGCCTTAAGATGTGAGTTGCATAATGCGGTCTCCAAACAGTAGGACAGTATTCCAATATGCTGCGCCCCAGGATGTTATAAAGTAACATTTTTGTTTGCGGCTTACGGAATGATGATTCAAGCCTCTGAGGGTGAGTCTGGACTGTATATATCTGTCTGATGTTAAGCAGCCCTATAGCGCATGGTAAGAGATGGGGCGGTCCAAATTCTACTCTGCTGGGAACCAGTCGCTTCCATAAGCGACGTATGTGCCATGATTTTAAAGGAGAACGAGTAAACGGACTTAGAGATGAAAGCCTCGAATGCAACCGTCGAGAACGATATTGATGATCTCGGTGTTGTAATTTCATATTGATCGCTTCAAAGGGAATTCAGTTCCTTCCCGTCAATCAATATCGCGTTTCATCAAAATTCGTTATAACGAGAGAAATTTTAATTACACGTTAAGTGAAAAATATTCAAATTAACCGGTGAGACTTATCAATGAGAACAGCCATTCGAAACCAATCTAATTTGTGGGCCGTCGAGCTAGGATTAAATTTCGACTTTGAAATACCCGATAGCCTATAACCAGCGGACAACTAAAACGCTTCTAACGATACCTCATAGTCCAGTTCTAATAAGCAGTTGAAGAGCTATAAGGGAATAGATGAACCTACATTCATATATATAGCCCATCAAAATCATAACACTACATTCAATATTAACATCTTCTTTCTAGCGGTAATTCCAGTCGCGTCCGAAGTTTCCGAAGTCCGAAGTTCTCGGACTCTGGGGTCCGCTTTACCAGTCTAACTGCGGATTTGGTTAAACTTCGTTATTTTCCGTGAAGCGACTGCCATCTGACTTCCACAACCCATAGGCGATATCGAAGCATTGCAGCTAGACCAGTTGTTAAACTTTTAGGACCCCAACTACAAGTAATGACTGCCGTAGATGTTGGTATGGCAACCGGTACTCTCCGAGTCACGACCAGACCAATGTAAACACCTATATTCATGCAAACAAATATTTGCACTGAGCGGGGATCGAGCCCGCGGTTACTCCGTTAGCGGCCGCGTTCACTACCGCCTCGCCAGGAAGACTGTCAATATTAACATATTAAGCAATAAGCAGGTTGAAATGGCAGTGGGCTGGCCACGTTTGTCGAAGGACCGATGGCCGTTGAAGCGAACGAGTCCTAGAGTGGTGACCGCGAGAAGGTAAACGAAAGGTAGGACGCCCCCTAGCCAGATGGACGGACGACCTGAAAAAACACTGGATGCGGAAGGCGGAGGATCGGAGAAAATGGCGCACATTGGGAGAGGCCTATGTCCAGCTCAGTGGACTGCGGTGTGCTAATTGATTGAACCTGAATTGAAGTGCAGATTCGTGTAGATACAGTCCGCGTGTGAGTTCCGAAGAATCGACGGCAAAGGGAAAACATGGAGGTCCTGGATTACAAAGCAACGCTAACGACAGGTAGGTACTCCTATCCAAATCCTAACGGTAGGACCCTGGTTGCATCTAAAACCTAGATTTCCTATTGTTTTATTTATACTGTTGATTGATGGCACTAGGTGGAGTTTGTTGTTACACGTATTGAGAAACACACTTGTACTTATCCACATTATTTTTAATATATATTAGACCTGACCGGTTTCACCTTTTTTTTTTTTTTTACGTGCGCAAAATCCCCACGGATACCTCCCCACCGGAGCCGGTGGGAGAGGTTATGTCGGACTCGAACCGACTAAAACGCACGCCGCCTGCGGGTCGCTTTGGTTGCCGAAGGTGAGGTTGACAGGCATATCCCTCGCACCCCGGCCGACTCAGGGCCATCTCTCACGATCTGGCCCTCTTCTCTCGGGTGTGTGGGGACTACAGAGTCCCCAACTCGTTCCCGGTACACGGGGAGGCGCGCCAGGCGCGCCGCCGCCGCGGCCTGCTTCTGCTAGGGTGACAGGCGGCTCCACCTGTCACCCCCAGGCCGGCGCTCATGGGGGGCGGAGGTCGTTCATCGACCTCCGACCGGTTTCGCCTTACAGCATCAGTTAAGGTTTTGTAAATGTGGAAAACACAAGTGAGTTTCTCAATATGTGCCCTATAGTTTTCTTAGCTCCCGATTCCCTGGAGCTTGTGTGCAGGTTGTGCCTACCTATTAATAATCAAAAAATAAATATTTTCTATCAGACATTAGTCAGTTAGTCGTTTTAAACCATCTCCTGATAGTTTTTATACGCTTCGAAACAAAAGCGGAAGCTCTCAACTCGATGCGACCAATTTATTATTTATACCGTGTCGTATATTAGCTTTTACCAGAATTATTGGATTTTCATGACACCGTTATCGGATATGACATTATTTTTGGAATTAAATTTACACGGTATACTGGTACTGGTGATTTATTTTAAGAACTCATGAGGTAGATAGACCATTCGACTGCCACTGTTAAGTCACAGGTTTGATACCCGCTTATTGTAAATATTTGCAAATTGTATAGGTACAGTAAGCTTCAGAGAAAAGGAACCCCCCTTGATAATGACATGAATGTATTGAAGTTTTTTGAATTATAATGTAAATGGCATCTTGGTCTAGTGGTTATGACTGATGCCTAGTGGATACGGCAAGCGTGTGTTCAAATCCTCAGACATAAAGTTCTTTTCTTATTCTTATAGTAATTTTTTTATTCTCTTAAGCACTTTTTATTAATTATTACTTAAGGAATAAAATTTTATAGTAGGTATGAGGTATGAGGTTTGTAAGAAAAGATAGGTTTGTTGCATAAACAATATAAATTTATTTCTCTAATTACATTTCTAGGACTACATTGAGTCCATTTCCAGTTGAGTATACAGTTTTTCTATCTGAGTTAAATTGGGGTTACTTATTTTTAGATTTTACCTAACCTAAATTTATTGACAAAACACAATACCCTAAGTGAAGTATAAAATGTTTAATATTAGATAACTCTAGAAACATAACTACAATATATATTTACTTATTTATTTAAAGTTGCAAACATTAATTTTTTACACTCTGTATAATCTTCGAATATAAAAGAATGATGAATACCTATAATGAAATGTTATTAGTGCCTTTGTATCACAAAGAAAGAACCAACATGCTAAACTATAACAGTATAGCAATATACATCTTCCTCTTTGATCACATTTTCTGATAAGTAACCCTTTTAACACAACATTAGAAAAATATGTGAGATCAAATGGTGCATCGTGAACAAATTAGAAGATTACTAAACTTGTAAACAAGAGTAATTTGATTAGGTGTTAATAATATAATATTATTATTATGAATGTTAGGACACTTTATACACAGCGTCATCTAGCCCAAAATAAGCATCTGAATGTGATATGGATAATAGACAACTCATATAATACTTATTTTAGATAAACTACACCCAGACACATAACAAATAATCGTGTTCATCACACAAAGATTTGTTCTGGGTAAGAATGGATAATCTGCATTAATAACGGAGCGGATGGCCCTCACTGTCTATCACTTCTTGAAGACGACGAATGAAATTTCATCCCCGAAACCATATTAAAACATACGGCACTATTTCGCATTAGTTCCCAAGTTCTGTTTACCTCTTTATCTAATTATTTTTTTTACTTTATTTCACTTGAGTCCCAGTTTAAAACCATCTGACCCCACAAGTTTTCAATAGGATTAAGATCCGGACTTTTAGCCGGCCACTCAAACACCGTTAGGTATATCTTCTTGTGCATTTAGCCAGTCTTGCACAATTCGGGACCGATGCACTGAAGAGTTATCCTGAACCAGGTAAATTTGTCCTTCTGGATATGCGACCCACACTGAAGGCAGCATTACGTCTTTCAACACTTCAAGGTATCGCTCACTGTTCATGCGGCCACCTATTTCCCATATTGAGGGAGTTGTGAAATAAAATGTAATTCGCCTTTTTGTGGTGGCAGCCATCTTGGATTTGAAATTTGTCATATTGTATGGTATTCTACATAAAGAAGAAAGTTATAGTATATACAATTCAAGTTCTTTCATTTGATACCCATATTGAGGGAGTTGAGAAAAAATATGTACTCCATCATTTTGTAGAGGCGGCCATCTTGGACCGATTTTTTTCAAACATAGCTAAAAACACTCCCGACTAATATACCTTTCAAACAAAAAAACTAAATCCAAATCAGTTCATCCGTTCAGGAGCTACGATGCCACAGACAGACACACACACACACAGACACGTCAAACTTATAACACCCCGTCGTTTTTGCGTCGGGGGGTTAAAAATTAACATATCGTCTTATTAATTTTTTTCGGGCATAGTTCCTGGTACTAATCAACCCTCTAAGTTCAGAGAGTAAATTTTGTTACACCTTATATAGTCCTACACCTGAATCACACGCTCATTGTTCGGTAAAAGATCAATGGGTGTAGCTGCCAAGGCTGACTTAGTGGTATGTATTTCATCTGAACCCTTTCGTGCTTCGGAGGACACGTTACAAGTAGGTCCCGGCTGTCAACAGTCGTTAGATCAACACAAACAGACCACTGTCTGTGGTTGGCCACTACAGGCAGGGAGATCAGACGGCAGTCGCTCCTAATATAACCAAAAAAACAAACCACATCATATTATTTTAGGTGGACCCTAGATTCCGAGGTGAAAGTCTCACATGCAACCAGGGCTATTGCAACGATGATGGTGAAGATGACCAAGATCAGGATTACTGTAATTATGTTATACGGTGTCGTACAAGGGGACTAAAAGACAGGACTGTTTAACATCAGACAGATATATACAGCCCAGACTCAGCCTCAGATGCATGGCTCGAGTCAACAATAGTGCCCGGAATACGGCAATAGGCTCATCCCTTATTACGTGGGACCGAATACAATTGTTGGTGAAATATGGGTGTTAATTCACCTCTGCCTAACCCTCCGGGGATAGGGGCGTGATTGTATGTATGTGTGTTAAATCCGTAACAAACCACACATTATAATAAACAAATACACGTCAACCAATTAGCCTATTGCAGTTCACTGCTGGACATAGGCCTCTCCCAATGTGCGCCATTTCTGCTGATCCTTGATAGAATATGTATAGAATCCTGGATAGAATTGAACAGTCCGACTGCGGAGTACCTCCGCCCTACAGAATTCCGCGGCCATAATAACCTCGTGTTGTGTTCCCACTGTTCCCAGCCGTGAGTAGGGTTAACCAGAGCTCACTGAAGAGTTTTTGTGCTATCAGTGAGAAAACCAAGACCTGTCCTTTGGTTTCTTTTTTACACTGACGGCACAGAAACTCTTTGTGCTTACACGGTCGGCAGAGCGAGTGTGAGTCCTCACACACGTCCATAGGCCTCGGTAACCACTTTCCAACAGGTGGGCTGTATGTTTATCTGCCACCTAAGTGATATAAAAAAAAGCCTCCGGTTTCCTGAATCCGGTCTGTTCCCAACTTTTTCAGGTCGTCAGTCCTGGTCTGTCCCAGATCAGAATTATTATAATTATGTTTAAATCATTCACACCATTATAACAAATACATGTAATATATCATAAATTTTTTGTCCCAACCCTTGTCCTAGGCCCGAAGGACCCTTGTTAGAATCGAGTTACGCCATATGTCTTATCTGATTAATTTTAAATTGCCTTATTTATCGTACGATAGCGTTTCGTGCGTTTAATTACGTGTGTAATATGTAAAATTAGCTGTTTAACACAAACAGGACAGTGATTGTAATCGCGGTGACAACGGCTAAGTAATGTTTACGTAATAATTATATTTACGTGTAATGAATACGCAACACCAGTCAATATACAAATTTGAGGCTAGGTACAATACCCCCCACCCAGCTGAAAGTTGGTAGGATTGTTTAAAACACTATCATAAATGAAATAGTCCTCATCAATCCAACGCCTGTCTTTTTTAAATTCAGGATCATAAGTCTTAAAAATGGGATTTTCGGCGAATACCGTTTTTTATGCGCTTTGTAACACAAGTATGCGCTCCAATTCAGTTTCATACGGAAACCTTAGTGTGCATGTACGACTCGAACTTGACCGATTTTAATAGAAATTTGCATGAGCTTCAACTTTGTCTGAGATTCTGAGATTTTTTGATAAAACTTACCATTTTGCTATTTTTATTTTATTTGCTCCTATAATTTGGTTTATATTCAAATAAACTAGGCTAACTAACTTGTAGTTCAATTTCAGTTTTTTATCTTTAAAATGAGTTTCAAAACAGAAAATATGAATATCTTGAGTTTTTAAATAATTTACGTTTAATTATGTAACTAACTGAATGGAGTACCTAAAGAATTTATCGTTGAGGCTCAGAATGTCGACTTCCCAAAATGTCCCCTGGTTCCAAAATGTCAACTTCCCATAATGTCCCTTTCCCAAAATGTCGCTTTCCCAAAATGTCGCTTTCCCAGAATGTCCCCCATTCTCAGGCTTAAACCAACGAAATAAAAAACCAATTTAGAATCATTTTTTTTATTTTAATTAGGTACTTAAGTAGTGGGATTTTTAATTAGAAAAGAAATTTGTAATGAAATATAGTCATGTATTGTCAAAATTTAGGTACCTACTTAAATTCACTTAAGTATGTATTCCAAATAAAATCAATATCAATAGGTATCAATATTTTACACACATTCAAAAAGATCAAAAGAATTACTGTTAGTAACATATCCAAAGGTATAATTAGATAATAGTAGCTATTACTAATAGTAACTCAAGTATTACAAATAAAATATGTTTTAATAATTTTCTTAAAAATGATAAACATAATATTGATAAAAAACGATAAAATATAGACAGTGACATATCAAATCAAATATATTTTAATGGATGGTATTTAAACGTATATCAAAAAGAGTACATTTTGTACGACAAAATAATCCAAATTCACATCAAAAATACTGATTGAGCACCAACAAACTACTGAAAGAAAGTAGTTAGTTAGCAACCAACCAACCAACCAATTATAAAAAAAGGGGTGGGTGGTGATCATTCTGAACTAAATTTTTTTTTTTTTTTTTTTATACCACTAACTTGGCAGACAAGCACACGGCCCACCTGATGGGAAGCGGTTACCGTGGCCTATGGACGTATGCAACACCAGGGGTGTCACACTCGTGCTGCCGACCATGAAGAAACCTTCTGATGCCCCTCTTGAAGAACCCCATATTGTAGGCGCTTGGGAAAACCGCAGCAGGGAGGTCATTCCACAACTTGAGTGTGCGTGGGATTAAGTTTCTTTCATACCGCACAGTGCGCACCGGCTCAGGTCGCAATGTGTGGGGATGAATTCCCTGCCTATGGCGAGATGCACAATTAGATGCACAATCAGTATTTTTACTGAACGCGAAAATATTATCTTATTTTAATTGTGGTACTGAAATTTACTTTGGTTAATTAACATTACGAATAATAGTACATTATGGTACAAGTGTGTAAAGTTGGTGATTACCACTGAGGCGACATTGAGTCAGTCTTAAGAGAGCCGAGGACGGTAATCACCATACACACGAGTGGCATACGACTATTTTCAACACACTTGCGAATAAAATAATACTAAAACAATAGTAAAATCTACTACTTGTGAATAATAACAATGAAAAGTCAGTTTGATAATAGGTGTCATTACGTACCTAATTGCGGTGATATAAAACCCTATTTATAAGCGTGTTGAAAAAATACTTTTATAATTTTCATAAATGATTAAAAAAATATATCTTCACACTAAAATTAACCTTGGTCTGTTCCGAAAGGAGCAATTATTCGCAAGTGTGGTGAAAATAGTCGTATGCCACTCGTGTGTATGCTGATTACCGTCCTCGGCTCTCTTAAGACCGACTCAATGTCGCCTCAGCGGTAATCACCAACTTTACATACTTGTACTATAATGTACCTACTATTATTCGCAATGTTAATAGACCAAAGTAAATTTCAGTACCACAATTAAAATATATTTGATTTGATATGTCACTGTCTATATTTTATCGTTTTTTATCAATGTTATGTTTATCATTTTTAAGAAAATGATTAAAACATATTTTATTTGTAATACTTGAGTTACTATTAGTAATAGCTACTATTATCTAATTATACCTTTGGATATGTTACTAACAGTAATTCTTTTGATCTTTTTGAATGTGTGTAAAATATTGATACCTATTGATATTGATTTTATTTGGAATACATACTTAAGTAAATTTAAGCAGGTGCCTAAATTTTGACAATACATGACTATATTTCATTACAAATTTCTTTTCTAATTAAAAATCCCACTACTTAAGTACCTAATTAAAATAAAAAAATGATTCTAAATTGGTTTTTTATTTCGTTGGTTTAAGCCTAAGAATGGGGGGACATTCTGGGAAAGCGACATTTTGGGTAAGGGACATTATGGGAAGTTGACATTTTGGAACCAGGGGACATTTTGGGAAGTCGACATTCTGAGCCTCAACGGAATTTATAATTCTTTTTTCCGTGCGGAAATCAGCACAGCTACAAACCCGTCCCGTCCCCCGGCCCCTTCCCCTGGCCCACAAACGGGGCGGTTATGTCGGACCAGTGGCGGGGCAACAACTAAATTTGATGTGGGCAAGACAGATTTCGCGAGGCCCTGTTCTATGGCGACCTGAAGACGGATTTTATAAAATAATAAAAACAAACAAAACAATTAACACTGCCAAGTTTTTATTCATAAAAATACAAATTAGATTAATAAGTATTAAATGAAAAATTACAAATCGTTAATATAAAGGTGGAGATATACATTTCTTAAAGTGTATCTTAAAAAACATTAGATTTCTTTATTAAAGGAACAGAAATTTCCTGCTTTTAACGTTACTAAATTCCTTAATTATGGTATCGTAATTCAGCCTAGATGCCAAATCTGATTCAATTGATAAAACAGCCAAAGCTGAAAGTCTTTCTTGGCTCATTGTGTTTCTCAAATAATTTTTTATTAATTTTAATTTTGAAAAACTTCTTTCAGCAGAGGCTGTACTTACCGGAATTGTTAATAAAATTCGGATGACAATGTAAATATTTGGGTAAATTTCTTTCAAGCTATTTTCTGTTATGTATGACAGCAGCTGTTTCACGTCTTTAATGAAGTTGGGTAAATTCGGGATCATTGTATTTAATTCTTCATATAATTCAAATGGTTGGAAGTCACTGCTCTCACCCACACGCAGGACGTTATGTAAATCGTTACAGTGTTTTAATATTTGCTCCTGTGGCATATTTTTTAGCGCGCTTAAATCATAGAGAAAACCAAAGTCTTCAAAATGTTGATTAGACGTAAATCTTAATTCCATATTGGTTATTATAGAATCAATCATGGCGTAAAAAAAATCTGTTTGATACCGGATTTTGGGAGACTGTATAGGTTCATCGCTGCTTTCATAATCGAACATCCTTTTCTTTTTGGCTACTCTTTTATTCTTAAACTCTTTTGGCAGGTCATAACAGCTTTTCTCAGTAAATTTCCGAACATCAGACAGGGATTTCTCAAATCCAGTTTCCCGATACTCTTTTATCCATTCACAAAATATGTGTAAATGTTCAAGAGCAATGCTTAAATGAATTTGTACTGATTGCCATAATTTACTTATTATATTAATACGCAATAATATCTCATACCACACATGTAAAGATACGATAAATTCTAAACTTAACATTTCATTTAGTATTGAATCGCAATCACTGAGAGTGTCTGATTCCTCCGTTTGATTTTTTAAGTTTTTTATGCATTCAATCACTTCATCAAATTGCAATAATACGGCCTTTACTGCTTCGACTCTACTTTCCCATCTTGTGTCTGATAAAGGTTTTATAGTAAGTTTTAATTTTCCTTTTATAAAATCCCAGCGCTTGCTTGATCTTGAAAATAGCAAATAAATTTTTTGTATGAAACCAAAAAAAGTTTTTGCTACCATAGATGAGTTCGCTGCATCTACCAATAGTAGATTCCAACTATGACAGCCACAAGGTGTGAAAAATGCCCTAGGGTTAATATTCAATATTCGAGTTTTAACTCCACTATTTACACCTACCATATTTGCACCATTGTCGTATCCCTGGCCACGGCAGTCTTGAATATTTAAGTCATATTTTTCTAGGTGTTCCAGTATAGCATTGGCTAAATATTCTCCAGTTGTCTGAGTAACAGCTAGAAATCCCATAAAATGTTCGACTATTGTACCAGTTGACGTATCACAAAATCTTAAGATAACCGACATTTGTTCAACTCTATTACAATCTCTAGTGCAATCGAGCAAAAAAGAATAATACTTTGCTTCTTTAACCTTACGAATAATTTCATTGACAACTGTTTTTGACATCAATATGATCAATTCATTTTGAATATCGTGACTTAAATAATGGTGTGAAAGTTGTTTGTCACTAATGCGTTTCATGTGTTCACGTGAAGTAGGATCAAATTTTGATATCAGTTTAAATAAATCTATGAAATTACCGGAATTCTTAATACCGTCACCTGTCTTGAGAGATTCTCTGTGACCTCTAAATGCAAGATTATGAGAGGCCAAAAAGTTTATTATGTCAATTATTCTCTTAGTTGTGCCAATGTTTTTGTGATTCACGTATTAGCCTTTCGTTTTCTTGGTCTATTGTTTTGCCTTGATTTATTCCTTTCTCTAAATTTAACCATTGGAACATATGTGCCATATGTTCTTTGGTATTCTCATGTCTATGTAAAATGCTACTTAAATGTTTCCAGTCACAACACCCTCCTTGCACCACCTGAGTTTGTGAATTGCTAAATAGTCTGCATGGAAAACAGTAAACTTTATTTTGGGAATTGGAATACAATAACCAGCGACGATGTTGAGTTTCACCATTATTTAGTTTTCTCGAGAAATAGAAATTGGAAAAGTGTCTGTTATCATCACCTTTGGGATAATATTCATCACCGCTATTTAATTGCTGTGTGGGGCCGCTTCGAACTATGTCACGACGCTGTGTATCCGTTATGGGAAACGTCCACAATCCCGGATCCGAATTAACAAGTACTTGCTGAACTATGGCGCTGGCGTCGTCGCTGCGAATTGGAGAATCTATGTCAATCTGTTCTTCTTGATTGCTTGATGACAGCACAAGAGTTTCAGCGTCAATTTTTGATTGGCTAGAAGATGATCCAAGCTCTACGTCTAACTGACGTTCGCTCTCGGTATTCAGTGCATCTAGAGCATTTTCCAACGGTATCTCGGACGTTTATTGTGTAGAAGTCGAAGCTATCGGTTCAGAAGGTTCTGTACTACCAGATGCAGTTTGGTTGAGGAACTTCATCAAATTTAAACTCAAAACTTGGTTGGTTGCAGTTCTTTCAGCTTTTCTTTTTCTTTTTGCTGATCCAGACTCCCATTTTCTTCCAATATCTCTATCTCGGCCGGACATGTCGATAACGTCGTATCTATACACTGTAAACGAAAGCAATAGTTAACATTTTTTTGCAGTTTTATCTACATAATATTGTAAAACCTAAATTTAAATTAGTTTTCAAATAAAAATCTTTAAGATAGCTTTTACTACCTGCGAGTTTTAAAAACTTAAAAAGTCGATACGATTTTTACCTTAAAGCTTTTTTGGTTTCCTTCAAGAGATATTATAAAGCGTATTTTATATACAAGTAATTACTGCGTTATATACTTATTACCAATTAAATATTTCTTACCTTATGTAAAATAGACGAGTACAGGTACCGGTGTGTTACAAATCACAAAGAAAACAAAAAAACAATTAAAAAAGTCACTGTTTTAAAATTTTGGGTCAGTTTACAGGAGCAATCAATATACCTAAACACTATCTATTTATTCACTAAATATTATTAAAACATTGAACACACTATTCTTATCAAAATAGGTACTACAGTCATAAAAATAAACAATATTGAATAACACAATTATACGTTTCTATTGTTATGCGCCTAGCGACTGCGTTGCGTACTTTGATTTGATTGGTTGACTTCCTATAATCAGCTCGGCGAACCTTGATCCCTATGACACTGACAGTTATTCCCACGACACAACCTTGTAGTAGCGTCACCGTTATATTATAATCGAATTGGCGGTGTCTAAAAATGATATTTATTAATTTTAGGCAGATATATGCAATTACAATAATATCCCGTTGGAATTATAATAATTATTAACACTTACAAGAAATTATCTCAATCAGACTTTACGTTGACGTCCTGCAAAAGTTACTCCGTTTGGAAGATATCGACTAGTGCGGAAAAGTATCGATAAACAAATATCGAAAATGGAAACGAGTGTACAAAATACATCAATAGAGCACCTACGCTCTTAGTGTCAGATTTATAATCATTTAAGTTGTTTGCGATAATAAAATAAAGGAGATTTAACAAATTTATTGTATATACCTACTCAAATAAAACAAAAGCGGTTTATTTATGATTTTTTAATATACATTAATCTGAATCTGACAATGGTGTCACCGATTGCGTCTCAGACTCGGAATCCGAACTGCAGCTGCTTTCTCCTATGTTTATGATAAACGGCTGGTCTACTATATTGTCGTATCGCACGTCTCGATTCCAATCATCTAAGCATAGCTTTTTCGTCTTTTCAACCACTTTCCTCCAATTGTCCGGAGTCACTTGACTACATGCCTCTTGTAGCAACGTAAGCATTTTATTAGCTGTGAATGGTGGAGTGGTGTTAAGCCTGGCTGCACAACCTGAAACAATAATGGTTTAGATTGAAAATGATGCAAAGTCAAAGAGCGAGATCGGGGTAAGTACATTATAAGTACATAATTTTGTACGTTAAAAGTGTGTAATTGATATAAGCACATGGATAAAAATAAAAATGCAATTTGCTAGTGAAATAAAATAGCTTTAAATAGTACTAGCCGACTAGACAGTCACCAGTGACCTAAATAAAAACATGTTAAAATAAATACAAATCAACCCACCTTTGATCTGCGCCCATATCATTTCGATTGCATTATATTGGCAGTGGTAGGGCGGTAGCCGAATCACGGTGTGCCCTTTTGATTTTGCCATCTCATCCAAGAAATATTTCTTCTTTGTTTGCTGTTTATGAAGGTTCAACAATCTAACTAATTCCTTTTTCAGCATTTGAGTATTAGCTGCCACACCATTGTTTTGCAGCCACTCTATTATTTCGCCTTTATTGTTGTTCGCGGTAGGCGCTTTATTAATTTGCACAGAGTGGTATGGGGCGTTGTCCATTAAAATGTAGTGGGGCTCGTTTAAATTGTCTAATAGTTTTGTGAACCATTTCTTGAAATTCTCAAAATTCATCTCTTCGTGATAATCACTTGTTTTCACGGATTTGAAGGCCCACAAGCAGTTAGGTACAAAACCTTTGGCTGTGCCAGCGTGGCAGATAATCAAACGCTGGCCCTTGCCTTCTGGTGCTTTGGTACAGGATTTCTCTGTGTCGTCTGTCCATGTTTTGGAGACTGAGTGATTGGCGTTGAGCCACGTTTCGTCCAGATAAACCACCTTGTCCCAGTTCTCGATGTTTTTTATTTGTCGTAGAAAATCACACCTCATCAATCCAATGTCCTTCCGCTCCATTATCACTTTTCTTTTGTCACACTTCCCATAACGAAATCCACATTTTTTTATAACTTGTCTGAGAGAAGTGAATCCACCTTTAAATAAATCAGCCGATTTCAGCGACGCTAATAATTTTGTGCAAGTCGGCAGTTCACCTCGAAAATAATAGCCGTAAATATGGTTTCGTATCGCTGCCATGTCGAAATCATCGGGGTTAGTTACGGGTCGTGCCCTATTATGTTTTTTCTTCTTTGGAGTTGATAATTTGTTCTCCTCCATCGACGATTCGCCGAACTTCTCCTTTGTAATTCGGGAAACGGTAGCTTTGCCAATTCCCAAAGCATCAGCAACACGGTCGCGTACGTTGTCAAGTGGCAACAAAGGTCCGCCATTTTGTAGTTCGCGAGCAAAATAGTCACGCAAGCGTACAACAAACTCCCGCGTTTCACTGTTGAGTACAGTTTTTCTCAGTCTTTTCGGCATTTTGAAACACCAACAAACACAAAACAGCAACAATAACAAAAACAGAAAACAACAATAGTAACAAACAAAGGATTCCGTTGACACAAGAAAACACGTGGCGCATACAAGGCGTTAGCACTCGTACTGGCGTAGCGAACTGACAGTACTAGCGTAGTGACAGATCAGATAGTGTTGCTATAACTAAAATTTTAATTCACATTAAAATTATACAGTCCGACCATGTTACCTCTGCATCGGAATATTGGCAACCCCATATACAAATACACGGATACTTGTAAATATAACAAGCATTATAATTATAGTAATGTAGATTATATTTTAAAAACATGTTTATCGATGTGGCTGAATGCAAGTCACGCCTTTGCCTATAAAAAGTTGCGATATATCGACACGACCCGTCACTAGTATGAACTGTCATAGGGATCAAGGTTCGCCGAGCTGATTATAGTAAAGAAAGTAAACAAATAAACCGGGGGTTCCCCGCACTCTGGTCGGCGGCAAATGTTGCCAGACTAAGAAAACATGTTTCACAACAAAATTGATTTATATTTTTTTTGTTTTATTCTCGCTTTAAACATTTTTGAGTCGCGAGGCCCCTTGTACCGCGAGGCCGTAGGCGGTGGCCCACGTCGCCCACGCTTAACGCCGCCTCTGTGTCGGACCTCAGCCGGCTAAATCTGCATATCTTCTCGATTCTTCAGATGCCGGATGTAAAGTGGCCCATAAGATATTTCCCTAGCACTCCGGCTGACCCTCGGCCATCTACTTACTGCTCTGATATGGCCCTCACGGTGGGTATGAGTGTGTTAACCACGGTGTACCAATTTCGGCACTCAAAAGGACGCGCTACGCGCCTCTTTGCCCAGGTCTGCTTGTGCTGAGTTGACTGGTGGCCTTTTATATGTCACCCAGACGTTTGACGTTTACACCTAAGTAGGTATAAAACATGTATTTGACAAGTTGCAATATGTCACAGGCTACAGTGTGAACGCAAATGTGTTTTGTACTTGTTTACAACTTGTTGGCTATACATCCTATGTGAACGAAAAAGTATCTGAGATACATGTATAAAACAAGTATTGCGTTTTGATTAGTCTTCTCTACAAGTCTTCAACAAGTTTTGTATAAACATTCGTGGTGAAAACGAGGGGTTATATGCGTACAAACATTCCTACCATAGTAGGTAGTAGAAAAAATAACTGCTACCTACTGAGTTTGGTACATGTAATAAAATGTTTCTCAAATGCTGCTGTAATCTTGAATTGATAAAGTTATCTATTATAATTCTTACAGTATTAGGGGAAACCTGTATCTCCATAACACAGGCTACTTATAGTCTATTTAGGAGAGCAGTAACTCAACCAACCTATTGTAGAAGAACAAGCCCATGGTTTCTAATGTGCAACATTATTTATTCTGTGAAGCTACAATTGTGATTTTTTTTTATACAACTTAGGTGGCAGACAAGCACACGTATCAGTAAAAGTATATTATTTAAGTGAGTGTAATTTGTTAACATTTATAAAAAAGTGTGTTACATAATATAATTACATATTAAACAAATATGAAATATATATAAGTAAATAAATAAATAATTCTATTATGCTTTTGTTAGTTTTTAATAATCAATAATAATCAATAATCAATTTAATTCGTCAAACATAGGTAAAAAAGGTGTTACAATAAAAAATATAATGGTCTTCAATGTTTCGCCTAAAGGCATACGAAATAATACATTATTAGTTAATAAAGTTACATTATTAAAATAAAATTAAAATAAGCAATGTCAGTGAAAATTGAGATGCAATGTGCTAAGTCCATAGTCGCCAAAAATGTGCAATCCAATCAAATGTCAAAATATAATATTATGGAAATATGGTAAGTATACAAATCAAAATAGCAGATGTCAAATGTTATCATTTAAAAATTCATTAATTGAGTAATAAGTTTTGTCAACTAGAAAGTTAAATAGGCTACGCTTGTATGCACTAATATTTGAGCATGTCCTAATATGTTTTGGGATTTTATTATATAATTTTGGTGCCATTGCATAAAAGCTCTTGTGGAGAAATGTGGTTCTAGTGCTCAATAGGTGCAGTTTGTCGGAGCGACGTTGACTATCCACGATATCAAAAAGATGCATATTAGTCTTTACGAACACATTAACTTCATATATATACAGAGACGGTAAGCTTAAAACTCTCAGTGCATGCTGCTTCTCTGCTACTCAAAGGTTTGCTGGGAGAGAACGCATTTTGAGTTAAGCTCGTCTTTGTACATATTTGTGATATATATATATTTTTTTTGTGTATGACCTCTGTACTGATTGTGTGCAATAAAAAATTAAGAAATAAAATGTGAATACGAGGAGATTTTAAAGACTACGCTATAGAGGGATAATGACTCTTTACCATTCATTTATGTTAAATATTTATGGATTGTGCTTTAATATGGGGTTCTTCAAGAGGGGCATCAGAAAGTTTCTTCGTGGTCGGCAGCGCGAGTTTAAAACCCCGTGGCCTTCAACAACCACTTCCCATCAGGTGGGCCGTGTGCTTGTCTAGGTGGCAGACAAGCACACGGCCCACCTGGTGGTATATAAAAAAATACTGACAATGCATTCCATATGCCAATGGCCTTCACCGTAAAATATTGTACAGGTACATAACAGTTAGTATACGTTATAAAAACCACGTCATTTCTGATAACATAATCATTTATTCTCACATTAATTCGTCTCACACTAGCGTCACATTATAAACATAATTACAATTAACAATAACATTGCCACGATTAGCACATTGTACCGTTTGATCAATAAATAAAATGCACATCTCAAAATGCTCAACTTAAAACTTGTAACACTTAACAACATAATAATACTTGACTTATCACCTTTTCAGCATCGGTCTGGAAACAAAAAATAATATCAGCCAAGTATAATAACAACCAATAGCCTATTTTTTATATAGGACACGTCAATTAGACTTCGCGTGGCCTGATGGTAAGCTGAAGGCAAAGTCTCAGAAGAGAGGGTCACTATTATATACATATTATTAATTTATATTTTGACATTATTAACTGACATAATTATTTTTTGACATTATTTTTATCTAATTATAAATCTGACATAAATAATTGAATAATTGTTATTTCTTATGATATGACGTGTAATGAATTATTGGAAATTATTGTTATATGTACTGTTACTACTTTTATTATTTTTATTATTTTTTAATTAATAATATTGTATACTTAAGAACCGTCATTAGTTTTGAAGCATGATGTATTGTAAATCCAATTATTATTATTATGTTACTACTCTGTCGCATTGGGCAATACCTGTAATGACACAGTATGTATGAATAAATAAATAACTAAATAAATAAATATTATATTTAAATAAATAAATATTATATCATGTTACAATGGTGTGTTAGAGAGATGAACTATAGGTGTAATTAAAAGGTCTATTTGCACCTTAAAATTAATACAATGTCTACCGCTCCAGCTAAATCAATCCTAATCATATTCAGTATGAAAGTTTATCACACTGCTTGCACATGGCCAATGGCAAGTTTGCTGGAAATTGGTACAAGGATAGAAAGCCTAAGACCCTTACTAATAAAAAATTTACACAGGGTATATACAGCTATTATATTCAAATTATGTACAGCAGAGTAGAATTTGAAGTACCCTATCTCTGCCCTTGCGGTGTCGTACAAGGCGAATAAGGCATATGGCTGTTTAACATCAGACAGATATATACAGCCCAGACTCAGCCTCAGATGCATAGTTCGAGTCAACAATAGTGCCAGGAATACGGCAATGGGCTCACCCCCTATTACGTGGGACCGAATTTATTCAATGTGAAATGTGTGTGTTAAATCAACTTTGCCTAAACCTACGGGGATAAAGGCGTGATTATATGTATGTATGTATGTATGTAAATTATTATATAAAAGCTGTATATAGCCTGTAATTTTTTATTTGTAAGGATTTTGGGCTTCCCTGAAATTACATCAATGGCGCTCGGATGAATGATGGTGAACATTGTTGTGTAAAAAATATTTACATACATACATACGTATAATCACGCCTTTATCCCTGGAGGGTTAGGCAGAGGTGAATTAACACCCACATTTCACCAATAATTGTATTCGGTCCCACGTAATAGGTGGTAAGCCTATTGCCGTATTCCGGGCACTATTGTTGACTCGAGCCACGCATCTGAGGCTGAATCTGGGCTGTATATATCTGTCTGATGTTAAACAGCCTATCCCTTAGTCGCCTTGTACGACACCACATGGTAAGAGATGGGGTGGCACTAATTCTACTCTGCCGGAAACCACGCGGCAAAAAAATTATAAGTTAGTAAAATCTTACTTTTTTTGAAACCCAAACTTGCTAAGCAACGTCGGTTGGTTGCTAGGCAAAGACGCCGTTCTCTTCAATGCGGTTGACTTAGGGGCACACTTCTTGACTCCGTTCAACTGCGACCTCTGGGATGAACTGCTCGTTTGCATAAAGCTATATTTGGGAGGCGATGCACCGAAAGACGCCTGTAACAATCAAATCAGTAAAACGAAAATACCTCACTGATGCAGCAGTAGTGAGTCTTTCTTCGGCCAATTGGCTTTTACGTGTACGACTACCACATATTCCCCCATATCACGGGCCGGTCCATTAATCACGTGATGTTTTTAGGGTATTTTTAACCCAATGGTGATACGTCATGAGGTTTTAGACTACCCTCTCTCACCCCCCCCCCCCCCCATATCACGTGTATATATGGGGCAACTTTTAAAAAATATCAGAATACTCACTATGTTTGGGTTATTTATAAAAAATAAATGCGTGATATCTCAGTATACACGTACCTACCCCTGGTGATATTTAGTAATTTTTTCCGAACCCCTCCCCCTGTTGAACGTCACGTAATTAATGCACAGTCCCCAACATGCTAAAGCACTACATTGAATGGAGTAAGAATTTTCTATACATTAGATACTAGCTAAAATTCGCAGTTCTGGATGTCGATTATCGCGACTTTCGATCATACACTGTTTTTTTTATACCACTTAGGTGGCAGACAAGCACACGGCCCACTTAATGAAAAGTGGTCACCGTGGCCTATGGACATTTGTAACACTAGAGGAGTCACAGTCGCGCTACCAACCCTGTAAGTACAGAGTTTCTGTACCGTCAATGTAGAAGACAAAGCAGGACAAGCCTTTAGTCTTCCCACTGACAGCACAAATTCTCCAGTGAGCTCTGACTACTCACCGCTGGGAACACAACACGAAGTTATTATAGCCGCTGTATTCTGTAGGGCGGAGGTGTTTCCCAATTGCTCAATTGGGCGGAAATACCTCCGTGTCCTACCTCCTTGGAATTACATAATAGTATTGATAAACTAAATCTACTAACCTGCGAATCAGTAGGTGTAACTAAATCCTCCAAAGGATATGTGTTCTCTATCACAGATTCCTCACTCATAGCACTATCAAACTGTGGCACTTCAGGTTTTAACTTAAACGGATTCCGACCTCTCGGACTTGGCTCTAAAATAGGACTAGGAGGTTGCACAGGACTATTGAATGGGGAGTTCTCCTTCTGAGACTCTTCTAGAGGCTCCTCAGAACAGTGAGTCTGGTCAGAACTGTCTAACTGTTGAGCTGATGGGGACTTAACAACTATAAACGGATTCCGATTGGTCCTTTCCGGGGACTCTTCACTAGTAATACTGTCTTTCGAAGTATTCTTGTCTGTAGTTTCTTGATTGCTTGAGAAGAACTTACTCTCAACCACATTACCTTCTATTACTGTTCTAGGAAACCTACTAAGTCTTTTTAACATGGAATATGTACCATTCTTCATACATTTTCTAAAAGATCTCTCTTTGTTTTCTAGTACTGGAGATTTTTCTTTGCTATCTTTGGTAGCGCCATTTAGAAGCGCTGTATCGTGAGGTCCTTGAGTATATTGCGTTAAATCTTCGCTTTCGTTATCACAGTTCAATTTAGGTTTCTTTGTTGCTGGTTCTACGCAATACATGTTGCTTAAAGACTGTATTGACAATCTGAAAGAAGAAAAGACATGAAATATATTGAATTTTGTTTATCATCTGACCGGTTTTGTCTCACGGCATTCTCAGAGGTTTGTATTGGTACACACACATACACATATTCACGCCTTTATCCCCGGAGGGTTAGGCAGAGGTGAATTAACACCCATATATCACCAATCATTGTATTCGGTCCCACGTAATAGGGGGTGAGCCTATTGCCGTTTTCCAAGCGCTATTGTTGACTCGAGCCATGTATCTGAGGCTGTATATTTCTGTCTGATGTTAAAATCCCCTATCCCATGGTCGCCTTGTACGATAACGCATGGAAAGAGATAGTGTGGCCCAAATTCTACTCTACCGGGGACCACGCGGTAGTTTACCAATAATTCAATATAGCAGATACCACCATGCGCCACCAATCAACAGTATTATCATTCAGAAATAAAATGATCTGTGTATGGGGGTTATGCCCCCATGATGTTGGGGGCCAAACCAAAATCACCTGGATAACATGATCCCTCAGCCGTCATGACCCGCATAAACAAAGAGTCGAGAAAACTCAAAAACGCTTTCTGCACAGCTAAAGTACATTGTCAAACATTTGACGATGCCGTAAGGCGAAACCGGTCAATACCCCTAGCACGAAAAACTTTAACGTTAACGTTTAACGTTCACTCGATACGTTTACGATACGATTACGAAAGTTTTTTGTGCTAAGCTCCCTTGGTGTTGCACACGTCCATAGGATACGGTAACCACTTTCCATCAGGTGGGCCGTGTGCTTGTCTGCCAACCAAGTGGTATAAAAAAAAAGGTGGGGTGGGAGCGGCAGCGGGAACGACGAAGGATCGCAAGCCAAGCTGCCCGCGTACAGAGGCAACTCGAGCGTCAGAGGTCGATGAATGACCTCCGCCCCCCATGAGCGCAGGCCTGGTGGTGACGGGTGGAGCCGCCTGTCACCTGTCTACCTCACCTTTAGCACAGGCGCCGTGCGTTTTAGTCGGTTCGAGTCCGACATAGCTTCTCACACCGGTTCTGGCGGGGGGCTATTCGTGGGGATATTTTCGCACGTAAAAACAAGTGTGTTGCTCTGTGTACATTTTCAAATTATTTTCAAGTCATTATACACTAGATATTTACCCTTCATCCTGCGTCTGCGTCTCAGGTACATATTTGCTAACTAAATTGACAACTTTTTTCTTGGGCCTAGTGGTCGGAACGGCGATAATCGGCTCTAGTTTCTTAACCTTTTTCTGCCAAGGCCGTGGTTCGTCGATGTGCGGTCTGAACTCAGAGCGCCATATAGATGGGTGGCTGGATACACCTTTGTCTTTCCAGCTGTCTGTCTTCACAGGTTCATTCTGTAATTGAAAGTTATACCATGTACAGTCACTCTCAGAAATAATAATACAATGATAATAATATTTATTTATTTTCTTCCACAAAGGTAGGTTCAGAAAATCCATTAATACACCAATTGAAATTGGTGAATACTACCCAACTTTCTAACGATATTTACACATATTGAGAACTCACTTGTACTTTTCCACACCTTTTTTCTTACAGCGAAACCAGTCAGGTCTAATAACAAATTAAAAATACTGTGGAAATGTACAAGTGAGTTCTCAATACATGTAACAACAAATTCCACCAAGTGCTATCAATGAACAGTACATAATTATATTGAAATAGATTATTAAATAAATGGATGTGTAATTCTTTTCGTAATTTTCTAATTCGTCAATGTAGTTGTATTTTTTTTAATTAGTTTATTTTTTATTAGTTCGCTCGGTCACACCCACTGGATTAATCTTATTGGGGTCCTTATTGGCAATTTTAATTTTCTTACTTGTTTGAAAAAAAAATTTTTTTTTCTCCTGACGGAAAGTGGTTACCGTGGCCTATGGACGTGTGTAACACCAGAGAAGCCACACTCGCGCTGCCGACCCTGTAAGCACAGAGTTTCTGTGCCGTCAGTGTAGAATACAAAGCAGAACAAGCCTTTAGTCTTCCCACTGACAGCACGAATTCTTCAGTGAGCTCTGGCTACCCTACTCACCGCCGGGAACACAACACGAAGTTATTATAATCGCAGTATTCTGTAAGGCGGAGGTACTTCCCCAGTCGGACTGCTGAATTGGGCGAAAATACCGCCGTGTCCTACCTCCTGTAATACCGCCGTGTCCTACCTCCTATTGTATAGGATATATTGTCAAGGATATGCGATTTTTATGATTAGACAATAAATTTCTCGGTTTATTAGGCGGCTTATTAGATAATAAGCCACAGAATGCACGGTTTAAAGTTTATACTGCGTAAATCGAATCGTTTGTTTACAAAGCATTTGGATCAATTTAGTTTAGGTGTTAAGATGGTTGGTAATACCTACGGCGACTGCTCCGCCGTGAGCACTGGCTGCAGTATGTCACTTGCTCTCAGCGCGTATCATGGGAGCCGTATAGCGCTCCCTCACACTATAGTAGAAAAACTTAGTAACCTTTTCTTTGACTGGGGAATCAAACACCGGACAGATGTCTCACCAAGGATGAAAGTGTCGGAATAAAGAAACTACCTTATTATTGCAGTAATCCGGATGCCAGTCGTCCATTTTCTTCAATGAGAAAGGGTCTACATTGCCGAGAGCCAGTTGAAATGCGATTTTGGGGTCCAACAATTCACCAGCATTAACACACAATGCTTGCTCAATATCTGGAAATTTCACAATGAAACTATAATACAGTTAGGAGAAAGATTCTTGAGTTACACTTTTTTTTTACGTGCGCAAAATCCCCACGGATACCCCACGGAGCCGGTGGAAGAGGTTATGTCGGACTCGAACCGACTAAAACGCACGCCGCCTGTGGGTCGTGTTTGGTTGCCGGAGGTGAGGTTGACAGGCATATCCTACGCACCTCGGCCGACCCAGGGTCATCTCTCACAATCTGGCCCTCCCCTCGGGTGTGGAGACCACAGAGTCCCCAACTCGTCCCCGGAAACGAGGAGGCGCGCCAGGCGTGCTTCTGCCAGGGTAACAGGCGGCTCCACCAGTCACCCCCAGGCCTGCGCTCATGGGGGACGGAGGTCGTTCATCGACCTCCGACGCCCGAGTTGCCTTCGTACGCGGGCAGCTTGGCTTGCGATCCTTCGTCGCAAACGCTGCCGCTCCCGCCCCGCCTCCTCCTTCACGAACATTACTTGCTCGCAGAAGGAGGCGCGACAGAATGCCTGTCCAAAGAACTACGCTATTACCACTACTGCTGCCAGTAGGTGACACTGTTAACTAGACAAGCCCTCTGCCCATCTGTGTGAGCATATTTCCCCTTATAACTACTGTCAAAGATGTTCGCTCAAGTTAAGCCTCGTGGTTCCCGGCAGAGTAGAATTTGGACCACCCCATCTCTTCCCATTCGGTGTCGTACAAGGCGACTGTAGAATAGGGCTGTTTAACATCAGACAGATATTACAGACTCAGCCAAAGATGCATGGTTTGAATGAACAATATTGCCCGGAAGATAGTAATAGGCTCACCTCCTATTACGTGGTCTCAATTCAATTGATGAAATCTCTCTGCCTAACCCACCGGGGATAAAGGTGTGGTTATATGTATGTATAAATTTTCGTATGATATACGACAGATTTACGTGCTCTTCGAGGCATGGTAACACCCAGATATTTATGCATACAAATATTTACACTGAGCAGGAATCGAACCCACGCTCTTTACGTAACAGTCGAATGCACTACGGTCAACAGAGGCTGTATGTTTTCTTGTACTTTAACTTACATGATCTGTACTAAATAAAATGATCACCTTCATCATCAGGTTCAGTCAGTCGCACCATTTGTCTCTCCAAAGGATCATAAACATATTGATGTTTAAAAGTCGCCTCAGCTTTGAGAAAACTCTCCCGATACTCATCCGTCACAACCAGTGACATTTTGTTAAAAAAACTTGGCAATTTCTTGAGGGCCTGAAATTAGACCAATGTCAATATTACAATTGTACAAGTATTTTAGGAGGTAGGACACGACGGTATTCCCGTCCGAATTGAGCAATCCGACTGGGGAAGTACCTCCACCCTACAGAATACCACGGCTATAATAACCTCGTGTTGTGTTCCCGGCGGTGAGTAGGGTAGCCAGAGCTCACTGGAGGGTTATTGTGCTGTCAGTGGGAAGACCAAAGACCGGTCCCGATTTTGTGTTCTGCACTGAAGGCACAGAAAATCTCTATTCTTACAGGGTTGGCAGCAAGGATGTGACTCCACTGGTGTTACACACGTTCATAGGTCACGGTAACCACTTTCCATCAGATGGGCCGTGTGCATGTCTGCCACCTAAGTTGTATATAACAAAATCGGCGTATATCATGAGCACAGTCACATCACATGTACTCTATATATGCAATACGCGTTTTTAGGGTCCCGTACCTCAAGAGGAAGTCAAAATCAAAGTCAAAAATCATTTATTCTGCATAGACCATTAAATCGGCACTTACAAAACGTCAATGAAAAAGGAAACATGAAAACCAGTTTAGTAAATGGACCACACCGGTTCGAAACGCGGCCCCGACCTGAGAAGACTCCAGCAAGAAACTCAGCGGGCATTTTTATTTTTGGTCTATTTACAAACATACACTTACTCTATTTAATCTAAATACAAAAATTTACTTGAGTAACATAGTTGACCGAACAGCTCATTTCCAAGCTTGTTTATCATCCAAGTATTCTTGGATTTTCTAATAGCCTTTCTGGCACAATTTACTTTTAACTACATTTTTAAATCTATCCACAGGTAAATCCCTAATTTCATTAGGGAGCTTGTTAAAAAAGCGGTACACAGTTGCCAGGGAATGAATGTCTAATTTTTTCAAGTCGACTACCACAGTCTACAAGAGTCCAACTCGCACTTGACGAACTTTTTTTTGGGTCTCGTCTCTCTCGCGACTTGGGGTCATCACCAGTGCAAGGCAATAACTGTATTGTACATATGTACCTCTACCAGTGGGGACGCCGCCATTGAATGAATGGGGTGCTCCGAGGTACGACAACACTTAGTCCAGTGCAAAGATACATTCCAATGCAAAGATGCATCGACGGCTACCCCTTTGCGTAGCCCACGAATGCATTACCTCCTCACTACAGAGGATTTCATCAGATAGAACCCTCTAGTTCAAGCAAAAATTAAATTGTAAATAATTACTTACATTAGCAAAAATGGAGTCTTGTGTAACAGTGACAAACTGGCGCGCTTTAGCCAGCCCTATACCCGGCAATGACGCCAAATAAGTCACATCCGACATGATGCACATCTGTCTAAAACTTGTTAAATGAATAGTTCTCTATTGGACATTTCATCACTACATGGTAATTTTGCTGTTTCAACTAAAGTGCCAGTACCTTCCAAGTCCATTTAGAATATTACCTGTAAGATATAAAACTCTTTGTAATGGATGGATGGATGGAAAGAGGATACTTTTTGTCCGCACCTAGCCTCTTTACTTGAGCCGTTGTGTGTAAACTCTGACATATTGATCATAATTCATCATAGAACAAAATATATCCTACTAATATATGTATTGAGATGTGAAGATTGTACACTGTTGGGCCCTGCCCTAACCAACTCCCCTGTCTGTGGCTCTGAAGGACCACTCACTTGCAAATCAGTGTACCTGCTAACAGATGAAATTCTATCGTACGTTTTTACTTGGGTTTAGAGGTCTGACAGCAGTCGCTAACGTTAAAGTCACACAAACAAATTCAAACACAAACAAAACATAAGGCTTCAAAGTGAAAATTTTGTACACAACCAGGAATTCACTCTTTTAGCAGGGTGACTACTTTTTTTCTCCGCTATAAACAGTAGAAATAAGTTACCTTAGTACATCCAAACAATATCAGGTCAGAGTCTTCAGTGATCACCAGCTGGGCTATATTCTTAATGTTTAGGTACGCAAGTTGAGCGTCTGCCTCGTACGGCGCTACTATGCAGTCCACATTGCGCTTCCGACACTCCTTGATGAGGCCCCAGGGCCATTGCGTGGGTATATCCACACTGCGTCTCATGTATGATCGAGCTTCTTCTGTCTAAACAAAAATATAACAACTAAACAAGACATCACTTACTTATTACAACTTGAGCATTTACAAAATATTTTTTAAAACATAAATCATGCCAAAAGTATTTTTTTTATACCACTTAGGTGGCAGACAAGCACACGGCCCACATGATGGGAAGTGGTTACCGTGGCCTATGGACGTATGCAACACCCGGGGTGTTACACTCGCGCTGCCGACCACGAAGAAACCTTCTAATACCCCTCTTGAAGAACCCCATATTGTAGGTGCATGGGAAAACCGCATATTACTTAAAGACACAACAGGCAATGGCGTGAAAATTGATGTGTATTAAAATTTTATACAACAAAATAATAGTGGTTAATTGTTATTACACTAATATTATAAAGAGGAAGGGTTTGTTTGTTTGAACACGCTAATCTCAAGAACTCGTGCTTTCAATTAAAAAATCTGTTCCGTATTCAATAATATGTTTATCGACGAAGGATTTAGGCTATATATCAACACGCTACAACTTAAGGTCGCGGAGCAGTGATGAAAAATATCAACAAATCCGGCAAAAGTGTTTTAAAATTAGTCATGGACGAAGCTGGGGAAGTCAGGTAGATTTTTATAACTTAAAGGATGTTTTTATAGGAAATAATTGCATATATGGGTATCACTAGCTCTATCAATTACCATCAATGATCAGGATAACTAGAAGAATAGAATTGAGACTCGGCTTGGGGCATGTAATCATAATATGGATAAATTTATTTATTTATTTTTTTATACCACTTAGGTTGCAGACAAGCGCACGACCCACCTGTTAGAAAGTGGTTACGGTGCTTATGGACGTGTGCAACACCAGAGAACCCACTCTCGCGCTGCGGACCCTGTAAGCACACACAGAGACTCTGTGCCGTCAGTGTAGATGACAAAGCAGGACAAGTCTTTAGTCATCCCACTGACAGCACAACATTCTCCCAGTGAGCTCTGGCTACCCTACTTAACGCTGGGAATACAACACGAAGTTATTATAACCGTGGTATTCTGCAGGACGGAAGTACTTTCCCCAGTCGGACTGCTCAATTTGGCGGAAATACCGCCGTGTCCTACCTCCTCCGGAATTACACGCACACTGACACTACCTTACAGGGGAGACCTAATGCATAGTGCCGCTGCCGTAATCTAATATTGACAAACTAATTAATACAATTCCTTTACAATAACGTTACTATTTTTCCGATAAATAAGAATAAGATGCCATTGGGAATTCATTCCGATTACATGTATCAACTCGCTGCGACAAGGTTTTTTTTTTATCTAGGACACGCCAACTTGACTTCACCTCGCCTGATGGTAAGCTAAAGGCAAAGTCTCAGGAAAGAGGGTCACCATTATAGACACTAAATAATGTTACAATGGTGGCACTCAACTTGGCGGCCTCATGTGTTGAGCGCATGCAGTGTAACAAAATGACAGGTAAATCTATGTCCTGATACTTACACTGCTACCATAAATACTTCTGATTATTTTCTGGAAATCGAAAATAGCTACCTACTCCTATCACGCATTCTTTTCGACCGGGCTGCAAGGGATATGCCTGTCAACCTCAACTTCGGCAACCAAAACAACCCACAGGCGGCGTGCGTTTTACTCGGTTCAAGTCCGACATAACCTCTTCCACCGGCTCCGGTGGGGAGGTATCCGTGGGGGTTTTGTCGCACGTAAAAAAAAAAGAAAAAACCAACTCCTATCACTGGTAAATACTTATTAACACTTGTAAGTTTTTAATGCTACAAAAAGGAAAGTATTATGATAAATTTACCTTGCCAAGACTTAATAGTTCAGCTGCCCTCTTCTTAGATATGTCTCTTGATCTGAAATAATAAATGTATTATATGTAGCATCATTGCCATCTGATCAACATAACCAACCAGCAATATTGATATATTAATAGAGACTAGGTTGTCACAGTTTTCAGGACTTACAATTTTTTTTTTATTTATTTAAACTTCATGCACATATGTACACAGGCGGACTTAATGCCACAGACATTCTCTACCAGTCAACCCAATAGTTGGTGCAGAGAATAACAAAGAATAACAAGGTAGGTGCATTATGAAAGGTAACTAGGTAAAATATATTTTAATACATACATATATACATAAATATATAAATAAAATATACATACACATAATAATATCGAACCATACATTGATAAATACACACATCAACAAAGTCTAGGGAACAAGGACTTTTCTAGTTTTTATTTAAAAACCCTTTCTTGTAATAGTGAGTGTTTTATATCAATAGAAGGGTATTTTTATACCGTTTTTAATTTTAATTATAATAAAAACATTCTAATATAAAAATTTGTTTTTTTTAAGAAAGAATTGAATAGTGCCAATATTGAGTATTACAACCTTCTATGATTAGGCACAAAAATAACGAGGTAGTAAGAAATACAGTAATTAACCGTACTTTAAACGTTTTTAATAATCTGTAGGACCTCCTAAAGCATTAGCAACAGCTCGACAACGGCGTGGCATACTTAGTATGAGATTGTCAATCATCGTCTGTGGAATATGGCTCCATACACTGCAAAGGTGTAAAAAAAGTTGTTCTTCAGTGTTCAGATTTTCCAAAGAATCACTGAAAGCTCTTCTCCCAAGCAAATCCCAGGCATGCTCTATGGGATTGAGGTCGGCAGACTGAGCAGGCCATTCCAACGTCGTCATATTGTGCTCGCTTAACGCATTGACCACTACCCTCGCGGTGTGTGACCGAGCATTATCTTGCATGAACATAAAATCTTGACCGAACTGCTGTCGATGAGGGATTACCATGGGGTGTATAACCTCCTGAATGTATTGGTTTGCATTCAAATTGCCCCGTATCCAAACGAGGTCGGTCCTTCCACCAAGGCGAATTCCAGCCCATACCATGATTGTTCCACCTTGGTAAGGATGAACTTCTTGCGGATTCTGGAGACGACTCCGACGTCCAGGAACTCGCCATATACGCACTCTTCTCGAATCAGGATGAAAACCGAAGCAAGATTCGTCGGAAAACAGAACCCGTGCCCATTGATGGTCAGTCCACTGTAAATGTGCGTTAGCCCACAATAAGCGACGACCTCGATTTCCACGTCGAAGAGCTGGAACCCTAAGCGGTCTGCGAGCATAAAGATTGGCTTCGTGTAGTCTTGTTCTGACAGTTTGATCGCTAATAACCACTTGATGCTGAGACTGGAGGCCTGCGACCAACTGACGAGCAGTAATCGTGGGTTGCCGCCTTACGGAATTTTGCAAGAAACGATCTTGTCGCGGGGTAGTAACCCTATTTCGTCCCCTGTGACGTTCGGCAACATCCCCTGTAGACCTGTAGCGTGCCCATAATCTGCAAATTACACTTGGTTGGGTGTTGACAGCATCCGCTACGTCGCGTTGAGTTCGTCCAGCTTGCAGCATACCAACAGCCCTTAACATCTCTTCGCGACTTAAATGACGACGTGACATGATGACTACAGTCACAAAAATGCACAAACCATACGTAAAAGACGTATTATTGATAATAAACGTTATTTACAATCAAAAAAAAATATTTTTATTTTGCCTCAGAGAAACTGCACAATCAAACACTTTCAAAAGTTTTCCCTCCATATTCGAAAATCATTACTTATTTAAATTTATTTTTAAATTTCGAACAACTCTGTAATCTACTTTATTCTATTTTTATTTATTTGCTGCCAGTTATTTGCAAAACAAGATTTACACGAAAAAAAATAATTGGGGTCATCTTGTTCCCTAGACTTTGTTGAGGTGTTTATAATTACAATGAAGTTTCTTCCAATTTATCCAGCATGAGCTTCCGAACTCCCAATTTTAATGTGTGATGGCTTGTGGCCCCCTGATCCCGAACATAACAAATGCCATAGATGTTCATGGCATTTGATATGCCAATGGGACACATATATGTCCACACTCCTGTATATCCCTAAAGGGGTAGGCAGAGGAGTATTGACACCCACATTCCGATAACTATGATTTTCAGTACCATGTAATAGGGGCCAGTCTATTGTCGCCAAGCAGACATGTAGTCATGGACTATGTTTACTGTCAGATGGAGAACAGCCCTACCCCTTAGTCGCCTTCTTCAACACCTACGAGAAGAGATAGAGTGGCCTTACTCTACTCCACCAGGAACCTACACAGCCATACATACATTTTTTTTTATATAGAACACATCAATTAGACTTTGCCTTGCCTGATGGTAAGCTGAAGGCAAAGTCTCAGAAAAGAGGGTCACCATTACTTATACATACCATGTGACAATGGTGACACTCAGCTTGATGGCCTCATCATATGCTTTTTACGCCTCGCTTAAAGCGCCCGGGACTGTAGGAACTACATGGGCTATGTAGCACCTTTCACACTTCAACTATATTCAGTTTAGATTCAATAAATATATAGCGCATTAAAAATTTATTCTTTAATTAGGTATAACTTTACCTAACAAAATGGTACAACAAGCAATACTTAGTCCATGTACTAATCAAATAACCTGCCCCTGATTGTTCACGGTGCAAAAGTGCCAATTGCTGCGTTGCCATGTTGGATGCCAATGGACATCCTTTGGACCAGGAACGACCTGGAACGAGTGTCACCGGTCGCCTCGATGAGCCTCTGTCCGATTTCTTTAATAAGGCTAACAAATATACAATAAATATCAAAAAAACACTTACTCTCTCCTCTTTGTTTCAGTCATTGCTTTAGCAGGTAAGTGCCTGCCGTCAAATACTAATATCGGCTTTATATTCTTAGAGAGCAGCATAGTTACATACTTCAAACAATATTTTATATACCTGAAAGAAATAATAATACTTTAAGAACACAACTAATGTAATTATTTTGTTTAAGTAGTCTTTAAAATTAAAAATTTGTATGCCAACCACTGGTGAATTAAGCCTGGAAGGCAATCCCAAAGACTTCTAGAGAGATAATGTTCTATAGGTTATGTACAAATATTATTACCATAATAAACTTTAAATAAATGTAGCAGTGGCAAAATATCAACTTACATATCAGTATCTTCTCCTCGAACTAACTTATCCGCGCATGCAAATGCTCCTTTGTGCAACCAACAGTACGAATCTATTGCTACTGTACAACCACTAAATTCGCTGACGTTGGTTCGCCTAGAGGCTTTTTCTATAAATGGTAATAATCCAGTGATACCCATAATTGCAATTATTTACTATATAAACATCCTTCAAGTTATAAAAATGACAACTAAGCCTTATTGTTTTGTTGTATAAAATTTTAATACCAGATGACGAAATGTCAATATTCGCGCCATTGCCCGGCTGGGTTGCCATCTCGAATGTTTATGCTGCCGTGTTTTGGGATCTGGATTGCCGTGTTTTGGAATAATAACTACAAAATGCCGTGTTTATTTTTATTTATTTTAAATTAGCCTTCCATCCACGAGGATGACAATTATCGTGACTTTCTGTCATATCTCCGGTTTTACTCAACCAATTGCGATGAAATAAATGTAGGATTTATAAGTCTTACTAAGGCCTTTCAAAAATTCACATGAACATCCGGTTAGCAGTTTGTTGCCCCATCGCGATCAAACAGATAAACAGGCAAGAATTCTAAATTTTCATGTTCAGTGACGTTAATACACATAACATAACTCAAATATTTTTTAAGCATCTCCAATGTACAGATTTGTATTTAATTAACATGAATTAACACGTAAGACAACATGATATAAAAACATTACTTATTAATTTTCAGTCATCATACCGTCCTCACGATCCTTGCTAATACTAAACTTTGCTCACACATCAAACCTCATTAATTTAAGTAAATTAACAGCAGTGAGTATATATTTTAAATGAAAATTCTTTTCAACAACCCTATGTCGAATGCGCGTTGGGATTTCCCTGCGCATGGAGCATCGTTTCTATTATTTAATAAAAAATAATAGAAACGACTATACTTCGTCTAGTGTGTAGTGATATGTGTTATAATGACTGAACTTGTTGAGTATTAACCAAATTATGGGAAAATTAGTAATGTTACGTGCACGGGGTACAATTAAATGCCGTTTACTCAACGAAGAGATTTATTAGCTCACCACAAACTAGACAATTAGATCACTAGTACACACAGTACTTCTTCAACAGTTCCAGTCGCTCAGTAGTTCACAGTAGTCCACAGTCGTTGCTCAGGTCACAGGTAGAATCTTCTTCGGTCGCTTAAGTTCGCTGTGTTCGTTATCGATCTCAAAGACTGAATGAATTGTGTTGCTATGCGAGCATGTTTTTATACCTCTCAATTAGGAGGATCGAATTATCTAGAAAGTTCGTGAGCGATAAAAACCTATTCTTTTGATCTTGCCGCCGTCGCTGACCTTCGAGTAATTTCTCGATATTTACCTATTGTTTGTTTATATTTGAGAGTGTAGGTACTCGTAGGTAGGTTGTGACTTTTTGTTGATGATTCTAGATTTTTCTATGCCAATCGGTAGAGTACCTCGTCACTAACAATGCGTTTTTATTTCTTGAAGATTCGATTATTAGTTTTCGAGATATCGACGGCGGTCGTAACAGTAATAATTGGATAGTCGTGTTTTAGAACACGGCAATGATCACACTGCCGTATACAGCGTTTTAGTGCCGAAAAGACTCAAATTGCCGTGTAACACGGCAATTGCCATGTAAATGGCAACAATGTCAGGTTGCTTTTTCTTTTATTTGTAACATTTTTGCCATGAATACTGGACATTTGTTCCATATCTTCATTTTGATTATTTAAATTTTATTATTATATTTATACAGAGTTCTTTATGAATTATTGTTATATATTTGGGTTGAAAATATTTTTATAGCAATAATCATCATGTCGGCTTTTTAAAAACAATATTTTGTAACAAATTCTGTGATTTGAAGTGTGATCCTTTAGTTTGCCGTATAATTGATCCTTACCAGCGACACTATCGTATGGTGTAATAATAAAGGATATATATTTTTTTTAAATCAACGAATTCGATTCTCAGCTAGGATTATTGGTTTTGACTCCTTTGAGCATTTTTCGCTATTCCTTATAAGTAATTTCGGATTTGGCCATCCAATCCCTTTTGGAAAATTGATCCTGTATATACTACGATGTATACAGACAGAATCTATCACACAAAAATCACTTTCAAAAGTTGCAAGAATACACCGTATTTTGACACATTTTTAAGTTATCCCTTAGTTTTTCACTGTGTTACAAAGAATCTGAAATTTCTTGTTCTTTTTTCATAAGCATTATGTAATAAGTTACTGTGCCGAAGAATCGTCCACCACCAGACATTGTAGAATCATTTTGCCATTTACCAGCAGTTATTCCTATTTCTAAGAGAGAAAGAAAGAAAGGAAGAACCATTTATTATACACACTTACAATACCTACACATTAAAATAAAATCCACAATCGGAACATAAGACGAGAAAAACATAAAAAGTAAAATGCAAAAAAAACATAACTTAAAAATAATACAGCAATTAACATGTAGGTAGGCATATAGGCAGGTATGCTGTGCTCGCACCAACCTGACCGCACTCCGACACAGCAGTTTTCTAGTACAACTCTAGTTCTAACACTTTATCATACCATTTCAAATCCTAATAGACAAACGTTTTTGGTAGGTACTAGGTACGGACCGAACCACTGAACTTGGCACTTGGCACGCTCCGAACGATATTTAACCGACTGTTGCGCATAGTGCACCGGTCCACCGTACATGGTTCAGTTGATCGGTCCGCGCCCCCTAAAATCCAACCACACGTCCTGATCGACCACCTGAATCTCGTGGGGGGTGGACACACGGAAACAAATTTACTGGCGTGGCTAACGTGGCTCTGGTGAAATTTCTTGAAAAACTTGACATTGGCGTCTCGCCATTAATAATTTTATAAACATTTAAAATTTACTTGACATTGGCAAAATTACAGCGCTTTGCTGAAGAGGCCATTAATAAAAGAAGATTGAACATTGATCGGTCCGTACTAAATCCGGTCGTCTGTTAGGATTAGGACTTTGACTTTTACAATACCAGCATTTAGGTACTCCCTACCTTATCCGTATAGAACGGCGATTGACGGCGGTTTGCCGTGACGTGACCCATTAGATGGGCCACTCTGTATTCGGTACTCTAAAATGCAGATTAAAAAATGTTAAGAAGTCGTACATAGGTACAGAGTATATTAAATAATAGGAGAGTTGTACACAAAAAAGTCATAATCATGAGGGTAATTTTATAAAAGATAGGGACCTAATTTATATTCCGTGAAAGTAATGGCGACAGCATGGTTGGTCTGAAATTTATTTAAAACATAGATTAGTGGATCCGCGTGTCAGAACAGTTATATTTATGTTTGATATCACGTAAAATGTTATTAAATCCACGGATATTCTCGTCGGCTGTAGCAGTCGCACTAACTTGTGCTGTTTCTGCAGCAGCTTATTATTACACAAGTCGCAAGAAAGAAGAAATTAATGAAGTCATGGTATTCTGCAAACTACAATATAATCCACACAATTACTTTGATAAGCTGGTCAGTTATATAGAAGCAGCCCAAGAAAGTGTGAATATTTGTATGCCTAGCATCCACAATCCTGCCATTCAAGGTCGTCTGGTCTCTTTAATAAAAAAGAAGAACATCAAAATTCGCATGATTATTGACCGAACCGGATATAACGAATCAACACGTTTTTTCATAAAAGAACTTATTGATGCAGGTAAGCGTTCAAATTATTATTTAGAATGAAATTTCATATCCGGAGCATGAAGTTAGTGGAAGTTAACACTCTTGTATGTGTATTTTTCCAGGAGCAGAAATAAAATGTAAAATCAAAGAACCGGTCTTTAAGATGCAACATAAATTCTGCTTAATCGACGATAAAGTCCTTATGACAGGTACGCTGGATTGGGGAAACGACTGCTGTGCCGACAATTGGAACTATGTGTACATAACAAATAAATTTCAACTTGTTGAACCGGTAAAAAAGGAATTTCATCAAATGTGGAGTCAATTTTCTGGCGACTATCACCCAATTATCGAAATCTATCCATGCGACAGTGAACCGGAAGTAGCTAATGCTCGAAGTCAAGAAGTCGCAGATGCCCGATGTCAAGAAGTCGTCGATGCCCGAAGTCAAGAACTCCCTCCTCTCTGGAATAGTCCGGGGATCGTTGAAGCTCAAAGTCAAGAAATCGATGATAAGATAGTAGAAATTTTGCAAAGTCTGGAGAGTGATGATACACAAACACAAGAACAAGAAGCTGCAACTGACCGCGAGGCAGTGACTCCTAAAGTGATTTTGCAAATTCTGGAGATTAATGATACGCAAACACAAAAAGCTGCAACTGACCGAGATGCAGTGACTCCTGAAGTTCAGATTATGTAAATAGAATCTAATCAATATTTTATATACTTAAATTATTTCACAAGTGTTTTATATCCCAAACATGCCTTGTATAAAGATTAATTAATTATTGTTTTAATGGATAGACTTGTACAAAAATCACAAATCATTTATGTTATGCTTCGTATTTCTGTAATTTCTATTGATGCAATTTAAAACTAAACCAACTTTTCGTTTTCTGTATCTCAGAATTTCCCTCTTCAATTTAATTTTATTATTTTGAAACTCCATTTTAGAAGAAAAATGAGTTTCTTCGTCTTATACATTTCACACGGTTCTTAGCCAAACAAAATCTTAATTATAATAATTATATATTTTCCTTTTTTACTTCATAATATTATGTACTTACTACAACTTATTTACAGTAAAATGTACGTCTTATTGAAATTCTCAATTATCTTTGAATCATGAATTATTTTCATTTATTTTAATGTAATTTGTTAACAAGTAAATAAAATAAAATTAAAGTCTATGTTGTTTTAAATAATAGTTGGTACGTAAAACCTACCAATTTCCTGTCACTTATAGGTAGGTAAGTAAAGTCGGTACATAATTCTTCATGCAGAAATCCCTTCAGTTGCCACGCCCGCCGGCCATAGGGCGGTCTTGTTAGGTACATGTTGGACTCGAACGGACAAAATCCGCAAGCCGCTCCGTCTCAGGATATAAGGTTACCTTATAAAATAAAGCATTTCTCTAGCACCCTGATAACCATAGGACATGTATGGATTTTAGATGACCCCTCGGGTGTAGGAAGCACGGTCTTAGCCAACCCAGAAAGGGAGAACGCACCTGTTACCCTCAGGCCTACGCTCAGATACCAGCCCGCTCCCTGCCTGCCTAACTACTTCCGAGTCAATAGTCAGAGTCAATCACGCCGGGACAGTCTTGAATGAAAGCGGGCAAGCGCCCCGACAGGGCGGCGGCACTGTCTCCTACATGTTGTTGTGGTTGGTTGGTCAGGTCGGGCACACTGGTACCTCCACGCAGTGCACCCTGCCTCCGTGCGGCAGCATCTCCCACCCTCCGTACACAAGCATCTCCAAGCAAGAATTTGTGCTGTCAGTGGGAAGACTAAAGGCTTGTGCTGCTTGGTCTTCTACTGACGGCACAGAAACTCTGTACTTACAGGGTTGGCAGCGCGATTGTGACTCCTCTGGTGTTACAGACGTCCATAGGTCACGGTAACCACTTTCCATCAGGTGGGCCGTGTGCTTGTCTGCCAACTAAGTGGTATAAAAAATAAAATTAAAAAAAATCTCCCGCCCGCGGTGCAGATGAAGCAGCCTTTCATGTGTCCTTATGACTAGCAGAGGGCATAGTGGAGGACAGGCAAGAAGTGGGTGTTTCTTCAAATGTGGGCTAGGGGTAACAGTAGTCACCTATCAACCCCTTCATCCTCACCGGCGCATCGCGCCCGTGCTTTCCATACCCAAGGGGATCAAGAGGAGCGAGTGCCTTATTGGGTAAACTTACACCCCGGGAATTAAGACCCAAGATGGCTTGCGGTTTTTGTTGGTCTGATTTCCACCGACAGCCGACGGGGTAGAACCACCCCTATGAGACTGGTATCCTTGGCGATTTCTACACGAAAAAAATTAATAACTGAGAGCTGTGCTGTGGACAACATGGTTCTCAAAATAGAGGGTGTATTTTTTAGAAAGTAAAAATAACAATTGAGTCCCTGGTGGTGGATCCTGTCCAAGTATAAAGTATTGATAAAATAATACATACATACATACATATAATCACGCCTTTATCCCCGGAGGGTTAGGCAGAGGTGAATTAACACTCACATTTCAACAACAATTGTATTCGGTCGCACGTAATAGGGGTGAGCCTATTGCTGCACTTTGTGCACCATTGTTGACTCAAGCCATACATCCGAGGCTGAGTCCGGGCTGTATATATCTGTCCGACGTTAAACAGCCCTATCCCTTAGTCGCCTTGTACGACACCGCATGGAATGAGATGGGGTGGTCCAAATTCTCCTCTGCCGGGAACCACACGGATAAAATAATACATGTTCTCAAATCAGATCTGGTGAAGACAGTAGCCAAGCTACAGAGAGTTACTTTCACGTTCATAATATTAGTATGGATTATGAAATAAAAATATATTAATACAACTTATTTATTGAATACAAAATTTTTTTCCTTTAACTGATAAACATAATTATGACTTAATTTACAACCTTAATCTTATCTTCTATTCTCCTCCCCGTATGGCTTTATATTTGTTTATCTCGTTAGGGAATGTCTTCGACAGTTCAGATAGGAGATGACTCTTGAAACGTTTGTAAGAGTCTATCTTTCCTTTCACTTCTTCATTTTTAGCTAGAGCTTTGTCTATGCAATCTTTTGTGTACAGCTGAGGATTGCGGCCTTGGTCGATGTAGCTGAAAAAATAACACATGTTAGTTTATGACACTGATAATTGGCCACATCAACAGGGGATGAAGAAGAGAACTGTGAGATATAATGTCTATTGAATGTAAGTTGAAAAAACAAGATGAAATAGAATAAGAATATTCAATAGAAAAGGTATAAGTAGAAGTTTGAAAAAAATAAAATAAATACTGGATAGAGAAGAAGAGACTGATCAGCCAATGACCAAAGCCCTGAAATGTTTAGTTTAATATAGTCTATGGTTGGCATCTGGTATAAGATCACTTTTTGCTGCGGATTTGTAATAACCTTTCTATTGCACAGAGCATGTTATCTAATAAACAAAACTGGGTTTTACTACCCTATAAAAGTATCAAAATTGTCAGTCTGATATTAATGAGAGTATGAAATTGAAACAAACTCATTTTACCCAGATGCTCAGCTCACTCTTCCTAACTACTTCGAAATTCAATTTTAGAATAAGTACTTATAATTTTATTATGACTAAAATACACTTACTCAAACACTTCTGTAGGAACATGGATATCATGAACCTGTGACTTCAATTTGTCCACTTCCTGAAGACCAGTTACGAGAGATTGTCTGAAATTAAAGAATTATGAGTTTCATAACAATTTCTACATGAAGTAAGTACATAGGTACATAATTTTAAACACAATATTTGACTTTTCCTCATATTATGATATTGGTCAAACTAGTGGATAAATAAGGCTGAGAATAACAAACAGTGTACGAAACAAACAAAAAGTAAATTAAAATAAGTAAATCAAAGCTTTCACTTACATCTTTTGATTCAGAACACTCTGGCCTTGAGGCTGGAAATCACTAACGATAATACGAATCTGCCTTACGTTCTCAATGAACATTTCAAGCTGGGTTTCAAGATTTTCCAGTGAAGAAGACATTTTGATTTATTTCGTAAGATTGTATCGACAACAACACAACTCGAGTCAAGTATCAACATTCAACAATAAAATAAAATAGATTAGAATAAGTAGTGTTGCCAATAACCACGATCTGGATTCCCCACAAACCTGTCTGTAAATCCCCAATTATTGTCAACGGTGTCAACTGAGCAACATCGCGTTCGTTAGCTCTTGACAATTAGTCAAAGTGAAAAGTGAATGTGATTTGGAGATTAACTTTCAGTGTAGTGAAATATCGTTATATCTCAAAAAATAGTGACTATTTCAGACAATTTACGTGTATCAAAACTGGTGTTTGACAGTTGAAATTGAGATAAACTTTTACTACTACCCACACATTTCGTTTTATCAATTTAAAGTGAAGCGTCAAACTAAGTTCTGGGTTGCCACAAATAATATAGGGTGGTCATATTTATACCGAATTTCCGCCGAAGTGTATCAAAAATACCTAAGCATGGAGAAATGTTTCAAATGTAACTGTGAACCTGATGAAAAGAGTGTCCGAGTGAATTGCAAAGGTTGTAAGCGTTTGATATGCAATAAATGCAGTGGTCTAACAGCAACAGAGTTACTTGTTTTTGGACTTCAAAACCCCAGGTTGACGTATCTCTGCGACGATTGTGAGGAAGGTCTCAGACAGGTGCCTGAGTTGCGTAGACTTGTCACAGAGCTCCACCAGCAAGTCCAAGAACTGAAACTGTCCCGACCAGCCGCAGTGAATTTGGATGCAGTTCTAGGTGAAATAGCAGAACGAAAAAAGCGGAGCAGAAATGTGATCATTTATGGAATCCCCGAATCAAAGGCATTATCCCCAGAGGGGAGGAAGACGGATGACACTAACAATGTCAATAAATCCTTCAATTCCTTGCCAATTACTAACCCGAACATCGTTAACATATTCCGTTTAGGTAAACCCAATCAAATAAACAACTCAAAACCGCGGCCAGTAAAAGTAGTTCTTGCCAATAAAAACAGTGCTGCCAGTATCCTGAAAAACAAAAGCAAGCTACCCAAAGAAATTAGAGTGTATTCTGATATGACCTTGTACCAGCGAGAACAGCTGAATAGGCTTCGCGAAGAGTTGGCGGAAAGGACTGAGAAGGGTGAGCAAGATCTTACCATAAAATATATTAACGGAATACCAAAAATAGTGACGATGACAAAAAACTGACATCGTCATATCTAACCGAACTACTGATACTTTACACGAACCTGGCTTCTTTAACGGCTAAATTCGATTTATTCTTATTGGAAATAAAAACCCATAAACCAGCATTCATAATGGTTACCGAAACTCAACTTAATAGACTAGTGAAGTAAGGGACAGCATCATCAACATACAGGGATATACAGTATACAGAAAAGATAGAGATGGTAGAAAAGGAGGTGGTGTGTTAATATACACAGCTCAAGAGATTAACAATATTCCAATTATTGCAAAGATAAATGACTCCTACCAGGACCCATCATTGGAAGCATTGTGGCTCGATATTCAATCCAACGATCTAAAGTTTACTCTGGCTTGTGTTTATCGTTCACCTTCAGACGCCCTGCAGGACTCAGACCGGGCTCTCTTCGACATTATTGGTAGGGCATCCTCAGAAAAGACATTGGTAGTATGTGGTGATTTTAACCTTCCTAAGATAGATTGGTCAAATAATCAGGTGAGCGGTACCCATCCTCTTAGTGAATATTTTATGAACATGTATGCAAATAGTAATATGCAACAACTGGTCACACAAATCACCAGGATAAGGAACGACCAACAGTCCTTGTTAGATCTCGTCTTATGCAATGATGATACACTGATAAGCGATATTGAATATCACCCACCAGTGGGAAAAAGTGACCATATTGTTATAACAGCATTGATACAAATTACTGAATCTAGCCACAGAAAAGTAACTAAAGAGGCAAAATATGATTTTTATAATGCAGACTACAATGCAATTAACAAACATCTTTCAGACTGCTTAAAACTTAGTGATTGTTCATCTCATGACATGTGGTCTAACTTCAAAATGCAAATCCATCAAACCATAGAAAAATGCATAGACAAGAAACGAAATAATAAGAATAATAAACATTTATACAAACCTTGGATAAATAAAGAAATACTTGAGCTCACTAAACAAAAGAAAAGGTTGTGGAGTATATACAGAATTGATAAGAGTAATGATTCGTACCAGGCATACAGAACAATCAATAACAAAATTGTACAACTAAGTAGAACCAGGAGAATGCATTTCGAATCTAATATCATAGAGATGGGGCCAAAACCTTTTTATGGATATATTAGGAAACAGTTGAACTGCAAAATCAGTATTCCCTACGTCCTAAGAAATAGTTCAAATAACTTAATAGTGGAACCAAAAGAAATAGCAGAACTATTTGCGGATCAATTCGAACTTAACTTCACTAGGGATAGGGAACCCCCTGGTCCCTTACCTGTAATTAATATGCATCGAGTTGAGAACTCGTTCAACGAGGTCAATATCACGGCTGAGCTGGTGCAAAAGTATCTTTCTACTTTCAACGATGGTACAGCCACAGGCCCTGATGAAATCCCATCTGTTCTATTGAAAAATTGTTCACATGTATTAGCTGGATACATAGCGAATATTATGAATGCCTCCCTAGAAACTGGAATCTTGCCTGTTGACTGGAAGAATGCCACTGTTGTTCCAATATACAAAAAAGGCAACAAGTTACTAGCAGTGAACTACAGACCTATTAGTCTTACAAGTATTGTATGCAAGTGCATGGAAAAGATTGTGGCTGAACAACTTAGATCATTCCTAAACCAAGAACACATTATCCTTGATGAGCAGCATGGTTTTGTTCCAAGGCGGTCAGTGACAACAAATTTGTTAACCTGTGTTAATGAATGGGTGAAAAACCACGACAAAGGGCTTCCTACCGATGTTGTGAGAAAGCTTTTGATCGTGTCCCACTACAGCGTCTCATCCATAAATTGGAACATTTTGGTATCCGTGGCAAAGTGCTGGCTTGGATAGAGAACTTTCTGTCACAGAGAACTTTCTGTGTACGCATAGGAAACACAACGTCAGCAGCGCATGCCGTGCATAGCGGCGTGCCCCAGGGATCTGTCCTCGGACCATTGATCTTCATACTATATCTGACTGACCTAAAGAATACACTACGGTTACCCTTCTCATTATTTGCCGACGACACGAAATTTTTTGGTAACCCCTTATCCCAATCGGAAGATATCCAGAGAGATTTAGACGCCATATTTGATTGGACTAAACAATGGTTATTGTCTCTTAATGCTACAAAATGTACCATACTGCACATAGGTAAAAAGAACCCCTGTAAACCATACTATCTGGGACAGCATCAACTGACACCTGTGCAAACACAGAGGGATTTGGGTGTCACAATAAGCAAGGACTTGAAATGGGAACCTCATATCAGTGAAATTGTGAAGAGAGCTAACTCCATGTTATATTTGGTTCGAAAATCCTTCAGATGTCTCACACCAAAAACATTTGTGAAACTATACAAAACATATATAAGACCACTGATGGAATATGCATATGTAGTTTGGGATCCCTACTTTAAGAAGGATATTTCACTCCTTGAAAATGTACAAAGGAGAGCTACTAAAATGGTTGGAGTATTGAAGTACAAATCTTATGATGAACGCCTTAAGTTCCTTAGCCTTACATCACTTGCAAAACGGAGACAGAGAGGAAGTCTCATCGAAACTTACAAAATACTCCACGACTATTATGATATCGATAACATCCATGACATATACAGCCTCAACGAGAACAAGCACCTGAGGGGTCACCCACTAAAGCTATGTACAATGCGATCCAGACTTGAACCTCGGAAACACTCTCTACCTAACCGTGTCGTTAGAGAGTGGAACAGCCTACCTGAAAATGTTGTTTTGGCACCCAGTGTTAATAGTTTCAAAAACAGACTTTACAAAATCTCCGGATCATGAGACACACACGCATCAGCCTAATGGCTGCTAGTGTGTTCAACATAAATAATAATAATAATATCTCTTATATACTCTTTGGTTCATATAATCAATATTTCCCAAATATATTTATTAGTAAAACCTTTGCAAATATGCATTTTCGCGCGTATCCTGTTTGTTTACATTTGTCATTTTTTATATTACCTCATATGTTTCAAACAACTGGTTAAAATTGATATCCAAGGCATAACGTAACGTTAGATTTATTTTAAAAACTTCTTTATTTTAAACTTTACTTTTTTTTTATTTACTTTTTTTAAACTTTATTTTAAAAACTAAATAAACTTCTACAGGCGTTTAAAAATATCAAAATGGTGGATTATAGACGCTTAATTTTATTGTAAGTAGTTAATTATTTTTGTGTTCTGTACCCCAAAAGAAAAAACAGACCCTTTATCATTTTCAATTCTTGATTAATGGCTCTGTGCTTTTAGCATCGATTCCACCTATGTCCCGTAGTAGCTTATAAAATTATGAATGGCGAGACGCCAATGTCAAGTTTTCAAGAAATTTACCAGAGCCACGCCAGTAAATTTGTTTCCATGTGTCCACACCACACCCCACGAGATTCAGGTGGTCAATCAGGACGTGTGGATGGATTTTAGGGGGCCCCATCAAAGAGTATATAAGAGGGGCCCCATTATCACTTTGTTCTCCGTCTGTCTGTCTATCTGTCAAAATATTTTTCTCAGGAGTGCGTGAAGGTAATAATTTGAAATAAATATCTAATTCGCTACTACATCTTACCACTGTGAAAAATTGCAACTTCTAAGTCACTGCCATAAAAATTTAAGGCAACTAGATGATTGGCTGTTTGCGCACTCGCGAATTAACATGGAAATCCATACTTCCACATCCATACTAAAATTACAAATACAAAAGTAAATCTGTCTGTCAGTCCGATTTTGATGAATTTGATGAGTTTAGGAGTAGATTAGACTTTGAGAAAGGTCATAAGCTGTTTGGTTTGGTACCCACATGGTTGGAGTTACGGGCAACAGCTAGTCAAGACCTTTGAAAATAAAACTCCTCGTTCGTTTGCAATCAATTTTAGGCATTCTTAACACTATAACTTCTTTTAAAGTTTCCCGCCAATCTCACCGATTTTCACTCGCGATATCATTGAGGCTCACGTTTGTTGTCAATAAAGAGTTAAATAATCTCTGATACCTTAATACCGGATACGAGGCGTTTAACTTTAATCAAATATAAGTAATAAGTTATCAATACTTATAGCACTAACCATTTCATTACTTCTGAGTTCTAGAGTAAATGTCTAAATTCCACACATTTTTCTCACATAGGCCAAATCTGCACAAAGTCTCCAATAGGGTTGAAAATTCCCACAGTTCGGAGAATTTCCCACTGAGACATAAAGTTTCAAACTTTACCTATAATGAATATTAATTCACAATATTTAACACTACAAAATTGAATATTATGTATAAAACTAATAGGTACTGGTTGGCAAAGAAATTCACCATACTTTTTGTCCCAACTAGTTACACCGCACTGTGTAGGTGTGTATAAGGGATTTTTTAAACCACTTAGGTGGCAGACAAGCACACGGCCCACCTGATGGGAGGTAGTTTCCGTGGCCTATGGATGTATGCAACACCAGGACGTTACACTCGTGCTGCCAACCCTGAAAAAACCTTCTTATGTCCTTCTTGAAGAACCCCATATTGTAGTCGCTTGGGAAAACCAACAGTAGGGAGCTCATTCCATAGCTTGAGCGTGCGTGGAATGAACTTCCTTTCACACTGCACAGTGCGCACCGTTTTCGGTCGCAATATGTGAGGATGAACTCTCTGCCTATGGCGAGCGGTGCCATGATATGATATAATATAGCAGTGGGCATCGTGTCAAACAATTCATCTGAGCACAAACCATTGTATAGGTGGTAGGACACACACAGTAAGGCAAAGTCCTCCTAAGGCTGAGAGGTTCCACATTGCCCGCGAGTGTAGGATTGTCAGTGAATACAAAATATGTATCCATGGACTACCGACATATGTAATTGACTGTGAAAGAAATGTCGATGGAACCCGGATTAGCAGGATCTATTTCATCACAATGAAACCTATGAATGGTACGGCGGAGGTCTCTGCGAGAACATCTCTTCTAGCCTAACCAACACATGCCGGGGCGCGTGGTGTCCACGAGATCACTTCGCTCACACTTCGCTCACTCCCGCAGTACCTATGTATAATTATCATCATCATGATCGTCATAATCATCATCATCGTCATGGTCAACTTCATCATCATCATTTTGATCGCCATTTCCATAATCAATATCATAATCATCAACGTCGTCATCATCATCATTATCTTCATCTTCATCATCATCATCATTGTTATCATCATTCTCAGACTCATCTTCTACCCCCATTTTTTTCTTTTTTGGTTCCGATCGATTCCGCCAACGACGATTATATATTATATATTTTGTATAAAATATTTAGTGGCGAGACGCCAACGTCAAGTTTTTCAAGAAATTAGAAGTTCTATCATATTATTTTCTGTCAAGTTTTTGATTATCTATATAATTTCCCTGACTTTGACATTGACATGACATTGACTGCAATGACAATAACGACATTTCATTCATAATAATGCGAGGGTTTGGGGCTGCTTGTGTTTTTTAATAATTTTTATTTTATTCTAACTTGCCTGAGTATAACATTTCTGGCAATGGTTTCCTTAGCTTCTATGGATTCTCCTTCTAGTAAAACATCTTTATTTCAAGCGGCATTAGCAGGTGGCTTAGCGGGAGCATTCACGAGAGCCATTTGTCAACCACTCGACGTATTGAAAATAAGATTTCAACTCCAAATCGAACCTATAGAAAAAGGTTCAAGATACAGTTCGATGATGCAAGCTGCCACTGCTATGGTTAGAGAGGAAGGAATCACCACATTATGGAGTGGGCACATACCTGCGCAATATTTATCTATATCGTATGGTGTTATACAATTCGCTGTGTTTGAAAAGCTAACAGAAATATGCCAATTATCTGATCAATTTTACTCTAAGAACAGAAATTGGCTAAATTTTGCCAATGGCTCTATAGCCGCTACAATCGCTACTGTTGCGTCATATCCGTTCGATACTCTTAGAACTAGACTGATTGCTGAACAGAAGACAAAAAAGGTCTACAAGGGATCAACACATGCGTTCAATGTTATGGTGAGGACTGAAGGAGTAAGAGCTCTATTTAAGGGCCTTAACCCCACTCTGGGACAAATTGCGCCACATGCGGGCATGCAGTTTGCAGTATATAAGGTTTTTACTGATAATATTTTAAACAATATTGACTACTTCCAAAGAAAAACTACAGACAAACATAAGGTGACCACAGTATCAGCAAACTTAATGGCGGGTTCTATAGCGGGCTGTGTAGCGAAGACGGCAATATATCCGTTTGATTTGGTGAAAAAAAGATTGCAGATTCAGGGCTTCCAACAACACAGACAATATTTCGGTAAACAGATGTATTGTAAGGGTATCATACACTGCGTGCGCTTGACAGTCAATGAAGAAGGTTTCCTAGCACTTTATAAAGGATACTATCCTAGTATGCTAAAAGCTATGCTAGTCACGGCTCTACATTTTGCAGCATATGATGAAATTAAACTCTGGTTTAAAAAATATCACAGCTGATAAGTGTCCACAAAGTCGAAGGTTTCAGGATTTTATATAAGAACAAAATTTGTTTACGAGCTTGAAAACTCTATATAAATGGACACTATGAAAGTAATTTTGTAAAAATATATGTTTGTTGTTGGTTTCCATTTAGCACTAGCTCAAAGCTGATGTGGAGAAAGCTCTTCTATTACAAGCAGCCCCAATTGTCATAAAACCAGTTTTTCCTGGGCTTTCTTCATAATTATTTACAAACATATATTATTTTTTACCGCTACTGTATTAAGGCTAGGTGTTTGAATCTCTTAGCTAACAGTAACACAATGACCATGTAAGCTACCCTATGATTCTTTTGCTCAAATCAATGATTTCTATATGTACGCAAATGGAGTAGACTAACTATATAGAACAATTTTCTTTTTTGTTTCTAAACAACCATAATGCATGTGCAATTTTTATTTTTGCATCCTGAAACTATGCCTATTCTTGCCTCAACCACCACCTAATTTTTGGTATGAACAGGATGTCTAGAAGTCCTCATTATTTAAGCAAATATTAAATGGTATTGCTGTATGTTTATCTGAATAAAAAAATATATCATCCTTGCGTTAGGTCTAGTCTCATCCGAAACCTAAGAGTCCAGGGTCTGGTTACATATAATATGGGTCGGATTTTGGCTATATGAGAGCGAGAGCCTAATGATTGCTGACAGCCTGGACCAACTTTTAACATGCTCTTTGAAGCACGAAAGCGCTCAATGTCTAGGAGTGTATATAGAAATCATTAGCTCAACTAACCTTTTTTATTTTTCTTGTATATACCTTTTTAATATCGATGTAGTCAAGCTAAGTGCTTTTAAAGCTTGTACAATGTCCAACTTTGCCAGTATTGGTTAATTTAATTGTCATGCATTGAGGAGTAGTAGCAAAACAAAGAGAAGAGTATAAAACCTCCTTTCTGAAGTTGGTTAAAATCTGAATCTTTTGAATTATTTTTAAGAGCTATTTATTTCTGTTTTTATAATAATTGTTTATTGTTTCAATATAAGTGTAAAACTGAAATTTTGAGGGTTGTTTTACATTTTCTTGATACTGATGTTGTGTTTGATATTATTTATAACTTTATTATAGTAAACATTTTGGGTTGTCAATAAAATTTTATATTATACTTATATTGTTTTGCAAGAAATCTGTTTAGTATGTAGTACTTTTATATACAGAGGACCAATTCTCGTGATTAAAAATCAGTACAAAATTCCGTTTCTATTTAATCACAATCTCCCATATATTAAAAACAATTCTTATAACACAATTTTCAAGAAAGAGCATAAAATTGCCATCTTGTTCGTATTTGACATTTGGCTGATTGAGATTAGATCGAGACTGAATTTTGAATACTACTACTGCCAGTGGGGACGACGTTGACCAGACGGCCAATGCACACATTTTCCTTGTGTAACAACTGTCTTACATGTTCGTATGGCAACCGGGCACAACGGCCTAAAGGGATCTCCGAGGCACGACTAGACCAGTGCAAATACCCATATTCATGCTTACAAATATTTGCACTGAGCGGGACTGAACTCACAGAGGCTGAATACATTCCTCGTTCATGCACTTGAATAAATTCTCATCACGACAATTGACCCTCTGACTGTGTTTTAGTATCTTATGATTGTAGATGGGTTAATTACTGTGATATTATGTAAACTTAGTTGTTGTTATTTATTGTCAGTTATTAAAAGTAGTATTCAAGAGCTTCAGCCATTTAATTAAAGACATGCCTCATTGAACTCCAATATGTTTGTATGTTTAATTAAAAGTACGCGGCAAAAAATGAAAAGTTTATTGTTCTAATTGACTATAAAACCATATCTTTCCCGAGACTCATTTATATATCAAATAATAATACATTTACTATAATTATATTAGTTGATCTTATGAGTTCTATTGGGCTTACCACACGCACAAACTTTACCACGGTTTTGTCTACGCAGGCCGGTTTGTACACGTAATACCGTGCGTGTAGTTGGTAAAACTGATACGGTTAGGTCCGGGTACAAGCTGACCTACACGGGAAAAACTGTGGTGAAGCTTGTGCGTGTGGTAGACTCATGAATATGCTCAATTTGACTTAAAATAATTATATAACTATTTTTTCTTTAGACAGTGGAAAGTACGTACAGACAGTCTAACAAATAAAATTATAACTATTAAACTAGCCATATGATATCACATAACCCATATTCCTCATCAAAGTGTCTTTGATAGCTGGCTGTAATTCCTTCTTCATGTATGTTGTTAAGAGAGTCCTTATGCCTTTCGTAAATATGTCCTCCATTTCCCTGGAAATGTCTTCAGCTTCATCTAATTCGTCATCAGGCCTGAATAGCTTACTTCTCTCGTAATTAGCTCTACTGCGGGGCTCGTAGACTATGTCCCAGTTGTTGTCAGCAGACTTACTATCAATTCCTATATCGTAAACTTGTCTAAAATGTGGTGTGAAGGAGAATTCATCAGACCTTCGTTTACGTTTCAAGGGTAAATTATCCTTATTCCTAACAGAGTTTCTGTTGATATATTTTTCGCAACCATAAGCGTAGACACTAATGAATCCAGGTTCTACGAATTCTGAGTCGGTTTTCACATTGAATTTACCGGGCTGTTGGTTCAGAGGTCTCGTGTGGAAACCAATACCGGCTTTTCGAAGTCTTAATATCATGTTGCAACCATTATTGCCTCGGGCTCTAGCATAATCTTCGATGAAAGGTCCGTCTATAGATCTTGAATCTGCGTAATGCCTTCGAAGTCTTCTGTTCGGTGAAAGACCTCGATCAAGATCATTAGAATCATACAGATCCACATTGCCACTTATAGTTATATCGTGAAATAGCAGCATAGTGTCCAAGGACACATTCCTCGGGTCGAAGTAGCACTTTTCTACTCGTACCCAGTTGCTGTTCTGTGGAAGGCGAACCCTCATTCTGGTGACATACATGTCGACGGGTGCTGAACGCATCTGCTGGTATAAACTGTAGCCATTGAGGTCCATGCTTTGACTCTGTAAAAAAAGACATTTTAGATGACATGTCCTATAAAGCTTTTATACCATGAAATGTGCATCCGAAATTGAAGGAATCCGAAGCAGGAATGGAAAACACAGCATTCAAATAGGTACCTAGGTACTATGTAGTTACTATGAATTCTTCCGGAAGGGTTTAGTTAGGCCAAAAGTATGCTCACTATCAGGTAGACTGCGTTGTATTTGTTTACGGCATTAGTACCATCAAATTGTGAATTTCCTAAAAGTAATGTAAAAAAACATTTTACCAAAATAAATGTAAAAACTAGTAAGTACCTAGGTTAGTAATCTAATTATTATCAATAAGGTGTACGGTGTACCCTACCTAAATTACTATGATCATCGGGAATCGGGGCTCAACAAGCTATGCAGGTCAGCATTGTCCTGTAGTGAAGCCAATACGCCATACTAAAATGGTTTAATCCAGAAAGCTGTCCTCGTACCCGAGTTATAAGCCGCGGATGCAACCAAGTTGGTAGGTATAACGCTAATAGACCTACCACACGCATAAGTTTCACCACAGTTGTACCTGTGCAGTACAATTTGTACACGGAACATCGCGCGCAAATTTTTACCAACCACCCGCACGGTATTCTCGTACAAACCGGCTTCCGCAAGCAGAACTGGTGGAGTTTATGCGTGTGGTACCTACGCCCATTAGATGCTCAGCTAAAATAAAAAAGTTAAATAGTTTTACCAAGGGTGTTTCAAGATTCTTAGATTGCGTTCGTTTCCGTCGCTTCATCTGATCCAATGCGGTCTCCAATCGCGAGGAGCACCTTTCACCAGCAACCGGTACTGTAGTTAGGGGTTGTAGACCGCCAAGGCCGACCCCAGGGCGACTGTCAAAACGTTTAACTTCAAACAGTGGAAGAAAACGTGACTCTGGAATAAAACCGTAAAGAAATTATAAACGATCGTATGTCCATGAAGTTATTATTAAAACACAAGTGCAGTGATATACACGCATCAGCTTATGCTGCTAGTGTATTAAATAATAATAATATATAGAGATAGGAATTTTAAATCTTCAGCCATGGTCCATGCCAAATATCAAGTCGCTAGAGAAACGTGGTTTGATATAAGTCTATCATTGGTGAATTTGAGCGCCTCTACCGACGTGGCACCGCGTGCTATTCTCAAAAGACTTCCAAAAAACGTAAAGCGCATGTAATAATAATAATAAAAATAAGTTTATTTATTTTCACAAAATACTTATATATACAAATTGGTATACAAGAACAATAAAAACATAGTTTATGTATCTATGACAAGTGAATAAATGATAAAATATTAACGATACAATAACGAAATATTCGGCTAAATAGTGGTTTAGTATGTGAACAATAAGTATAGAGCACAATTGGCTCTAAAATTTAAGGAGGTAACTATAACTTGACGACATCTGTAACGTCGTATCGAAAGAAAGGAGCGTTGCGAGCGATTGGCGGACTTCACACACACACTCGGGTTTACAGTAGTCAAGCGGCCAGTCGCAATGCTGCCTTCTCTCGATACGTTTACGATAGATATTCGTGCTAGGGACACCGAGCACGAAAAACTATCTTAAACGTATCGAGAGAATGGACGACCTCCGTGGCGTAGCGGTAGAGCATTCGACTGTTATGCATGCAAGGGGCGCGGGTTCGATTCCCGCTCAGTGCAAATATTTGTATGCATGAATATGTATATTTGCATTGGTCTGGGTGTTTCTATGTATAATATGTATGTATTTACAAAAAAAAAAGTATCTAAGTATGTTTATCCGCATTCTAGATTCCATAACACAAGCTAGTTAAGCTATGCTTACCTGGGTTTAGATAGCGTTGTGTAGAATGTCGTGGAATATTTATTTATTTATTTATTATTTATTGGTGGGCTTCACACACACTCAGGTTCACAGTAGACAGGCGGCCAATGGCAATGCTCCATTCTCTCGTTATGTTCACGATACGATTACGATAGTTTTTCGTGCTAGGGGTACTGTGAGCTAGCAGTAGAGGGTTCGACCGTTTCGTGCAGGTTGCGGGTTCGATTCCCGCTCCGTGCGAATATTTGTATGCATGAATACTTATATATATTTGTGTTGGTCTGGGTGTTTAAATTCTATGCATAATATGTTTGTATATATTTAGAAAGAAAATATATCCAAGTATGTGTAAACGGATTCTAGAACCCATATATCACAAAATAAATGTTTAAGTAGATATTTAATGTGCAAAGATGCGATTTTTTTCTGGTACACTCTTCAATTAAGTTATTACTTTTTTTTTACGTGCGAAATATCCCCACAGATACCTATCCCACGCCGGAGCCGGTGGGAGAGGTTACGTCGGACTAGAACCGACTAAAATGCACGGCGCTTGCGGGACGTTGTTAGTTGTCAAGGCGAGGTTGACAGGCTACATATCCCTCTAACCCCGTCCGATCCAGTGCCATCTCTCTCGATCTGGCCCTCCTCGGGTGTGGAGACCACAGAGTCCTCAACTCGTGTCTGAAGCACCCGTGCTCGGTGATCATCTGTGTCATATGGTACGAGAGGCTGCCGTGCTGTGTGGCCTCTCCAGCCACTCCCCCATGATGGGTCTTACCACCGCTATTACTTCGTACCCTGTTCTTGGTCGCTCAAGTCGCAGCTCCCATTCTGCCACCATGTCCCTGTGGAACCGGGTTCTCACGGCCCGAATTTCTTCAGGCTCGGGATAGTGGCCCCGCTCCCGCACCGCGTTTCAGAACCGGTCCACGATCCACGGTGGCGATCCAGCGAGGACACACACGAGATATCGTGCGGTACCCCCTGGTGATCCGGCAGGCCATCTTCCGCTGCGGACCGCACAGCAGGGGCATTTGACTGTCCCTCGGGGTGTCCGCCCACACGGGCCACCCATACAGGGTCATAGACCGCACGATACCCAGCCGTCACACGCTACCACCATGTTTGTGCGCGATTGTGAGTTTCGATCTATGGGTTCAATTCCAGAATCTAAATAGTGAAGCGTCTATTCATCTGTCTAATGAAGTTATTATCCGACTACGGCGAAGCGAAAGGAGGGTTATGATTTTCAGTCTATAAATGTATGTATGTGTAGGTTCATCTGTTCCCTCATCTGATCCCTCCTCCCCAACCACTAATTAGAACTGGAAAAATGAGGTATCGTTAGAATCATTTTAGTCGTCCGCTGGTTATAGCTACACAACGTGTCACTGAATCCAATGGGACGCTCTCTAGCGGTCTTAAAGTACTGTGTTAAAAAATAAATTTGAGGTAAATATATCGTGTTTAGTATCAATTGAAAAGGCACATTTGTAAATAGGTATAAATTATATCTACTTATTGCATGCCCTAAAATAATATAAATAAAAAAATAAGTTTAAAACAAGAATGTAGATATTGTTTTGTATACTCTAACAAAACAATACATTCTAGGGAAAAGTGGCATACCTACGACCACGTCTATCCTTGATATTTTCTTGTTTAAAACTTTTTAGATCGTGATTTTTCTGTAGTCCGATTTTAGTTTGAAACTTATTTTACACCCTACCATATATAGGTTTTGAGACAACTTTTAGGGTGTCAAAATACAAGTATTTACAGACTTACAGCTGGGTATCTCGAATTCCGAGATTCTTGCCTAATTTAAGGGACCAATAATAGTTTTTGTGCTGTCAGTGGGATCACCAAAGGCTTGTCCTGCTTTGTCCTCTACACTGACGGCACAAAATCTCTGTTCTTACAGGGTCGGCAGCACGGATGTGACTCCATTGGTGTTACACACGTTCATAGGTCATGGTAACCACTTTCCATCAGGTGGGCCGTGTTCTTGCCTGCCACCTAAGTTGTATAAAGAAAACATAATCATTGTTACCTATCCAGCCAATACCTGCCTGCCTGCCTGCAATGGGCGGTGATTTTCAAATTCGAAATAGGTAAGCCGTGAAGTGCCGTAAGTGTGAAGACAGGGTGTATTCCGTATTTTTAAAACTAGTATCTATAGATGCCATTCAAAAAACTGAACTATATCTCTGACAGCCTCTGTGGCGTGGCGGTAGTGAACGCGACTGCTACGCAGGAGGCGCGGGTTCGATCCCCGCTCAGTGCAAATATTTGTATGCATGAATATGGGTATTTGCATTGGTCTGGGTGTTTCTATGTATAATATGTATGTATTTACAAAAAAAAAGTATTTAAGTATGTTTATCCGTATTCTAGATTCCATAACACAAGCTAGTTAAACTATGCTTACCATGGGTCTAGATAGCGTTGTGTAGAATGTTGTAGAATATTTATATAGAATAGTAGTGTGGGTACCTACACATAAAATTGAAAGTGAGGCAGGTATATGCTCTATCGTAAGTAATTATATTTATACCGGTGATCCTACTGTTTTCACTTCTATTGTGTATGCTCAAGAGCGTGAAAATGCTTCTAAGTTTGTGGAGTGACGTCAAAATATAGTGAAGACGTTAGTTAATTTTAAACTTTGCTTTGTAATAGGACTGTTCTCGAAATAGTCAACCAGCTATAATTCTCGAAAGCGTGGGAACGTAGGTAAGGCTTATGCTACACACGGCAAATAGAATCAAATGCTGATCTGGACGTGGTATTAAAAAGAATAAAAGAAGACAAGAATACATTATGAAAACATTAAAAATAGCGTAGCCTAGTGGTGTGGGTAACTGACTGCTGAGACGAGGTCTCGGGATCGATCCCAGGTTTACCATGGCACACGCCAATGACTTTTCGATGCTTTTCGAAGTTATGTGTGTGTATTTATCGCAGGTTTATAAGTGCCCGGTTAACGGCAATAGGCTCGCCGCCACCTATTACATTGAGATCTTAACATAAACTGGCGAAATGTGGGTGCTAGCACCTCTGCCTACCCCTTCGGGGATATAGGCGTGAGTTTATGTATGTTATGTAAAAATAGCTTGAAATAAGACAAGTAACAATATGCACCGATAGTGGCGAAGGGGGATTGGAATGGGAAGCCAGTAAGAATCGGGTTAGAGTTAGCTGATGCCCGCGGTTCCGACTCTTGATCATTTAATACAGTCAAAATAGAAAAAATAAAACGGTAAGCTTGCAATAATTCGCATAAAGCTGAAAATTGGTAGGGGTCTTAAATACACCATAAGTAATAATTAAAGTAATAAAGAAACATTAAATAACAAGAAATATCAAAAGTTCACATTGATTGGACTTGTGCATTTTTTTGTACTAACATAACATAACATAAACTCTCGCCTATATCCCCGAAGGGGTAGGCAGAGGTGCTGTAGCACCCACATTTCGCCATTTTAATTTTTTTTTTGTACTCAGGGTCTAAAACTTGGTTGAAATAATTTATTGTGACGTCATAATATTTTTTTGTCAATTTCTGATTAATTTTAATCGAGCCGATCTTAGGTAGGTACACTTACAATCAAGAGGTCTTAGTTTCATTCAACCTATTCAAAACATACATAAACATAAGACAATTATTGGCATTTCGGTATATGAACGAAATATATTCCTTCCTAAACATACTGTAGGCTGAATAAGAAATTCATTGTTATAGCATCTTATTGAACAGAATAAGGCTAAGACAGGACAAGTCTCGTGATGTTTGTTTTCCTGTCGGACTTATCTATTATGTACTTATTATGCTTAAACGTTACTACAAATGCCACTCTGCTCATATTTTTACTTACGTTATTTTACATGGGAGATATAAAAAACACTTTTATATTAATTTCTTGTCTGTTTGTTCGTGATAGATGCAAAATCGCATAATTTTAACACGAGAAACAAATATAAACTAGCTGTACCTAACAAAACTCAGATTTCACAAAGTTGGTGATTCGTTTGTAGGCAGCTGTATTAAAATATTAAATAAAATTCCTCAGGATTTGATTAAAATGCCACTAAATAAATTTAAAACAGTAGTGAAAAAAACTTTAATGAATAAAGATTACTTAAGTACCTACTATAAATTGATCAGTATCTTGATTCTCTTACTTGCTCGCACAAAATAAATTATAAACTAAAGCAAATATAAAAATCTAGTTCTGAGTTTCTTGCTGGTATCTTCTAAGTAGAACTAATCTACCGAACCAGTGAAAGAATCATTTTCCAATGGTTTATTTTTACAATATTTCATATTTTTATATTTCTTGACATAGGTATTTGTAAAATTTTGACATTCATAATGTGCTCTTCGTGTGCCTAAACTGATTAAATGTAATTGATTCTTTGATTCTTTGATTCCTTAAATCTGTTTAACGGATGACGGACGTCTTGGTCTGTATTAACATTTTACTTTAGTTGGATTGGTTAGTTGAGTGCAACCGGAGATTTGATCAAAAATCGCGATAACCAACAATCACGCGGGCGGTGCTGCGGGCTTTAGTTAGTCATTCATATAAGATCTCTCGTTGCTTACGGCTTTACGGGATCAAATGCTTATGTTTCAGAGCAGTTGCTTATCTAATTTCTGTGTAAGTGTCTGTTCTCATATGTTTACTGTAGATCTGCATAATAAATACCTACACAAACATTCTCTATCTGCATTCAATTATATGCTCAACAAAAGTTAAACAATCTTGTTGCTACTTTCTTATAAAAACACATTTTGACCAATATTTTTAGGCTAACTAGTGGTTCAATTTCAGTTTTTACATACATACTTATACATAATTTAATCACGCTTCAATCCCCCAAGGGTTAGGCAGAAGAGAATTAACGCTCACATTTCACCAAATATTAATTTCGGTCCCACGTAATAGGGGGTGAGCCTATTGCCGTCATTCGGGCACTATTGTTTACTCAAGCCATGCAACTGAGGCTGAATCTGGGCTGTATATATATGTATGATGTTAAACAGCCCTATCCCTTAGTCGCCTTGTACGACACCGCATTTCAGTTTTTAGTCTCTAAAATGAGTTTCTAAACAGAAAAATATTAATAAACTCAGTTTTTAAATAAAACATTAAAAAGACACATCAAAATTGTTAACGTTTAGTTAAATATCTAACCGAATGGAGTATAGGTACTAAGACTTACAAATTACACTACAATCCTGGGTTTACATTGCTAGTGCAATGACCTTGGTTCGAACCAGGGACCTCTTGATGGAGAAGCTGCCTCCTTTACCTACGGGCTACATACCTACTAAGCTACGAGCTACGACTACGGGTTTGTAGATACACTTGTATATGTACGTAACACCACAGATAATATAATATAATGTAACACACGTTGTAAAAATATATACGGTAGAATTGGGTATTTGACTGAAGAGTTTTATAAAACGTCAAAACAGTAAGTTAGAAGAAAAGTTGTATGAAAGAAATTATTGTGACGGCATAATACTTAATAGTCAAATCATTTACCATTAAGGATTGGGAGAATAATTAAAAATAAATAAAAATGATAAAATTAGTGCCGAGGCAACTTTTACAGCTCTTTCACCATACTTAGGTAATTTAGCTCAGTTAAATAATTAATTGTAACTACAGAAATATACCCAATTGAAAACCAGCTTTTTTTGAAGTCGGGTAAAAAACATGTTTGTACTTATTTTACTATTTTCTAATTAGATAGGTAGGTACCTTTCTCAGATTCCGCTGTTGGAAGTTCGTTATCACTAGCCGATGCCGTTTTAGCAAACAACATAAACATCCACCAGAATTTCACCATTTCTCACAATGATAAACAAACACAAACTAGACTGGGTTGTAAAGACTGGTTGTCTTGCGCTGCTAAAAAAAATAACTGTCAAAAAGAACCGCGAATGCCTTCCTCTCGGCGCAAAACCATAACGCAAAATAAAGTATGGAAGCTAAGACAATACTGTAGTGCAGTCTTTGGAAAACAATCCCCCGCTCGAAGCTATGGTACCTACGTACCTACCTACCTACTCGTTCTTAGACGATTTCGCGACAGGTGCCCAGACAGTACTTACTAGAAGCCGCGCAAACAGCGAGAGGAGGATTTATTAGAGCGAGAATCGTCACTTAAATGGTCTCTAAGATCATTATGAGAAACATAAATAAAAATGCTTAACACTGATGAAACAGACAACAAAAGGGAAAGTGACGGCTAAGAAAGAAATTGGTGTTACATTGTCTGGGACGTTTAACGAATTTTGTTAAAATGGCGTTGTCGTATCTACACTATGTAATCTCTCATCATCATAATAACCCAATTGAGCAGTCCAACTGAGGTTGTACCTCCGCCTTACAAAATACCGCCGTCATAATAACCTCGTGCTGTGTTCCCGGCGGTGAGTAGGGTAGCCAGAGCTCACTGGTGAGTTTTTGTGCTATCAGTGGGAAGATCAAAAGCTTGTCCTGCTTTGTCTTTTACGCTGACTGCACAGAAACTTTATATGCTTACAGGATTGGCAGCGCGAGTGTGACTCCCTTGGTTTAGCATACGTCCATAGGCCAGGGTAACCACTTTCCATCAGGTGGGTCGTGTGCTTGTATGTCACCTAAGTGGTATAAAAAGAAAACGAATTAAGAGTTTGTCAATCTACGGGTTAAACAGCTAAAGGTGGACTGATTGTCGGAATCGAACCGACTAACTAACAAGATGTTTTGTCATGGAGTCTACAGTCGAATCGGGTCTCCTTCAGCTAGACTTGGTACTCTAGGGAGATTTACTATTCAACTACTTGAATAGTAAATCACCTTCTGGGAAATTGAAGTAGCAGCGCTGTATTTTTATTTTTTTTGTAAAGCTTTTCGTTTGCGGGCGTCAGTTGGTTGGTTTGTGGGGTCATCAAACATTTAGGTAATCTGTGATTTAGCTTCCTTTTATTAGCATATTACACAATGGAGAAAATGACTTGGGAGGCCTGATAAGTTCATTGTATTTGAATTCTTAGTATGTTAACTGAAGTGCCTCTCGTCAATTATAAGCATGATAATAAAGATTTACTTAATTAGAACCTACTTACTAGAAAATATCACACAGCTAAACTGTCCCTGAAAGTCTGAAGTCTGAATAGATTTCATAATTATATATCTAGAATAATTTCTGTCCCATTTACTCTTTTAATATGTTCACCAAAGCACAACTGCATGACGATAGCATCAACCGTATAGGATCCTATTATTTTTTTATCAAAGGCGACATCAGACGCTCTCCATAGAGCAACTAGAGTGTGAAGCTATTATGGAAAGAAATTGGGTTAAGCCGTTTGAAATTGTTGACAAAGTTGAGTGACCTCGTATCTCCTCCATGGATTTATGGTTTGATTGCATACTTTCGTGGGCTTATCTTTGGAATTAGAATGTTCAACAGTGATATCATGGAGATCCGAGATAGTGGATGGTAAATAAAATGTTTCATAAAATTTTACTGTGTTTAAGATCGTTGTATACGCAAGTAGATACTCACAGATTCCTGAAAAGATAAGCCGATACATTTGCTATGCGTCATAGTACTGATATTGCCAAAAAAAAAAACATTTTCCTCGACCTCACTCGACCTCGAGTTTGTGTTAGCCTCTACTTTGCCCGCCGTGGTAGTTTTCTTACTGTGATATGGGGCTCCGTCGACGCGGTGTCAGGAGTAGAGCATAACATAACTTAAACTCACGCCTATATCCCCGAAGGGGTAAGCAGAGGGGCTAGCACCCACATTTCGCCAATTTATGTTTATGTCCCAATGTAATAGGTGGCGAGCCTATTGCCATTAACCGGGCACTTATAAACCTAACTATAACTATAAAAATATAACTATAAGGAGTAGAAACCGCTATCTATATCGTAAGATAAGAGAGATAAGTTGTCCAATCACCAAGTCATCTGTCAAAAACTCAACAGAACTCATAACTCATAATATGACTAAATGTAGACATTTTGGAACCAGCAACTCAGTTCTGTTCGAGTCGAGCGCGCCTGAACGGTTGTCTCAACCCAGTTGTGAATTTTTCAGTCAACTGAGTTTTGAATGTGGTTTCTGATTGGTAAGGAACCAATCAGAAACCACATTCAAAACTCAGTTGACTCTACCTACGAGTAGGTAGGCTATATTCCGTCCCGTCCAACAGATGTGTATCGTTAAAATTACTGTCGTACGTATAGGAGTACTTACATACCTTTCTCGCATCAAGACGTAAATGAGCGTCAATGTGTACGAGTCGGCCTTACCACCAAGTGTTCACTTACACGGGCATGCCTACTACAATTTTATTATACGAAGCTGGGACTCAAACAAATTTTAACTGCAAGCCGGTTCACTTGTTGATTGACGGACGAGGCTCTAGCTATGGCTTTACCTTGGCTGGAGTTTTTTTTCTATTTATTTACCATAAGGTGAGGGCTTGATCACGCAGTGACCATGTCACCCCCATAGGAAACTGGGTGGAGTTTGGGGTTCAGGTAGTAATAGTAAAATCGAACCAAATTACGAAATGAGACGCGGTTATAATAACTTCGTGTTGTGTTCCCAGCGGGTGAGCAGGGTAGGCCAGAGCTCACTGGAGAGTCTGTGCTGTTAGTGGGATGACTAAAGGCTTGTCCTGCTTTGTCCTCTACACTGACGGCACAGAGACTCTGTGCTTACAGGGTCGGCAGCGCGAGTGTGGCTTCTCTGGTGTTACACACGACCATAGGCCACGGTAACCACTTTCCATCAGGTGGGCCGTGCGCCTGTCTGCCGCCTAAATGGTATAAAAAAAATTAGAAGTAGAAGGTGGGCCCCGGGCAACAAAGTGCTCGAATAAAGGGTCCGGGTCTGAGTAAATTGTGTTTCTTATTACAACCTATGCTGATATAAACGTTACCTGTCTAGCTATTTTCGTAATGATAATTTTCCAAATGTAAGGAAAAGTAGGTAGGTACGCCTCTAATCGATTCGATTTCTTATCCAAAGATTACGAATTAGATTAGATATTATTATGTATTAAGTACTTGAATAAAGCTTAGGATTGGATTTTTACTTCATTCACTATGATTTATAAAATATATCTTCGGGGCCAATGTCAACCTTAGGCTCTTGAAGATCCTCGCGAAGTTAAGGGCAAAAGGCAATCACCTCCGTATAAATAAAGTAATAGATTGGAATTGGAACCCAGACAACGAGGCGAGGGCCTCGAATATAATGGGAATCGTAGCTCAGATAATGATAATAATGCCGTGAGCTTTCCTCTCGAGATTTTGCAGATGGGAGACGCTTCCTTAGAACTCAAATCAACACGTCAAATTACACTAGTAACGCTGTATTCATTAGAATACAATAGGAAATTACTACGGTATTCGTGACGGTACCAGCACACTACATATGAAGTATACTTAGCCGACAAGAATTATTATGTCAAATAATTTGATATCAAACCCAAATCTTAAACAGTTAAACCGCTAACATAGCGTTTGCTTCACCCATTGTGGTGTTATTTAACTATTGTCCCAATATTTCTATACATGTGACGGTTGTTGCAAACCCCATTATTTTGCTTCTCATAAGCAACTTCCGTGAAATTACAGAGGTACCATTTAACTATGTATAATCTCGAGCGAGATTTACATTACAAAACCTATGTTGTGAAAACAAAATGCTATTATATTTTATCATTTTTATATGTTAAGTACTTGTTACTAACCTTGTTTGTCATATTTGAGTATTGTTTCTGCTTAAGAGTTTCGTCAAAAGATGTTGCAGATAATTTGTAATATAAAAATAATGAATGCCATGTTTCTGTAATAACATTTCATCATTATCAAGGAGATGGGGCATAATGAGATCTGTGGGAGGCTCCCACAGATCTCATTATAACCTTAAGTCGGCTCGGTTCCACTGGGAGCCAGCTGACTTAAGGTTGGTTTCCACAAAGTATAGTAAAGAGGTTGCAAAGACGAAACGCCAAGTCGATACCTTAACATTTCCACCAATGCAAAGATAATGTGAGCTGAGGACCTGACGTGCCGTAAGCAATCGTGTTTTGGACTCCAGTCCAGAGGGAGAGGGATTGTACTATATTTATAAATAATTAAATATTCTACAACATTCTACACAACGCTATCTAGATCCATAGTAAGCATAGCTTAACTAACTTGTGTTATGGAATCTAGAATGCGGGTAAACATATTTAGATACCTTTTATTTTTAAATACATACATTTTATATATAGAAACAAACAGATCAATGCAAATATACAGATTCGTGCATACAAATATTTTTTTTTTTTTTTTTTTTTTTTACGTGCGCAAAATCCCCACGGATACCTCCCGTTATGTCGGACACGAACCGACTAAAACGCACGCCGCCTGTGGGTCGTTTCGGTTGCCGAAGGTGAGGTTGACAGGCATATCCCTCGCACCCCGGCCGACCCAGGGCCATCTCTCACGATCTGGCCCTCTTCTCGGGTGTGGGGACCACAGAGTCCCCAACTCGACCCGGAAACGGGGAGGCGCGCCACGCGCGCCGCCGCCGCGGCCTGCTTCTGCAAGGGTGACAGGCGGCTTCACCTGTCACCCCCAGGCCGGCGCTCATGGGGGGCGGAGGTCGTTCATCGACCTCCGACGCCCGAGTTGCCTTCGTGCGCGGGCAGCTTGTCTAGCGATCCTTCGTCGCTCCCGCTGCCGCTCCCGCCCCGCCTCCTCCTTCACGAGCATTACTTGCTCGCAGAAGGAGGCGCCGGCCGCCCACGCATCCGCGCAGCGAACCATCGCCGCGAGCAAGGTGGAGAGCGTGAGAACCCTCACTCCCAGGGCCGCCACAAGCTCCCGCCTCGGCGTCTCCCACGCCGGACACTCGGTGAGCGTGTGCGGACCTGAGTCCTCGCTCGCGTCGCAGTGATGGCACTCGGACGTTGGCTCTTTCTGCATCCGACGCAGATACTTTCCGAAGCATCCGTGCTCGGTGATCATCTGCGTCAGACGGTACGAGAGGCTGCCGTGTGGCCTCTCTAGCCACTCCCCCATGATGGGTCTTACCGCCGTTACTACGGCGTGCCCTGCGCTTGGTTGCCCAAGTCGTCTCTCCCATTCTGCCACCATTTCCCTGTGGAGCCGGGATCTCACGGCCCGAATTTCTTCGGGCTCGGGATCGTGACCCCGCTCCCGCGCCGCCCTTCGGAACCTGTATAGCGCCGAAAGGCATCTCGCTTCCAGGATCCATGGTGGCGATCCGGCGAGGAGACTCGCCGCGTTGAATGATATCGTGCGGTACCCCCTTATGATGCGGCACGCCAACTTCCGCTGCGGACGCTGCAGCAGAAGCATGTGCCGATCACTCAGGGTGTCCGCCCACACGGGACACCCGTACAGGGCCATGGACCGCACGACACCCGCGTAGAGTCTCCTGCAGGAGTCATCCGGGCCCCTCAGGTTGGGCAGTAGCCGCGCCAGAGCGTTGGCTGTGCCCGCCAATTTGGGGCCCAGACTTCGGAAGTGCTTCCCGAAGTCCCACCGGCCGTCGAGCACGAGCCCCAGATATTTCATCTGGGGCTTGATGCCGATGAGAGTGCCTCCCACTGTGAGACTGGAACCAGGTGGTGGCGTGCGCCGAGGTCCATGAAAGAACATGGCCTCGGATTTATGCAAAGCCACCTCAAGGCCCAGCCGCCGGATCCGTTCCACGACTTGAGCAACCGCGGTCGTGGCCCTCAGGATCGCTTCGCGGTGTGTAGCTCCGCTCGCCGTCACTAGCGTGTCGTCCGCATAGCACGTGACGGCGGCGCCGTCCGCAAGCTCACCGCGAAGCACCCAGTCGTATCCAATGTTCCACAGTAGCGGCCCGAGAACCGATCCCTGTGGAACACCGCACGACATCTCACGCCGACCGACGCCGGTCGCACTTGGGTAGATGACGGCTCTCTCCGTCAGGTACGCCCCGACTATGCGGCGGAGGTAGAGAGGCACACCGTGGTACACGAGTGCCTCCCTGATGCAACTCCAGGGCAAGGTGTTGAACGCGTTGGAGATGTCCAAGGACACCGCCAACGTCACCTCACCCCGGGCAACTGCCTCCTCCGCCAAAGTCCTCACGCGCATGATGGCATCCACGGTGGACCGCCACCGGCGGAAGCCATATTGGGCATCCGCCAGGTCCGGCCCCCTACCAGAGAGGTGCTCGACGAGGCGCTTCGCAATAACTCTTTCAAAGAGCTTGCCCACCTCGTCGAGCAACACAATGGGCCGGTAGCCGGACGGTTCGTCCGCCGGGCGACCCTCCTTTCGGATGAGGACCAGTTTCCCCGTCTTCCACATCTTCGGAAACTGGCCCCGCTCCAAGCATGCGCTGAGGAACCCTCTCAGCCGGGGTTCGAGACCGTCTTCTCCCAGAGCTAGGACCCACGCGCGGCCTGGAATGCCGTCGGGTCCCGGGGCGGTGCTCTTCTTGGCTCTAAGCCTTCGCACCGCCAGCTCCAGTTCTACCCAAGTGACCTCGGGGACTTCGTCGTCAACTACCACACTGGGCGCCACAGGCGACCGAGGTGGCGGAGTCATCAGCGGCGGAACGTGTTCCGCTCGCGCCGGGAACAGGGACTCGACCACTCCACCGAGCAGAGCTGGCTGGAGGACCCGGGTCAACGGCGGGGCCCGGGGGCGCAGCTTTCCTCTTACCATAAGGTAAGGCCGCCCCCATGGGTCCCGCTCCAGCGTCTCCATTAGCTCCTTGTAAGCCGCGGCTTTCGCCCGCTTAATCTCCGCTCGGAGGGCATCTCTGGCCTCCCTGTATCCCACATGAAGCTCCGCCACTCGGGGCTCCGTATCTGCGGTTCGGCTACGCCTCCTACGGAGTCTGGTCCACCGGCGGTGCGCGATCACGCAGGCTTGCCGTAGCCTCGCGATCTCCGCAGACCACCAGTAGACCCGACGCCTCGGACTATAGGGTGGAGCCCTAGGCATACCCGCATCGCAGACACGAGTCATGGCCTCCCGGAACCACACCGCCTCATCGTCGATATCGACAGGCCTGTCCGGCGCAATGGCCCAGGCCTGTACGATGGCGGCCTCTAGGAGGACCTCCCGATTCAGTCTCCCAAGCACCCAGCGTGGCTCGCGTGGGGCCGGTATGACTGGCGCATCACCCGCGGGGGGGGGAGACATCAAACCGAACGTATCGGTGATCCGCCAGTGTCTCCACCCCCACAACAACACGCCAGTCCCGCACACGGTGCGACAGCGAAGCGCCTGCGAACGATAGGTCGATAATCGAACTGCGCTCCGCGGCCACGAACGTGGCTTCGGCCCCGCGATTCTGGAGAACTAGACCGTGATTAGCGGCCCAGCTCTCCAGAGCCCTACCTCGTGGGTTCGTGTGCCGGGACCCCCAGGTCACTGACCAGGCGTTGAAGTCCCCGAGCACAAGAACCGGATGAGGGTGACAGGCGTTGACGACGTCGGTCAGTCGCTCCAGCGACTGCCGGTACTCCCCTATGCGTCGGTGTAGGCTCGGCGTGAAATAGACGGCCACGACCGCAATCTCCCCCACACGCGCCGCTACGATGCCATGCTCCCTTGCCACGACAACAGGGGGGGGGGCACCCATAGCGGCGTTGTACACCAGTGCCGCCGACCCGTCCAGGTCGACCACCCAGGCAGGCCCGAGGGGCCGGTGAGTGTACGGATCGGCGACAGCGGCGACGTGTATGGACCACTGTGCCATGCTCTGGAGCAGAAGACCCTGAGCATCGGCACCGTGGCCCACGTTCGCCTGCAGGATGCGGAGCTGGGGATCCATTATGGAACCATCTCCGCATCCCGCCGCGAACTTTGGGTGGAGCCCCCGCCTTGCGGCTTCGGCTCCCCCCCGGTGCAGGCCTTGCTGCCAACCCTATGGTCGGCCGGTTTGCCCCCCGCTGCACACCTGAAACAGTGCAGCGGAGCTTCGCATCCACCGGCCGTATGGCCGGGTTGGCCACAGCGGAAGCAGCGGTCACCGACCGTCACCGCCGCCGTGCACTGCACCCCCACGTGGCCGACCGACAGGCACCTAAAGCACCTGGTCGGTCGAGCCTGCAGGAGCCGGACCTGCACCCGCACCACGCCTCCAACGGCGAGGAACCCTCGGTCGGCAGCCTTCTTGGCTGCTGCGATGGGGCAGCCGACAACTGCCGCCCCCAGTCCACGGCGGCCGAAGCGGATCGCTCCGACCTTCACCGCCTCTAGGGGGCAGCCCCCGGCCTCCGCCACGGTGAGGCGGATTTGCTCCGCCGTGATGGAGTCGTCCAAGTCCGAAATGCGCATTTCTGCGCATTTGTTGGGCCTGGACACCCGGACGTCGGCTGCGTCCAGCGTGTCCCGAAGCCTAGCCGCTAGGGCATCGGCCTGGGGACCGCTTGATGCGCCGGGGATCTCGAGTAACCGAGCACCCGTCCGAGTGGGTTTCACCCGGATGGGGCCCGGCATGTCGAGAGCCCTCATGTCGACGCAGGCTCTCGCCTGCGTGACAATCTGGGCGTACTGCACGCCCCTCTCCGCCGCCTCCGCCGTCATCGTTAGGACGACGGCGGTTGAGCGGGGAACGCGCAGCCTCCCCGGCACTCCCCTCGCAGCAGCCTCGGCCTTCCTGGCCTTTTTGGCTGCCTTCCGGAGCGCCTTGCGCCGCTTCTTGGAGGCTCCGGCCACCTCCCAGCCTCCCTCCGGCGGGGAACTTGAGGAGGCAATCCCCGCCGGGGTCCGGGCCGGCGCTGGGGCTGAGGCTAGGGCTGGGGACTTCTTCCCCTTGCCCTTCCCCTTCCCCTTGCCCTTGGCCCGGGCACCCTGGGAGCTCCCAGCTCCCACTTCGAGAACGTCAGCGGCTCGAGCGACCGGAGCGGCAGGAGCAGCAGGCGCAGCGGATGGGCTGCAGGCCGGCTCCTGCGGGGCCGCCACCGCCGGACTGGTGGGACCGCTTCTCACCGCTCCGGCGTACCCCGTCGGCGGCGCCAAGGGCGGGCGGCGGCTGGAGTCCATGACCGCCTCCATGAACCTCCGGGTGCGCTCCTCCTGCGTCACCTGCCACCTCCGCTGCTCAGCCAGCGCCGCCTCCTGCCGCTTTTCCATGGCGGCCATTGCCGCCATGCATGCCGCCAGTGGGTCTGCGGGCCTAGCCGGCTGCAGCACCGGCGACTCCAGCCGAGCGGGCTGTGCCAGTGACACCGGCCGCACCGGTGTCTCCGGCCGCACTGGTGTCTCCGGCCGCACCGGTGTCTCCGGCCGCACCAGTCGCACCGGCGGCCTTGATCGCACCGGTGTCTCCGGCCGTACCGGTGCCTCCGACCGCACCGGTGACCTCGACCGCACCGGCGACAGCTGCGGCGCCGACGACACCGGCCGCTCCGGCTGCACCGCTAGTCGCCGCCGCGCCGACCGCGTCACGCGCTCCGCGGGCAGCCCGGCGACGACCTGACGGAGGTTCGCCATTTCGGCCGCCATCCTCTCCATCTCCTTGCGGTGCTCAGCCGCTGTACGCTCGACGCTGTTGAGGAGCTCAACTTGCCTCCTGCCAAGTTGAGCTCGCTCGTTCCGGGACTCGGCCAGCTCCGCCTTGAGCAGCTCAAACTGCTCAACGAGGCGCGTCGCAGCCAGCCGGACCCGGTCCTCCTCCGGCGTTAGAGCTCCAGAGCGGGCCCCGGCCAGTCTCTCCAGGGCCTCCATCACGTCCCTGGACGTGGAGCCGTCGGTACGAAGCGCGGGCGCCGCCGAGACGGAGGGACTCGGCGGCGCCCTCACATCTTCCCCGGCTGAGGCCCGTGAGGGGGCGGCTTTGGTGCCCCCACCCTGCAGCTTTCGGCGGCTAACCGCAACCTGCTTGGGTGGGGGGGGACGCATCATCTCATCCCCACCAGAACTACTGGAAGACGAGTCGGTCAGGGTCAGGTCTAGATCCGACTCGGTCTTATCTGGGGGGATGATTTTTTTTCGGCGGTTGCGCTTCCGCCGTGCAGATTTTCGGGTCTGCAGACCCACCGGGCTGTTCGCCCTGCTCCTCTCAGTGGCGGTGTCGAAATCTTCCGACACCGTCCCTGCTTGGGACGCGACCTCCGCGTCTTGGTGCTGCGCGACCTCCGCGCAGACTGTTTCGCTTGGTGATGGTTTGGTATTTTTGGTTAAGTTTTTTTTAGTATCCATTTGAATCCCACGAGTTGCATACAAATATTTGCACTGAGCGGGAATCAAACCCGCGCCTCTTGCGTAGCAGTCGCTTTCACTATCGCTACGCCACCACAGAGGCTGTCGAATATAGGTGTATAGCTCCCGGTTCACTATCCATTAGCACAAAAAAAAAACCATAAAATATTTTGGCATATGGTAATTTAGACTAATGATAGGTATTTATGCATAATAATCCATAACCAATTTAACATATTTGTCTTAATCATAAATAAAATAAGCATAATCATATTTAAGCATAACATTCATAAGCATAGCTTTATTAATGCATAAAATGCACCTAAACCTACCTTAACACTATATCTTATAGGTATATAAAATTCTCGTGTCGCGGTGTTTGTGGTTAAACTCCTCCGAAACGGCTTGACCGATTCTCATGAAATTTTGTGAGCATATTGGGTAGGTCTGAGAATCGGACAACATCTATTTTTCATCCCCCTAAATGATAAGGGTTGTCCACCCTTAACATTATATGGCAAAACAACGTTGACCGGGTCAGCTAGTAATATAGAAAATACTGGTAAAAGTATTTTTTTTATTTTTATATGTAGGTATGCTTTTTTACTTATGTAAAATAATTAAGGGGTGGGCCCAAGGGCCACCAAGGGCTTCTGGTAGCGCACTCCTTGATGTTTATAACAGATCGTGCTGTACCCATAAGAATCCCTATGCTTCTTATTATCGGCAGAATATGGCAACCCTATTGTCTATCATAAAAACACCTAAACAAACAATTTAAAAAAAAGAACACACACAGGTTTCGACCCAACCTTAGACCATTTAAATAACAATGGTATATGGATTCATCTCAACAAACAAAGAGTCTGTATTACAGTGATAGGTAGGTACATAAAAGTTTTTAATTACTAGTTTCTCGCATTGAGCGAACACATGGCGGTCAAACAATGTCATTGTGTATTATATTGTGCAAGCGTGTCGAGGCGGTGCTATCCGCTGGTGGTGCAAGCTGGGCCCATTGTAAGCGAACAATAGGGAAAGCCGGTCGGCTAGTGTGCACTAGCGTTTATGAGGCCCCGAAGTTAGCAATTTGTGCGATATTTTGCTTTTTATACCACCTGGTTGGCAGACAAGCACGCAGCCCACCTGATGGAAAGTGCTTACCGTGGTCTCTGGACGTATGCAACACCAAGGGAGTCACACTCGCGCTGCCAACCCTGTAAACACAAGAGTTTCTGTGCCGTTAGTGTTAAAGACAAACCAGGACAAGCTTTTGGTCTTCCCACTGACAGTACAAAACTCTTCAGTGAGCTCTGACTACCCTACTCACCGCCGGGAACACAACACGAGGTTATTATGGGCCCGGTATTCTGTAGGGCAGAGGTACTTCCCCAGTCGGACTGCTCAATTGAACGGATTATACCGTCGTGTACTACCTCCTCCTACACTAGCTTTCCTTTTTCGCTTCTTATTTCCCTATCTTATTTCTCGCCGTAGCTCAAAATTCTTGAGAGATCCTCTGGTGTTCGCATTCGAATTACATCGTGTTACCGTTAATTATACTGGGTGGCGCAAAAGTAAAGACCCTATTTGGTTCGGCTATAACATTTTTTCTAAATTAGAAAACTAGATTTAGGTTTTTTTAAATGTATATTTGTACCATTAAATTTCGTACCATTAGGATTTAAAGATGATGTCTTTTAAATAGTGACCTCCAGAGTTGATACACATTTGAGCCCTATTTATGACATTTTGCATAACTTGCCGTGACACTTCCTGCGATATGTTCGTTATTTCTTGACGAATGTTTTCTTTTAGAGCTGCGAGAGTCTGTGGCTTGTTCACATACACCCGAGATTTCAAAAAACCCCAAAGAAAGAAGTCTGGACTGGTCAGATCGGGTGATCTTGCAGGCCAAGGCAAATCGCCAAAACGAGAGATAACTCGGCCTGGAAAAGCGTCCACTAAGAACATTGACACAATTATTCCACGTTCTTGGGGAGTAAAACGGTCCATGTTTATTTTCAGTGTATTTTACATTTGTTCACTACACAATTTTCAACAACAGAAGTACAGAAAATGTCATATAAAAAAAATAAAGGTATTTTCTTTAGTGCCAGTACTTTTGCGCCACCCAGTAAAAAAAACTGAATAAAACAAGAACATCACCAATCCAATTACTTAGATAGGTGATGTCTATCCTATGACATCCCTTAAAGATTCCTTTCATAATGTAGGTACCGTACGTGGTCTGGGCCTCGATTTTGCTAAAAGCAAAACCACTATCATACCAGAGTGAATGAAAATGTGTAATGAAATACTTTACATGTAATTTTGGACTTTAAGCATATAGAATTGTCGCGTGGTTTCCGGCAGAGTTTTTGGCTTTGCTAAGTTCGACTAGTTCGACTACCGAAAGAAATACCTGCTTCATAGGTCCCTTTTTACTGAAATTGGGAGTTACCATACCCACTACGAATTAAAATAAATTATATATCTATCTACATATAAATTTTATTTATACGTATGTTTTTATGTTTTTTTTTCAAGTATGTATTCAGTTTGTATCTTTGAATAGGTTTTTAGTTGTATATTTTGTATGAGCATGGCGAGTATGTACAAGTGCTTTCATGTTGTGTATGCTATATTTAGAATACTGTCTAGATCTTATAATTTATTTGATTGTATCCAAATGTTTAGTCACGCAATGACAGTAATCTGTAAGCGTACCTTTAAGAAATAAATAAATAAATTCCCAAACTCGCGATTCTCGTGGCCATACTCGGGGAACAGAACAATTTCTATGAATTAGGTTCATTCCATTGTCGTAGCGTTTTGAAAAAATCCGCATCCGTGTGTGTAAACAACAATAATGAAGTATTGTTATTGCGTAACAGACAGAAACATAAAACGTTAAAAGATTATAAAATACCTACATGACTGTTCTCGATTATCAAAGTTTACGGTAGTAGGGGACACATATCATGGACCTGAGTCGCAAGACAAACGAGGCCCTGTCGCGCTAGTATTGTATTGTGTTAATTTATGCTTGGTGCATTTGGGCTCGTCCATCGCTGTAGCATTCCGTGGTATCCTCAAAAGACACCCAAGAAATGAGTGCTGCGTGTATAGAACACATATTAGGACCGAGATACATATAAGAGAAGAATAATACCTACCTACTACCTTCAGTAATAATATAAATCAATGTAAACTACCGTAAAGTACAGAATACCGCGGTTATAATAACTTCGTGCTGTGTTCTCAGCGGTGAGTAGGGTAGCCAGGGCTCACTGGAGAATTTGTGCTGTCAGTAGGATGACTAAAGGCTTGTCCTGCTTTGTCCTCTACACTGACGGCACAGAGACTCTGTGCTAACAGGGTCGTGCCACCTAAGTGATATAAAAAAAAATGTTTTCGGTCCCACGTAATAGGGCGTGAGCCTATTGCCGTATTCCGGGCGCTATTGTTGACTCGAGACTTGTATCTGTGCCTGAGTAAGAGCTGTATATTTCTGTCTGATGTTAAACAGCTCTATCCCTAAGTCGCCTTGTGCGACACCGCATGGGGAGATATCCAGGGGTGGCCCAAATTCTAGGTACTCTGCTGGGAAGCACTCGGGTACGACATGATGTATTATGGAACTAAATCGCGAGACAAATGAGAATTGTTTTGTAATTTATTTATTATTTATTATATTCTTTATTATACGCCAATTACAATATTCATGTTACAGAAATATGAGAATACAAGAGCAGTACAAAGGGCGGCTTTATAGCTTTACACAATTTCTTCCAGGCAAAAATATATATGTATATATATGTAATATATAATAGTCTATGCTTGGTGAATATGAGCTCGTCTACCGCCGTAACACCCTGTGCTATCCACAAAAACACCCAAGAAATGTGAACACAGATTAAGCACATTTTAGGTGGTTCAAATATGGCCCAAGCAATACTTAGATGAGGAAAATAGTACTTATATACTGGATATTATCAAGTGTTAAGAAGTAGGTGCAAATCAATCAAGTGCAAAATCGTTAATTTTCTTGAGGTTTTCTTTTTTATACAATTTAGGTGGCAGACAAGCACACGGCCCACCTGATGGAAAGTGGTTACCATGACCTATGAACATGTGTAACACCAGTGGAGTCACATCCGTGCTGCCGACCCTGTAAGAACAGAGATATTGTGCCGTCAGTGTAGAGGACAAAGCAGGACAAGCCTTTGGTCATCCCACTGACAGCACAAAAACTCTCCAGTGAGCTCTGGCTACCCTACTCACCGCCGGGAACACAACACGAAGTTATTATAACCGCGGTATTCTGTAGGGCGGACTTTCCCAGTCGGACTGCTCAATTGGGCGGAAATACCGCCGTGTCCTACCTCCTTAATAAAACTCCTCCTGTATACCTAACATACATAGGTACATTGTTTAAATGAGTAATATGTACTTGTGTTTTAATATTTTATCCCTAAGGGGTAAGCAGAGACAACATTCATTTCCTTACACACGTATGCGTAACTAGCTGTTGCATACGGCTCCGGCAACGTGGATGCCGGTTATCGCGACCATAGCCTATGCTGTTTATTCTGGAGATTGATGGCGTTTGTTGAAACTTGCATTCTAAAAGGTTTAGGTTTCTAAACCTGGGAGAAGAATGTCGTAAGGCAAAAGCTCAGGTTCAAAAATGAATAAATCCTGGAATAGAACTAGCGCCTTGTTCAATATGTATAGCCTATATTCTTTCCCAAGGTGTAATCTACCCCAGCCATGTACTTACCAAACTTCATCAATTCATGCAATTTCAATCAGTTCAACCAGTGGTTAAGGTATGAAAGCATAGTAGACAGACAGACCTACTTTCGCATTTATAGTATTAGTACAGGTGAAGATGTTGAGTAGGATTGGAACCTGATACCTGTACAAATCTAATTACACTATCTCCACAACAGAGTAGAACCAAAATTGTATCCATAAGTTGATAACATAATTGGTATACAAGTATGAGACAACATACAAATCAGTATTTCGTTGAACTCTTTGCAACTGTGATTTTCTACTGGTTAGGAAGACATCAACGCAATTTTGATCTAAAGTTTTAATGATTAAATATTGCTTACATCAACGCATTTTTTACTTAGTGATTATTTTGTTGTAAAAGTATAATAATATAATAATAAAAGTCAGAGAATAAGCATTGCCATATAATGTGATAATGCTACTTGTCTTCTAGGAACGCTACCACAAGAGGCATGTGATGCGGAAGAATTCCACGACGCATTTTAACTTTTGTTTTATTTAATAATTATTTTGTATTAATGTATATATTATAATAGATTTAATTAGTTACGTAGTATAAATTAGATCTTAATTTAACAGAACTCTATTTAATACGATTTGTAAAATATATAAATAATAATAAAAAAATATTCAGCAACATTTGAAGAATAAAATACATTATTGCATATCATTTAATATAAATACATCGTAGTTCGAGTTTTCATAGAAAATAGGGAGTAACACTCAGTAGATAATGAGAATACCTACTTACTACCTATGTTATTGTGGAACTCGATTCAAACACTCTTATATCCTCTTTGGTTCAAACAAAGCACAGTATATAGGTTGGTAATACAATTTAACATAATCTCGGGTCTACTAATACTTAGTAGCATACGTATCAAAACTAATAGGTACTACCTACTGCGAGTACAGTCTATTACCTCGTAATATGTTATTCATTACCTACAATACAACTACAATTACTAGTACCTACTGTGTAAGTAGATAGTTACTTTTGGTCTAGTTGGATCCTACTTATTTACTTATCCAGTTAAAGTACCTACCTAATATATAGATAATTATATATATCGGGCAAAGAGTTGGTCCTTATAATAAAATATTATAATTTTTATTGCCCTCTGTTACTACAGATATAAGTACCAATCCATGCCAAGGTTCATGATTATCCTCTGTGCCTTATTTGAGTCAATCACTGTGCAGTCTCACCTCATGATCTCACTGATCAGTCATTTATAAATAAACTAGCTCGTGATTGGACGCATCACTAAAAATATTATATTATGCTCAATATCGTCACTGAGCGTTGAGTTGACCACAGATGTCGCATTTTGTTCTGTGCAAGGTGTTGGCTTACAGTGAGTGTAGTGTGTAGGATACTTAAAATTTAAGACTAACGTTAATGTTAACAGATGACGCTACTATCGCTCAATTTAAATACTGTACGTGGTACTTGCTAAACTTGCTAACACGTATGCGTTTATCTCCAAAGAATAATTAAAGCCAGTGCCTACTTTGTACATTTGAGGATCTTCATATAACTAAAATAACATTTTGATAAAAATAAATTTTCTTCTATCCTCTGATTTATCTCCTAGATGTCACTGTGAGTGTACTCATTTTTGACAAGATTGACAGGACAAGCAGCACATATTGAAAACGCGACGCACCTATTTTATCCAGTGTTCTATTCAACATAGCTTTATAATTTATGTAGACACTCATTCAGTTGGAGTCTGATTTGGTCCAACTAAGTCACTCCTCTCATGGAATCATTGAAGCAGTAGCAATTTGTTGATTTTCGTCGTTTGTGCTACCTATTATAGTTTTCAGTAAATAATGTAATTCTACTGTCGTGAGCATGTGAAAATAGAGTGATCATTCGTGCGAACGTAACACAATGGATTGGTTTAGAACATTCAAAGCAAGGTAATGGGCGATGGTCTTGTAAGACAAAAGAGCCGTCCTTCACACATTAGTAGAGCATCGTTGTGCAAACAAATAGTTATCTACACGCCGCGCATAACTAGAGGTGATTATTGAAATGCTAATAATGTTTACACGCAGCATGTAAGTACTACAGACCGAGCCTTTAACTGCACCTTAGCAAAAGTTACGGCGTACCTATTTACTAACTCTTCTTGATCTGGTGGTGGGTTCCTATCGCTTGGTACTGTCCCATGCAATACAAAACTTAGTCCAGCTTACTAATTCAACATAGATTATAATGGCTAACGTAAAGCGCAGATTGAATACACCCGAAAGGGCAGCTAAAAATGAAGCTAAGAGGAAGAAACTTGGTTATACAAAAAAAGAAATTAAACTGTTGCAATCTGTAACTGATGTTGAATTAACAGATGGTATTGAAAGCAGTGAAAAGGAGACTGGAGGGGCTAAGAAAAGCAAAAATGCAGCAAAGCTGATTGTGACTCCATATGAAAAGTATAGTTTTTTAAGTAAACTCGAGGATATCAACCATAAAAAAGCAACTGGTGTTTCAAACAAAAAACGACCTAAACAACCTGCAATTGATGTACCAACTCCCGAATTACCAGGTCTGATGAAAACTAAAACACGTCATTTCAGAAGTACTAAGTATTTAAAAATAATGGACAATGTAATAAAAAGTGAATTTGGTATTTCAAGTAAACTTAAAAAAAATAAAGTGTCCACCAAAAATGGAGTGATAAATAATAATGAAAGTGAAATTATTGACAAAAATTCTAAATCACCTGACAAAAACAATAGGAGGTCATCCCTACCTAAGAAATCTGCTGCTGCTGTTTCTGTAGAGGCTGGAGAAGCTTCAGCAAGTGTTCCAGACTCACTAGTAAATTTCCCAGATGAACTAGAGCCACTGTCTCCACCACTCCGTAATAAAGGCAGACAAAGAAAAACACCAGAAATTGAGAAGGCTCCACCTATAAAAAAACGAACTCCGCTACCCAAAGGCGATGGCTTGACACCACTTATATTTGAATGTGATTATTGTCATAAAATATTCAACAGAAAACATTCACTTGTACGCCATATATACTTACATCTTGGTAAAAAACCGCACGCTTGCCCAGTGTGTCCAAAAAAGTTCCGAATACGTAGTAACATGAAGAATCACATAGACCATGATCATTGTGTTCCATATGTGGATGAGAATACTGAAACATATTCCTGTAATATATGCGACAAACCATTTTTAACTGAAGAAAATCTAAAGCTTCACCTTACAAGTCATGCCAAAGGGGAAAATTCATTCAAATGTATTTATTGTGACAAAAAATTTTCTTATCAACTATTATTAATTCAGCATGAGAAACAACATTTGGTAACGGGAAAATATCTGTGCACCTTGTGTGATATAAAATTCAAATCTCGAGATAAATTGTATGTGCACGTAAAGAGCCATTTAAAGCTTATTGATTACATTTGCCAATACTGCGGCAGGGAATTTTTAAGAGCTAATTCCATGAAGAGGCATGTCCAGACAATGCATAGAGGCCGCACCATACAGTGTCCTGTTTGTAACAAGAGTCTGAAAGGACACCTGAGTGAGCATTTACGCACACATAACAATAAACGACCACATAAGTGTCCTGATTGTGGAAAACATTTTGCTCAATCCACGCAACTGAAGGTGCACCGTCGTGGCCATACTGGATCTCGGCCATACTCATGTAGAATATGTGACCGCCCATTCTCTCATTCTAACGCCCTTATGTTACACCTCAGGCGTCACACTGGAGAAAAACCGTTTCCATGTGCCGAGTGCCCTATGTCTTTCTCTCAACTACCACATATGAAAGCACATATGGCAAAGATACATAATAAAATTAAGCCATACAAATGTCTGAAATGTTGTGACTACTTTAAGCTGAAGAAAGATCTTCTTTTACATAAAAAGACTTGCAATGGTACTGGTGTAGATACCGATCTGTATGGAGATGAAAGAGGAGATGCCCCACAAGAGGATGGTGCACAAGATACTCCACTGGAATCTACTATGACTTTGTCTCGAATGAGATTTCTATTGGCTCTCCTGCTGACGATGATATCTAGCAAAGAAAAGCTCAAATATTTAGGTGCGTAGACTTGATTTTCTTAAAGTTTGTTTACACTACACTCATAAACTGGCACTGTTTTTTTTTAATTAAGTGTGGAGTACATTGCTTAGTGTGTGTCCGCAATAACGGGAGTCCATACCGGAAGCGTGCACAGTTCATAGTCATTTTTTCAATTAATTGACACAAGTTAGAAAATAAAAATTTGACTTAAATATAATTTTGTCTCATACATAAGACATCGACGCGTCCTCATTCGGTACGCACATTATCACAGGTCATTGAATTTAATGGTTATAACAAGGTTGTATGAATAACAAATAATACACTGTCATTGAAAATGCAAGTGCGAGTTGACACAACAGACAGAATACCATCAACAATTTAATTCACTGGGTTGCAAAACCATGTACTGTGTGCTCCAAATGTATTGTGCTTATGTGATGTGCAGCGACAATAGTTGTTCGCACGATGTCCACTGCGTAGCTTATTCATCATGGTTTTTATTCTAGCGAACATACATAGTCATTGTATACGATGACAGGGGAGTTGCCAGCGAGTTTGCATTATGAGTAATAATTTCGTGAGTGAGTTCATTTCCCATTGTGTTCTTAATTTTTGGTGTCGGTCGGTGATGGCGATGTTTTTGGTTTATTTCAGGATGTGGTTCAGGAACTAGGTATTTGATTTCTAATGTTTGTGGGCTTTCGGATCAGGTACTGGTGGTGGCGTCTGCTCTCCAACTGTAAAAAATAGATTGCTTTATCTGTCAGCTATGACCATAGTCATTAAAAAGAACTGACATTTTTTTAATTTAACAGGATTCAACAAACGCCTCGTAGATGATTTGCTTGTGGAAGCATTGGAGGCTATGGACCAAGTCCCTTGCAGCGACGAAACTATGACTCCGTTGGTGCGTCTTCGGACCAATATTGAGAAATTGCTGAAGGGTACTGTTCCATCGGGGCAGATGGCTAAATTCAGGAAAGAAAACAAATCCACAGAAGAGCTCCTGGAGTTGTTAACTAGCGAGAAAGACAAGTAAGTAAGGTGGAGGGAATAAAGATAGCGGCACACTATGCCGATAATATATAACCCTCTACATTTTATTGTTAGTTAAAAAAGTACAATATTGTTTAACTTATCATAGTTTGGTGATATCATAACATTCATGAGCAAGCCACTAACTAAACTTTGTCGCACGTATTTTAACACTGCTATAACTTGTCAGCTATTATTTTGTATACTAACACTTAAGTGCATCTTCATTATTTATTTACTTATACATCACAGTAATATTAATGATGACTTTATAGTTGCTGATTTGACTAGAAAAATATGTAAAGTGATGAAAGATTTATAAAATTCCACTTTCGTGTTTCATGATCATAGCTTAAGCTGAATTGCCACAGATAAACATGGCGGGATAGATGTCTATGATACATAAAATTGCAGAAAAAATTGTCACATGAGCAAATCCACTCATTACATTGGTTACACGACTGTTGTTCCCGATGTCGTTGAGCTTAAGGATAATCTTGTTTTTTTGTTTTTACAAATAGGAGGAATGTTATTAGTTAAATTATGTATTTTTTTTGTCAAATCTGCAAACATCTATGTAAAATAAGGTAAAAAATTGGCATATGTGGATTCTCGGACATATTTACCTGAACATTTTATTAAAACATAATATATGTAATTAATTTTATTAAGACAATTTTAAGTGATTTACCGATATAGTTAAACAAAAGCGTCTCTTGAAATAGATATTGGCGTAATGAATAATAATCTATTACACTTTAGAGCGATGTACTGTATTATTATAATGACACATTCAATAATAGTATGTATTATGCTAAGTGACGAAGCCTTCAATGTCATTGCTTATGTATAATTGTATAATGTAAGCGTGAATTGCGTTCTAGAGGTGTTACATTACTCAGTGACTGTTAATAAGTACACACTGCTGCGAACATTACATAACGAACTTAAAGCTGAGTTTCGCTAATGAAAATTAGTAGGTACCTATTACTAAACTGGGTTTTAATCATTGAGTAAAATGTGCTCAGGCAATTTAAATTGATCCAGCTTAAATAGGTACTCGGATTATTCAAATACCTACAAGTTCGAAAAGTCTATATTTTATGAGATTCGCACTTGGGATAGTACCTAACAATACGGTTGGCGTGTTGAATGAGCTGCGACCTGGCCTTGATCAATTAATAAGTCAGAAACCCCGAGGTTAACTTAGGCAGTTAACGGAGGATTAGATAACTACACTATCGGAGTATACCTGCTCCGAAGAACTTTCACACAACATGTACACATCACATTCAAAATCAATGAGAATGAGAATATTAACTATTTATTGTATCAAATAACAGCTACCAACAACAATATAGAGCTCTAGAGGTTTTTTTTAATCTTATTAGATGATAGTAAATGAGATAGGTAAACCTTAGTAGAAGTGAAAGTTAAGAAGCATGACACCCCATAAGAAAGAAAAAGCGGGATTCCACATTTTGATTCCTATTTAAATCAATCAATTAGCCCATCGTAGTCCATTACTGGATATAGGCCTCTCCTAATGTTGGGAGGTTTTGACCTACTGTTTCCAGTTTTCGAGATATCGTTTGCGTATTTTTCCGTTTGTCGCCTCTTACGACACCCGTCTAATGAGATGGGGTGGTGATACTTGTATTCTTTCTCCGTCACAACGCGGATAAAATATAAACTACGACGGGAAGGAAATAAAAATGCCCTAGGACAAGACATTCTATGCAGTGTCTATATAGTAGACACAAAGTAAGCATAGCTTAACTAAGTTGTAGCATAACAATATGTAGCAAATGTTTCAATCGCGCAGAAATGACTAACACGAGTGATCCAAAACTAACTAACGTCACTAGTGTACGTATATCTATAGATATTTATCTTTTAAGCTATTAACGGTGTTTCAATCGTTAGTTATCTAATCTATAAGACTGAAGTGTCCGTACCGTCGAACATGCTAGCCTCTGAATTTGTGGCTGAATTGACAAAACAAATTTGCTCATTAATATTTATTATATTTCTGGGGAAAAGAATCTCCCTTGAAATAAAGACCCTTCTTAAGTATTTATGTCGTTCATGGTAACACATATCGAAGACACTAGGACAAAACCCAGAAAGAAATTAAATAATATCTAAAACCATCGGAGAGTCGCCGAATTACTGTTCTTACAGACTTATAATCGGCAGGTTATTTTTATCTAAGTAGGTGAAGGGCCATAGTAAAGTAAGCCTTAATCTATTAAGGCTGCATGGTTGATTACTATAAGGTCTCAATAAATTTATCACAAAACATCTCACACGACGTCTCGTCTATCTTTTAACTGATGATTAAGACAATCATTAAAAAAGACTTGTTTAATAAAGTAGTTTTGATGCATTTGTTACAAGGTGAACCAGTGCAATTGCATCTTAGTTGTAATGGTTGCATGCGAATCTATTTAAGGATATTAGTAAATAGTAGTAAAGGTGAAATAATCATTATCACATCATTGTATTGTATTATTGCTTATTAATTTTCTATTTTTGTCAAGTACCCACAACGATTGAGGCTATTCGTATTTTAATATATTGTCATGATCCATAACTTTTCCTTAAATTATTCAACTATTTGCATGCCATTTTGGCGATCTAGTATGGATACATCATGTAAACCCGTACTTCGCAAAATAAATGGTTTTGAATCGATGATAGTGATAATATATGAACTGCTAGCTGGTTATAATCGATAATAATGTATCTTAGAAAGGAATGCATCATAATCTGATGGTTCAACGACATTGCGATACTTGTCTTTGCATCAGAAAACTCATATGAAAAAATTAAATAAGATTCTTAAAGGGTATTTTATACTTTCGCTATTCTCTCTCTCTCTGTCTCGACTAACTCAAATTTAAGTTACCCACTAACCTTGTGAAGATACTTTGTAGCTAACAATTGTGTGAATGTATGTCGTGGTGTCGTTCATATGTGTAACACAATTTTGATATTAGATTGATATGTAGGGATATATACATATTTATGTGGTGATGGCATGGTGTTGGTTTTTGGGCGAGCGGTGTATTTTTTAATGAATATGTAATTTTAATTCTAGGCCGTGTCCAAAAGATTCTGGGGAGGGGCCGATCCACAAGGCATCCCGTTTACTTCACGTATAAATATATTACTCGTCAAGTTTTAGCAAGATAGTAAATTATTTACGTCTTAAAATACTATTTAATACATTTTTTATTTGCGTATATCGTCTTACACATTTGTAGCGCGTATCTCTAGGATAATGTTAAGTTACAATATAATGGGCGGATACCTTTATAAAAAAAACTATTATTACAAAATGACTTGCCATTACAAAGTGATTACCCCAAAGATAATAATTGTATTGCATTTTTTGTTATTTATCTTAGTAATTAGATTGATGTACCATTCCTATTCAGAATGAGTGTGCCATGGAATTTGTTGGGAAATGTGACGTATTTTAATTTTTGATTTGTTGGTTTGGTCGGTCCAACGACGAAGGCGGCCGGCCGGACTGTAAGATTTATGTATCTTAAAATATAAATATTTTAAAATTGTTTTTTAAATTATTTACTTTTATTAAATTCAATAGTTATCAAGTAATAATAATAATTCGATAAAGGAGGACTGCTTTGACTTTCAATGAGTACCTAATATTAACTATTTAATAATGAAAAAGTATAACACGCGTGCCACTTGCAATGCGTTATGGGGAGAAAAAAGAGAACATTGCAACGAAGAAAGGTTCTGGCACATGTCAGTTTTTAAACGTTCGAAATTAAAACAATGTAGCAATAAAAGCGTGCTCCCCAAACATACCCGCATAATGTTTAAGTTTAAAAAAAAAAAAAATTACGTATTTGTGGAGGTTAACGCATCTTCCCGTTATCCAAACTGCTTTGTACCTATTATCATTTTTTTATATTTTGATATGGTAACTATTACTTTTTTCAAATTGTATATCGTCTCATATGCCTTATTTTAATAAAAAGGTCTTGTAAATGTATGTATGTATGCCTGTGTGTGTACCTTTCCACTACTTAGAATGTTTATTACTTTTTGTCATTATTTTAATATTTATAACGTGTTCCTTGGTTTATTATATTATTGTATACTTACTTAGATATTGTAGTTAAATTGGTGAACTTGTTTTTTGATTGATTAGGATTTAACATGTAACGTAAGTTATGAGATAAAATAGTGGCGTAGAAATCACTGATTTGTACACATTTTTAAATTTGTTCTAAAAAGTTAACAACTTATCTTATAAACCAAATCGCATATGTCACTATAATAGTATTCGTAGTGCTATGTATGCATGACCAAATTGGATTTTTTTAACAATACGTACGAAAACAAAAGACCTTCAATTAACTGAACTTACTGTAAGTAGCCGCCATTATGCCCTGCAAGACCTGCCCATGTGAACAACAGGAAATTGCTTCGTTCGGATCATTGAATACGAACTTAAAATCTGTGACGCGTGTGACGTCACGCCTCGCTGCGTATGCGCACGCGCTCGTGATTCTGTGTGGTAGTTTGATGTTGAAAAAAACAATAACGAAAAGTTAATTACGTTGTAAAATCACAGATTAGTAAAACTACTTAAGAAATAATTAAAAGGTTAGGTAAATATGTTTTTCATTAAATAATTTACGTTACTTGTTAAAGTGCTATTTTATACCAAATTTTTATTGTTATCATTCTGTGTCAGTGCCATTTATTGTTGTATTTAAATTATAAATTATACTTATTTAGAACTTTAATCTTTAATTAAGTACCTAATATATATGATAAATATGTTATATGTTAAACGAAAGCGCGTAGAACGTTGTGTGCGTAATTTTAAATATTGGTGTGTTGTGTAATTTTAGAATTAAATGTCTGACTGTTCTAATTTTAAATACTTAGGTACCTATATGAATATTTTAGTCTAATTCATACACGCACATTTCAAATAATGATTTTTACGCGGATTCTTAAATATCGGTTAATAAATATGTCTGTACGATATTTATAATATCATTATTAATTTTAAATATTGACGCTGTTCTACTTGTTTGACCTTTGATCATAAACATCTTTAAGACACGCGTGAACCTGGAGCTTTGCCATAATATGGACTCCATACGTTTATCCACTTCTTTCTCTTCTTCATTCGAGTGCCAATCCCGGTTATTTTTTATACCACTTGGCACTAAGTTGGCAGTCAAGCACACGGCCCACCTGATGGAAAGTGGTTACCGTGGCCTATGGACGTTTATAACCCCAGAAGAGTCACAGTCGCGCTACCAACCCTGTAAGTACAGATTTTCTGTGCCGTCAGTAGAAGACAAAGCAGGACGAGCCTTTAGTCTTCCCACTGACAGCACAAAATCTCCAGTGAGCTCTGGCTACCCTACTCACCGCTGGGAACACAATACGAAATTATTATAGCCGCCTCCAAAGCTTGCAATTCTGGGTTCCTTTCTGGATATACCCGAGAGGAAACCTTGCACCCCAGCTTAATTTATCAATCAACAAATATACCCTTTTTTACGTGTAGAAATTCCCTCGGTAACGCCACTCACCGCCACCCGGTGGGGGCGGTTATGTCTTCAGATGCCAGGGTGTACGATTGCTTAAGACACATCCCTCTCAAATCAACAATGTACCTCGCTTACAAACGAGATTGGCTTGTCCCCGAAGGTCTTTTTGGGAAAGCACCCCTCCCTGTGTCGTATGTCTACTTGTCTACATGAGATTTATATTATCGAAGGATCTATTGCAATAATTGATTTTAATTTAAACAACTTCTTTATTTACTACAGAGGGCATTGTATTCTATAAATGAATGTTTGTAGCCTGTATTGTTTTTATTATTTTAAATTCTATAAAAATGATTTAAAATTCAACCAAAGAAATGTCCACCTTGGGTTTTAGTCAATGTTTCTACGTACATTGTAGATGTTTTATGTGTGAATCTGTATTTATGTAACTTAGGACAGCATTCGATACAAAAGTAGTTGTTAATTTCATGCAATATCGAATTATGTTCAAAAGTACCAAAGAATATCTTTAGTGAATTCACTAACATTGTAATACATGAATGTATCATCTGATTCGGTTTGTTTTATTGTACCTACCTATTCATCTTAAGCCGGTGAAGTATGACTGGGTATAGCCTATACCCGTATAGGTCTACCAGAAACTCATACCACGATTTAAAAAAATCATTATGATTTTTATATAGCAACGTTAATGTTATCATGTCAAATTCTAAGAGCACATAGAGGTAAAACATTACACGCATATGCGCATAAGTCTGACAGGTATGTAAAGTTCATGCAAAATAGCCAATATTGACATTGATAATAAATATACCATTATTGTCAAATATTTCATTCCTTCGGAGTTGAGAGCCTATAGCCCGCGAGTTGACCGGTAAGTTGGTTTGTACCATTTTGATACTTTTACATAGATCTTAACTCACCATTGTGATTGCGATTGTGGTACACCTATAATTATAAGATTATGCATCAAAGTACCTTCAAAAAAATTACAATCTAAGAAATACAAGCGACCAGACTTATTTGGTGTGGAAATCTTCAAATATAACTTGCTCCTCGTATATCTCGACCAAGGCATGAGTCACGACAGTGTCAGATTCAAACCAACCAAAATTATACGATACGATTTCAAACCTCTCAGGTTTGGGTGGAAACAAGAGCACCCAGAGATACCCTTAGGTCGTAGTCTGTACATTAGTCGTTATAGCCTATCTTACGAAGTCATAAGCAAAGATAGTAATTAATAATAGATAATCATCGGTATGCTTGCGTCAAACTCAAGTCTCTACAAATTGAAATAGCGAGCAATAATTGTCAAGAATGCACCAGCTACAGAAAATTAATTGTTTGCGACGATTTTTGGGTACACCGATAAATATCGTTAACTTTAAGTAGAGACTTGGGAATAGCAGTGAGTTGCGTCGCTACGTACCTAGCTAACGACCGAATTCGATAGCTATGTCACTCCTGTACAGTAAGATAGATAAGATAAATTTAGGACCCTAGGTCCGTCCCTGGGCCCAAAATTTATCAAATTTGTACCTTTGGATGCAGCCGGTACTAATGTTGAAAGTTGACCGATGACACAAAAAGAAACCAAGTTACCTACCTAAAGGATCACTCCACTAATCGAAAGCAGCACCTTCCCCGAAATTTATTAATATCCTTTTTTTGCATTTACGGGAACAAGTGCCGTCTATGTTTTTACAAAAAAAAAGTATAAGCAGGTATGAATATTCGCATTCTAAAACCCACACGTTAGTTTACTTGGGTCTAGATAGCATTGTGTAGGTTGTAGAATGTCCTGGCCTGACCGGAAAACCTATATTATAGCCCCGTTCATCTATCATCAGGCGTACGCGTACTATCTTACAAGTGAAATTGACTTGAATGCCGTAGCACATTATTACCTAATAGTGAGTAATCAAATGCTTGTTGGGGTTGAAAATCCTCTTTATAAGGCTGTTAAAAAGCAAGGAGCCAAAGTTGAAACCAGACACCAAGCAGTTTAAAAATAATAAAAAGTTTATAGGGTCACTAAAATAATTTTATTTCAATTCTTACATCGTTATGCAGTGCAATAATTGGTAACCTCTGCTTATAAAATAGAAAGCCGAACATGACGTTGAAGTCCTAATAGCTAAACTTTAGCTAAGCACAAATATATCTCAGGAGCATGTATTGGAACGCAGCATAACAAATCACAAACGTCAACGTCAGAACATACGTCAGTAACAGTGATGTCTGTCAGTAGTGTTGTCACTATTGTCAGACGTCAATATATTGTAGGAGAGAAGAGCCGATTTCAAAACACAATATTGTCCACGATGTGATATTGGAAATAGTTGAAGTAGAAAGCGAATAGTAAAAGAAAATAATATTAAATAGATCCTCAACATGGGCACCACCGGTTTATCAATCACGCTGGCTAACAGCATCATCGGAGTAGGCATACTGGCTATGCCTTTTTGCTTTCAACAAGTAAGCTGCTTCAATATGCCTTGTTCTATTGTTATAGAAAAGTATCGCATCGAATCGCAATTTATCGCTGATTACTATTGAATAAGACTTAAATGTAAAGTAATTGAAGCATGTTAAATAATTACACTTATCCAGTACCTACTATGATTTTTAGTTTAAAATGAAAGTGATTCTAATGCTTTTGTTTTTTTTCAGTGTGGTCTGTTACTTGGTGGTCTAATTCTATTGTCCATGGGCTTGATTTCACGATTATGCTGTTACTTTTTATTGAAATCTGCTTTACTGGCACGGAGAAGGAATTTTGAGTTCCTAGGTGAGTAATGTATTGTTTAATGAAATTTTAAAACATTTAGAATGCATGTAGTATGTTTCGCCAGGGGAAAATTCGCGGGTTCGAATCCTGCCTGAACCAATTCAATTTTCCCTATAACTTAATCAATTTGAATGTATTATTTGTTTGTAGATACTAAAATTCTCTGGATTCTATTTGCAAAATATTTATAATAATCTTTAACATACAGACAACATCTTAAATATTATATAATATGTATAATATGTTAATTTGTTTATTCCAGCCCTTAATTAATTCAAATGACAATTTAAAATATATATTTTATTTATTTCATTAATAATATTTTCATAATATACACGGAAGTTATCGAAATTAAAATATGTATAAAAAAGAATATATATCTAAATAATCCTGCAGGTTCAGGCGTAAAATTATCATTAATTGCCACTAAAGTAGCCACTGGTAGAGAATGCCTCTGGCGTTAAGTCCGCCTATGTACTTGTGCATAAAGTTTAAATTAAATAAATAAAGTAAATAGATACTACCTTAATTCTATTACTTAAACATAATTTTGATCATAAAAATAAACAAGCACTTTGTACTGATTATTTATTAGTATCATACAAATATAAAAATGTTTCTATCGTAAAATATAAATTCCATCAGCAATATTTTACTATAATTACCTACAAAAATCCTGCATGAATACAGAGTAAGTTCTAGGGTAGTTATTATCCCCTAAGTAGGTAAAATATTTTTTTATTATCAGGTACGGAAGTGTGTTTATGGAATGCTACATTAACACTGTACTATATTATATTTCCAATATAATAGGGATCCTTTCTAAAACTACAATAATGTAACCCAAGGCATAAAAAAAATCCTAAATAATCTGTCAATAGTTGTGCGCTGCAAAGACTAATAATGGTAGACCAAAATAATGTGCACAATTATGTAATTGTGTAGCTTAAAACATACTACAATAAAGTCCAAGATAGCATTGTCTATCTCTTAAGGATAACCCACAGTAACCATTTTTATCTTTTACAAATTACAAAAACATAATGAGTCATTTACGAAACTATTTTTAACAACACATTGTTATTCCTTACCCAATTAAATACGTTAGATATGTTATGGCTTTAATGTAGATCATAATTGCCATTCAAACTATATAATTAGACTTAACATCTTAAGAGATATTGTGATATGGAAATAAATTGAAGTGTGGCTGAAAGAAATGCCAATCAAAATCAGACCATGTTATCTATACCTTTTTTTTTTTATACCACTTAGGTGGCAGACAAACGCACGGCCCACCTGATGGAAAGTGGTTACCGTGGCCTATGGACGTGTGTAACACCAGAGGAGCCACACTGTCGCTGCCGACCCTGTAAGCGCAGAGTTTCTGTGCCGTCAGTGTAGAGGACAAAGCAGGACAAGCCATTAGTAATCCCACTGACAGTACAAATTCTCCAGTGAGCTCTGACTACCCTACTCACCGCTTGGAACACAACACGAAGTTATTATAACCGCGGTATTCTGTAGGGCGGAGGTACTTCCCCAGTCGAACTGCTTTTATTTTCTTCATTTATTTACTTAAGAATTCTTAAGTAAATAAATTAATTCATATTTAAGACTGTTGCAGTATTTAAATTAATTAATTCGAATATTCTATTCATAGGATATTATGAAATTATAAATGTCAATAATACCGTAATGAAATTTAACAAAACGATTATATAACCGTCATTGTTGTACCCTAACGGGAGTTCGAAGTATGCCACGATCGAGACCGGGGAGTCTCAGCTGAACAGAATGGGAACAGGATCAGGGTTTCGTGGACTGGAACGTCCCTGCGGTGCATCCAGGGTAACGGAACGGGTAGCACATCTGTAAAGACGCTGCCGCCTACGGCAAATACCAGCTGCGGCGGGAGAGGACTGCTCGAAGGCTAACTACCAGAGGGCCCAGAAGCCAGTAGGGGCGGGCTGGTCGCCGAGCTCAGGCGTGGAGGTTATTGATGAGGCCGCCTGTCACTACTTCACCCCCGCTGGTGTAGGCTGGTGCACCGGAGGGTCTGCCGGGAGCGCGGGATATTATGCTTTAGGCAATCTTATAATCTTATTACCGGCATATGAAGACCTGAGAAAGCGTGCGGTTTTAGTGGGTCCGATTGCGATATTACCACGCACAAAAAAAAGTTTTCAGAATCAAATGTGTTCCCGGCGGTGAGTAGTGTAGCCAGAGCTCACTGGAGGGTTTTAGTGCTGTCAGTGGAAGGACCAAAAGCTTGTCCTGCTTTGTCTTTTACACTGACGGCACAGAAACTCTTAATGCTTGCAAGGTTGGCAGTGCGAGTGTGCCTCTCTTAGTTTTGCACGCGTCCATAGGCCATGGTGACCACTTTCCATCAGGTGGGCCGTGTGCTAGTCTGCCACCTTAGTGGTATAAAAAAAAAACGCCAGCGGAGACGCGGGCAACAGCTAGTTACTTATAAAAAAATTATAACTTATAAAAATGTAATATTACATTTAATTGCTTCTTGTCATATTGAATACCTATGTGGCATTGCAGTAGACTGTTAGAAGAAATAGCGGGTTAGATTATCTAAAGTAGGAACAATTTTACATACAAATTGTTTTGTTACTTATTATTATTATTTTAACAGGCAGGCAGTCGAAGCAACTGATAGTGCCCATATCCTGCTTATGCCCACTAGTGTTTTCTTTTTTTGGTTAAGGTGTTGGTCTAGTCTATTTTTAAATTGGTTTATGTTCTGGGCTGTCACAACATCATGTGGTAGCTTATTCCACTCTCTCACTACCCTATTACTTATAAAGTTTTTGTGTGGATTGTTATTCGAGAAGCTGGTGGATAGTCTTAGGTGGTGGCCTCTGAGGTGGTTATTATTTATTATACTTCAATTTATTTACTTGTTATCTTGTGTATACATCTTCACATTCACACAGTATATTGACCTCTTTCATTCATTGTTATGTAAAGTTTGGGTATGTTTTTCAAATAATCTCAATATCAATAGATTTACTCATAATAAAAGCGTGGAGTTTACATTCTTTCGGCCATTGTGTTGCATTAATTGATATCTATACTATTAAAAAGTTGTAAATTACTTGTATCTGTACATTGGAGAGTGGTATGGGTAATGGACTGCTGAGAGGAGGTCTTGGGTTCGATCCCAGGTTTTACCATGGCACACACCAATGACTTTTCGATGCTTTTCGAAGTTATGTGTGTATTTATCGCAGGTTTATGAGTGCCCGGTTAGTGGCAATAGGCTCGCTACCTATTACATTGGCGAAATGTTGGTGCTAGCACCTCTGCCTACCCCTTCTGGGATATAGGCGTGAGTTTATGTTATGTGATGTTATGTAATATTAAGATTATCTTAATCGATTAAGATATAAAAAATTTAAACAGCCCAGGCGGGATTCGTACCCTGTAAGGGAGATATCCCTTACAGGGTAACACTCTGACCAATGAGCCACCGAACCTTCGCCTGATACCATCCAAATTCTTGTAAACATATATCCGTCTTATGGCGGTTTTCATTCAATAGTTGACAATATAGTAGACTTAAAATTTCATTCAAAAGTTCGAGCGGAGTCATTAAAAATCAATGTTAAAAAATGATTGCAACATCGTGTATTAATTCGTACGAATATCGGTAGATGGCTCCCACAGTCGCCGTAAGACGGATATAGGTATGTAAGGGAAAGATCGCGGGTTCGAATCCTACCTGCACTGTTTCAATTTTTTTTATCTTAATCGATTTGAATAGTAAGTATACTAAATGCTTTATATTCTCATTCAAAAGATTATGTTAAGTTAACAAGTATAAACTCCGAAATGATATTTTTCTGTTCGTTTTTTTTATACCACTTGGTTGACAGACAAGCACACGACCCACCTGATGGAAAGTGGTTACCGTTGCTTATGGACGTGTGCAACACCAAGGGTATCGCACTCGTGCTGCCAATCCTGTAAGCACAGAGTTACTGTGCCGTCAGTGTAAAAGACAAAACAGGACAAGTTTTTTGTCTTCGCACTGACAGCACAAAAACTCTCCAGTGAGCTCTGGCTACCCTACTCACCGCTGGGAACACAACACGAGGTTATTATGGCCGCGGTATACGGCAGAGGTACTTCCCCAGTCGGACTGCTCAATTGGACGGAAATACCGCCGTGTTCTACCTCCTAAGTTTCCTACCTCCTAAGTTTCCTACCTCCTACTCCTCGTTTGTAAGTGACGGATTCAATTACAATTGCAATTTTTTACTTAGCCTTAGGGGCTTATTAATCACGTGATGTATTATAGCAACTTTTTAACCCTCCTCCCTCCATGTTGATACGTGACGGTTTCAAACTACGCCTTCAACCCCCCATCCGATATCACGTGTATTTTTTGATACAAGTTATTTAAAAGAAAAAGAAATATCACATTTTTCGCGCGGAATTTTGAAAAATAAAAATTCACGTGATTTATCACTATACCCCTACCTACCCCTAGTGTAATAATTTTTCCAAACCCCCTTCCACCTTGTTGAGCCTCACGTGATCAATGGACAGCCCTTCACAGTAGACTATACCACTGCAGGAATTAGGCCTTTCTCAATGTCTGAACCACCCAAAGCTTTTTAGTTACTTAATAATCTGGCTGGACCTCCCTTGCGTTTACGAATTCGCGATATCTTTATCATCATCCTCTTGCCCTTATCCCAAGTTTATTTGGGGTCGGCGCAACATGTGTGTCTTTTTCAATTCATCTCTAGTTACAGTCATCTCAACATTCACTCCCTTCTTAACCATATCATCTTTCACACAGTTCATCCACCTCATTTCAGGGCCTTCGTCTCCCCTTGTAACCATCCACTTCCATAGTTAGTGCCTTCCTTACGACATTACTTTCATCCCTACACATTACATGTCCGATCCAGGACAAACGATTTCCTCGTAGCTTTTCCGTGATGTAATATTATATTATTATTAAATCTTTTGTTATTTTTCAGCGTTCCATGTGTTCGGCTCCGCGGGTAAAATGGCTGTGGAACTTGGTATCATTGGCTTCCTGATGGGTACCTGCATAGCATACTTTGTTGTGGTGGGAGATCTCGGACCACAGATTATAGCAAAGATGTTTAATATCAATCAGAGCGATATTCTGAGGTAATGGGTTTCTAGTTTTTTATTTTTTTATATAGGACACGTCAATTAGACTTCGCCTAGCCTGATGGTAAGCTGAAGGCAAAGTCTCAGAAAAGAGGGTCACCATTATTTACATATACCTACTATGTGACAATGGGGACACTCAGCTTGACGGCCTCATCATATACTTTTTGACAATTTTTAAATTTTTACCTTCTCCAGTTTTTTTTATAAAGTAAATGTTAATATAAACTCACCTCGCCTGATTGGTTTTGACGGTTACATGGCAGTCGCTTCAGCTGTCGTTTAAGCGCACGTATGGTTACATACGCTACTTTTAGGTATTTGCCTGTAGTTAAAATAAATTATTTAACTTAGCTTATTAAATTACGAATTTTAAAAGAACGGTACAAGTTGCATCTGTCCATATTTTATCGTTTCTATTTATTTTTAATCATCCACCTAACCTATGATCGTAAATTATTTGACTATTGAATGTTATGACACAATAATTTATTGCATAAAAGTTACCGTTTTGTCGTCAAATAACTAATGCAGCACCCCGCTGTCGTACCTAATTATAATACAGAAATGACTGTTGGTGGATGGCAAGCTCTTTTATTCCTCTGCTGTCAAACTCGAACACATAGGTTTCCCCATGAGCATGAGCGCGAGTATAACGTATACAACTGCACATATCCGTAGACAATGGTTACCACTTTCCATTAGGTGGGCTGTGTGCTTGACTACCTCCTATTTCATCATCATTCTCTTAGCCTTTTTCCAATATAGTTGGGGTCTGCTTTATATTCTAACTAAGATGCGGCTGAACTTCGATATTATCCGTGAAGCGACTGTCATCTGACCTCCACAGCCTATTATAGGAGGTAGGACAAGCCGGTATTTCCGCCCAATTGAGCAGTCGGACTGGGGAAGTACCTCCGCCTTACAGATATAATAACTTCGTGTTGTGTTCCCGGCGGTGAGTAGGGTAGCCAGAGCTCACTGGAGAATTTGTGCTGTAAGTGGGATGACTAAAGGCTTGTCCTGCTTTGTCCTCTACACTGACGGCACAGAGACTCTGTGCTTACAGGGTCGGCAGCGCGAGTGTTACTTCTCTGGTGTTACACACGTCCATAGGCCACGGTAACCACTTTCCATCAGGTGGGCCGTGCGCTTGTCTGCCGCCTAAGTGGTATAAAAAAATAAAAAACAACGAATTAGCGAGTTATATAGTTAGACTATTCAGACTTTTAGCTCCAACTATCCATAACAACGATATTCGTATGGCAATGGGACGAACTACCACCTATTTAAATGGTTTAAAAAAATAATATTTAATGTTTACAGAACATCAATTATGGTAATAGTGTCACTTGTGTGTGTGCTGCCACTTGGCCTGTTGAGAAATGTGGACAGTCTAAGCAACGTGAGCGCTGCCACTATCTGCTTCTACTTCTGTTTGGTTATCAAGGTCAGTCTGTCAAATTATACTGTACATTTATTTATTAATTCATTTATTCGTATAATCTTTTATAATACGGTCGTAAATTTAAATGAAATACATCTGTAATATATTTCAGTATACAAATATGGTAGTGGTTTTTGTTGAAACAGAAAAAGTTAATACATTATGTATGGTTTTTTTACACTGATTTTATTTAAGGGACCCATCCATTTACCATTTACTGAGATACCATTGCGGAGATTTGCTTTAGCAATTCTTATATCTCACTAATATGTCTTATTATTATTCACTATTCTAAAATGTAATTTCCTATCTTATTATGAGTAATTGCATACTTTATATACCATTGTAAAAAACCGCGATAGTCTAGTATGGGTAATGGACTGCTGAGACGAGGTCTCGGGTTCGATCCCAGGTTTTACCATGGCACACACCATTGACTTTTCGATGCTTTTCGAAGTTATGTGTGTATTTATCGCAGGTTTATAAGTGCCCGGTTAATGGCAATAGTCTCGCCACCTATTACATTGGGACCTACCTACCTGTAAACATAAACTGGCGAAATGCGGGTGCTAGCACCTCTGCCTACCCCTTCGGGGATATAGGCGTGAGTTTATATTATGTATGTATTTCTTTTATAATATGGTCGTAAATTTAAATCAAATATATCTGTAATATATTTCAGTATACAAATACGATAGTGTTTTTGTTGGGAGAGAAAAAGTTAGTACATTATGTATTGTTTTTTAGACTGACTTTATTTAAGCGACCCATCCATTTTAAGTTAACGAATTCTTATTGTGATTTATGTGATGTTATTTTTCTCACTTTGTGACTTGACTATTAAAAAAGAAACTGAAAGATCAAGAAATCTCGATAGATCCGTTAAAATAGTTTTATTTCAACATACATACTTATATATAATCTCAACTTTATCACCGGTGTATTAGGCAGAGGCGAATTAACACCCACTTTTCACCAATCATTGAATTCGATCCCACGTAGTTGGGGATTGAGCCTATTGCCGTCTTCCGGGCACTATTGTTGAGTTAAACCATGTATCTGAGGCTGAGTCTCGTGTCTGATGTAAAACAGCCCTATCCCTTAGTCGCCTTGTACGACACCGCATGGGAAGAGATGGGGTGGTCCAAATTCTACTCTGCCGGGAACCATTAATTTTAATCCTATTAATATTATAAATGTGAATGTTTGTGAAGATGTTTAGATGTTTGTTAATCAATCACGCTAAAACGCTTGAACGGACCTGGAAAAAAATTCGTACAGGGATTCGTATTATACTACTTTTTATCCTTGGAACAGGTTCCCATGGCTTTTTTATACCACTTAGGTGGCGGACAAGCATACGGCCCACCTGAGGAAAGTGGTTACCGGGGCCTATGGACGTGAGTAACACCAGAGGAATCACACTCGCGCTGTCGACCCTGTAAGCACCGAGTTTCTGTGCCGTCAGAGTAGAAGACAAAGCAGAGCTAGCCTTTAGTATTCCCACTGACAGCACAAACTCTCCAGTGAGCTCTGGCTACCCTACTCACCGCTGGGAACACAACACGAAGTAATAATGGCCGCGGTATTCTGTAGGGCGGAGGTACTTCCCCAGTCGTACTGCTCAATTGGACAGAAATACCGCCGTGTTCTACGTCCAGGTTTTCAGGAATGGGATCTCTGTTCTCCCTATGCAGGATGGTGGCGGCCATCACCGTAATGCTATTCTAGGGATAATTAGTAGACTATGTGTTAAGTCAATCAATCAATCAATTAATTAGCCCACCGCAGTTCACTGCTGGACCTAGGCCTCTCCCAATGTGTGCCATTTTACCTGATCCTCTGCCTTCTGCATATGTGTTTAGTAGACTATTTCAATTAATTAGCCCATCGCAGTCCACTGCTGGACTAGACCTCTCCCAATGCTGGGAGACATTGGCCTATTGTTTCCACGCTGAGCTAACGGGTTGGTACAGGGTTTTATTTCAAGGTTTCCTTCTCTCGCAGTGATATCGTCTGCGTATTTTTCCGTTAGTCGCCTCTTCGCCTTCAGATGAGATGGGGTGGTGATACTTGTATTCTTTCTCCGTCACCACACCATCACGATTTAGTAGTCTGTTGTCATCATAATATTGGTTGGCAGGTGATCATCGAGGCGGCGTCGCAGCTGATGACGAGCGACTGGCACCGCCGCGTGGAGATGTGGCGGCCCGCCGGCCTGCTGCAGTGCGTGCCCATCATCTCCATGGCGCTCTTCTGTCAGGCGTGAGTGGACACACTTCCTTATACAGAGGGCTACAGGTACAAACCTGTGCTTAGGAGGGCGCGCTAAGTCATTGTTTTCATGCATTGTTGTTTGTTGCGAGTCCTAAAAATACCGAAATCTTGGTCTATCTACATAACTTTGACATTGCCAGTGGGTTGTAAACGCCAGGTCGCTTCACTGTAAATATCGAAATTAGGACGCTTCATAGTAGCACTGAAAGTTGACATCGACTGGGTTGGGAAGAGACCCGTAGGATAAGTCCATTTTTTAGTAGCGAAACAACAAGTCCCATCTCAAATAGAATGGTCAGTGTGATATAAGAGTGCTTAAAACAGGAACTGAACTGTTATTAGAAATCAAGACAACACTGAAATCGCTCCACGATTTCGTTAAATCTTATCATATATTGAACGTGTCTCTAACATAAAAATCTTGACCGCTTATCAAGTGTATTATTATCACAAACGTATGAGGCCTTTCCATAGATTAGACATTATTATTTTACAACTTAGTTCTATTAAATGATAATGATAAAATGAACTACTACACTAGCGTGACATGCATGACTTAACAGCGTCGGTAGCTTGTGGTTAAGGAGTCGGCCTTACGATCGGGAGGTCTCGGGTTTGATTCCTGGTCATTACACTACCGACGTGAACCCACTCCTTACACAAGCAATTTAGCTTAGCTGGAGGAGTTAGAGGGAATACTAGTAATTTCGGTTCTAATATTCTTATTTAAATAAAATAAATGAAGCATTTCAATCAGTGAAGCTTTGTTAAGGCGGCTGTCCAAAGTGCGCGATCTGCAGATTTTATTACACATTCATATTCACTGTGTGTCGGTATATTTCAAAGCTATGGATTTATCTACACTCTCCTCCTACACACTGCACTTATTGTACATAGTTGGCACAGAGAGTCGGGGTGAGGCACTAGCGGTCAGCCTCGATATAGCAAAGGCCTTCGATCGGGTCTGGCACAAAGGTCTTCTTGCGAAGTTGCCGTACTATGGACTCCCCGAGGGACTTTGCGAATGGATCGCCAGCTTTTTGTCCAACAGAAGCATCCAAGCCGTCGTCGACGGCAGCTGCTCGGACCGCATGAACATAAACGCTGGTGTCCCACAAGGCTCCGTGTTGTCTCCGACGCTGTTTCTGCTGCATATCAATGACATGCTGTCTGATGGCTCCATTCATTGTTATGCGGACGACAGTACCGGGGACACGTGTTACACGGGCCGTGCAAATATCCCTCAGTCCGAGGTGGAGAAGAGTCGCGAACAACTTGTGTCTAAAATCGAGACTACTCTCTCTGGAGTATCCGATTGGGGACGACTAAACCTAGTCCAATTCAACCCCACTAAGACACAAGTATGTGTATTCACCGCTAAGAAAACCCCATTCATTGTAGCGCCGCAATTCCTGGGCACACCGCTTACCATCTCCTCGAGTATCGGGATCCTTGGTGTCGATATCTCCAGGGACGTCCAATACCGAAGTCATTTGCAGGACAAGGTTAAGTTGGCATCAAGAAAACTCGGAGTGCTCAACAGGGCGAAGCAGTACTTCACTGCGGGGCAGCAACTCCTTTATAAAGCACAGGTCCGGCCTCACATGGAGTACTGCTGTCACCTTTTTGCTGGAGCACCTGCATACCAGCTTGACCCCTTCGACTCGTTGCAAAGACGGGCATTGAGGCTGGTTGACAATCCCATACTCACAGGTAGAGTGGAACCTCTTAGCCTTAGGAGGGATTTTGCCTCACTGTGTGTGTTCTACCGCCTATACAATGGTTTGTGCACAGATGAATTGTTTGACATGATGCCCGTAGCCACATTCTATCATCGCACCTCTCGCCATAGGCAGGGAATTCATCCCCACACATTGCGACCTGAGACGGTACGTACTGTGCGGTATGAAAGAAACTTCATCCCACGCACACTCAAGCTGTGGAATGACCTCTCTGCTGCGGTTTTCCCAAGCGCCTACAATATGGGGTTCTTCAAGAGGGGCATCAGAAGGTTTCTACATGGTCGGCAGCACGAGTGTGACACCCCTGGTGTTGCATACGTCCATAGGCCACGGTAACCGCTTCCCATCAGGTGGGCCGTGTGCTTGTCTGCCAACTTAGTGGTATAAAAAAAAAAAATCCATGGTGCTCCTGTGCGTTCGCAGAATCTAGACGAATTCTCATGGGATATGTGTTATCTTTTCTCTCTTTCAGACAACTATTTGAAGTATTCGAGTCCCTACCTACGCTTTCGCTAGAGAAGATGAATTTAGTGACTAAAAACGCGATTAATATATGCACCGGCGTATATTTGACGCTTGGAGTGTTCGGATATATTGCGTTTAGCTCACACGATATATCAGGTATGTAGAGCACAAATAACCTAAGAATATTTTTGGAAATTAAATAGTTTATAGCTTTTTATAGCAAACCGGTAACCGACATTTTTATTTTGGTCGACATTTAACCATTAATTTCTGTTAATTGATGGCGCTTGGTGGAACCTGCTACACATATTGAATAAGACACTTTTGTACTATTTCACTGTATTGTTTACCTGATCGATTTCTCCTCACGGCATTATCAAAGGTTTGTATTGGCGGTTGTTGTGATAACTGCCAATAAAATATGGTGGAAAAATACAGTGTCTAATTTATTTGACCACCTTCACTTTATCGCTCTAATGTTTGATTGTGATTCGTGCAATAGAACCTGCGTTCTATTGCACGAATCACGATGAAACATACATTCGACAAAAATAAAATATGCATCGTGAAACCGAATATATGGATCATTGTGATACGTGCAGGGAACACTCTTATACGTATGAGAATCCCTTCTAGCTGTGTTTGTGTTAAGCTGCCTTTCCACGGCCCTTTCCAGGACTCGTTTGTGATACTGCAGACAAGTTTGTCACAAAACATGCGTCCTTGAAATCTCGCGACGTGGAAAGTCGGTATTAGTAGTAGGTTTACATAGCCGCGTCGTTAAGGAACGGCTACAGCTGACATTTATCGCAAAAAAAAACATTTATAGATTTACATCTCTATGACATCTCTGTGATAGATCTTTTACCATTATTAATTTAATGGGCACATTTAAATAATTTATTTTAACAACAATACCCAATTGTTTTGTTTCCAGGCAACATACTGATGAGCCTAAGTCCGACGATGGCGAATGACGTCATCAAGCTCGGGTTCGTGATGTCGGTAGCGTTCAGCTTCCCCCTCATCATCTTCCCCTGCAGAGCCAGTCTGTACTCGTTCTTGTATAAAAAGGTACGTTATTTGTTATTATCTTCTCGCATGTATAGCCTCGACGAGTAGGTAAATGTGTTTTGTATACGTTATCTTTAATTTATGGTACGCTAAATTAGTAAAAAAAAGCCGGTCAAGAGTGAGTCGAACTCGCGCACAGAGGGTTCCGTAATTTAAGCTACGTAAACCGTAATATATTTTGAATGACTCAGAGGTTTGATTTTTGCACAGTTTCAAGACGTTATAGATCTAAGTATATGGTATGAATTTCAACTTGACAGACCGACAGACAGACGGCAGACGACGGCGTGATCCTATAGGGGATCCGTTTTTTTTTCTTTTGAGGTACGGATCCCTAAATTATCTTTTCTATTTTAGATAGCTATTGTAGTTAGCGAAATGTGGGTAAATGTAATAAACCTCTGCCAAAGCCTTCGGTCAATTCACAGACGTGAATATAATTATGTATATATGTCACTATATATCAAAACACTATTGAAAAATCGATTAAGATAGGAAAAACTGAATCGGTTCAGGCGGGAGTAAGGGAAAGATCTCGGGTTCGAATCCGATCCGAAAATGTATCCTATCTTAAATCCTTATTTTAATAGTTTGCATACTAAATGCTTTCAAATTTCATTCGACTATTGGAAAACTAACGCCAAGCTTTTTTCCTATACATATTACATACATACATATAATCACGCCTTTATCCCCGGAGGATTAAGCAGAGCTGAATTAACACCCACATTTCACCAATTATTGAATTCGGTTCTACGTAATAGGGAGCATATTGCCGTCTTCACTATTGTTGTCTAAAGCCATGCATCTGAGGCTGAGTCTGGGCTGTATATATCTGTCTGATGTTAAACAACCCTGTCCCTTATTCGCCTTGTACGACACCGCATGGGAAGAGATGGGGTGGTCCAAATTCCCCATGCGGCTATATATACATATTACATGGAAGTCATATGACAGCGATGTGTCCCCAGGTGCACTCGTCCCATCACGACCACATCATCAACCACTCGATCCCGGAGCGCTCGTTCCGCTGCATCACGGTAGCCATAGTGGCCGTGGCCTTGTTCGTGAGCCTGCTCATCCCCAACATCGAGCTGGTCCTAGGGCTGGCGGGCTCCACCATAGGAGTCCTCATCTGTATCGTGTTCCCGGCCGCCTGCTTCGTCAACGTTACCTATAAGAATACCAATGAGAGGGTGTTGGCGAAGGTGAGCTTATATATTGGTTTTATTAATATGCTTGAGGGTAGTAAATCTTTGAGACATTGTATCTAGCTATAGTAGCTGTATAATATAGCAGCTATAATACATAATATGATAAAGAAAAGAAAAATATTTTATTTTATTTATGTTCAGCAGTGGACTATATGTGGCTGACATGATGATGATGATGAATCATGATGTGTATGCAATAAATACAATTAAATGTGACATTAGGTTACCTACATAGGTAAAACACAATGCGCGAACCCAAATAGGGCCCCATCTCAGCATTGAATGCTACACACACTAAAAAAAATCAGTATGTGCAGCGCTGGTTTTCAAATGGAGCCGCTAGATAACGCATGTATCGTATACATAGGGACATATTAATATAGCTATAATCTTAAACTCAATACTAACAAAGAGACAGAAAAAGTGAACATTTGCAATTTACCTACGTTATTCACTTGGTGAGTGAATACAGCATTAAAAAAAAGATATACAATTAAATAACATGTTATTTTTTTCATAGCCATATTTATTCAATGAGCTTTTGATATTTTTCACTCAAATGTCAATTATTTTTAAAAAGAATTCAAATTGGGTATTTTCCTGTAGTTAAAATAAATGATTTAACCGAGCTCATTAAGTTTCGATATAAAATTAATAATTCTACTTATATTTTCAGGGTATTCTAGTCCTAGGTCTGATCATTATGGTACTAGGCACATACGCAAACCTGGAGGCGGCGGGCGAGAACAGTAAAGTAGACCGATACGATGACAAATACACCAAGGAAAAGATCGACAAGATTGTTGAGGACTTCTTCGAGAAGCGGGACAAAGATGGTAAGATATTATTTAGTAACCTGAAAACTTACATAACACGCTTTCATTATTTACTGATCCTACGACCTCCGTGGCGTAGCGGTAGAGCATTCGACTGCTATGCAGGGGGCGCGGGTTCGATTCCCGCTCAGTGCAAATATTTGTATGCATGAATATGTATATTTGCATTGGTCTGGGTGTTTCTATGTATAATATGTATGTATTTACAAAAGAAAAGTATCTAAGTATGTTTATCCGCATTCTAGATCCCATAACGCAAGCTAGTTAAGCTATGCTTACCATGGGTCTAGATAGCGTTGTGTAGAATGTCGTGGAATATTTATTTATTTTATTTATTTATCCAAACTGATTTAGGTCCATATTTTAGAATGGCACTGAATCTCTATTTAATTGAGGACATATTGAATAATCAATCTGTCTATAAAGTCTGCTCTCAGATATCAAGATTTAAGACTAAGTGTCATTCTAGCCTTAAAGCAAATACGGAGAGAACTAGGCATATGTAACTATGCACTGTTTTTTATACTACTTAGGTGGAAGATAAGCACACGGTCCACCAGATGGGAAGTGGTTACCGTGGCCTATGAACGTATGCAACATCAGAGGAGTTACACTCGTGCTGCCGACGCACTCCCCGACCTAATCCCAGACCGAGTAGAGTGTTTGGATGACTTAGTTAAAGTATTCATATTCATTTACAGATGTATACCTGAACCCACATAAAAACAACCCATTGCCTGTAGCGCAAGAAAATATTGCTCTAAATAAAGACTCTGAAGTACAACCACCGAATCCCGTACCACCAGAATCACATTCTAATGAAAAAAATCCTAATAAGATCGAAGCAGTCAAATACGAAGAAAAGAAAATGGAACCGAAGCCTGCTATAGAAGAAACAGTAAAGAAAGTCGCCGAAAGTCATCCGAAAAATGTTAAAATTAAACCAGAAGCAAAAGTAAACGGAGCTGTCAAGCCTGAGACTGAGAAACCAAAAGAAGCAAAGCAACCGGTAAACGAAGATAAAAGTGATATGATCAAACAACAAAAGCTCATAGAAACGATCAAACAACACGGCGAAGAACAAAAGGAGCTGATGAAGGAACAAAAAGAGATTCTCGATGAAATTATTAAAACTAAAAAGGAATTAGCACAAAATAAAAATGAAGCAGACACAAATGAAGCGAAGAAAATCGCCGTAGAAAGTATAAAGCAGATTGCCAACATGGCTATACAAAGCTTGGGTGGTGTTTCTGATAAGCCTAAAGAACAAAATGATAAAAAAGAGGATCGGTTGGAAAAACTAACGAACGACGCCGTCCAAGAAATAGCTAAAAAGGCTGTAGAAACAATTGAAGCTATTAAAGAGATTAAAGAAAATCCAGAACAATCTGAAGTGGCTATAGATGCTAATATACAGAATAATGTGCCTGCACAAACCAATATAGCTGGCAATAATGCACAAAATAATCAGAACGCACAAGTACCGGTTAATTTGCAAAATGTACAGTCAGTTAATTCTCTAAATGCAGCTAACCCTCAAAATATCGCGTCTCATGCTGTAAATCCCCAAAATATTCAACAACAAGGGGCTGTAAATTTAAATATGCAACAGCAAGTTCTGAATTCTCAAAATGTTCAACCTCAAGTCGTGAATTCTCAAAATGTTCAACCTCAAGTTGCGAATTCTCAAAACGTTCAACCGCAAATTGTGAATTCTCAAAATGTTCAACAGCAAATTGTGAATTCTCAAAATGTTCAACCGCAAGTAGCGAATTCTCAAAATTTTCAACAACAAGCCGTCAACCCTCAAATACCAAGTGTGTATAACCCACCTGCAATAAATACAAACAGTAACGTTCAAAATATGCAAAATAATATAAATCCTCCAGTCTATATCCCTCAAAAAAATATAGTACCGGCCTCTAATATGCAACCAGTAAATAAAATACCAGCCAATCAAAATAATAGACAGCCTCAAAACAATGCAGCTGCGGATATTCAAACAAATAATGAAGTAAAACCAGTTCCGAATGAACAAGTAGCGCCATTACCTAAATCACAAATCGAGCCACAGCTTGCTCAAAATCAAGACAAACTTCACTCACATTCGCCTGATGAACCACAGTCTTACAAGCAAGGCGAAGACGCACAAGTCAAAATACCACAACCTAAACTCCTCCAAAATGTTCCTCTACCGATAGCTATAACTGATTTACTATCAAGCAAACAAATACAGGAGAAAGAAGCAGTTGCCCAGCAACTAAACGATGACATACAAGTTAACATACCACAGAAAGTTGACGCCATTCAACCAAATGTTGTCAGGCAGAAAAGAGAAGTCGTTGATTGTACGCGAAAGTTAGAACTAGAATTGAAAGATAGAGAAATATGTAATACTTTAGTTGATCCAAAAGATAAAGATGTTATACCTCCTATAGACTTAAACAATATGTTACCCAAACCAATGCTAGTTGTGGACACAAATATGCTGCACATTGGTAGGTCACTTAAAAGTTACGAAAGAGATGAAAGATAGGTTAATGTTGAAAAATAATGTGAGCTCGCCTGTGTAAGATGTATTTACGGTTGAAATTCGTAATCAATCTAATAATTTTGAAAATGATTGTGATACTTGGAAAGATAAAATTTTGGAATGTCATCAAAGTTAGTCCTACCTAAAACATGCAGCCTCGGCATGGCTATATAGGCATATCTTATCCACCAATGAAACTGCTGAGAAAAGGAGGACACGGCAGTAATTCCGCCCAATTGAGCAGCCCGACTGTGGAAGTACCTCCGCCCTACAGAATACCGCGGCTATAATAACTTCGTGTTGTGTTCCCAGCGGTGAGTAGGGTAGTCAAGAGCTCACTGAATAATTTGTACTGTCAGTGGGAAGACTAAAGGCTTGTCCTGTTTTGTCTTTTGCACTGACGGCACAGAAACTCTGCTTACAAGGTCAGCAGCGCGAATGTGGCTCCTCTGGTGTTTCAAACGTCCATGGGCCATGGCTTACCATCAGGTGGGCCGTGTACTTGTCTGCCACCTAAGTGGTATAAAAAAAGAACGAAGAAAGGTCACGTGACCGAAACATCATGATTTCATTGGTCGAAGAGAAACGAAGAGATGTGCAATGTGTAGTATATTGCCATGGCGAGGCTGCTGACTGCTAGATGGAACACAAAGGTACAGTAAAACCAATGATTCCGTGAAATGGCTAAAATTAGAAATACGGTGGTTACTGGCAAATGTATATGCATGTTTTAGAGTCAATTTAAGACAGCACGATTTGACAATAAGGACGATGGTGACCGCCTTCAGTTCACGGGACTGTTGATTGTGCTATATTTGACAAGTTTTAATTTTAGAATGTCATTATTGTCACGGAGTCCTACCAAATATCAGAAGATAAGTAGTCGGAACAGATACATCGAACTTCGTTAGTTTAGCCATAAAAAAGTCTTGAGAATTAAGACACAAAGCTCTTCAAGAGTTTTAGGTAAAGGACAGTTGGCAACATTTCAAAATAGCACAAATATCCATCTCAATTTGTTTAAATACGATACGTATCAGTGAGAAAGAGACAAATACACGCAATTTGCCACAATACATATTAGTACTAAGTAGTTTTACTCAACTTTTTACTGTACGTCTAGGTATAAGGTCTTTGAGCCTTACTTGTATGAAAGTTACGTGTGTAGTGACTAAAAATTTGATCAGGACTGGTTCAGTGGTGTCTGCAGTCTGGTTTCGTCTTTAACTTCGTAAGGAATTTCGTACATTCTAAATATTTTGTTTTGTCATAATATTAAAGGCAGGGCAATACAGGTGTCGTCGTCTTGTCTAGAACAGAGGTGCAAATGCTGACATTAACTCCATATACGGGTCGAATCATCCAGGAACCCGATAAATATACATACAAATTTTCATCCAAAGCCGTTTAGGAGTAGGAGACAAACACATTATATGATCAGTATCAGAATAAACGGGATATTGATGATTGATATGATGACGGAGGATCATGGTGCTTGCAACAGCGCCGAAATATAGGAAACTCAAAATAATGAAACATGGTAAATATCCCGTTTATTCTGATACTGATGTCAGTGACCATGATAGTTTAAATACATTATATGATATTGTATATCTGTTCGATTGATTATCAATTTACATCCTTAGTTGTGTTGAATATACGTAAGATTCTTCTTTACGTATATAATGAAATAAATTGTGTGTATTAAAAGCAACTTCAAATACATTTGGACTTATTGCTTAGCGTAATTGTATAACGTAATAGACACAGACTAGCGGGTTTTTTTTTACGTGCGCAAAATCCCCACGGTTAACCCCCCCCCCCCTCCCCCCACCGGAGCCGGTGGAACATTTACAGTCAGTACATTGGTGGTTATCAGTGTATTACTTACTAGATGGCGTGTGGCGTCACTTCATACAAGGACTTCTGTAGCCCAATATACTATAATAAAAAAATCAGGTTGATTCATCAACAAACAACGAAAAATTATGCATTTATGTGTCTCAGTTGGTAATTGTGTTCTATTTAATCATAGTTATCATACATCACCATGAATTGTGTCATGGTCTTAGTCTCATGTGATCTCACACTAACCCTAAACCCTCGTTTATGCCACAAAACAAGTTGTAAAATTTTATTTACTTGTATATAACTTATTTAAAAAGTGTTTGAGACAGTCTTAATACAAGTATTGTATAAAACAAGTAATTGTGTTTTGATTAGTCTTCAACAAGTTATGTCTCTAACAAGTTTACAAGTTTCTTGGTGTAAACGAGGGGTAGGGAACATTTGTAAATTATATTATACGTAGGTCTTACACATTAAGGCTAAACTTTGTATGACATTTTGAACTTTTGAAACTTGTTTATTAATAAAAGTTAAAAGTGTGATGATTAACATTGACTGATTGTGTAATAAATATAGTAACTATTTTAAATATTTATATGGTGTTTTTATTATTGTGCTTCCAACAGAGACCCCTTACCCCTCGATTTTACCATGAAACAAGTTGTAAACCTGTTTATACAAAACTTGTTGAAGACTTGCAGAAGACTAATCAAAACACAAAAGGTAATTATTTTATACATGTATCTCAGATACTTTTTCGTTTACATAGCCTAGTATAGCCAACAAGTTGTAAACAAGTATAAAACACATTTGCGTTCACATAACCTGTGACATATTTCAACTTGTCAAATACATGTTTTATACTTCGGTGAAAACGAGGGGTTAGAATGACTGACTAGTCAAAATAGTCACTTTTTACTAAACGTCAAAATGGTAAGTTAGACTAAGGAAACTTGTATAGAATAATTTATTGTGACGTCATATTATTTAATAGTCAAATTATTAACTATTATAGGTTAAGTGCATGATTAAAAATATAAAATAATAACGACAACTAATATCGCTCTTTTACCATAAATTTTTTTTTACTACAGGTAAATACCTAATTAGTTAAATTTAATTTTATTTCGATTCTAGCTATTTGTAGTGACAACTATACAATGACTTCTAAGAATACTAAGTCTTACCTGGCCACTAACATTTTGCAGTTGCCTGTGTTGCTGGGATTAATAAAAAAAAACATATTTCAGATTTCGAACATTTTATTCAGTTATAAATGCAAAACAAATTGAAAAAAGCCCTTGTAACTTCAACTATATATATAAAAATAACTTAAGTTCTTGAATTATTTTTTCTAAGTATCCTTACTGTCTAAGGCTGCTTCTTTGACCTGAAAGAAGACATGGTAGCGTTAAAATGTTTACTCATAATACTATTCTTTACAAAGAAAAAATAATACGGCCCCACGGTATATCGGCTTTGTATGTGTGAAAGGTCTTTGGGGCCTAAATCCGCCTCATTTCAGATAGTGTACGACTTGGACGAAGGTGCTCTTTTTGGAGTTGGGAAGTCAGACGACAGAAACTCACAAAGTATTATTCTGCAGGCCTGGGGGTGACGGGTGAAACCACCTATCACCCTAGCAGAAGCAGGTCGCAGCGCTCCCCACACCCGAGGAGGGCCAGATCAAGAGAGATGGCCCTGGGTCGGCCGGGGTGCGAGGGATATACCAATAATGACACACAGGCGCCGTGCGTTGTAGTCCGACATAACCTTTTCCACCATATGGGGTACTTCAAAAAGGGTATAAGGTTTTTACAGGATCGCCAGAGCGCGCGTTACGCCATGGGTTACAAACCTCTATAGGCCGCGCTTATTTGGTGGGCCGTGTGCTTGTCTACCATTTAAGCGGTTATATAAAACATATTTAAGAAACCGACCTCTTGCCAGCGTCGGATTTGGTAGCGCTGGAGTTGGAGGCGGTGGAGGCGGCGCGCCGCGTGCGGCGAGCGGGCGTCGTCGCCACGCCCTCCGCCTCGCCCGCCTCCGACGCGCCCGGCGAGTCCGCCGGACTGTCGGTGTCACCTCTCTGGTAACATGAATATTTCGAGTAAAACATTAAAGTATTTTCAGTAATATTAAAAAAACCAAATATTTTATTTATACTTTATTGCACACATAAATGACATTTTTACAAAAAGATAAGATGAAATATACAAAGGCGAGCTTAACTCAAAGTTGAGTTCTTTCCAGCAAATCCGGGAGTGCACAAAGGAATTGCAATACGAGAGGCAAAGTCTAGTGTACATGAAAATGTAGATTTAATATAAATATATTCATCTTTAATGAAAGCATTTGTGGTATAGTTTTCGATTTGCCCAGATAGATATTTACTACTTCCTACCATCTCAGGTCATTAAATCGGGGCTTGTAAAAGCATCTGATGAAGCAGTCAAACTGAGAGCCATCACTTCACAATATTTGCAATAGTAATCCTCATTCCCCTGCCTGTACTTTTAATCTATTATCAGATGAGATGAAGCCATAGTGACGCTATGTAAAAATAAATTCTTTAAACACGTATCGGTCGATTATACATCATCATTTAGTAGATATAGTTTAGTTTCAGTAACAATATTTAAACAGCAAGCAAAGTGTTACAACTTGTATATACTCGTGTAGACCATTACTACGATAGAGTCACATCAATGGTTTACGGTCAAGTGTTTGGTGGCAGGAGTACTCACCCGCAGGTCGGTGCTGGTCCGGCGCCCCTTGGGCGTGTGCAGCGCCTCGCAGGCGCGAGTGAACGACGCGCGGCGGCCTCGCGCCGGCGACCCCGGCCCCGGACTGTCGCCTGGGGACCGGCAGATATCTATTATATCAAGTCTCGGCTACGACTTACCAAATGAAAATGCTATGATAGCAATGGCTGACGAATGAAAAGTATTCCTCTGTCACTCCAATAATAGTGGTAAAGTTAGAGATTTCGTTTTCTCCTTCACTTACCGACTTCAACGGAAACACGCCTGTTAATTTTGGCCGCCCTCGGCGTTGATCTGCTTTCAGATGCGGCTCGGGTGAGACCGGCTGGAATTTTAGTTACATTGCAATAGTCAATATAAAAAGTAATGAGGAGATACACTACTTATTTATCCCGATAAATGGCGCACTATCGCTGGTGTTGTATTGTATTAAAGGAAAAGTCTTCTGCAAAATATACAATGACGCTGTGTAGTATATTTCAGTGTAAAAAGAAAGGTCCTCATCGTTTCCCTACTGATAAGACAAGACGGACGCTATAGATTAAAGTCCTGCACATAAAAAACTGGATACCAAACACGTCTGCTAGAATATGTAGCGACCATTTCGAACCTGGTGAGTTTTATGTAGGTAAGCATTGGTCTTCTTCAACTCTTCTTTTAAATCGCCACTGTCATGTAGGAGCACATTTTTATTGATAAATTTTGTTAAATAATCTCAATGCTAATGTCAACGATAAGATTGACAAGCACCTCTGACAGTCTGATGTAAGAAACATAGGATTATAGGCTGTAAGACAAGCACCAGAGACGGTGACGCCATCTGAGATTAGTTTTGCCTGTACCTCCCCATTATGGCGAGGCTGGTACGACTGTGAATTCACTGTTAATTACTATTATTGTACATTACTATAGATAAAATAAGTATAATACAACTGGAAAATATTTAATTTTTTTATTGAATTGTATTTTTTCATAACGTTTAATTAATACTTTTTACTTAGTAAAATAAACTCTCCTGTGAAAGTGGCGGTACCGAAAAACCAATATAATGTCATTAAACTAAAAAACCATTTTCAAGATCATTATCATTAAAAAGTGCAAAGATTAAGTATAACTTCTACCAATAGTATAGAGAAAATATTTCTATAAGGGTATGTTAGTTTACTTACATCGGCGCTGCTTGCTCGCGTCTGAGGCTAGAGATTCAGGCGATAGGTTGGTCTGTAGCTCGTCCACGTCCGGAGAACCTAGTTAGTGTAGTGATAAAGCAAAGTAAAAACTATGTTGACAGAGCGCATGCGATGTGAAGTAGATATACCTAGGGACACATCCTTGGACCTTTTGCCAATTGTTTTTTTTTATACCCCTTAGGTGACTTACAAGCACCTGATGGAAAGTAGTTACCGTGGCCTATGGACGTGTGTAACACCAGAGGAGCCACACTCGCGCTGCCGACCCTGTAAGCACAGAGTTTCTGTGCCGTCAGTGTAGAATACAAAGCAGGATAAGCCTTTAGTCTTCCCACTGACAGCATGAATTCTCCAGTGAGCTCTGGCTACCCTACTCCCCGCTAGGAACACAACACGAAGTTATTATGGCCGTGGTATTCTGTAGGTCGGAGGTACTTTCCCAGTCGGACTGCTCAGTTGGGCGGAAATACCGCCGTGTCTCCTATAATTGTTATGTAATAACTTATGCTTGGTGAATTTCAGGTTGTCCACAGCCGTAGCAACTCGTGATGTACTCAAAAGACGCAAAAAATATGTACTGCACTGTATAGGCATAGAGCAATTTTTAGGTTCGAGATATGTCCCACGGTATAGAAAAAGGGTCAAGTCATGTTATGTAAAAATAATGAATAGAGCAAAGACGGACTGAGGTGTAACTCCACCAAGTGCACTGAAAAGTCACTACAAACAAACATCACAGCGATGTATAGGTATTTAAACTATCATGGTCACTGACATCAGTATCAGAATAAACGGGATATTTACCATGTTTCACTATTTTGAGCTTCCGATATTTCGGCGCTGTTGCAAGCACCATGATCACGGAGGAACTGGAGTAGTGGCGGTGAACTAAGAAAAAGTTTTTTCTTCTAGGAGTAATTATATCGATCTACCCTCTTTCGAGTTCTTTTACTACGCGTATCTGCACTACTATTGGTTTCACTCTCACTACAAACTCGAACCCGATCTCGATCACGTTCACGACATACGATGCTCACTGTATCCACTCGCGATTTTGTTTTAGCTTGTTCCCGGTTGTTTTTGCAAAGACGGACCACTGGATGCCAGACGTTCGGCAGTTGAAACCCATCCTCACGATTGAAATTTTTATACTTTTTTATTTCAATTGCTTCCCTAACCAGTCTTGGTATATAGTGGCGTTCTGTCGAAAGCATCTGAGGGTTATGTAGTTCGATCCAGTGGTTCGTACCGGACTCCAATAAATGTTGAGCGATTGCAGATTTATGCGGTTCATTGTTTTTGACTGCCCTGATGTGTTCCTTGATTCGGCATGTAACCGTTCTTTTTGTTTGTCCTATATGTCCTCCAGTTCCTCCGTGATCATGGTGCTTGCAACAGCGCCGAAATATCGGAAGCTCAAAATAGTGAAACATGGTAAATATCCCGTTTATTCTGATACTGATCACAGCGATGGTTTGTTTCTGATATTAGATAATTGAAATAAAACTACTTTTTAATAGATTCTATCGCGATTAATTTTGTATTACTTTATTATACTTAGCCCAACTTTTCGGCTACTTTTTAGCAGTCATGATCGAGCGGTTCGTCAATTAAAATGTGGTTTTATTTCAATAAGTGATATTTGCGTAAACTACAGTCTGTCATTAAATATTTTTTGTGAAAGAGTGACTTTTGTTGAAGATAATTAGAAAAAATAACGGATGAAGCAGTGTGTAAACAAAAAAAATATTTAATAAGCGCGTATAATGTTTTTGAATGTTGAAAAGCAATCTACGAGTACTTCTGTTGTACTAATAAGAATAATCGATAAATAATATTTACTAACAAACAAACAATTCCAAATATGTTGTTGCAAGAACTTGACTAAATAATTTGACAAGACGAAATTGTATACCTATCTAAGCTAAGACAAGGGCGAGAATACATTTAAAACCAGTAAAGATTGTGTAGTCAAACTTTTGCAAGTCAGTAAAAGTATAATACGATAATCCATTTTAATCCATACTACATTATAAATGCGAAAGTAATTCTGTCTGTATGTTACGTTCTCACGTCTAAACTAATGAACTGATTTTAATGAAATATGGCATAAGCGTAGATTAGATATTGAGACAGGACATATACTATGTTTGATCGCGACGCCACACGGGGGGAGTCACGAGCTACAGCTGAAGTATATTTTCAGCAATTGCAATTATTGGTATTCTAACTCATCCACCTAAGTAATACATATTCCATAATGTAGCATATCCGAATCCTAAACTGTTTGTTAGTAAATAGTTAATCGAGTTTTTAGTTTTGTCTATGGAAAAACTACTATTGTTAACCGAAAAACCTGCAACTGTGTCAAATAAACTACAAATTCTTATTCGAACCTGATAGAAATGGGATTACCTTCAAAGTCGGTCTTGTTGAGGAGACTGATCCTGTCTATCGGCTGGACGTCGAAGGCGGGCGTGACTTCAATGTCTTCGTCGTCGGAACCAGCCGTGCGGGAAGAACGGGAAGTGCGAGACGCGCGGGAAGCTGTACTGACCCGACGTCGGGGGGTCGCTGGAGCCTCCATGCATGATTCTAGCATGGACTTTTGATGGCGAGTCAGTCTGTACGGGAGTAATATACGTAGTATTTTTATAGGGCTTTGGATTTAGAGCCAGTGACTGTCTTAAAAGTACTTCTGATTCTAATTTCTGGATTAAATTCTAAGTCAAATGACTACTATCTGAGTCAGTAGCTTGGAAATATAATCATGTATCTATTGTTTTTATTTATTTTTTTACGTGCGCGAAATCCCCACGTATACACCCCCCTCTCCCCCCGAGTCAGTGGAAGAGGTTATGTCGAACTCCAATCGTCCAAAACGCACGCCGCCTGTGGGTCGTTATTGGTTGCCGAAGGTGAGATTGACAGGCATATCCCTCGCACCCCGGCCGACTCAGAGCCATTTCACATGATCTTGCCCTCTCCTAGGGCGTGGGGACTAAAGAGTTCCCAACTCGTCCCCGAATTATGTTTTGTATACAAGACTCACTTAGTTGTTACAACTGAGTTGTTTATCCATTGCTGTATTTACTATTAGTACCATTTAAAAAGTTATTTAAAAATAATAAAAGTCCAAAAGTTGCTGTGTTAATTTGCCAATCAAAAGCCCTATAAAAGACTGATCAACAAATAAAACAAGTCTATGATTGGTTGTGAAACGCCCTAACAAACAGACTAAAAAAGCGCTTCGCGAAGGGTTCTTCAAGTTTACCGATCACTATACCTAACAAAACGAACTAAAAATTAGTGTATGAGTAGTGGATCATAATTTTTTTCCCTCTTATATTGATAGAAGACCCTTGCTAAAACAGATGTTCGATAATTTATAGAGCTGATAAGATTCACTATCCAATTTGATAAATCATAAGAAATCACTAACCTTCTCGCACTGGAATATTCATTTATAGCATCACTCGTATCCACTTTCTCCTCTGTGGCAACTTCAGGTATCACTGACAACTCCGGCTTGGTCGCCAACACCGACTTCTTCCCCTTCCTACTTTGTCTATCCGTGTCTTCGCTCAACCGACTTTTACCGGAAACAACCGAACTACCTGACGCAACACTTTCATTATCATCTATATTCTTACTTCTAGAACGAGTCGATCGTCTTTTAGGTGTAAGCAATTCTTCTTTAGACTCGTCTAAGAGTTTAGAATCGTCCTTTTCTGTCATTTCTCTGGAAACTCTTCTAGTTATGATTTTTCTGATTTCTGCACTTGTAGGAGTTTTACCTCTACGTCTAGGAGTTTCGACTTCCATACTTTTGTCTTGTTCAGGCGTTTTCTGTTCTACGTCAACAGATTTAGCTGAAGCGTTTGACTGTGTTCGCTTACGAGTGACTGGAGTTTTAACTTCAGTGTCTATCTCAGTTTCAACAGATTTATTGGACGACGTTGATTTAATGCGTTTACGAGTCCGTATAGATTTAGCTGTGCCTACTTCTTTTGTCGATTGTTCTTTTTCTGAAGTCTCTTGCACTTTTTCTTTGGTAGAAGTTTCTGGACTAGATTGTTTTTCATCAGAAGTTTCTACTGTTTTGTCTTCTGAGGTAGTTTTAGCCACATCTGAAATATTTTCTTCCCTGGCTTTATCTTTTGGCATTGTTTTAGAAACTTCTGGAACGTTTTCTTCTATAACGCTTGTAGTGTCTTTTGTTATGACTTCTTTATTATCCACTATATCTTTACTGGTTTCTGTCACAGGCGCTGCATCAATAACATCTTTTTCTAATGATTTCATTTCTTGTTCTATTTGAGATGTTTCAGTATCTACATTTGAAACTTCGATTTCCATGGCATTTTCTGATTCTATAAAAAGATTATGACATTTAGAATTGTATGCGTAGTTTTTATTTTCTACTATACCAAATTACAAATAACATTTGTTACAGACGTACAAGTTTCGGAATATGATTCTATAGCACAATACGGGTACAACGCGATATTGTTGGCATTTGAAGTAATACTCGTATATGCGTTACAGAAAGGTTTCAAGACACATATTGAGAACTTACTTGTACTTTTCCACATTGCCTTACGGCATCCTCAAAGGTTTACAATGACATTTAAGAACATTCCTTTATAAACATTGCAACACTCAAATATATTTCACATGTAGTAGTTGTACAATCAATGAACAGTATAAATTTTAATAGCCGAAAGGTTTCAAGAATTACTAAAATAAAATTATATAATAACGTCGTAAAATTGAAGTCAGTATTCGTTGGAAAGTAAATTGAATAAAAGGTAATAAATATATTGATATGATTTCCACATCAGTATCTAAACACTAAACAGTGATCAAAGCCTCTATAAATAGAAAAGGAAAACTAGTATTATTACCTTTTTCTTTCGTCTCCTGCTGTGTTTTTATGTCTGTCTTTGCTTTATCACTTCCATCAGAATAGTTTAAGTTGATATCAGATTTATCAGATTCAATAGCCGAATTATCATCAGTTAACAGAGAAAAATTTGGTTGATTCAATGGATCAATAGACCTTTCAGCTACATCATCAACTTTCTCATTCTGTGCGTCTTGTATCGGTGCATGTAATTCCACTAGTTCGACAGGACTTTCTCTACGGTCAGTAGCTTCATCGACGTTGGGATTCGATTCTTTTGTTTCAGATGAATGCTCGTCAATTTGAAGCCTGTCTGAGCTCGAGTTTGATTCGTCAGAGTCAGCAATAGAGATGATTTCTTCATCATCTTCTGCGTCTTCTCCATTTTCTTCATCATCCTCAGCTTCATCGGCGTCACTGGGTGATGATACCTGATATAAAACAGTATATTTTAAGTTGACTACCTATTGTGAGGTTCTACAAGTTTCATGTGACATGTTAAAGCGTTTATATTCCGAAAAAGGGATGCAGTTAAATATAGTGTGTTGCTGTATCTCTTTTTCTTGCCCGGAATATATCATAGTAAGACATCTGTTAGTAAATATTAAAATAAAGCGAGAATTGCAGCATGAAGTTTAAAAATTATGAGTTTATGTGCATCAGCAATGGTTATCAGTTTATCAAATAAATTTTAATTTGAATTTCAATTTCAAGTGTTATATTTTTATTGCAACATCCCTATAAATAATGAAGCAATTTAATGAAAAGTCATATAATAATAATTTAACTTACAAAAACATTTTAATTAAAAAAACACAACACTAATTTCCCAAGCACGTAAAAAATCTTCGAAATTATAAAATGAAAAATATAAAACAACACTATAATCTCACCTCTCCAGAAGTTTCACTATCATTATCTGTTTCAACTTCTATCTCAATCTCCTCATCTGACGACGCATTATCTTCGTTAGACATGTCTCCTTCAATCTCATTTATCTCTCTTTCTATTTCTACTATGGTCTCTTTCTCCTTCTGTATAACAGCTGCTGAATCAGTAACTACATCTTTCTTTTCCTGCATATCAACATCACTGTCGTTTGTAATCAAACTAGAACAGTCCTGTACCTTAGAATCGACAGCAGATGTTTCAGCGACACTACTTTGTTCACTATTTAATACAGATTTCTCAATATTAGTCTCAATCATTTGTAGGAAACGAGAAATAGGTTTAGAAACACTTTGGTCCGGTTTAGTTTGTTCTTCTTGTATACTTGATGCATCGGCTATACTACTTTCGTACGAATGTAAGACTGACCGATCAAATTGTGTTTCATTTAGAGTAAAAGCGGGTAATGATTTTAAAGCGCTAGAGTCTATGTGTACTATTTTTTCTTCTTGAATACTAATGGATGTTTCTGATGTTTCAGCTACACTACTCTCTACGCTGTGGAGTACCGACTTCTCTATACGAGATTCTTGGAAAGTAGTAAACGCAGGTAGATTTTTGTGGTCTCTCACGTCACTTTTATCGGCTTTAGAGTATTTGTCTATATTTTCGGATATCGTGGAGTCAGTAGAGCTTTGTAAGACGGACTTATTGACTATGGGTGATAGAGTAACGTCCATTAGACTAGCGACAGGCTTCACAGCCTTCATCGGAGTACATTCTATGGCGGTCTCTTCAGAGTCTGCTGTGTCAGTGTCCATTTTGTCCACTTGCTTCGTTTTGGCGAATGTATTGGCTTCTAAGACTAAACGGGATAGGGATTTTTTACCACGCGCGGAGTGCTCCACTTTGGACGTCAATAATTTCTCTGGGGTTTTGGAACGACTCCTAAAAATATAACAAAAATAATTTAAAAACCATAAAACGAAGATTCCTTCAGGCCAAACACACGACCGGATATCTTACGGACCAAGCCAACGAAACATGCATGGTGGTCTAGTGCTCTATGCACAACAGTTGTGTGGACTGCTCTACACTCGATCGAATATGGCTCCGGTCGTCTGTTTGGACTTTTAATCAGAAAATCGGTAAAATCAGTAAAACGAAAAAAAAAAAAAAAAGATTTTAACCGTGGAAGTATTGACTGAAAGAAGTTTCTTTAATTTTCTTTGTATTACCTTAGACTACGTGGACTAGGTATCACAGGTTCTTGTAAAACTTCTACTTCTGGAGTACGTGATCGACTCCTGTCAAAAAATAAAATATTTGAATATCTAATAAACTGTACAAACAACGAAAAAAAAAACACGGGGCAGTTTTTGATGACTGGTGATAGAAGTGACGATGACACAAGTTCTATGAATTTTGTTCACCCAAAAAGTGCTACACGCGCTTAGAGAAGTTTTCATTTCAATATCAAAATAATAATATCATTACTCTATGACAGGCTGTTTACAGAGTAAATGGAAAAATTGTGGAGAGTTAAAATGAGTTAAAATTATATATTATATCCACAGTCCACTGCTGAACATAGGCCTCTCCCACAGACTTCCAGAATGACCGATCTAAAGCAGCCCGCATCCAGCGCTTCCCGGCGACCTTGATGAGGTCGTCCTTCCACCTGGCCGTTGGGCGTCCTACGCTACGTTTGCCCGTACGCGGTCGCCATTCCAGAACATTTTTGCTCCATCGGCCATCTGTTCTGCGCGCTATGTGTCCCGCCCACTGCCACTTCAACGAGCTAATCTGCTGGCCTACGTCGGTTACTTTTGTTCTCCTACGGACATCATCATTTCTGACGCGAACACGTAGGGAAATAACGAGCATAGCCCTCTCTATAGCTCGTTGATCAGCGAGCTAGGAAAATTATATATTATTTATAAAAAATATTATATATATTGGCGATTACCTCAAACTACGCCTACTAGGCGATGACGAAGACGATTCTGTGCCGGAAAACTTTGGTGATTCGGAGATGGCTGCCAGTTTAGGAGACTCGGCTACACCTTTATCTACACGCTCTGGGGTGCGGGATCTGCTCCTGTTCGGTAAAAATATAGTTATAAAAAAAACATCGCTATAAAAACCTTATAAAGCTCGGGACTCGTATCTTGGACCTAAATCGCGAGACAAACGTGGCGCTAGCGCACGCGGTCTACATACATACATACAATCACGCCTTTATCCCTGGAGGGTTAGGCAGAGGTGAATTAACACCCCACATTTCACCAATCATTGAATTCGGTACCACGTAATAGGGGGTGAGCCTATTGCCGTCTCCTGGGCACTATTGTTGACGCGAGCCATGCATCGGAGGCTGAGTCTGGGCTGTATATATCTGTCTGATGTTAAACAGCCCTATCCCTTAGTCGCCTTGTACGACACCGCATGTGAAGAGATGGGGTGGTCCAAATTCTACTCTGTCAGGAACCACGCGGCTAGTATATTTATTTATTTATTTTACTCTTACGGAAAGTAGGAAGTAAATAGTATGAGAAGGCCACTTAAAAGTTTTCAATATGATTACCTCATACTACGCTTACTAGAGGACGATGTGGTTGATTCAGTGCTGGAGAATTTAGGCGGCGATTCGGAAATGGCTTCCAGTTTAGGAGTCTCGGCAAGACCTTTATCTATACGTTCTGGGGTGCGGGATCTGCTCCTATTCAGTAAAGATACATTGTTTAGTTAGACGATACGTTGAGTAAGTTTGTATCTCATATAAGATTAAGAACGATTCCAGAAAGAGATTTCATGGAAAAATAATATTTCGCGCAATAATTACTTGAAGTAACTTTAACGATATTTAGAGTCTTTATGCAACTATCGATTGGGTAAAATGATAGACAAGGACACAAAATATATTCGGTAGTGCGAGAGTGTGACGTACCACCTCGTTTATTTTACTGTAGATTTATTTTACTGTGTCAGTGGTTTAATTTAAGTCTAAGTAAGTTTTGCCAACAATTTTGACCAAGGACGCCATCAGTAAATGCTTTCAAGTCATGTATTTTCAACGATTTTTAACATACACGTAAACAGTAAGAAATTACCTGAGTTGCCTGGGCACTGTCAGTATGGTCTTTTCTGCGTGTGGTTCAGATTCGACTTCCTGTTTGGGCTGCTCAGGTATAGAGGCTAGCGGTGACTGCCGCGGACTTAGCTCTGGTGTTCGAGATCTGCTTCTGTAAGGTTAAGTAAATTGGCCTACTGTTTAGCCTAGTTTGGTAAACTTTACATCATTTCTGCTATCCCATTCTCATATATGAATTCGAGTGAGATAGTCTTACTCAGTAGTAAAAGCTCATAAGAGAAAAGGACGAATATACTTATAATTTGCTATAACAAGCATAGTATTTTTATAATTTTTAAGGTTCCGTACCTTAAAAGGAAAATAACGGAAACCCATAAGGAGAAGTTATAGGATCACTTCCTTATCCGTCCGTCTGTCTGTCTGTCTATCTGTCAAGACCTTTTTCTCAAGAATGTGTTATCAAGTTGAAATTCACATTACATACTCAGGTATATAACGTCTAGAAACTGTGCAAAAATCAAACTTCTAAGTCAAGGCATTCAAAATTTATTACGGTTTATGTAGCTTAAGTTACGCACGTAACTCTTAGTTCGCAAGTCTAACTCGCACTTGACCGGCTTTTTTATTATCATATCTCGCTGGCATTGTTATACGTATGGTTGAGTTGAGTTGGTTTATCAGTTATGTATAAAACGTAATAGCTTTTTAGAGAGTACATACAGTAAATACATACATAATCATGCCTTTTTCTCATTGCATAGCCAGGCAGAGATCACATATTTTTTACTGCCACCATATAATACGTCGCCAGAAACAGTCAATGCATGCATGTTATGGGATGTACCTATGTATATTGTATATGTCAACTTTTACCAACTTGTGGTTGGCGGTGGAAACCGTGTGGAGCTGGGGCAAAGAGGCCAAAAGAATTGTAAAGGCGATTGGGTAGACGCTCGTAGAGGCCACTGGTTCTCGATTCTACTAAAATAAAACCACTTTCATACCACTGATAAGTTAGTTAGTAAGTTTTAGACTTTATTTCTATATACTTAAAGTCTATAAAAGAGTTTCATAATACTTTATCATTCAATCTGCAAAAAGCCTTTTAATTTTGGACTTTAACAGCATTGCTTTAAAGTCTAAAATTTTAATGGATTTTAGCAGTGTCCGATTGTATGACAGTGGTTTTGCTTTAGTAGAATCGCCCTGGATCGTTCCTGGTGCAGAGGCTGACCATCGTAATCCAGAGTGAAAACGCGGCAAGTATAAAGAGCATTGAAACGGCAGCGATCGCTGGGTTATTCGAACATAACATAACATAAACTCACGCCTTTATCCCCGAAGGGGCAGGCAGAGGTGCTAGCACCCACATTTCGCCAGTTTATGTTTAGGTCCCAATGTAATAGGTGGCGAGCCTATTGCCATGAACCGGGCACTTATAAACCTGCGAAAAATACACACATAACTTCGAAAAGCATCGAAAAGTCATTGGTGTGTGCCATAGAAAAACCTGGGATCAAACCCGAGACCTCGTCTCAGCAGTCCATTACCCATACCACTAGGGTACCGCGGTTATTCGATAAGTACTAAAATGTTATTATTTAAAAAAAATTGTACTAAAGTAGTAACTATTTTTTACGCCACGTTAGAATGGCACTCGTTGTGTCTATAGAGTTTATATATATTCTAATCTATAAGTGCACTAACCTTGCAGCCCTGTTACTGCGCAAAACCGGTGAATCTTGACGGTCTGGTGTACCAGTCCTACTTCTATTCACTAACGGTGTACTCTCTCCACTAGAAGCTCTAATACCCCGCCTTCCCTGAGGAGTCTTTGGTGCTTCTACTGCCGGCTCTTTCACACTTGGGATAGTGGAATCTTTCAACTCTGTCACACTGCGAGACTCTTCAGACAAATGTCGCCGTCTCTCTCCAGAGTACCGGGGGTTTATGAGAGTGACAGGGATATCGGCAATGCTCTCTACAGATGTGTTGGGGTCGTCTGATAAACTGCTGTTCATTGATACAGATAGTGATCGTCTGTAAGACAAATATGAAAAGGCATTAATTCCGGTTCTACTAACAAATCTACAGATTTTTAGTCCAACCAAGACCATTGAACAAAAACCCGTACGGTTCAGTATTTTTGCACAAACAAACAGACAAGAATTTTGAGGTCACAGGTAAATATACAGACATATAATCACGTCTTTATCCCCGGAGGGTTAAACAGAGGTGCATTAACACCCACATTTCACTAATCATTGTATTCAGGTAAATATAAGAGTCTACTACCTGGCACGAACATTGTCTTTCAGCGCCTTCCGTTTCGTCACCGTGTCCTCTGTTGCCAATTTCTTAGGGGGTGACTCCAATGGATGGGCTTCGGTCTAGGATCAATCAAAATAACGAATTATTTTTTCTTTCAGAGTTTTTGTCTTTTAGCAACACCACATTTAGGATTATATTAGGCTAGATAATGGTACAGAACCCTTTGTGCGCAAGTTCGTCTCGCATTTAGCCGGTTTTTGTTTAGGTATAGTTTTAAAAATGTTGAGAAACTAAATATAAGGTAAATAGCCAAATACTTACCATAGGATGAGACATGGTGGTAATAAAGCTGTCGTTTGATACATCCATGTCCTTTTCTTGCATTGTGGAAACAGATATGTCCCTCTCTTTCTCGCTTGTGGATGTTAGAACTGGCGAAAGCGGTGTCGGCGATGGTCCCAGCTCAGTGGGTGTAGGAATGGTGAAGCGTAGATGCCTGTAATAAAAAGAAATACAAAAATAGGTATATAGAAAATTTTCTATTTTTATTCAGTCCGTCAATTGACTGCACCCCATATGATGACAAGAATCTAGGGTGAAGCTTAGATTCAGACTTCTGATATCCTTCCTTTACTGTGCGTCAAAAATAGAAGTACTGTACCGTTTGGTTCACAAAGGTATTTGCAACCTATCTGGGTACTTATGGTTTCATATTCTATAATTGATCACACTGGTGATAAAAAACGGCAGTGATTTTTTTATCATTTTATGGATTATTAGCTGATGTCCGCATGAATGTCGATTATCTTGGAAAGAAAGAAGAGAAAGATTTTTTTACATACATACATATAATCACGCCTTTATCCCTGGAGGGTTAGGTAGAGGTAAATTAACACCCGCATTTCACCAATATTTGTATTCGGTCCCACGTAACAGAGGGTGAGCCTATTGCCGTATTCCGGGCACTATTGTTGACTCGAGCCGTGCATCTGAGGCTGAGTCTGGGCTGTAGTAGATTTCAAAAGTAGTATCGCGGCCAGCCATGCAGAATAACGGTCGTCTCTCAGAGTAATGCTGTGCGAGGTAGTGCAGGCGGACAGCGATGGTCTCCAGTGGCGGCCGCGAGTATGACATTGTGTAAATAAATAAATAAACAAGAAAAACAAACAAATGGCTCCTTAGCACACAAGTAGATGATATTATTTGACATTGAATTACTATTTTATTTTTTATATTCTATAAATATTGTGCTAATTTTGTGACACTAAATTTAATTTTTTGTTTTATTTTAATATTGTCCTAATATTACATACCTACTTTAGTAGAACATGTATTTCTTTTACATCATTATACACCTTATACATTATACACCTAACCTCTCGTTTTCACTAAAAATTGATACAAAACTTGTTGATGACTTGTAGAAGTCTAGTCAAAACACAATACTTATTTTATATATGATGTAATGAGACTGTCACAGATACTTTTTCGTTCACATAGTATGTACCTTTTAACTTTACCATGTACATATAGCCAACAAGTTGTAAACAAGTTTAAAACACATTTCATTTGCACTGAAGCCTGTGACATATTGCAACTTGTCAAATAGTATGTGTGTAGTGTTTTATACTTAAGTGAAAGCGAGGGGTTAGATGTATAATTAATATGTTACAAGCAATAAAATTACTTGATTTGATTAGCACAAAAACAATACAACACAACAAACTTAACCCCTCGTTTACACCACGAAACAAGTAGTAAACTTGTAGAAGACTAATCAAAACACAATACTTGTTTTATACATTATCTCAGATACTTTTTCGTTCACATAGGATGAATAGCCAACAAGTTGTTAACAAGTATACAACACATTTGCGTTCACACTGTAACTTGTGACATATTGCTACTTGTCAAATACATGTTTTACACTTAGGTGTAAACGAGGGGTAACGTTTACGTTACATATTAAACTGAAACATACTTGTTAGTTGAGTCGCTGTAGTGCGTGTGGTTGCTGGCGGTCTCCAACAGCTCGTCGTCGCTGTCGTTCAGGTACCGCGACTCCGCGGGCGAGGGGGCTTCTCTGTCTAAAGCTTCGGCTCTCCTTATCTGTAAGGCATATGAATTCTTATTGCCCTGGCTAAGCTAGACAATTGACAAAGTGGAATATCACCAATAACATATCGTTAATTTGGATATTAGGAGGTAGGACACAACGGTATTGCCGTCCCAATTGAGCAGGTCGTCTGGGGAAGTACATCCACCCTACAGAATATCGCGGCTATAATAATCTGGTGTTATGTTCCTGGCGGTAAGTAGCGTCGCCAGAGGTCACTGGAGAGTTTTTGAACTGTCAGTGGGAAAACAAAAGGGTTGTCCTGCTTTGTCTTCTACACTGACGGCACAAAAACTCTCTCTGCTTACGAGTCGGCAGCACGAGTGTGTTTTCCCTGGTGTCAGCCACGGCAACCACATTCAATCAGGTGGGCCGTGTGCTTGTCGCCACCTAAGTTGTATAGCAAAAAATCCGCCGGTTTCTCTTTGCAGAGAGCAATAAACTAATGGCTCATATATGGTGTATGACAAAGTAGATTGAGGTAAAAAAAAACTTACATCGCCTTTCCTTTTAAAAAAATTACCCAGCGCCACTGAAATACACTTCATTTTAGACAATATACAGTCAATACATAATACTTACATAATACATAAAAAACACATAACCAACCTTCAATATGCTGTGCGGTGTCTCGGCGCCCTGCCGTTCGTTATAGAGCTTGCAGTCCGGACTCTGCACGTCGGGCATGTCCAGCAGCTGGGACAGCTGCGAGCTGAGCTGCGCGCTCACCCTGAGGGCGGCGCGAGGGGTCCAAGGGGTGCGGGGGGTGCCCGACAGGTCCAGCCGAGCGCGCTTCGGCGGGGTCGCCTCGGTCCCCACTTGTTGGGACGTTGATAGAATGCTAGAATATAAGGTTTAGTGAGAAAAAGCTTTTATCTACTTACCACATGCTGTCACTGAAATAAAGCAGCTGACCTCGGACAGTACTAAAATACATTAACATCTTTATCTTACTTTCGGTTGTGCAAATGACACGAAATTTAAAATTAATAACTTTAGGTTCCCCTGTATAACTCGTGTGCATTAACATGGCACATGGCTTCCCATACAATAACCAATCTGAAATTAAATTCGTTAGCAAATAACTACGTAATTCAAACTAAGACAAACGTGTTACGGTCACAGAGTTGTGGATGCTGCTGGTCTCGGAGAACGAGTGCGGGCCCTCGTGTGCGAGAGGAGGTTTACGTTCGAGGCAGGCTTTTTTTTATATAGAACACGTCAATTAGACTTCGCCTTGCCTGATGGTAAACTGAAGGCAAAGTCTCAGAAAATTACTTACACATACCATGTGACAATGGTGACACTCAGCTTGACGGCCTCATCATGTGCTTTTTAATTCGTACGAGTTGTAGTTATTAATTTTGAATTTAGCTGTAGCAAATAAGCTGTTAAATATTTATGATAAGACTCTATGGATGTTTCGGTAGGTTTTAGTTCACTCTATCGATTCCCTATGAAAAAAAAAAACCGATTTTGGCGAATTCTTCTTCGGTGTTAGGATATAAGCGATGATAAATCTCCAACCATGATATTAGCAGCAAGTTACTAATTTTATAAAAATTCGAAGAAATTACTTCTTATTTGAAGTCGGTTCCATAAATGTGTATTTACCTTCTCGTCCTGTTCAACTTGGGTGTGCAAATGAAAGGAGTTTCCTCGACGTTGAGCGCGCGTTTAATGCCACGACGCATCTTCGGTTTGTTTATCCATGTTTCACTTGCGTTTTCTATCGTGTCCTGTAAATAATACGTTAGAATCAGTTTCGAGTCTGGATTGGTAAACCAGTTACATATCAGTGGGCTAAGGTTAATACCAATACTTGAACCCATATTTAAAACAACCGATTTGAGTTACAAATGTTTAAAATAATTTGCTATTTTACGAAATCAAAAGCAATAAAAAAGAGTAATGAGTTTAAAATCTGTGTATAAAGTTTTATGTGAGCATTGTGTATCTGCTCTAGTTAAATTAATTTACAAGGTAGGTATAGCATTTTATAATGTGATAGATTCTTGTAATATAAAATAATCTAATAAATCATACTTTTAATATATAAATACACAGTAAGGTCATAAGTATTGTCACACAGTAAAAACTTATTTAAATAAGTATTGCCACAAAAAAGTTCATTGAATTCGAATTTCGAATTGTTCATGACAATAAAAATGTGTACTTGTTAGAATTTTACTCATTTTTAATTATGGAGTGGACGCTTAAAGAAGACCGTGTTGCAGTTATTGCGTTGCATCGTTGCGGTTACGCGCCAATTCAAATTTTTGATATGCTAAAAATTTGAATATAACCAAAAGATTCGTTCATCGTACCATCAAACGATACAATGAAGACTCTAGTGTAGATGACAAGTCAAGAAGTGGTCGGCCTCGGTCTGTTATGACTCCAGCAGTGATAAAAGTCGTGAAGGCGCGAATTCAAAGAAATCCCAAACGTAAGCAGAAACTGTTGGCCCTTCAGATGGGGTTAAGTAAAACCACGGTGAAAAGGGGTTAAAGAAAAACATGACATCGTTTGAATGCTCGTCTAATGGACCTGAGACTGAAGAGATGCCGCGCTTTGTTGAAGCGGTACACGGGAAAAAAATATCGGGAAATTCTTTTTTCGGATGAAAAATTTTTTACCGTAGAAGAGAGCTACAACTAACAAAATGATAAGGTGTAGGTACGCACACAGTAGTGAAGAAGCGAGCAACCGTATTCCACGTGTCCAATGAGGTCATTTTCCATCCTCGCTCATGGTATGGTTGGGAGTTTCTTATTGGGGCTTAATAGAGGTACATTATTGTGAGAAAGGTGTAAAAACGAATGCAGTTGTGTATTAAAATACAGCCCTGACGAACCTTGTGGAACCTGTTTCACATACCATGTTCAATAACAGCGCCTGGGTATTCCAACAAGATTCGGCGCCAGCTCATAGAGCGAAGAGCACACAAGACTGGCAGACCGCGCGTGAAATCGACTTCATCCGGCACGAATATTGGCCCTCCTCCAGTCCAGATTTGAGTCCGTTAGATTATAAGATATGGCAACACTTGGAGGAAAAGGCGTGCTCAAAGCCTCATCCCAATTTGGAGTCACTCAAGACATCCTTGATTAAGGCAGCCACCGATATTGACATGGACCTTGTTCGTGCTGCGAAAACTGGCCGCGCAGATTGAAGGCCTGTATTCAAAATCACGGAGGTCATTTTGAATAAACTTTTTTATAAGAATCTGTTTTGTTAAGTTCATTTTGGTATATAAATGGTTACATAATGAATAAACTTGTCTCAATTGTTTTATATTAAACATGTGACAGAATTTATGACCTGACTGTGTATATACGTGTATTTTAAAATATACACTGCACCCCGTTTCTTACGCTTTGCAACACATACATTAGGCATAGGTGAATTAGCACCCACATTTCACCAATAATTGTATTCGGTCCCACGTAATAGGGGGTGAGCCTATTGCTGTCTTCCGGGCACTATTGTAGACTCAAGCCATGCATCCGAGGGTGAGTCTGGGCTGTATATATTTGTCTGATGTTAAACAGCCCTATCCCTTAGTCGCCTTGTACGACACCGCATGGGAAGAGATGAGATTGGGGTTCAAATCCTACTCTACCGGGAACCACGCGGCTGTTAATTTCGCAACACATATAATATTATTAGTAATAATGCTTCTATATGTTAATAATTTAACCTATCGTGATCCAAGACTAGACATAGGTCTCTCCCAATATAATAAGTCTATTTAAAATATATTACTTGACAGATTCTCCTGTTTCTATTTGCGCAAACCTCCTTTATATACAAGACATATCCTATACCCCATTCAATCACATTCCACTTCGCGTATCCCCACTAACTGCACTTAATAATCCACACAAACACACAACAACACTGACAATCTGATTAGTAATATTTTTTTCAGATACCATTTAACTCTTTGGGATGCACTAATAGACAATAATAGAGAGAATAAATTGTAAAAGGAGTACATAACACCGGTATGAGTGTCTATGGCGTTAAGGTTAACAATTTGAAAATTAGAACATGATTCGCGATGTATCTAGGTTATCGTAACTAGTTTATGAGCGAGCTCAATGAAATGTTTAGTTTAGTTTAGAAGTAAATTTAGATTATTACGGTGTAATGAACGCCTGTGGTGAACAAAGATACAGCGGTGACGTCAGAGAAAGCGCGGGCAGCGAAATCGTGATCTAGTTTCTCCTTATTCTTTAATGTATTCACAGAAATATGGCCTCGAGTAACATGAAACGTGGGAGTTAAGTACTAGATTTAGAGTAATTGTCGCCTTGGCAACACTTGAATCGAATCCACAATCATCGAATTAGAAAAATGTAGGCCTACCTAGTTAAAATGGAGACATATTAACTGAGGTTCAGGAAGCCTTGTACTCTAAACACAAGTTTAATCTTAATTTGGGTACCTGGCTTCATCAAACTATGTTGTTAATCTATCATCAAATCGTATCGTAATGTGTTCATTAGATTGTAACCATGGATTAAATGATATGTTTTTTTTTATTCCGCTATTACTTTTCAATTGAAATCTTTATTACTAATCTACACTTTTTAAGGCAAGGAACTAAATAAATATACAAACAGTATCTGAAAAAATTAAAAATAAATGAGAAATATATTTACTCGTAGTTTATTAGTTATTTGTTTTTAATTTGTTCACAGTATCTATCTGTATTTAATAGTGTCACTACAAGCGAAGACTTGTAACTGGCTCCTCCTGTCACATATTTTTTAATATATTTGCATATTTACCTGCTCTGTATTATTAGCTGTAAGTCTTCCATACAATAAATAAATAAATAAAAAAAAATAATGACATTATGAAGTTACTCACTTGGATGAACGATGACTTGTACGTGAAGGTATTTCTAGGAGATTTTGCTTTCACATACACAGACATTGGTTTGGGCATGACCACTGAAAAACACAATAAAGTTAAAACATACAAGTGATATCAAGTCGGTTACGTTTAGTAAAAACATAACATAACATAAACTCACGCCTATAACCCCGAAAGGGTAGGCAAAGGTGCTAGCACCCACATTTCACCAGTTTATGGTTAGGTCCGTGGCGATAGGTGGCGAGCCTATTGCCATTAACCGGGTACTTATAAACCTGCGATAAATACACACATAACTTCGAAAAGCTTCGAAAAGCATCGAAAAGTCATTGGTGTGTGCCATGGTAAAACCTGGGATCGAACCCGAGACCTCGTCTCAGCAGTCCATTACCCATACCACTAGGCTACCGCGGCTAGTAAAAACATTACAAAATAAATCGCGATGGAACTTGTAAAAAAACATTTATTTCAATCCCATCTTACTTTGTCAAGATGTTTGTATGATTGTCAAACGAGTGAATCGACCAGGGGAAAAATTAGTACAGTGACAAGTAGGGAACCGCCAATACAAACTTTTGAAAATACAGTGGAAAAGTACAAAGTGTCTTATTCAATATGTGTAGCAGGTTCAAACCAAGTGCTATCAGTCAACAAATTTGGTACATTTGAATGAAATTTTAAAGCATTTAGTATGCTAATTATTCATATCGATTAAGATATCGAAAAAAAAAATCGGTTCAGACAGGATTCGAACCCGCAATCTTTCCCTTATAGAGGGAACGCTCTGACCTCTAAGCCACGGAACCTTCGCCCGACATCATCCAAATTCTTCCGTCTTACGGAAACGGTTAAATTATGGTTAATTTGGTACAGATATGGATTAGATTTATTTATTCACTTTTCCATACATACAACTACTTTTATAGGTTAAACCCAATGCGATAGTGTACATAATCTTAATATATATAAATCTCGTGTCACAATGTTTGTCCTCAATGGACTCCTAAACCACTTAACCGATTATAATAAAATTCGCACACCATGTGCAGTTCGATCCAACTTGAGAGATAGGATAGTTTAAATCTCAAATTAGAGTCGCAATTTTAATTTATTGCTAATTATTTGACAGTCACAATTATCTGTTAACTGCAAATGATTCTAACAGATGTCGATACCTTTCGACTGGGTTGAGTAAGTAATCAATAGATGGCGCTGCTATGGTAAATCTACGAACGTGTCATATAAGCTACATTTTAACAAAAACTTTAGCCACAGCAACGTGAGGCCGGGTCAGCTAGTAAAATTATAAATCCTAAATTAAGTATCTACCAGACAATATTTCACAATACAAGATATCATACCATGTTCCACATCTCGCATTTCCAATGCTTGACTGGCCACAGTGTTAGTGATCGCCGGTAAAGATGAGCACACAACCTCGACAATAGCGTCTCTAGCGTTTTCTCTGTCCATCATGTCGAACAGAGACTCGTACGATGTAGACACATCTCTGCCCCTAGGTTTATTATGTTTTAATTTGTTATTGTACCGTTCAGCTTCTAAATATCTGCGAATAAAAAATAATGATATTAAATCTTTGATGAAAATGATCCGGCCTATCTAGCTGGGTATATACACGGTATATTGCGCCGGCAATGTGAAATTGTCTTTACACAAGACGAAATGTCTCGTAGAGATGCTGCCTAACCCTTCGTTTACACCGAAGTATAAAACAAGTATTTGACAAGTTACAATATGTCACAGGCTACAGTGTAGACGCAAATGTGTTTTTTACTTGTTTACAACTTTATTTGTTTATTTATCTCTTTTACATCCATCTTTACAGGGTACATATACCCTAACATGACTTGTTGGTTATACATCCTATGTGAAAGAAACAGTATCTGAGATACATAAAACAAATATTGTATTTTGATTAGTCTTCTACAAGTTTTTTTTTTTTTTTCTTATCTTATCTTAAAAAAAAAAAAAAAACTTGTTTCCTGGTGTAAACGAGTTCTTTTTTGTTTTAGGAGCCGCTATACCGATCTATAGGTACGCGGGGCATGGCGGGGGATGAGGTACAGAAAGAGCATGAGTCGTGAAGGAGTGAGATACCGCCGTGAGCGTTGGGGGCGGACTGACCAAATCTCAAGGACGATTGGTCGATACTCCCCGTTTATCCACGCGTGGTTTCCGGCAGAGTAGAATTAGGGCCACCCCATCTCTCCCCATGCGGGGTCGTACAAGGCGACTAATGGATAGGGCTGTTTAACATCAGACAGATATATACAGTCCAGACTTAGCCTCAGATGCATGGTTCGAGTCAACAATAGTGCCGGGAATACGGCAATAGGCTCACTCCCTATTACGTGGGGCCGAATACAATAATTGGTGAAATATGGTTGTTAATTCACCTCTGCCTAACCCTCTAGGGATAAAGGCGTGATTATATGTATGTATACACTCGTACCCAACAGAAGGTACTGCGGTTACCGTCAAAGAAAACAAAGAAGGTTAGGTGGAGATATTCAAGAGAATATATGCTATTAGTAGGTTCTGTGGGCATTTTATTATTGAAGTTTACTCACCGAGAGTTCTGTAAATAGTACATGACTAGTATATCTGAGGTGTTGGGATCGTTGCAGTCCTCCAAATATTTAACAAATACCTCTTCTTCAAAAGGCAATAATGTTGCTTGCAATAGTTTTGCGAGATTTCCTGTGTTGCGACAACCTGTTGAATACAAAGATATTTGTAATAATTTACCCTTGGACCAAACCAATAGAGAAATAAGATATTATAGCCAGTGCCACTCGCGATGATATAAGGATTCTAACAATACTGCATACATCCTAATTTGTTCAGACATTTAAAAGTTATGGTGGAAAAAATAAACTCGTGTACATGTGTTCTGAAAACATTGCACTCCATTTTTTGATAATCGGGTAAAAGAAAGGCGTTTTCGAATAGGCCACTCCGCGTGGCTTCAGGCAGAGTAGAATTTGGACCAACCTATCTCTTCCCATGCGGTGTCGTATAAAGTGAATAAGGGATAGGGCTGCCTAACATCAGAAAGATACAGCCCAGGCTCAGACTCAGATGCATGACTCGAGGTAACAATAGTGCTCGGCAAACGGCATTAGGGTCACCTACGTTGGGCCGAATACAATAATTGGTGAAATGTGGGTGGTATTACACCTCTGCCTAACCTTCTGGGGATATGTATGTATGTATTCAGTTAGGTCAAACTCGCGATACCTACACTAACTAAATAGTAAAGTATTGAAAAAAGGGCAGGTCTCAGCACTCCAAACCGGCGGGCTTGCATGAAAGGTTAAATGACAGTAGAGGAAGCTCATGAAGTATATAAGGATGGAAGCAAGTGGCGGACTATAGTCTCTGCCTACTCCAGAGGGAAATAGGCGTGAGCGTATGTATGTACGTATATTGAACACTTGCCTTTATACAAAAAATTCAACAAGTGCGTCTTATCTTCCACACTGGCCGCGTTCTGTACACATATCCTTATCACATCTAAAGCTTCGAACACCAGTCCTCTCGCCAAATACAAGTTGCAACATGGCTGCCAATCTTCTAATTTGTCGTGGTCGTTCACCCTAAAAAAATAGTAATATTAAAAATTATGATTAAAATATTTGTCTTGGAATAAATTTAGTCAGTGGTTATTAGAATTAATAGACAGGACACTAACGATTCAATTCCTTCATATTTGTTTAGGCATTAGAAAGTTATGGTGGAATAAAGAAACACAAAAATGAGACCTGATTTGTTTCGTACGGTTCCTTTGGGGGCGGTTATGTCAGAATCGAACCGACTAAAACCGCATGTCGACTCCGGTCTCAGGTGTCGGGGCTCATAAGCCTCTCTCTTACACCTCGGCTATCCCAGGGCCATCTCCGGTATCGAGATGGTTTCCTCGGGAAACACGGTGTCCCCACCTTACCCCAAAGTGAGACGCGCATAACACCGCGATCTGCTGCTGCTAGGGTGACAGACGGCTTCACCTATCATCCCCAGGCCTGCGCTCATGGAGGATAAAGCCCTGAGACTGGAATAACTTCAATTAAAATTTTGTGTACGTGTTGTCAGACAGGCACTGCAGATGGTCTAGAGCAAACTGGGAGAGTGTGAAGTACCCGCACCTCATAGAACAGTTGCCGTCCCGGGCCCGGGGCTGCACAGGCGCGGGCTTCCGCACGTGCAGGTACTGCAGCGCGGCCTGCGTCTTGTTCTGCGCCAGCAGCGCCGCCAGCACCACGCCGTGCTGCCAGCCCGCCAGCGAGTTGCCCGACAGGCACTGCAGCTGGTCCAGCGCGAACTGCGGGGCGGTGGTGGACACAATGAGGATCGCGGGCCACTTTAGTATAATATATTTAACAAGTGAGAATCAGTTAGTGCTAGCAGAAAAACAATGTTAATATAGCACATCACCCTCGGAATGAAATGGAACTCCTTTGTCCGCACTTAGCCTCCTTTTTAGGCGGCTAAAGCAGCCAGCCTAGCATTGCCCAGAAACGCTGAAAATTACTGGGGATTTCACAGGCTTCATTGAGCAACCTCACATGATGGGCTACTACTGCCTCGCATTTCAGTATTATCCTCGGCAGCGAAATTTCCCCTGCAAAGGGGGCTGTCAGTAACACCGATGGTGTACAGGTGTTTGTAAAGGGGGCAGTGGCTCGTTATTGCCCACACAATTGCTTTTAGATTTGTTCTGCCGTAAGTTCAGGGGACGTTTCACAAGCCAAAAATTCACCCTAATTACAACGATGTATTTTTTAGTTTCATTATGAGATGGACAGAAATTTTGGAGAATATTGCTTCAATAAACTTTGACTCTGTTCTAGAATAAATTGAACTTGGGTCAGTTCTCACTATAAGTGCAGTAACCGACAGCGACCGAAAAGTTCGTGCAACCGCGCTGTCCCTCTTTTATCTTCAAATGACTATGAACTTGTTAATCACATAGATAGCTTCCAAACTTGATTTGTAATATTTTGCCCGTAATAATTATGAAAGTGGAAGAAGTAAATGATCGTAGCAAGTGGAAAGATGCCGTCTTGTGTAGAAAATGATGATGAACTATAGCCGTAAAAGATAAATAAGGAACATAAATAATAGCTGAATTCGCATAGACCTGCATTTCACCAATAATAGGAAGCGCGATCAATTAAAACTTAATTGTAATGTAAACAATTTACCCAATTTATTTATTTCAAAGTCAAAGTCAAATCAATTTATTGTGAAAATGGGTGGTTACAATGTGATGTAGTAAAATAAATTTAAACTTTATGCACAGTCTATTGTACAAAGGCGGACTTAATGCCAAAGGCATTGTCTGACAGTCTACCTTAGGGTGATGCAGAGATGCATTGAGGTAGGTGCAGGCAAAATAATGAACTATTAACCATAAGAATAATACTCAAAGTACACAATCTATTATTGTGTACTTTGAGTACATCATATTACACATACTTACATAATTCAAGCTAGGGGCCACTGTAGAGCTGACGTACTTTGTACTTGAAGGTAGCACGATTGGTGGTCCTCCTGATTTCGAGAGGAAACGCATTCCAGAGGAGGATAGTCCAATCGATATATTTAAGCAAAAAAGGAACTTACATCGAAGTCCCTGTGGTCTAGATGCCAAAACGCCTGCGTAGCTTTAATTGCCGTGTTGCTGAGACCAAACATGGTCGGGAACTGCATCAATCTACGTATCACGGCTTCATATCTGTGGGTTACAAACAAAACTGGTTATTTATTTGTTCAGTAATTATACAACGGTTCGGAACATTTCGTGAATAAATCATGGAACTTACTATTTCTGCCGACGTTTCGGATGCGTTGGAGCACCTGTGGTCACGACGAATAGTAAGTTCCATGATTAAATCGTGAAATGTCGTAACCATTGTATAATTTATGAATTCACACCGCGATAGTTTAAAAATGTGTTAAGTAGTTACAAACGATCTTAATTCAAAGAGAAACTATCTACTGTAAATAATTATACTTTTTTTTATATACCACTTAGGTGGCAGGACAAGCATACGGCCCACCTGATGGCCTATGGACTCGTGCAACACCAAGAGCGTCACACTCGCGCTGCCGACCCTGAAGAAACCTCCTAATGCCCCTTTTGAAGAACTCCATATTGTAGGCGCATGGGAAGACCGCAGCAGGGAGTTAATTCCACAACTTGAGTGTGCGTGGGATGAAGTTTCTTTCATACCGCACAGTGCGTACCGTCTCAGGTTGCGATGTGGGGGCATGAACTCCCTGCATACGGCGAGCGGTGCGATGATAGAATGTTGCTGAACAACATTTGTGAACTTTTCATAAAAATGGGGTATTGCCATCCACTCCGGTTGTCTTCTGTTTTCCACTTTAGGCACTGAATACCGGGGCGTATGCTACTCAATCTGGCTAACCGCCTAGTTTAAAATATACCGGGATAGATGATACTTGATCTGTATCATTCATCCCATTAAATACTACCACTTATTCGACAATTGCTCCATTGACACCGGTAATGTCGACCAGGGTAGGGACCCCGGTAATGTCGACCAGGGTAGGGACCAGGGTAGACTCGACACTGTCGGGATCGAGGTTGAATATCACAATATTTTTTTCCAACTGTCCTTTAAACTGTAGAACCGGGGTGGGTAGGTTTTTTTGTTATACAACTCTGGTTGCAGACAAGCACACGGCCCACCTGATGGAAAGTGGTTACCGTGACCTATGAACGTGTGTAACACCAGAGGAGTCACATCCGTGCTGCCGACCCTGTAAGAACAGAGATTTTATGTGCCCTCAGTGCAGAACACAAAATCAGGACCATTCTCCAGTGAGCTCTGGCTACCCTACTCACCACTGGGAACATAACAAGAGGTTATTATAGGTCCCCAGTCGGACCGCTCAATTCGGACGGGAATACCGTCGTGTCCTACCTCCTCAAAAATATATATTTCTCAAAATTTTCATACAAACAGCAAAATAGATTATTACAATACGCCTATTATCTTTTTTATTTTTGTTTTGTCTTTTTTCTTTGTTTATCTTTTCTTTATGTTTTTTTTTGTAATGTACACTTTACATCCCCCTTCATTATTATATGATTCTCTGCTACTCAAAGGTTTGCTGGGAGAGAACTCATTTTGAGTTAAGCTCGCCTTTGTACATCTTCTTTGATGTGTTTTGTTTATGATCTCTGTACTGTGTGTGTGCAATAAAGTATTAAATAAATAAATAAATACAATACATACCTGACTTCATCATAGACCATAGAGTAATCGACGAGTAGGTAGAGTACGAGTGAATGTTTATGCTCTTCTGCAATGTCGCACAATAAGTAGAGCCGCAGTAACGAGTACAGCGAAGGCGGTGGATATAGGCCCTTGCATTCACTGCCACCTTTCATCCATAACCTATTGGAGATTAAAAAAATAATAATATTAATAATAGAAATTACTAATATTCACTCTAACCCACCCAGCAAAGTTAAATTGCTTGTGTTAGGAGTGGGTTCACGTCGGTTGTGTAACTTTGATTGTACACTGTATGGATACATTAAAATTGCATCGCGAAAATCATCGCGTGTGGGTAAACTTATGTCAATATTGTTCTGACTGTCACTCACAAACTGTCATGCGTGCATGTTATGGGATCATATATCCCATAACATGCACGCATGACAGATAACTGTACCGAAGTAGATCTTTTTACGCCGAGTTATAGTACCAATTACTGTGTCTATAGAGTTTGTATATAGTCAAAGAGTGTAATATTTTCTTATCTATACTAATATTATAAAGAGGAAAGATTTGTATTTTTGTATGTAACGAATAAACTCAAAAAGTACTGGACCGATTTTAATAATTCTTTTTTCATTAGAAAGCTACATTCTTCGTGAGTAACATAGGCTACCTTTTATTCCGATATTCCCATGGGATCAGGATTTACGCGGGTGAAACCGCGGCGCGGTGCTAGTAATTTAATAAAGATTTTAGAGCTATACAGACAAATTAAAATATTATTAAGCTACATTTGGCACTGAGTATACATAATAATAGACGCCAAGCTTCGACTAATATTTCGTATGTAAGAGCTAGAAATCGTCGAACCTCGTGTAGTTTCTATATTATTAGGGTATAATGACTTACTCTCGTATCCTGTCTCCTCCAAACTCCTGCTCGATGAGTTGGTCCACGTACAACAGCGAGCAAGGCTTGTTCGCATCCTCCTCATTAGTGGGCGCGTTGTCTTGAAGACGATTCAGTTTCAGACGTCTATAAATTACAATTTAAAAATTAATTAAGAAAAACTGTGTTTTTATTGTAATTAGTTTATTAACTATTCAAATTAATGTCAATGTTTAAAAATAGTTGAGTATTTGACAAATTTCGGAAACCCATCTTAAAAGATGTAGAAATTAATTTAATACCTTCATCATATTCCCGTAAACTTATTAGGATTAACACATTTTCACTTTGTTAGCTTAAAAAGTGCGCGAAAAAGGGGTCAGTCACGTGACTTTCTACGCGTGACGTCATTAAACGTCTACGAAGAGACCAACCAATGAAAGTTTCCGTTATGCTAAGTAAATTTTTTATAGTTAAGTACATCACGCGAACTGTCAACAGATTTTTTGCGTGTTACCTCGTGTGAAATACAGATAACAAATCTCAATTTTATTTTGTAAACATAAAATATTTTAAAATCCATTTTGTTTAATTATTATTTACGTATTAGCTATCATACCCAATTAATTTCTTATTTTTTTGTAATAGTTGTCAAATACCCAATTGTAGTTTCGTTCATTGTTTCCGATAGTCTGTAAGATTATCGGTAGATGGCTCCCAGTGTCGCCCCAAGATGGATGAATAAGAGAATTTCTAATGTTTAAGACATGGATCAGTAGCTTAGTGGTCAGAGCATTCTCTGTAAGAGACTAATCGCGACCTTAAGTCCCTTTTGAGCGTTAACTTTCTCCAATCTAAATCAAACATATTTTTTTAAAGTTGGACATAAGCTATACAAGGTCACTAGTACTGTAGAGCATCTGTGGTAGCTTACCTCTTATTATAAATGTTATACAACTGTTGTGCCGGATACGGAAGGGCGTTGTGGGAATCGTGTCTCTCAGGCAGTAAGCCTACTCTTAGGAACCACTGCACCACTTGGAAGTACAGAGACACGGTACCGATGCCTTTGAATTTCTCCTCAATCTCACTTAGAGCTGTGGACAACAAAATCATTACAACATAACATAACATAAATTCACGCCTATATCCCCGAAGGGGTAGGCAGTGGTGCTAGCACCCACATTTCGCCAGTTTATGTTTAGGTCCCAATGTAATAGGCGAGGCGATAGTCATTGGTGTGTGTCATGGTAAAACCTGGGATCGAACCCGAGAACCTTGTCTCAGCAGTCCATTACCCATACCACTAGGCTACCGCAGCTGTTATAATAATTGACAAAGTATGGAACTTGCCACCAGCAATGATGGTCTGTGGTAAAGACACGTCGCTGGGGCTGGTGGGCAAACTATCTATTCCGGCAATAGATCCGTAGGTCTACCGAAAAAGTTGAAAGTTTCTACAGGGTCGGAAGCACTTGTGTAATTTGTCTTCTGCATTGAGACAGAAACTCTCTGTGCTTACAGGGTCGGCAACGTGAGTGTGACTCCTCTAGTGTCGCACACATGCATAGTCACGGTAACCACTTCCCATCAAGTGCATGGCCCACTTGCTTGTCTGCCACCTAAGTCGTATAAAAAAAAACAGACATTCGAAGTTGAGGACCGAAGTTTCGGTAAATAGGTGCCATAAAACACATTTATCCCGATATCAGGGTCGAAGACAGTATTTGTTCGGCCGAAGGCTTACCGAAACAAATTACAAGCAACCTCTGTATCTAAAGTATGTAAAGGCTACATTTTTGGATTTTAGAAACACGGCTATTGTATTAAATAAAAACCAAAAGTCACCAAACAAACTCACAATAATATTTGAATTAAATAAAACAGATTCTTACCGTCAGGTACAATTAAATTGCAGCATTTAGTGAGCACAGCGTCTAACAAGCCCGTCAACTGAGTCAACTGCTGTACAGAATGCTCTAAGCATCTCACCACATTTCTGTAAAAGAAAAAGAACTATTAACAACTCTGTTAAGTTTATAACAGTAAAATTAGGGCCCTTAGGTGAAATCCAATCCCAGCTGAAAAGTAACGGCACCGGCTTTATGGAGTAAAATTTTACAAACCATGATGCATTGAATAGAGTTCCCGATATTTCGGCGCTGCTACAAGCACCATGATCACGGAGGAACTGGAGTATTAGTGGTAAACAGTGAAAAAGTTTTTATGAGTAAATATATCGATCTACCCTCTTTCGAGTTCTTTCTACGAGTACCAGCACTACCACTGGTTTTACTCTCATTAAACTCGATCACGTTCATGACACACGATGCTTACTGTATCCACTCGCGATTTAGTTTGGCTTGTTCCCGTGTTAATAGTAATGTGACTGACCATGATAGTGTAAATACATATTGACTCATATTTACAGGTGGAAAAGTTCAGTCATTTGAAGGCCAAAAGCGAGACATCGTTAACATTCGAGCAACTATTTCTAGTAAGGAATTTCGGCCGAGTTTCAGTGAGTATTGAACCTTTATGTGTATGATTATAATTTATATGTGTGCACAAGGACCAATAAATAGCTATCCAGGTTTCACAGGCATGTTTATTTGTAGTGTGCTTGCATAGGTAATTCTTTTGTCGCGTACACAATATAATATGAAAAGAAAAATAGGGTTACCTGTCCGGCAGGGCTGTTGAAGAAAACAGTGGAGCGGTTAATTCTGTCGCGTTTTCTTTCAAATCAATGGCTCGCTTCCAGCACCAGTCAACCTAAAAATATCATGTTTATATACTAGTCTTATCGTATTTTGTTTACAACGAATTTAAAGGACATGCATGATAAATGTTATTATAATACTGACGATTTTTTAAATGATACAATCTAATTCAACACTGACATCTTAATTTTAAAATTGTACCTATTGCATGTGTTGATATCAATCAATATAAAACAAATTAATCAATATAAAATTTGTACGCCAGAACCGGCAGAATATGAGATCTGAACATTATGTACCTAAACACCATTTTGTACCATATTCAACGAATAAAAACTTTGACTTAAATCGTAAGTATTCATTCATAAATATCAATGACTTTGGTTACTATGAACGTAAGACGTAAAGCGCTTATTATAGACCGATCGCGAGTGCTGTATCGCTCCTATGGTACGTAAGAAGAGATGAGACGTGAGCGAGCGAGACATCGCTTTGAGCGCTGGCGGCGGTAACTCGCTCGCTCTCAGCTAATGTTCTTTCTTTACCTCGCCCCTCCTTGCCGTGTGTACCATGGAAGCGGTACAGAGCTTGCGGTCATACTATACGTAATTGCCTAAAAGTATGGATGTTGGTATAGGTCTTTCATGTGCTCGGGACCCCAATTATAAGACCTCATAAAAATGAAACACTGATCCGTTTTTCATGATGAACTCTATCATCAAGAGCTTCTCTAGCACTTACCAAGAAAGTGAGGGTGCAGCCCGCGCCGCTGTGACTGCCGGTCGCCCAGTCGTGTGCGCATCGCTTCAAGAATCGTGACAAACGAGCTTCCAACGCCACCGATAATAAAAACCGACGTTGCTCTTCCTAGAACACAAAAAGAAACTATTGTACACGAAATTGGGGGAAAACTATTTTTTTTATACAAGTTAGTTGCCAGACAAGCACACGGCCCACCTGATGGAAAGTGGTTACCGCGATCTATAAATCTGTGCAATATCAGAGGAGTAACACCCGTGCTACAGACCATGTAAGAACGGAAAGTTTCTGTGCCGTTAGTGCAGAAGACACAATCAGGACAAGCCTTTATTCTTCCCACTGATAACACAAAAATTCTCCAGTGATTTCTGGCTACCCTACTCACCGCCGGGAACACGAGATGAAGTTATTATAGACGTGGTATTCTGTAGGGCGGAGGGACTTCCCCAGTAGAACTGCTCAATTAGGACGGGAATACCGTTGTGTCCTACCTCTTTGAACATTTGTTTAACTACGATTTTATTTAGATCGGAGAGGCTTTTCTTACGTTAGGAAACGTCGCGAATTGTGGAAACGTGACTGGAATACGAGGCTTGTACATTACGCAATTTTTTGTACAAATAGCAGGTTTATCGTAGGTTAATGGCAATAGGCTCGCCACCTATTACATTGGGACCTAAACATAAACTGGCGAAATCTGGTTGCTAGCACCTCTGCCACCCCTTCGGGGATATAGGCGTGAGTTTATGTTATGTTTATGTTGTACAAATAGAATGTCAAATTGTTGCTCTGCCATCTTGCCGAGACCTGCAGCCACTTCTTGCGTAAAAACCCTAAATTTGGTGACGTCACGTTAGAGCATGCGCAATTGAACTCTCACCACGAATTCAGTTGTCAAGTCTGTTCGATCGTTCGAAACGTTCTTACAGCATGTGCCTCCAGTTGTTGAGACGAGAGTCGCGTGACTCGGGCGACGGGAATCGCGTGTGACTGACATGGCGGGGTTAACTAGCCGCGGAAACTTAGGTCGCCAGTTTCACAGTTTACGAGTCGCCAGCCAAATGTACGTGAGTCTCTTTGGCGATATCGCGACTCGTGCTGTCTGAAGATTTCCTAATGTATTTATCTCAATTTACTAAATTTAGGTTATTATTGTTAAGACAAAAATAAAACTCTCTCCATCTTAAGGTTGCCTGAAAGAGATCGCTTGTAGCGATAAGGCCGCTATTTGTACATTTATCTTAATGTAAGAAGGGGATTTATTTTGGTTTTGAATTTGGAACCCATGTAGAAATTTTCTGTGCAGACACAATCCTTCACATCTCCACATCTACTGAGGTCACCACCGCTGGATGCCACTCGTACTAAGTAGAAAAACCTCGGGCGTGTTCAGAAAGATGCAGGCTAGGAGAGACGACCGATACTCACCGGAGTAACGTTCCTACTGTAGGTGTCCATGTACAGGGGGGTGAGCCCCGCGGCCGCGCACGCCTGGTACAGGCGCAGCGGGTTGAGCAGCGCGGTGGGGCCCACCTCGTCCATGGAGCTCACCACCTGCCGCTGGATGCCGCTCGTGCCCAGCACGCACGCCTCGGCCGTGTTCAGGCAGATGCAGTCTGAGGGATAGTCGATCAACTATTATACACCGACCGCGATCGCTGAACGCTCGGTACACGAGGCGTAATGAGCGACGAGGAAAAAGAAACAGAAAGAAAGAGCATGACACGAGAGCGAGCGAGATACCGCCGGCAGTGCTCATGGTATCTCGCTCGCTCTCAGTTATTGCTCTTTCTTTTTCTATCAGCGCTCGCAGTGGCACTATAGTACAGGCTGTAATTCTAATAATTTCATAAATGTGAAAATTTGTGAAAATATCTTCATGTTTGGCTCTTTAGGTGTTTGTTATTCAATCACTCTATGACAGCTGAACAGATCTGACTGAAACTTGGTACAACGATAGATTACAGTCTGGAAAAAAACATAGGCTACCTTTTTATACAGAGAATAGTTTCCCATGGGGTGCGGCATCGGGATCTAAATTCCGGATATCTTTGCACCAATTTTCATCCAAATGAAATCGTGATTCAATATTATCTTGTTCAACTTACTGTACTGCAGCGAATTTGGGTAGAAATGTTCTTCTAGTCTCGTGGCGTGCGAGTAGACGGCCACGGACGCGGGGTCGAGCCGCACGTCGAGCGTGACGCAGGCGCCCGCCGACAGCTCGCAGCACCACGTCACGCTCATGAACGCACTGCTTTCTAAGCGCCACGTGGCTGAGAAACAACACCGTTAGTTAATATTAAAGTTATCGGGATATTTGACGACCTACGTGGCGTAGCGGTGGAGCATTCGACTGCTATGCACGGGGCGCGGGTTTGATTCCCGTCTGGGTGTTTCTATGTATAATATATATTCTAATATTAATAAATATTCTATGTATTTACAAAAAAAATGTATCTAAGTATGTTTATCCGCATTCTAGATCCCATAACACAAGCTAGTTAAGCTATGCTTACCATGGGTCTAGATAGCGTTGTATAGAATGTCGTGGAATATTTATTTATTTATTTACTATCTTGTATTGTTCTGAGTGTAACGTTAATACTAATGTGAGTGACCATGATAGTTTAAACACCGTTAGTTATAACTAGGCTGCGAATGGTGCGATAGAAATGTTTTTTTAGTCTCTTAGCGTGCGAATAGACAGCCACGGAGACGAGGTCGAATCGCATATCGAGAGTGACGCACGCGGCATCACGTCACGCTCATGAACACATTGCTTATATTGCTGAGAAATAATATCATACCTACCTTTGGCAGATTGGCAGACAAATTATCTGTTAAAGACATATATTAGTAGGCAATAGTGACTAGTAGGCCCACCACGAAAAATCTTTAGCAGTAAAAAAAGGAAAACAAGTTGTGGCTCGAAGTTCTTTAAGGAGGTAGGACACGGCGGTATTTCCGCCCGATTGAGCAGTCCGACTGGGGTAGTACCTCCGCCCTACAGAATACCGCGGTTATAATAACTTCGTGTTGTGTTCCCAGCGGTGAGTAGGGTAGCCAGAGCTCACTGGAGAATTTGTGCTGTCAGTGGGAAGACTAAGGGCTTGTCCTGATTGTGTCTTCTACTGACGGCACAGAAACTCTGTACTTATAGGGTTGGCAGCGCGACTGTGACTCCTCTGGTGTTACAGACGTCCATAGGTCACGGTAACCACTTTCCATCAGGTGGGCCGTGTGCTTGTCTGCCAACTAAGTGGTATAAAAAAAAAAGTTTTGAGCAATTAATCATTATATCAAAATCGGATTTGAAGTTGTTAAGTGATTCTTTGGTTCAGCTTAAACTGCACCTTAAAAACCTACTAGATGTCATGTTTTTGTTTTTTGTTTAGGTCCGAAGTTTTTGATGTTTCATGATATTCCTTCTGATAAACAGACTGCCACTTCAGTGGAGTAAATTTAAACGCATATACACTGTATTGTTACCTGGCATTTGATCCTTGTACCACTGGTCTAAATCGAAGAGCAGCATCCCATACTGAGTGGATGACTTAGCGTTCTCGCCCCAACATTCCCACACTATCTGACAGATGTTCAACATACCTAGAAAAAGAAAATTGGTTAAGGAAGTTATGAACAATATTTGCACAAAATACAGAATTTATCGGCTATTTCACTACTTTTTTACTATTGAAAAATAATTACTTTATTATATATAATGAACTGATAAAGAAGAATATTTCTACGACAAATAGTTTTAAAGATATTTGATTTGGCCGAAAACGCTCCATACAAAATCGGACTTGCGAGTGACGTCACACGCCAGTTGCGCGTAGTATAAATGTAGTGCAAGAAAGTATCGCATTCATCTCGGTCCACGTTGCGTTTACATGTATATAGTTCGTAATAAAAGTTATTTAAAATTCAATGAGGAATTTGAAAAGTTATGAACTTAATTAGATTGTTTATATTTTAACTAACTTCAAGTGATGATTAATTTTATTTTATTTTATTAGGTACAAAAACAGACAACAGATTACATAATTCAATATAACATCTTCAAGTACACTTTTTAAACCTGAAATCCAATTTTATTTGTACACAACGTTCAAATGTTAAACAACTTCGTTAAGCCAGTGGTATATACATATGTAAAATACACACAATCAAATTATACCATAGGTTGGTTGGATACATTGACACAAATCTTCAACAGAAAAAATATATAAACAAAACACAAATATGGAAAGGAGTATTAGATGAGCGGACTCCAGGCTCCAATGTGACCCAATACCCATGTTCAAAATCAATTAAATTCAAAAAATCTATTAATAAGCTGCATGTCTAGGAAAAGATTCGCACTTACTCTCTTCCCCTTCTGAGGCTAGTGTGGAATTGACAGAGTATGTGTGACATGAAACACACTTTCCTCCAAGAAGTGCGGTATCATCACCTGTACCCAACTCCAATTGAAACCGGATTGTTGCTGATAGAAATTCCTGAAAGAGCACAGAAAATATAATCCCAGTTAAATTATAAATGTTAAAGTAGCCTAGCGGTATGGGTAATGGACAGCTGAGACGAGGTCTCGGGTTCGATCCCAGGTTAACACCAATGACTTTTCGAAGTTACGTGTGTATTTATCGCAGGTTTATAAGTACCCGATTAACGGCAATAGGTTCGCCACCTATTACATTGGGACCTAAACATAAACTGGCGTAAAAATATTTTTAGGAGATTTTACCTAACATATTGAGATATTTTGAACTGCATTTACAGATTTTGCAAAAATCTTAGCAAAAAAGAATGCAAAAAGTTAAAAAAATATTTTAGAGATAATATTAGTCATTTCAGTTACTATTTTCACAAAAAAGTAAATAAAAAAATAATACTTAGTAGTTGAAGTATCAAGATTTCTTATTATATAGGTTAACTTTTTCAAGTACACAAATACACACACATACGAACACAATCACATACACACATATACAATAATTTCCATGTGACTATTGTACTTTTGACTTACTTGATAAAGGCACCTTGTGTCAGAGAGGATTCTCTTGCCTTGATATGTCAGTGAGTACATAACACCTAGAGGGAACTCCTCTTCTTCAAACCTATCTAAACATGAGAATACCACCCATAGGTAGCAAAATGCTCTGGGATCATCACAGGGTTCCTGAAATGAAAGACTTAAATTAGTAAATATTGGGTGTTTGGTCCCACCAAGACTTTTAGGACTTACGCAACCTAACCTGCAAGATGGCAGCAAGCAGCATGGAAGCAAGAAGTTAAATTTGTTCTTATAAAAGCTAAGATAAGCCAAACTAAGAGGAGTGGTTGATTGGATCTGAGCTCTGAAATACGGAGACTACACTGTAATGACAATAATATACTGTATCTGTTAAAATGTATATACATATGTATGTATTTGACTTCTGTGGTGTTGCAGAATATTCGACTTCATCGCAGCGATCAATGAGGGCGCGGGTTCGTTTCCCAATCAGTGCAAATATTTGTATGCATAAATATGTATATTTGCCTTGGTTTGAGTGGCTCTATTTATAATATGTATGTTTTCACAAAACAAAATATCTAAATATGTTTATCTGCATTCTAGATTCCATAACACAAGCTACTGAAGTTATGCTTACCATGAGTCTAGATAGTATTGTGTAAGATGTAGAATATTTTTTATGTATTTGGCAAAATGTTTAATATTACTGATGTATAGCTTATTTCAGCCTAAAGGCCTAAAACACCCTTGAAAGAATCAATTTCGTTTATTCAATTTTTGCATATAAAGAGCACTAATGAATGTAAAAATATTACAATTTTATGTCAAGAAATAAAAATATAATAAAAATATTAAATACACCATCCTCTAATACACAAACATGCAAATTATAGATGCTCTAGTACATTAAACAATTATTTTTTTTATCTAAGTAAAAAAGACTGAGTAGGGGATTCAGTTTAGCTATGCCATGTTTTGTTAGTTACCAGTTTAAAAATAAAATTGTTACCTGGAATCCAAAATGTGTAACTGGCAAGCACTCAATATTGATTTGTGATGTAAATTCCAATTCCATAGTCATGATATTCCAAATTTGAAATGCACCAAAGTTATACCCAACTGCTAAGCTACCCAACTGTGGAATGTATTGTAGAACTGTAATTCTAATGTGGTCTCTTTTTGCTTTCATACGAATAGTTCCATCCGGGTTACGGAATATGTATTCTCCCTCTACAAATGAGTTTTCGTTCAGTAGGAAAGCAATGTGATTATCGTTTTCAAGTGCCAACTCTCTTTGACTCTCTATTCTGTGTATAGCTTTGTATTGTAGAAAGCTTAGATTAGCAGGGTTAGATTCATTCTGGATAAGGTGTTCATAGCCCTGAGATATGTCTTTTAATGCTGAAAGAATGTTTTTAAATATTAATATAACATATTTATATGTAAGTCAAAATGACAGTCCAATCAAGTCTAATCTATTAACCCGCCCCTCATCGTACCTGGTGCAAAGGTGCCCATGACGCTGGCGGTATTGCCCCGTTGAATAGCTATGGCCAACCGTTGCCCCAAGTACGAGCTGGAGCGGGAGTCACCGGTTTTGTCCCTCAACCTGCGCCCTAATTTGCTCACTAGATTTTTTGGCATTGGTACCCCAACTACCCATTGTCTCGACCGCAAAGGGAGCGAACATATATTGCTCTGTCAATCACATATTTTAGTTTACTTGTGATTTTGCTTTGTATTACATTTTATATTGTTATTCAAATTATACATAACTAGTGGCCCATGTATTAATAAAAAATCTGAGCAATTAACCTCATCTGTGACACACAGATTAGGTTCATTGCTCAGAACAGATAAGACCTATCTCTGAAATGGGTTGTATGTTGGGTGAACATTTGATATTTTTTTAACTAAATACTTTAGCAACTATATTAAAAACCTCACTGATAAAAAATATTTTTAAATTCACATTGAAATGAAGACACAAATATTATAGGTGGCCTAATACTTTTACCTTGTATCAAACTGGCTCGGTTAAGATCAAATGCGAATATCTCTCCACTTTTCGTCCCTGCCATGACAACTCCATCAAAGCATATAAAGGGTCCATCAGGGATTCTATCACAGACTGCTAATTCGGTCACCACAACCTCTGTTTGTATGCAACGTAATAATTGAGATCCGTTGACGTGAAGCACACAGATTGTTCCAGATTCGTCATTTTGTAAGCTGACAATCAGTTGTATTGAGTTCGGGGTCAATGGTTTGGGTAGTTCCACTACACTTGTTACAAATGTATTGTAGTTGCTGGAATCAATGACATTGCTATTTATTATTATAAATGGTTTGTATATCACTACAACCACTACCTCAATAAAAAAAAAACTGAGTGAATAAGAAGTTCAAAAGTATCTAGGAATACATATTAGGTTAGGTTACATTCTATTTTCAAATGTATATTAATTAATGGTTATCCAATGTATAAACGTGTAAGTTCTAACAACTCAAAGAATCTGGCTGAAATTTAATACAAGATTGATTATGGTTTGGAACAAAAGACTTTTCCCATTGGAATTGGGAATGGGAGAATTCAAAGCAGGTGGAGCCGCGGACTTCAGCTATTGTTTGAATATTTTATCACATATCAATTACCTGAGAGGCGTGCCAAAGGTTCGAGCAGCTACCTTCAATCCGGTTCTAAGATCAACCACACAGAATTTGGGACCAAGAGCTAGCCAACCATGTCTAGTATCCTTTAAGATTCCACCGAGAGGAGTTTTATCTGTAAAAGTCGTATATTGACCACATTAACATCTGTACACTGAGGATATTTTACGACACTCATGTTGTCATCAAACAAACAAACCTGTGAAATCTTCGGTAGGTTGTAGATAACTGAACACGGCAGGCGACAAATTCGTAGTTTTAACAATAGAAAACACACTATCTTGTAGCTTTTGCATTTTTAATAAATTTTATAACAAACATAAAACTTCTAACCGTAAAAAAAAATTGATTGGAGGTTAGGAAACATAATATTAGTTATCACGAATATTTAAAAAGCTTCGAGTTAATCTTACTATTTAATAATTCTAAATGTTAGAGTACAAAAATATTTTGATATGGTTCAGGAATATCCATTTTATTCTTATTTGTAACCAACGCGCGGCTGTTCATCAAATTACCGAAACATAAAAACTCTTTAAATTTGACAGTTGTTGAAAGTTGAGTTGAAACCAAAGAGTATATAAGTTGAAACCAATACCAAGGGTATGTTCGAGGAGGAAGCTTATCCCAGTCCTAATATTTCACTTAAGTTTATTTTTATTTTTTTAAATAGAACACGTCAATTAGACTTTGCCTTGCCTGACGATAAGCTGAAGGCAAAGTCTCAGAAAAGAGAGTCTTCATTACTTACACATATCGTGTGACAATGGTGACACTCTGCTTGACGGCCTCATCATATGCTTTTTCACGCACTGCTTAAAGGACCCGTGACTATAGGAAGAAGGAAACACGTGAGCTGGTAATGAATTCCAGGCCTTAATGGTGCGACAGAGGAAAGAGTCACTGAACCGCTTGGTTCTTGATCGGATGTTCTGCACCGTGTGCGGGTGACATCTAAGGTAGGTAGGTAAAGTCCAATTACGGCAATTACTTAAAAAACAAGTGTCCATTTTTGTACAGTATTGCTGGGGACATATATATTGGACCTATAATGTGCTCAAAATATGCTCTAAACGCGAAGTATCTATGGGACCTTCAAATAATTCCCTACCGGGAACCTTCACCTTCGTAGTCGTTAGTCTGTGTTCTCTGCATGGCATGGGCAAGAAATACTCGACCGCATTGGGTAGAATAATCTACATGTCCATTTTCCACGTGATCCGTTTTGTGAAACATTAAATGTTTCGTACTCGATTATTGCCAGAAAGTTTTGCGAGTTCATGAACATTTATTTTTTGTGTGTAGTGTGTGCGTATGCGACTTGCTATTTACTATTGACAGGCGCTGTATGTTTCAAAATTTCTGCAACCTCAGCAGTAATATTATAAACGCACATCCTTTAAATGTTGAAAATATGTGAGTATAACACTTCACTGAGCTCTATTATTATATATTACAGGTTAGTGGTACAGTTGTGCTGTCAGTGGGATGACTAAAGGCTTGTCTTGCTTTGTGCTCTACACTGACGGCACAGAAAATCTGTGATTACAGGGTCGGCAGCGAATGTGACTTTTCTTTTGTTACACACGTCCATAGGCCACGGTAACTACTTTCCATCAGGTGGACCGTGCGCTTGTCTGCCACCTAAGTGGTATAAGAAAAAACAAAATGAAAGTTCGCTCACTATATACTGTATAGGAACTATAATACTAACTATACTGTATAGATGTTATATAGAAGCCATATACGAACAGTGTGGACATTGTAAATTTTTTGGCTAGGTGTGACCAATAATAACAGACCATCAGGTTTAAATTAAACGATCTATTTAAAAATAACAAATGTATTATAATTATAATGTACAATTTGGAACGGTTACATTAAGTACATTACAGATTCAATCGCGTTGGGTAGCTTTTAATTCATTGATGCAAAAAGGGTAAGAATAAATAATTATACCTATTTGAATAAGTCTAATGAACATGGTTTAATATTTTGAAGCATTTTGTAGAAGGATACAAATTAATACAATTTAATTAAGATACCCAAAACGAATGCTACTATAATTACAATTTAAATGTCTTTATTATATTCTAAACTCTTACTCTAACATTCATAATATCATACTCGTTTGTAGGTAATATATTTAATTGTTGATATAATAGTAACATGTTAAAGTAGCTTTGTAATAATTTATTTAGTCATTTTACCAATTTTTAATAACCTTTAAAACTTATCCAACGTTTATCAAATTAATCACAGCCTGTAAAGGCACTTTTATAATATTTTGTCATATATAAATATTGTAATGTATATTCAACGTCCAACAAAATAGGTAAACACGCTATTTATTGTTGAATCCGTATCTGAAGACTCAGAGCCCTCGGAGGAATCCGAATTCCTATAATCGGTGAAATAAGAGCCATCATGAAGATCCCGCAGACTCTGGTTATACAGAAGAAAGAATCACATAAAAAAGGATCCACGAAAAGTATAATAGCAAAGTAAATATTTAAAAAGCATAAGTTGTAATAAAAATATTAAAAAATAAAATGCAAGTTTCGGTGATTCTGCACTGAGATGTAAACATTAATAGCATACAGTCAGCGAGTAGTTTCAGTTAACAGCTGCAAATGACTTTTACCTAAGATTACCTAATTGCATTAAATTTATAACCGTATAGGTAAGTATAAAATGATAAACAAAATATGAAATAAATTAAATTTAACGTCTAAAGATAACAAAAAACGAATAGATTAATTCTTTCTTAATCTCTTCTTCATTTCATCATTGCATTCTATATTTATGTATCTTTCAGTTTGTTAATTTAGCATTGTGCAACTTTTTCGCTGACTGCACCTAATGTAATGTTTTTTGTGAAACTCATAGTCACCAAATGCTTAATGAAAAGAGAAAACGCCATCTAGCGAAGTGAAGCTAGGCTACTATGGCACTACCAATTCTACATCGCACAATGAAAGTTTTCTCACAATATCTTAATATAAATCGGACTGCGGTCTGCCAAAGTTTTTTTTATAGTATCATACAAATGTTTTAAGACCAAATTATGTGCAGTTTATGTATGAATCTCATGAAATAATTAATTTAATATAATTTGTGTAAAATGACAGTAATGTTGAGGGCCAAAATCCATGATAAGTATACGCATGTGTGTTGCACCGCATCCACAGACTATGTAAAAAATCCAGCTGAAGTTGTATCGTAATGAAAAAAATGGCTATAATAAAATTAAGTTGATGATACAGTTACTCAAAGAGACCGGTATCATAATGTTTTTAAAAAAATATTTTTTTTTTTAATGTTTATATTTCGATATGAGAGTGGATAAAAATTATTTCTTTTCTTCTTCATTCTCAAATGTACGTCAACTGAACGTCGAATTTCATAGATCACTCTTCCAGTAGTTATTAGAATTCCAAAACTATTGAAGCATTGATGCCTACTTACTTATTTCTACACAATTAACTCATCCCTGGCGCCCTACCTTCAATATTTTTTTTTTTTATTTGGAACCTTGTCGTTGGGAAAAAAAATGAGACAGCTGTGAGAGACCGGTAAAGATCGGTTTTTCAATTTTGTAGAGCGTTCTCTTTATCGCACATCGAACTGACAGTTTGATACCTTTTGCCCTTAGAGTGGTTAGCAACAACCCTTTGTTTTCATCTAATTTTGAAACGCTGACTTCGTTTTCAACTCTAGAAAATTGTATGAAACTTCAGGACGATTCAAAACCGAAACAAGCTCTTTTCCGACTACGATGTGCTAAACCATAAGCCGAGTAGGCCTAATGTACAAAATTTTCATACCAATGATTTTTACTTATGGGTTATTATGAATAATTCAATGTTCAGGACTTTTTCTTTTATTAAATTTATATTTACGATTTGTCTCTTCATATAATAGGTAGAACCATTTAAATTACTTGAGCAATTAAATATTATTTGTTACGATTAACCGGCGATACTGAAACGTTAATTGTATTTCTATTAGTTTCAGATGTGTGAGGATTTATTCTCATATGTCCTTGCACTATATTCAGCATCGAGGTATAAGGACTATCAGGCAACTGGTTTTTGTATCCGTTACTGTCCGGGATAGACCCTCTGTCGCTACGAACAGCTACTTTATCATAAGGGGTACTTTTCATAGAAACATATCCTTTATTCGCAGGTGTAGCTGTTTTAGGACCAGGACTGAACCCGTTCTGTGTTACAACGGGGTTACTCGGTCTAGAGGAACTTTGAACTTCAGGTTTTGGAGGAGACTGCGTGCTAACAATTGAAGAACTGTCATTGGAATCATTTCGTGTGACTTGAACACTATTTGATCTAGATGAGTTTGCTAGTGAATGTAAGGTAGATGAGCTTCCCTTCAAACTCTCTATTTCTTTCGAATACACTTCTTCGCTTCTTTGGAATCTCTGCGCATGCGACGTCACTGGTGATCTATTTTGATTTATAGATGTTGCACTCAATGATCTACTGGGTGAATTATTTTGGACACTATCTACTGAAGTGATCGATTTATGATCGGATTTATGATTCGATCTTACCGGCGTATTAACTTTCGCCTCCATTGAACCATATGCACTATCTTTAGTGGAGCTGTGAGATGAACCTTCTTCTTTTACACCGTATTTTCTGACCACGTTCGCTACTGGCTCTATATTCTGCACGTCATATGATAGTGGCTTTTTCTCTGGTTGAGCATGTCTAACTCCATCAATAACTTCACCAGTTCTAGGGTTTATGTGCTTTTCAGTATCGTACCGTAGTGTTACTCTATGACTTTCATCTATTGGATGATTTCTTGTCCTATGTTCTAATTCTTCGTCACTGTCTTCGTATGTGTCAATGTTTTCCTCCTGTAAACGATAATAATTTTCTTAGATTTTTTTTTTCATATAGAACACGTCAATTAGACTTCGCCTTGCCAGCCAAGGCAAAGTCCCAGAAAAGAGGGTCACCATTACTTACACATACCGTGTGACAATGGTGACATTCACCTTGACGGCCTCATCATATGCTTTTTCACGCCCCGCTTAAAGGACGTGGACTGTAGGAAGAAGGAAACACGTTCTAACACAGCGGTATCTAGAATTCAGATTTCTCAGAGGCATAAATTATTTCTGACAGATATAACTTATTTAGACAGCCTTCGTGGCGTGGCGGTAGTGAACGCGGCCGCTACGCAGGAGGTGCGAGTTCTATCCCCAATATTTGTATATTATTTATATTGGTCTGGTCGTGCCTTAGAGCGTACGTTAAACCGTCGGTCCCGGCTGTCATACCCTCACCTATGTCAGTCTTTACGGGTAGTTGGAGCCCTTAAAAGTCCAATAACTGGTCTAGCTGCAAATGCTGCAATGCCTTTGGGTTGTGGAGGTCAGATGGCAGTCGGTTCACGGAAAATATCGAAGTTTAGTCAAATTCGCTGTTAGACTGGTAAAGCGGACCCCAGACTCCGAGGTGGAAGCTTCGGATGTGACTGGGATTTAACGCTAAGAGAAAGAAGATGCTAGCATATTTAGTGTTGATATTAAAATAGTCATTATTGCATTTTTTTTATACCACTTGGTTGGCATACAAGCACATGGCCCATCAGCTGACCATCAGGCAAGGCGAAGTCTAATTGACGTGTCTTAAAAAAAAAAAAAAAAAAAATAAATGAAAAAAAAAAAATAAAAAAAATAAAAAAAAAAATTCTGATGGAAAGTGGTTACCGAGGCCTAAGGACGTGTGCAACACCAAGGGAGTCACAATCGCGCTGCCAACCCTGTAAGCACTAGAGTTTCTGTGCCGTTAGTGTAAAAGACAAAGAAGGATAAGCTTTTGGCCTTCCCACTGACAGTACAAAAACTCTGCTTTGGCTACCCTACTCGCCGCCGGGAACACAACACGATGTTATTATGGCCGTGGTATTACCTCCGACTACATAATATTTACCTCTTCATCTACTTCTTCTATAACGCTATTTTGTATCCAGTCTCGAATTCTTTGTTTCTTAGCTTGTCGATCGACTGTAGTTTCGACTCCGTTATCTTTAAAATGTTTTAAAAGTATATTCTTCTCGTTAGGGTCACTGTGGAAACTATACATTGACGGACAAAGCTCATCTATGTCTTCACCAGCTGGAAAAAGAAGATGATCAATTTTATAAACTTGCCAAATATTTGATAATAAATAAATATTCTACAACATTCTACACAACGCTCTCTAGACCCATGGTAAGCATAGTTTAAGAAGTTTGTGTTATTTGATCTATTCTATGTCTAGAATGCGGATAAACATACTTTTTTTGTAAATACATATATTTTACAAAGACGAATGCAAACATACATATGCATGCATACAAAAATTTGCACTTAGCGGGAATCGAACCCACGCCCCTAGCATTCGAACGTTCTACCATTACGCCAAAAGAGATTTTGAGACGTAACATAAACTCACGCCAATATCCCTCAAGGGGTAGGCAGAGGTGCTAGCACCCACATTTCGCTAGTTTATGTTTAGGTCCCAATGTAATAGGTGGCGAGCCTATTGCCATTAACCGGGCACTTATAAACTTGCGATAAATACACACATAACTTCGAAAAGCATCGAAAAGTCATTGGTGTGTGCCATGGTAAAACCTGGGATCGAACCCGAGACCTCGTCTCAGCAGTCCATTACCCATACCACTAGGCTATCGCGGTAGATTTTGAGACATTAGAGAACAAAAGTGAATACTTCTTACCAACTCTATCTGTATAGCCTTTTGCAAGCCACCTATCATCTACATAACGAGATAGTTCAACAAAATTAGTAGCTCTTTTATCTTCTCTCGGTTCTATAAACTTTTTGAACATTTTTTGAGCTTTAGAGGAAACCATTTTCCATAGCTTGGGTTGCCTCTTTAATGGATTGGAGCTATTATACCAAGCATAGTAGCTGAAAACAAATAATCAATATGTTACTTGAGTCATACTCATATTAAAGCGAAAAATAGCTCAAGGTTGATTAAAACAGTTGTAGCCCTATAGTAACAGCAGAGCAATCTAATTTTACACGTTATAAATTATGAATTAAATTGCGATGCGATGAAGTGTAGTAAGATGAGTGGTATAAAAAATGCTTTTTTTTTTTATACCACTTAGGTCGCAGACAGCACACGTCCCACCTGATGGAAAGTGGTTACCGTGGCCTATGGATGTGTGTAACACCAGAGGAGCCACATTCGCGCTGCCGACCCGGTAAGTATAGAGTTTCAGTGCCGTCAGTGTAGAAGACAAAGCAGGACAAGGCTTTAGTTTTCCTACTGACAGCACTAATTCTCCAGTGAACTCTGGCTACCCTACTCACCACTGGGAACACAACACGAAGTTATTATGGCCACGGTATTCTGTAGGGCGGAGGTACTTCCCCAGTTGGACTGCTCAATTGAGCAGAAATACCGAATACTAAGTAGGGTACGACGAATGGTATTCGAATATGGAGCCACGCACTGAGCTAATAAACACTTAAACTATCATGGTTAGTTAAAAAAACTAATGTGAGTGCATTCGTTTTTTTTATACTACTTGGTACTTGTACTGTACTTGCTCGTCTGCCAACAAGCACACGGCCAACTGATGGAAAATGGTTACCGTGGCCTATGGACGTGTGCAACACCAAGTCATGTCCTACCTCCTATAAAAGTATTAAAGCCATCGGAATATTTACCATGTTATATTGTTTCGAGTTTCCGATATTTCAGCACTGTTGCAAGCACCATGATCACGGAGGAACTGGAGTATTGGCGATAAACAGTGAAAAAGTTTTTAGCAGTAAATATCGGTCACCGAAATATCGGAATTTCGTAACAATAAAACATGGTAAATATTCCGATGGCTTATAAGCACCTCCACACAGCAGAAAAATCTGTGAGTGTACACGTCTACCCAATACAAAACTATTGATAAAAACTATGACTACCGCACGTAGTCATGTCCCTTTATAAACATGACCAAACAGACAATTTGTTATAGCTAACAGCTTTTTATAAGATTTACGCACCTCGAGTATCGAGGATCATCGAAAGCTGCTTTCTGCCAAGGCAAACATCCAGTCAGGCATATGAAAATAACTACACCAAACTGCCAAATATCATGGCTAATTAATGCTCTGAAAGTGAAGAAATAAACACACATTAATTTGTTTAAATGATGACATAAACATTTAACTACTGGCTGTAAACACTTGTGGTGAATAATATAATTGATATCTCAGTGGAGTCATGTTGGTACGTACGTGGTAAGTTACACATAGGTTTAATTTCCTTTCAATCAATCAATCAAACAGCCCATTGCAGTCCACTGCTGGACATAGGCCTCTCCCAATGTGCGCCATTTTCTCCGATCCTCCGCCTTCCGCATTCAGTCTGTCCCAGCCACCTTTTTCAGGTCGTCAGTCCATCTGGCTAGGGGGCGTCCTACCTTTCGTTTACCTTATCGCGGTCTCCACTCTAGGACTCGTTTGCTCCAACGGCCATCGGTCCTTCGGCAAACGTGGCCAGCCCACTGCCACTTTAACTTGCTTATTCTGTGGCCTATGTCGGTAACTTTGGTTCTCTGTCGAATAACCTCGTTCCGAATTTTATCCTTCAGAGAAACTCCAAGCATACCTTGCTCCATAGCCCGCTGCGCGACTTTTAAGCTATGGACCAGCCCCACTGTAAGTGTCCACGTTTCGGCACCGTAAGTCATAACAGGTAGGACGCACTGTTCAAAGACCTTTGTTTTGAGGCATTGCGGTAGGGGTGAAGAGAAAACTCGACGTAGTTTGCGAAATGCTGCCCAACCCAGTTGTATCCTTCTGGCTAGTTCTTTCTCGAAGTTATTTTTAATTTCCTTTAAAAATATTTATTTCAAAATTTCTCATATCAATAAAGATTGAAAATAGTGAATGCCAGACGGGATTTGAACTCGCAACCAGTCCCACTAAACTACTGAGCCACATCTTGAGTGGCGGCACGCGTTGCGCGTCTCCACGTTTCCGGGGTCGAATTGAGGGCTTTGTGGTACCCACACCTGAGGAGAAACAGATCGAGAGAGATGGCGCTGGGTCGGCCCGGGGTGCGAGTCAACCTCGCCTTCGGCAACCAAAAACGACCCACAGGCGCCGTGCGTTTTAGTTGGTTTGAGTCCGACATAAGCTCTCCCAACGGTTTCCACGGGGGGTATCCGTGGGGACTTTTCGCACGTAAGAAAAAGAGCCACATCTTGATCACTTGAAATTCTCCTATTCACCGATCTTGGGACTTGTATAGGAGAATTTCGAAAGCTCAAGATGAATTCACTTTTTTCCGATATAGTATAATTTTATTGCTGTAAAATTTTACTAAAGTTCCTCGTAGTTTTTTAAAGGGCTGATGAATGAAAATTATTCTATACCACACTTTCTTGGTACAAAGTAAGCATAAGTAGTATGGAACATGGTCTTTATGCGCGCTGTACCTACTATATTACAATTTAAAAAAACAAAATCAAAACGCACGAGCTTGGGGCCAAAATTTTAAAAGTTTTCAAAAAGTTTTAGTCTTACTTGTAACTATTGTCCATTGATAACTTCAGGACTTCAGGCGGTGAATATGGCAACCATTCATTTCGTCTCCTTACAGCAGACATTACTTTTCGTGTTTCACCGAAATCGCAAAGTTTTATTCTAGAGAAGTCTGATTTAAATATGAGTATATTATCTAGCTTCACATCCCGGTGTACCAGGTCCCTTTGGTGAAGATGCTCCAACGCAGCCGACAACTGCTTTGCTACTCTCTTAGTATGAATCTCACCAATTCCGGTATCAAGCATATTTGAAGTCAAATCTCCTGAAACACAAACCAAACATATTTAGTAGGTATCAACCTTAATTTTAAATGCAAAAAAATCAATGGCACTGAAATTTAGATGGTCATTGTAGGTATAGTTAGCGTCAGGCAGGACCATCTTGCCCACAAAGTCCTAAAAGGAATTTAGGCAAAAACAAGGTAATAAAAAGCAAATCGGAGTTTTGGCGCCAACACGAAGATGATTCATCGCGGTATTATTTTATTTTCCAAAATTGGAGTAATTTCAATTTTGTGTGTATAAAAAATATGAATTTTTAGACATAACGTTTTTGACAACGTACACAAGTGTAGAAAAGTGATATATTACAGTGAATTATGACTTTTCGTGTTGGTTCCAAATCTCCCTAAGGAGACAACTTTACTGAGCAATACAATTAGAATTGAAGAAGAAAGAGCAAATAAAAATGGTTTACTGATTTAAATTATATTATTGCCCAAACTAATGGTGTGTACCAAATATCAAAACAGTCAGTGAACAGGAAGGAGGGGGAATATTTTTTTTTGTCGAATTCGATCAGATGCCGACTGTATGTGGTAATTCTGTCAGTCTTCTGGGAGCATTACCAGTGGGTGACAATGCTGAGGAATTTTATGACTCATATATGCCAGTATTTATCTTTTATTTAGTTATTTTAGTCAGTCTTTATTGTATATAAGTAGGTAAATAGTTTCAATAGATACACCGAAACATTTATAATAAAGATTGGTAAGAAAGTCAGACTTAGTACCTATTCATTAAAATCTCAATGTGTTTTGGCAACAATCCAGCTCAAAGTGTGTGAACCGAGGTGGGTCGAGCTCTGATTAGGATATTAAATTATGATTTACTCAAATGGAGTCCATATACTAGCCCCGCTTCAATGGTAGTCAACTACATCGGTCATTCGTCATCACCTCAGTGTAAGTCCCGGTTGTATTCAGAACTTACTACTTGGGAACCCGGTATCCTGTCTCCTATTCTCACTTTAAACTGAACTGATTGCCGTCTAATCCCTCGATTCCGAAAGGAGTCTGCGTCAGAGCCTAGTCCGTTAAGATAAGGCTACAGCTCATTTTTTCGCAATATTTTCACTAACAACACGCAACAAAACATTGTACTGATTTACATCTCTATGGTTTTTTAAGGATATTTGGCACTTTAGAGAAAAAATACTATCTCTAAAGTACTTGTGTTGTTTGATTCCTTAGAGAAAGTATTCTTTCTCTTAAGTTTTTTTTAAACCATAGAGATATAAATCTCTGCAATGTGTTGTTGTGAAAAATATGGGGTGAACTGCACCTTTAAATCCGTAGCTATATTGGCCAGCAGGTGAGGTGAGTAAGGTTCCAAACACATACTGTTGAACACATTGTTAATAATAAATTAAATTATCATACCTAACGGAGCATACTCTTGACAGAATACGTAGAATCCAGCAGTCTCAAATGCTACATCGAATGTAGTAACTATATTTTTATGTGCACTTAAGTGTAAACCGTAATGAAATTCTCTATAAAAGTCTCTAATAGACACGTAGGGTTTTGGCAAGGCTTTCAACACAATCTCTGTGTCCGAAGCTCTGTGTTCTACTAACAATATCTTTCCGAACCATCCTTCTCCAACAATTTGTAGAATGTCAAATTCTTCTACCAAGCACACCTGTAACAGAGAAGAAGTTTAAAAAAATGAGCGCATAACCTGTTAAAGAATCATGTAATAATTTCAGTAAATCTTACTTTTTCCAGTTCAAATTCTCTTATTTTGTGTATAGAGCCGGTGAGGGCCCTTCTCGTACCGTTATTCATCTTGGTCGTTTCAAACAGTACATTCTTTTATGATCTGAAATAAAATAACAAACTTTTAAATTGCGGCTATAGGTATAATGGTCATGGGAGGTCGGGCAGAGAGCTCGAGCGTCCCCATTTCTCATGAATTCGTTGAGTGAATGCTCTTGGATGACTGCCAGAGTTTGATGTCTACTCCAGATCCAGACGGACGGACTGACGTCATTGGGTGACGTCGCGTTTCGTCTAATCGTATAGATTTTATGATGTAACGGCCTTTACTGTCCCCAATGTGCAAGACACTATTGTGACCTGATACTATTTATGCTCTTACTCTTAATATTCTTTGCTACCGGCTTTTGAAAACAATAATGTAAGTACAAAAAGCCAAAGGGTCGATCGTAGTAGTGGAAAGCTATCTAGCTATCTACTTGCTAATCTAAAGGGAAATAAGTGTGACGTGTGTCTTTATGTATTGATAATGCAAATGTCAACCAAGTCAATTAATTAGCCTATTGCATTATTCACAGCTGGACATCTAGGTTTTTTTTCAGTGTCCATAGCACCTAATTCATCGCCGTTCGTATCATGTAAAGTTGTTAAAGCAGTAGATTGAGGTAGATCGTGAAGTGTACCCCTGGGTAAGGCGTGAGCATTTGAATATTAATATCAAGACATGTGCACTGGGCAAGCATGGCAGAAAGAACACTCTACATAACCGAAGTATACATTGGAGACTCTGTGGTCCCCACACACGAGGAGGGCCATTCCGATATTCCTTCTGATCCGTCGTTGTTCCACGACAATCCATTGTGCACCGTGAGTTTTGGTCGGTTCGAGTCCGACATAACCTCTCCCATCGGCTCCGGAAGGGGGGTATCCGTGGGAATTTTGCGTACGTAAAAAAATAGGCACCTTTGCGCCGGGAACGATACAGAGTGGGTTATTCGACACGACATAATTACGAATCTATTCTGTGTAGTTATTTAAAAAAATTTTTTATGTGCATACAAGAACAATCATGAAAATATATGTGGAGATTGTGGAAATACAAATAGACCCGACGCAATAAATGAATTGGTAAGGATCGTACCCTGGACAAATGCCGGGGATTGTAGTTAGGATTTATATATATTGTTCTAACCCAAAATCAATAAGGCACGAAGTACTTATGGTTTAACTAAACATTGAGATGAAAATGAAACAGAAATAGTACAGCTTCCGACGAAAGTTACCAACATAATGTTTTCAATAACATGTTATTCAATACTTCCTAACAAGCAATAAAGTACATTAAAAATATAAGCTATACAGGATGGTGGCGTGGCATGGTAAAATTCCCATGCACTATAAAATGTGTACCTAGTGTAAGAAACTACACTACCTACACATTTTATAGTGAGAAATTCCTAGACATGATCCGCAAGAGACGAATTTTACTCCTGCCACAGTTACGATGCACTTTGGAGACATGGCCATCTGATCCTCCAATTACCGAGAGGAAAACCGGCGTCAGAGACTCGTTTGTCCAATAGTTTGGTTTGATTAGTGGTCTGGACTCCGAAGAGCTTGGTGAGGATCATATTTTCGAACTGACTTTTTAGAAAAAAGAAAAAGAATATAATTTGATCTTGGTAGTCTAAGAATAAAGTAAGGAGCCGCGGTTCCAGAGTAGAATTTGGGCCACCCCATGCGGTGTCGTACAAGGCGACTAAGGGATAGGGCTGTTTAACATCAGAGAAATATAATATAATATCTACAGCCCAGACTCATGTATGTATGGTCTAAGAAAGGTAAGAAGAGGTGCTCTTTGGATAAATGACCGTGAGGCGTGAAGCAACACGCGATGTAAGTAAAACGTTCGCAATAACTCATCTCTGTGCCTTTTCCCAAACCAGTAGCAATGACCTTTCTATGCAAACTGTGAAGCGGATGAATTTAGATATTTTCCGTAAAACGACTGATGCTTCTGAGCTTAACCCTACCCATTGGCAATATCAAAGTTTTGTAGTTAGACAAGTTGTCGGACTTATTTGGACTGGAGGCAGGGCTGGGCAAAATACATACTTTAGGTACTGTAATTGAAATACAAATTACAAAATACTGTTACCGCAAGTAATTAAAATACAAAATATTTTTAAGTAAGGTATTTGAAATATAAAATACAAAATACAAATTACAGAATACTTCTTCTGTATACGTCGTCTGTGGGTCTTTTTCTATTTAAAGAATATTAGCAAACAAAATTACTAATATTACCTCTAACCCCTCAACTAAACTCAAATAAAAAAAACTTATATCGGATTCGGACCGATTAAAATCAAGAGTCTGTGGAGTAGCGGTAGTGCATTGGACTGCTACGCAGTAAGCGCGGGTTCGTTCTCGCTCAGTGCAAATATTTGTATGCATTTTTATACGCTATTTGCATTGGTCTGGTGTTTTTCCGTCTCGGTTACCATGCGAACATCTATAGCTGTCCCCATCTTACCCCGGTTAGAGGGACAGATACACCGTGCAACCATCTCAACCTGATTCTGCTCAACTTGTACCCTGGCTCGGGCTCATTTTTTTTTATACCACTTAGGTGGGAGACTAGCACACGGCCCACCTGATGGGAAGTGATTACCGTGGCTTATGAACGTATGCAACACCAGGGGTGTTACACTCGCGCTGCCGACCACGAAGAAACCTTCTGATGCCCCTCTTGAGGAACCCCATATTGTAGGTGCTTGGGAAAACCGCAGCAGGGAGGTCATTCCACAGCTTGAGTGTGCGTGGGATGAAGTTTCTTTCATACCGCACAGTGCGCACCGTCTCAGTTCGCAATGTGCGAGGATGAATTCCTTGACTATGGCGAGAGGTGCGATGATAGAATGTAGCTGTGGGCATCATGTCAAACAATTTATCTGAGCACAAACCATTGTATAGGCGGTAGAACACACATAGCGAGGCAAAGTCTCTCCTAAGGCTAAGAGGTTCCACACTACCTGCGAGTATATATAGGATAAGGCTCATGGAGGAAGAAGGTCATAGAGCGATGTGCGACCTCCGATGTCCAATTCGCCTCCGCGCCTTGCAAGCTTCGTGGGACGGAAGATTCCTGAGCCTTCTCAGGACCCGCTCCCTCGTCTCATTATTGAGTATTACTTGCTCGCAAAAGAAGGCTTCGGCAGCCCACGCACTTGCGCTGCGCACCATCGCCCAGACCATTGGGCTGAGCGGACCGGACTCCCTCCGCTACGGTCGCCACGAGGACCTGACTCGGCGTTTCTCACCCCAGACACTCGATAAACGAATGCAGTCCTGATCCTCATTTGCATCACAATGATGGCACTCAGGCGTTGGCTCTTTCTAGAGATCGTGGGAAGTAGAAGGAGCAAGTAATGCCCGAAACACCATTACAGATCATCTGCGTACGAGAGGCCCCCGTGTGGTCCCTCTAGCCGGTCGCCTATGATGGGTCTTACCGCCGCTGGGCGGTACCCCCTGAAGACCCTGTTAGTCATCAGACCCCTTCAGGGTCTCCGCTTGAACACCCGTATAGGGCCATGGACCGCACAATTTCCCCCGTAGAGTCTCCTGTAGCAGTCATCCGACTCCCTCAAGTTGAGGGACAGCCCCGCCAAAGTTTCCTCGGGCACGTCAATTTCATTTACGCTGGGCGCTATAGGGCCTCGAATGTGCCTCGACAAGTAAATTCCCGTTTATGTAGCAAAACGTCACTCGTGTCGTATCTTTAAGAGTATCTGAAGCTACGTTAAAAGACGCGACTAGATGCAACGGTATAAGAGACAGTCGTGGGTCATCTTCTTCACTAGTGCTACTTTTTAAATGAATATTAAATGTATTTTGAAGTCTCAAGTATTTGAAATACTGTTTACAAAATACCTCGACCTCAGGTATTTAAAATACTAATTACAAATTTCATTTTAAGGAAGTATTTAAAATACAAATACAAAATACTTTATTTATTTATTTATTCATTTATTACTATTTTACGTATAAAATACAAATACGTATTTGTATTTTAAATACGTATTTTAATTACAAGTAATTGAAATACTGCCCAACCCTGACTGTAGGTAACTACCCGTAACGCCTGCCATAGATGTTCGTATGACAACTGGGACCGACGGCTTAACGGGCTATCCGGGACACGGAGGGGTATCAAGGTCTCTCCCTCCGCCCTGAGACCAACCTGGCTAGTGTATTTAGTTACTGGACTACTACTTAGGTTAATTAATTTATTATAAGTTTTTTTATTATATACACTTTTAATTATCTTGACACGAGACATAAATGTACATTCGTCCATATTTAGTCTTAAGAAATCACTAGTACCTATGTATCTTAATTTATAAGCTGACCTCTCGAAAATGCCGCATTGGAGTTTGTTGCGCCGTTTCTTCTCCACCAGCACCTAGGAAGCGGTGGTAAACTTAGTTTTAAGCAAAATTTGACGTCAAAAAGACATAATTACGTTGCACTATTTTGGGAAAATAAGGAATTTGAATTGGAATAAAAAAATTCATTAGCTTAGAGCCCTCTCACAATATAACGAATTCGTTATAGTGCAATGTAACAAAGAACAAAGTAATTACTTTGTTCTTTGTTACATTTCACTACGTAAACACAAATCTCCATTATAGATTAATTGTGTTGCCTATACTACCGGCTATTTTTGAGATAGTCTAACATTGCAGTTTGTGTAACATTTAGCTACTTAGTGGCAACAGTTTATCGTTAACTATTGCCATAAGCAAGATCCTTTTATGCAACAGTATGTAGTAGATGTTTGGATATTTGTTGAACGAATCATCATTTACCTGCATTTGTATGGGACAAGGGCAGGTAGATAGATGATGGTGTGGGATCGGTGCAACAATGTCATTCTCCTCCATACATTACTTTTAGAAGTCATTTACTCAGTCACTCCCTTCTTTGCGATATCCGCTTTCACGTATTTCATCTATCTTTTTTGGAGCTAAGCTAGAAGTAGAGCTAGACTTCTTAAGCCATTCATAGTTTCGAATTTTTTTACAACATTCGTATCAACTCTTCTTATAGTATGTCCATATTGTCCATAATACCACATGAGTAGAAAGGGCATATCTACTCGTGTGATAATATCTACGACAGCCGCTCGCTCGCTTCTCAATGTTTCATTCACTGGTGCCACTTTCAAACTTCTTTTAGTAGGTACCTATGCTGCGCTTACAGAATTGCATTGCTGTTCATTCTCGTCAAACCACACATCCAAACATTTGCATGTCTAACATTGAAGAAATGTATTTGAATATTGCCACAAGGATTCAAAATAACTGTTGCAACTTGCAAATAATAATTTACTAGTTGTTTTAGCAGTTTATTATCATTGACAGGCAATGCAATACAAAGTTATAGTACTGGTTTTATAATTAAACAAAAAACAATTCTAATGGCGGTGCTCACAGTTCAAGCGACAGCGGAAAAAGGGGGAAGTAGGAGACCAGTGTTACTACACTTTTACATACAATAATATTATACATTTCCGCCATAATACACAGACTCAAATAATTAACTTCTAACAATAACAGAAATATTTTATATGCTAGAATTAAGTTTCAGTGACGGGAATGGGCCCGGTATTCGACGCGGGCCGCAGAGGTGCGCCCACAATCTAGAAACCTAGTAAACTCTCTCAACACCACAAACGATAGGTAATCGCCGAACCTACTTAACACGAACACCACAAGGATACCGAAGGATTGTAATCTGCAGCTTGTATTGTTTATTCTTCTCTTATGTTTATTGATTAATAGATGTTGTATAAGGCTCATTTTTAATCAGCCTCAACTACTAGTCGGACCTGCGGACAAGCGAAACCTTAGCGATACCATCTCGTTGCTTGTGTGTTATCTCTAACAGGTAAAGTAAGTAAATTAGGGCCTCTAATCACACTCCATTCATATAATAGTAATTACAGAATGAGTAGGAAATAAGCCATGAAAGTAATCGAGACCGACACGCCTCCACTAAATTCGCGATGTCGTGGATGTAGGTGTATCTGCTACACAAAAGAAGAGGCTCTGACGCAGGTTTTTCTATAAGAATTGGGAAGTCTGACGGCAGTCGCTCTTTGAAAAGCTGATGTAGCCAGCTCCGCCAGTCATCACCAGGCCAGCGCTCATGAAGGATGGAGGCAGTGTCCGAGTCGCTAGTGTGTATTGAGGACTTTGCGGGACCGGAGGCTCCAAAGTCTCCTCCGGTAAAACTCCCGCGCCTCCTACAGAATGATATTATATTTATACCTAAGAAACAGGTTTTATTATTATTATATTTAAACCGAAATTACTAAAAGTCTGTCCTGGGTCGAATCCTGGCCATTAATTACACTACCGACTCCTAACACAAGCAATTTAGCTAGAGGGTTGACCCAGGACCTCTCGATCGTAAGGCCGATATCTTTACCACTAAGCTACCGATGCGATGCTTGAATTTGTAAGCGATACATTATTACTATTAATGTAAGCGAAATAATTCTTAGTATAATTGATTTATGAGCGAATAATATTATTTATATTCACAACGAGTGTTTCGTGTCTGTTGAATGTTTTGATACGAGTTGCGAATTAAGATTAGCAACGGTTTTATAAAAGAGATTAACAGTTTAAAGACGTGTTTGAAGGTGTTTGTAATCTTCAATAATAGTCTTCACATGTGATGCTCTTTTATTGATTCATAAAATTACGTAAATGCTACCAAAATAACTATATAGGTACTACTAAATGACACAAAGAACTAAAGATTGGAAATGGGATATTCTGCTAATAATATTTAGTGGAAGTTTGGAAAGATGTTTGTGTGTTATTTAGTCACGCTTTAGCGCCTGAACGGATCTGGCTGAATTCGAAAGCGATACATTATTACTATTAATGTAAGCGAAATAATTCTTAGTATAATTGATTTATGAGCGAATAATATTATTTATATTGACAACGAGTGTTTCGTGTCTGTTAAATGTTTTGATACGAGTTGCGAATTAAGATTAGCAACGGTTTTATAAAAGAGATTAACAGTTTAAAGACGTGTTTGAAGGTGTTTGTAATCTTCAATAATAGTCTTCACATGTGATGCTGTTTTATTGATTCATAAAATTGCGTAAATGCTACCAAAATAACTAAATAGTTACTACTCTAAATGCCACAAAGAACTAAAGATCAGAAATGGGATATCCTGCTAATAATATTTTATGGAAGTTTGGAAAGATGTTTGGGCGTTTGTTATTTAGTCACGCTCTAACGCCTGAACGGATCTGGCTGACATTTGGTACAGAGATACTATAATATCACACACTCACACACTTTTATGCCGAGAAAAGGTTCCTATGAGTTGCGGGAGCGTTAATCAGTCACTTAGCCCATCGCAGTCCACTGCTGGATATAGGCCCCTCCCAATGTTGGGAGGACCTAGCCTACTTTTTTCCACACTGGCCAGACGGGTTGGTACAGGGTTTTATTTCGAATTTTCCTTCTCTCACAGTGATATCGTCTGCGTATTTTTCTGTTTGTCGCCTTTTACGACATTCGTCGGATGAGATGGGATACTTGTATACTTTCTCCGGAAGGGGAGCGCAACCAGAATGAAACACTGCAAAAAGTACTTACCACCTACCATGATCTACAGGACAAAGGCAACCTCGTCTGCAAGCTAGTGTATTTACTATTTGACGAATTAGGTTCAGGTGCATTTATTTTATACCACTTAGGTAGCAGACAAGCACACGGCCCACCTGATGGAAAGAGGTCACCGTGGTCTATGGACGTTTGTAACACCAGAGGAGTCACAGTTGCGCTGCCAACCCTGTAAGTACAGAGTTTCTGTGTCGTCAGTGTAGAAAACAAAGCAAGACAATCAGTATCAGAATAAACGGAATATTTACCATGTTTCATTATTTTGAGTGTCCGATACATGATAATGAAACATGGTAAATATCCCGTTTATTCTGATACTGATGTCAGTGACCATGATAGTTTAAATACCTACAAAGCAAGACAAGCCTTTAGTCTTCCCACTGACAGCACAAAGTCTCCATTTGCCTTGAGTGTTTTCCTCTCAGGGTTGGTACGTCAACCAGTAATCACTAACATAGAAGCTAAAACAAACCAATAATAGGGGAGCAGGAGAGTGGACCCCGGACCCCATCAAACCTTTGGATGCAACTTTGGGTTTTTTTTTTTATACCACTTAGTTAGCAGACAAGCACACGGCCCACCTGATGAATGACGGTTCAATGATGAATTTTTAGTAGTATTGTGACAAATTAACCAATTCTTGTTAGAAGTATGAGAAGAATATTAGACCGGGCGAGCGAAACGACTTAAAGTACAAAAGTGTCGGTGGCTTATTGGTTAAGGAGTCAGCCTTACGATCTACAGGTCCCGGGTTCGAATCCTGGTCATTGCACTACCGACGTGAACCCACTCCTAACACAAACAATTTAGCTTAGCTGGAGGGGTTAGAGGGAATATTAGTAATGTTGGTTCTAATATTCTTTTAACAAAAAAAATCTCCGTTTCGAATAGGTCGCCGATTTTGCTTTTGTTCGTATATTATACTAGCTGACCCACCCCAGCTTCGCCCGGGGTATATTTTAAAGCTTCATATCCCTTTGAGCCCGTATGTTTTAGTCTTCAAAATATTGTATGAAAAATTGCCGCATTTGTTAACATTTATTATCAATGCTCCGCTCCCTTAAGTAGTAGCGTGATGATATATAGCCTAAAACCATCCTCGATAAATGGACTACCTAACACTGAAAGAATCATTCAAACCGGACCAGTAGTTCCAGAGATTAGCGCGTTCAAACAAACAAACAAACAAACTCTGCAGCTTTATAATATTAGTATAGATTATGCTTGTTTGTCAGCTCCGATCTAGTTAACTTAGAGGGTACATTTCTTAACCAATTTTCACCAAACTTGACACACACATGTTCTCTTGATTTAAAACAAAACTTTTGTCGAGAGCTTTTTTGATAGAAGGGAAGATGGTGGAGAAAACGGGTAAGTTTGCTGTCACATTTCCTATGAACGAATTTATGGCTGAAACATCAAGAACATAATTCCTCATAGGTTGTTGTGAAAAAATCTCATGTCAAATAAAGTTGAACTTCATTATAAATTAAAACAGATGAGAAAAAAGGGAGAAGAAGTTAGCTGTAGCGTTATTTTTAAGAACGGATCGTCATTAGTTTATTGTGAAATATCCAGGGCTGATTATAATAAGAAGATACGTATCGTTTTCTTAAATTGTTTTTTTAAGGATATCAGAAAAATGTGACAAAGGATGCTCAAGAGGTCTCTACTGTTCACAGAACTACTAGTATTAGAAGTAGAATAACAATAAGTTTAGCATCGTAGCATGCTATGTTTGGTCTTTGGAGGCCGGAGTGCGTTATGCTTATTAATTTTGATTGGTAGGTGTTAGTTTTTACTACCTCGTACAATGTATCTATACCTACGCTAATAGTACTGACGAAGCGAAGGTTATTGACATCGAGAAAGATCGCTGGCAGCGATATCCTACTACCAGTACCTACTTCTCTTTCGACTACTCTTGTTTGAATCCATGCAAGATGATATATAACTTTGAATTACCTTTTTTTTTATATTTTTTATACCACTTAGGTGGCAGACAAGCACACGGCCCACCTGATGGAAAGTGGTTACCGTGGCCTATGGACGTTTGTAACACCAGAGGAGTCACAGTCGCGCTGCCAACCCTGTAAGTACAGAGTTACTGTGCCGTCAGTGTAGAAGACAAAGCAGGACAAGCCTATAGTCTTCCCACTGACAGCACTAATTCTCCAGTGAGCTCTAGCTACCCTACTCACCGCTGGGAACACAACACGAAGTTATTATAGCCGCGGTATTCTGTAGGGCGGATGTACTTCCCCAGTCGGACTGCTCATTTGGGTGGAAATACCACCGTGTCCTACCCCCTAATCTTAATGTAGAAATCTTAATGTAGATAGCGACAAAGCGTAATAGAAGTGCTAAGGTCAGATTGATCAAGCTTCAGGTCGAGATCTTTATACGGTAGCTTAGAGGTAAGAGAGAAGACCTTACGATCGAGAGGTCCTGGGTTCGAATTTCATGTGTGAAACTTAGTGACAATAGATTTTTCAACTGTTGCTACTAGCTTGAACTGTTTTTATCTTAACTAGATGAATGAGAAAGGGCTTTAGTTGTCTTTGATTACTTTCAAGTAAGAGGTACTGGCACGTATGAAGGAAAGAACCAGCCCATTCGTTAGAAGTAGAGTCGGCTTATTTGTACAAGATTTGTCCCTTGTGTCTCTACCAAGGTAGAGTCATAATATGTTTTTTCCCGATGAGTCTAATCTTTGTAGGTAGATGACAAAAAGTGAGTGGTTCCCCGTAGGAATATTTTAAAATGCTTGTGCATCTACAAGTACAAGAATTTAACGAGATACCTACCTATTTAATTATACTCAAATAGGTACATATAAATGAATAGACTAAAGATGAATTCGTGAATGTTTGTAGTTGTCTCAAGACTTTGATAGAGCGTTCTATTGTTAGAAATAATACACCTATTTTCAACCTTGCACGCAATTTTATATGCCATCTACCAATTAAAGTTGAATCGAATAAAATAATGATAAAAAAATTATAATAGAAGTTTAAGTAGATAATATTAAAGTTCAAGTACCTTGATAACAGAGTAGTTGGTATACGGTTATGAATAAGATTTATGAATTTTCCACGCAATATACAGTAACGGACATTATCAAAACTGAAAGGGTTCACCCTTGTTCACAACACAACACACTTGGAATTAATCCAATCACTTGTACCACTCAAATTTCACGTGTTCCCTACTTGTCATTATTAATTTCATAATCACTTCTATTTCACTGTAGACCGAGGATATCTGGTTTATCAGTTTCTCGTAATGTTAGGTGTGTTTGTGACGTAGGGCTGAACGGGCTGGATGTACGGCGGTGATGTGTGAACTGGCGGCGCTTACGCAGCTACACCCGGGAGTTTATTTTGGTGCTAGTGCACACAAAAATTAATGTGTGACGGAAATGTTACGATCAACGACCTGGTAAGTGAAAACTAGGAGTGCATTTTGTTCATTAGTATGAAAGTTAATGGGATAATTTGTGTGACTTGTGGTTTTTGTCTTCTTGGTCTCTTAATCATTACCTACCTGGTATTTGAGATCTGAATAAATTATGAACGAGGATTATTAGTAGGTATTGTAGAACAATATTGTTATATGTAAATAAGAAATTCTATTTTTTCTATATTTAACTAAACGCTTTTGTAGCTATAGACCAGGTTTAGAAGAGTAGATAGGTAGGCATGTAGGTAGGTTACATAGGTGGAAAACAAACCTGTAACCTTACATGATTGCAGGGCTGACTATTGCTCCATGTGGTTCATTTTCCTACCCAATTGAGCAGTCTGACCTCCGATACCGCGTGTTCGCCGGTAATACAGACTTGAGTAGGGTAGCCAGAGCTCACGGTAGAGATTTTTGCCGTCAGTGAGAAAACCAAAGGCTTGTCCTGCTTTGTCTTCTACGCTACAGGCACAGAAACTCACTGTTTACCAGTATGAATGTCTAGGGTTGGCAGCACGAGTGTGACTCTCCTGGTGTTGTACACGTCCATAGGCCACGGTAGTCACTTTCCATAAGAAGGGCTGCTTTCCGTGTGCTTATCTGCCACCTAAATGATATAAAAAAACCCCACACCAATGGAAGTAGACATATTCATGCGTTTAAATATTTGCACGCCACCACGCTCTTTCTTATTTACTTACACTTACTAAACGCTATACTGATATTCATGAACTAGATGATGGCCGGGGCTACTGTATCTCTAGAAACAAATGGCAAGTTTCTAATTTTATTAATATCTTTAATAACTCATCAAAATCCGTTCAGTAGTATCTGCGTACATCACCAACAAACATACAAACACACGAATTCCAAAAGAAATATTCCAAAAGAAATATTTAACATAAAACAAAGCACCAACTGACTTCCTCTTTCCATCCGGAGGTGTTTAACTCAGAGTCCAGGGTTCACTTCCTCCTTCTCATTTCGGTTTGACTTTAGGAGGAGCAATTGTCATTTAATTTCGGGGAAATAATTAAGGGTGGGGAAATTATTTCCCAACCGTGAGTGGAGATAAAGCGTGTAGAGCATAGACAAACTTATAAAATATTACCTGTGATTTTGAACGTCATTTCTCTATGTAATGTTCTTAGTCTGTGGTGAACTGTTTGTTATGATATTATATGTCAGTGGTTACTCCGTTTTAGATATTTTTATTAGACATTCATGCTGGTAAATTGTAGAACTTTCGTGTGACAATCTATAGCATACGGTATAACACTGCTAACCATACATAAGACATAGGCCAAATGAAAAAATGACCGGTAAGTTTTATATCCAACATTTTTTTTGAGGTTATGTCAATATTTTGATATCATCTACAACCATTCATATGTTTTTCCATATGTTTCAACGATATTGCGCATATTTAAACCCCTTATTGCACCCTGCTTACACGTTGTGATAGTATTACGGGGTTGAATTATTCTGTCTTGTTCTCGACTTCACCAAATTTGTTTTAAATTTCCCAATTTCTTATACATAGTATCGCAGGATGAACAATAAATTACTTTTATCAGGCCTTAAATCACTTTATTTGGTTTACATGCCCATTAAATTTGTATTATAACTTACATAAATATTTTACATGCACTGTATTTATAAACTTTGGGTTTAAATCTTATTATAAAGACTTTAATAATTTATGACTATTAATTATGGCACTTTTAATGTGTTCCAAACTCCATTTATGGCTATTAATTATGGCACTTTTAATGTGTTCCAAACTCCATAAATGTTTATAATTTCAATCAAATCAATCAATTAGCCTAGTGAAGTTCTATGCTGGACAATGTCCAATTTAAGTTAATACAAATGCATGAAATTTAACATGGACTTAATATTAGTAATATAAATTATCTTAAATTCACGCCTATATCCCCGAAGGGGTAGGCAGAGGTGCTAAGTACCCACATTTCGTCAGTTTATGTTTAGGTCCCAATGTAATAGGTGGCGAGCCTATTGCCATTATCCGGGCACTTATAACCCTACGATAAATACACACATAACTTCGAAAACCATCGAAAAGTCATTGGTCTGTGCCATAGTAAAACCTGGGATCGAACCTGAGACCTCGTCTCAGCAGTCCATTACCCATACCACTTAAACTATTGATCTATTGATGTAAATATGATCATCTTAGATTTGATTCCAGTTGCATTTGAGGCTAGTCGGAAGATGTAATTCAAACTTCAGAGCTTAGCTCTTTTCCTTATGCTTATATAGCTTTAAATGGTAAACAAGACATCCAATAACTATGGTTTGCCCAATAGTCGACAAAGGAGATATGATTGCACCTTTACATAGAATGTTATATAAAAAAGTGCAACCATATCACCTTTGTCGAGGTACACACATTTCGGCACTTCATTATTCATACACAGTTTCCTCAAACATAAATTGAACCATGTCAAACTTCTTTATATAACATGATTATATCTAAAATCAGGTCATAATCAAATGTAGTACTTGACAAACAATGAATGTAAAAGCAAGGCCGGCTCTGCTAAAATAGATTAGAAATTTTTCAAGCACTTGAGTAAATTAATTAATTTTCAATAAATTGGGACAATTTATGACAAATAAATAATTTATACAACTGTGTACCCATACATTTTGAAAATGGGTTCAAATACAAAATTAAAGAAGAAATATTTTATTGCAGTAAGTATACAGAAATTACAGCAGTGATATTTTTTGAAATTAGTTTTTATTAATTTTTCATGGGGTTAATAGTACAGTCATTTGGTCGAAAAAATAGAGGTTACCTGGAAAGTTTTCCGGGAGTTTTGAAAATTGTTAAGTTTATAGATTTTGACGTGCTCTTTCCGAATTTTAACGTTGCCACCTCGTATCTTTGCCGCTCGCGCCGCCATATTGCAAGAAAGGTTGTCACAAAGCTTGCGGCTGCAGAAAGGCAGGGCTAAAGTGCTCCGTTGTGTGCACGAACTATGGTGGTTCTTGTGATGGACCTGACGGAGAGAGCCGTCATCTACCCAAGTGCGACCGGCGTCGGTCGGCGTGAGATGTCGTGCGGTGTTCCACAGGGATCGGTTCTTGGGCCGCTACTGTGGAACATTGGATACGACTGGGTGCTTCGCGGTGAGCTTGCGGACGGCGCCGCCGTCACGTGCTATGCGGACGACACGCTAGTGACGGCGAGCGGGGCTACATACCGCGAAGCGATCCTGAGGGCCACGACCGCGGTTGCTCAAGTCGTGGAACGGATCCAGCGGCTGGGCCTTGAGGTGGCTTTGCATAAATCCGAGGTCATGTTCTTTCATGGACCTCGGCGCACGCCACCACCTGGTTCCAGTCTCACAGTGGGAGGCACTCTCATCGGCATCAAGCCCCAGATGAAATATCTGGGGCTCGTGCTCGACGGCCGGTGGGACTTCGGGAAGCACTTCCGAAGTCTGGGCCCCAAATTGGTGGGCACAGCCAACGCTCTGGCGCGGCTACTGCCCAACCTGAGGGGCCCGGAGGACTCCTGCAGGAGACTCTACGCGGGTGTCGTGGGGTCCATGGCCCTGTACGGGTGTCCCGTGTGGGCGGACACCCTGAGTGATCGGCACATGCTCCTGCTGCAGCGTCCGCAGCGGAAGTTGGCGTGCCGCATCATAAGGGGATACCGCACGATATCATTCAACGCGGCGAGTCTCCTCGCCGGATCGCCACCATGGATCCTGGAAGCGAGATGCCTTTCGGCGCTATACCGGTTCCGAAAGGCGGCGCGGGAGCGGGGCGACGATCCTGAGCCCGAAGAAATTCGGGCCGTGAGATCCCGGCTCCACATGGAAATGGTGGCGGAATGGGAGATACGACTTGGGCGACCAGGCGCAGGGCATGCCGTAGTAGCGGCGGTAAGACCCATCATGGGGGAGTGGCTAGAGAGGTCACACTGCAGCCTCTCGTACCGTCTGACGCAGATGATCACCGAGCACGGATGCTTCGGAAAGTATCTGCGTCGGATGCAGAAAGAGCCAACGTCCGAGTGCCATCACTGCGACGCGAGCGAGGACTCAGGTCCGCACACGCTCACCGAGTGTCCGGCGTGGGAGACGCCGAGGCGGGAGCTTGTGGCGGCCCTGGGAGTGAGGGTTCTCACGCTCTCCACCTTGCTCGCGGCGATGATTCGCTGCGCGGATGCGTGGGCGGCCGGCGCCTCCTTCTGCGAGCAAGTAATGCTCGTGAAGGAGGAGGCGGGGCGGGAGCGGCAGCGGGAGCAACGAAGGATCGCAAGACAAGCTGCCCGCGTACGAAGGCAACTCGGGCGTCGGAGGTCGATGAACGACCTCCGCCCCCCATGAGCGCCGGCCTGGGGGTGACAGGTGAAGCCGCCTGTCACCCTGGCAGAAACAGGCCGCGGCGGTGGCGCGCGTGGCGCGCCTCCCCGTTTCCGGGGACGAGTTGGGGACTCTGTAGTCCCCACACCCGAGAAGAGGGCCAGATCGTGAGAGATGGCCCTGGCTCGGCCGGGGTGCGAGGGATATGCCTGTCAACCTCACCTTCGGCAACCAAAGCGACCCACAGGCGGCGTGCGTTTTAGTCGGTTCGAGTCCGACATAACCTCCTCCACCGGCTCCGGTGGGGAGGTATCCGTGGGGATTTTGCGCACGTAAAAAAAAAAAAGTCTTTCAACGATAAAGAACTTGAGATATCTTCATATTTGTTACTGTATGTTGTTCACCCAAGTAGGAGACAAACCCAATCACATTGTCTGTATTAATTTGATGATATGTGACTTAAATTACTATGTTTGAATCAATAAATATTATCTTATCTTAATCAAATACGCCTGTGAATGTGTTCCAGGTGAAACATGAAGGACTTTCAAACATTTGTTAATAATGATTAGTCACAAGTAAAGCTAATAAAATCGTTATAAAAAGTCATTTTAACAATCTTTGATGCCATGGAAATTGCCTACCAACACATTCACTCTAGACTTGCTAGTAGTACCTAATGTAAAGAAATCTCAGTTTATTATGTGGATATCAAAATGAAAATAGATTTATCGCCATACGACACCGGCATGCGAACTGTCGCGTTTGTACGACATAATTATTGTAAATAACACTCAGATTTTAAGCTTGCATAGTAGAATTTTGGACCACCCCATCTCTTCTCATGCAATGTCGTACAAGGCGACTAAGGGATAGGGCTGTTTAACATCAGACAGATATATACAGCCCAGACTCAGCATGGATGGATTAAGTCAACAATAGTGCCCGGAAGACGGCAATAGGCTCACCCCCTATTACATGGGACCGAATTCAATGATTGGTGAAATGTGGGTGTTCACTCTGCCTAACCCTCCGGGGATAAAGGCGTGGTGATTATATGTATGTATGTTTTGATAATCTAATTTTCTCTTGAGTCTCTATAGTAAATATTGTTAGGTATAGGTATTATTATCACGATTAATTGATGTCGATAGTCATTGCTTTATTGCATTCCTAGCAGTGGCGAAGGGGGAAAATTTTCAAAAGACAAATAGAAAAAAAAAGCACAGTCTAGTTTGTCATGCACTATGCATGCACCCTTTGGGAAGCCGGTAGGAGTCGGGTTATAGGAACCCCTCGCCACTGATGACAACGCAGGGAAGAAACTTATCTCAGTTACGTTTTCACTCTCTCACTTTACCACCGGATGAAAGCAAATCCCTGGTGATTTCCTTTGTGTTAGACATGGGGAAATTATTAGGAAACTTCTCTTACTCTTTCTCCCCCTCGTTCTCGCTCTCTTTTCACCGGGAGAAAGCTAGTCCCCTGCTGATTTCTTTTGTGTTTCTAGCATAGGGAAATTGTCAGGCAACTTTTCTCCCTACTGAGTCGTTGGCGGAATCGTTAGAATCGCCATAGAACAAAAAGGAAAAAAAAGAAAACTTTTCTCCCGCCTTTTTTCCATCTCGTTGTCGCTCTTTCATTACAGCGAATAAAAACAAGTGTTTTCTTTTGTGTTTTTAGCACAGGGATTTCACCAAACATATATCTCTCGCTCTTTCTTCCTCTCATTTCGTCCTTCCACTCGTTCTCTAATGGGTTCTGTACCGGATACCTACACAACTTGCCAATAATAAACTGTCCATAGGGAGGTTATTATGAGGTCTATTATTCCCTGGCCTTTTAATATCAAGTAGGTACTGATCGAATGTTCATTGCAAGAATCGAATACAGCGCTGGCTATACAAACGCTATCAGATTTTAATATTTTTACACATCTCATCAACAATTCTTGCGCCAATCCTGGTTACCTTCAAAGCTTGCATTTTTGATTCTGCGTTCACTCCTCTATTCTTGGTTTTAACTTGGTTCTTACGAGACGGTTCAACGGCTGTCTGAAGGCCCGTGAGAAAAGTGCCCCAGAGCCTCGTTCGTCAAACAGCAGGTGTACCGACTTGCATATGAAAATTGCTTGAGCCCCGTAAATCGTACTGTAACAACATCTTTTACATATTAGGTCAAAGTCACACTGTACAGAGGTGTGCAGTCAGTGTATCTAACACGAAGCAATCACATGTTCCCGGTGCTAATCTCAAAATAATGTCAAACTGTTGTCTGTACAGAAGGAATGTAACTATTTTCTTACCTATCACCGTTTTGGATGTGTGCCAAGTTCCTTATTTCTTTATTTTACACCTACCTGGTCTGAGAAATTTACTTTTTAGCTGGTTTTTTTTGTTGATCACTGTCGTTAAAATTAATTTTCTTGGAGCCCGGACCTCACTCACTCTCCCTTTCTTTTAATTTGGTTAGTTTTTACTTTTTTATCACTTAGATGGCAGACAAACACACGGCCCACCTGATGGAAAGTGGTTGCCGTGGCCTATGGACGTATGTAACACCAGAGGAGCCACACTCGCGCTGCCGACCCTGTCAGCACAGAGTTTCTGTGCCTTCAGTGTAGAAGACAAACCAGGACAAGCCTTTAGTCTTCCCACTGACAGCACGAATTCTCCAGTGAGCTCTGGCTACCCTACTAACCGCTGGGAACACAACACGAAGTTATTATAGCCGCGGTATTCTGTAGGGCGGAGGTCCTTCCCCAGTCAGACTGCTCAATTGGGCGGAAATACCGCCGTGTCCTACCTCCTAGACCTGCTTTTATGGTAGTGTTTAGGACACGACGGTATTTCCGTCCAATTGAGCAGTCCGACAGGGGAAGTACCTCCGTCCTACAGAACACCGCGGTCATAATTAAAATTAAATTAAATTATAAAATGCACTGACGGCACAGATGCTATCTGTGCTTAAATGATCGTCGTCATCAGCGAGTGTGACTCCCTTGGTGTTGCATACATCTATAGGCTACGGTAACCACTTTCCTTCCGGTGGGCCCATATGCTTGTCTGCCACCTAAGTAGTATAAAAAAAGTGTCTGCCATGAATGACTTCAATCCAGATAGGAAAGCCGTAGGCAGTGGTAGACTCTCGTTCATCGATCAGCAGGTGTACTGGCCAGCAAGTGAGGTTGACTTGCACTCCTTAGTTTGCGACAGGCACATTTCTGCTGCCGACTGGTTTCAAGTATGACGATAACTTGTTCCACTTGTCGCCTGAACGTTACCGTAACTAAATGTTTCACATTTATACAGAAAAAAAATTGTTTTACATTTCTTCAAATCTCCGATGTGAAAAAACGAATCTAAACACACATTGTCACCAAAGAACAAGTCTCGGTAGTGGCTACACAGTCTCCTGCAACCAATTTACTATAAACACTAAAATGTATAGTTTAAAAGGCTATAAAAACGGATCCGATTGCCTCGAGTTTATCGCCAGTTTAGACCTCATGTTTAGATGCGAAGTAAAATGGCTGAAGAAAACCGCGCACGGCTTGGAATTGCAAGTTGATTTTACAAAGATATTGTACACTAGATCGGAAAGTGTAACTGCAAAGTGACCTTCGTCGCATCGGCACGCTAAACACGAATTATGTAGGCACATAATATATTGCTACGGTCTGCCGGAGAGCAAGTTCTCGGAGAATCCTTCAACTGAATGACGGTGATCAAATTTATTAAATAGGACTTCTCATTTTCAAAATGAACGCAACTTGTGCCGCTATTATCGTATCGATACCGTAGGTAGGTATGGTAGGTATCTAGTAACTACGCCCTTACAGATCATTACTTGAATGTTAATATTATAATGACTTACTGTTTCATAATTAGGTTTATTCCATGCTCCAAAGTATGACTATAGTGCTAACTTTGGATGCTACCCGGATTGGCATTCTGTTACATAATTCACACTTTGTAGATCGTAGTGGTGCCCAGGATTGTTGATCTAGAAGCACTATGTCTATGCATTTTTAGTGTCGACGAGAGACGTTTCAGTGAAAGTCTACGATCTATTTTTACTGTTTAATGCTTGTGAGAAGGAGCATGACACTAGTGAATTCTTTCCCGCCTGTAGCTCGCGTTAAAGGCTAATAGGGAGGCGGAATACGAGTGCCATATTGTTTTACTGTGCGAAATTCCTTGCAGTAATTTAATTTATAATTAGAACGTTATATGAGTCATTTTGAGCGCTGTTGGACATAAAACTAAAGATATGTATCTTTTATTTCCTCTAACAAAGACTAAGAAAATAATGTAAAGTACCTAGTGTTCAGTTTTATCTGAGCGCAAGCCTTGGGGTGACGGTGGAGCCGCCTGTCACCCTGGCAGAAGCAGGCCGCAGCGGCGGCGCGCCTCGCGCGGCTTTCTGTTTCCGGGGACGAGTTGTGGATTCTGTGGTCTCCACACCCGAGGAGAGGGCCAGATCGAGAGAGATGGCCCTGGGTCGGCCGGGGTGCGAGGGATATGCCTGTTAACCTCACCTTCGGCAACCAAAAACAGTTTGTTGTAAAGGCTTAAGATAAAATCGCAATAATAAGCGGTTTGTGTAATTATAACCACTCTATCAACGACTCTGGTGAAGGTTTCCAGGGGAAGAATAATAGTTCAGTACTATGATATATTTTATTACCTTTCAAAAGAAATAATTATGTTAGTTCTTCCCCTGTATGTTACGTAACGCCAATTACTATGGTGTTATAGATATTGCGACCTATTCAATGAAAGAACATTTTCCCTGTTATTGTAAATGATATAATTATTTAAAGTTGATTGTCACTTATATTTATCTGTCGGTTCCGTAACTCAAGAGGAAAAAATTTGAACCCTTATTGGATCACTTTGTTGTCCGTCTGTCTGTCTGTCAAGACCTTTTTCTCAGGCATGCGTGTAGGTATCAAGTCAAAATTCATACCGTATACTCAAGTCTGTAACGACTTGAAACTGTGCGAAAATCACACTTCTAAGTCAACGCAATCAAAATATATTACAGTTTATGTAGCATACGTGTAAGTTCGTCCCTGAATACAATTGTGTATGGAACCCCTCGGAGTGCGAGCCCCACTCGCACTTGACCGGCTTTTTACCAGTTCCTCTCGCATTAATGTCAGGTCCACTGATTTAATATTATTGTATTTTAAAATCGTTTCGATCTATTACTATTGCTTTAAGTAACAAACCTGTAATGATAGTATTCTGTGAATCAAATTAAATAAAAATACTGCTAAGGTCGCAAATAAAATATACACCTAATATAAATAAAAAGAATAGACAGCCGGTGCATTAAGACACGGCATAAATATTTATTCTGTGATTAAGGTGTAGGTGTACCGGAATTCTTAGTAAATCTACAATAAGAATAAAATGTACGGGCATTAGTTATGCACTTATGCAGGTTGCATTTTTCTACGAAATCATCACTAATTGCTCCAGTTAAAGTGTTATAGTGAATTAAAGCACAAGGCACGACCACAAATCACTTAATCGTTTGTTGATTGATGTGAATGAGCTAAAAGGCGCGTCGCTAATAACGGCGCTAGTCGCAATTGCTGTTTGAGAGCTTGTATTTGCATAGCTAAGAGATCCTTATTATGTTTTATTGTTTTGATTTGATGTTCCATACAGTCGGCTGCGTATACTTTTGATTGTTATTTTACTAGCTTAATACTCAGACTTTCCTCAGATCGGTGCAATATACCTAGTAAAAGAAAGAAAGAGAGGTGATCATATTTGGGAGAGGATTTTCTTTGCCCAGTACATATAATCATATAATCACGCTTTTATTTCCGGAGGATTAGGCAGAGGTTGAATGAAACACCCACATTTCACCAATAATAGAATTCGGTGCCACGTAATAGGGGGCGAGCCTAGTCTTCCGGGCACTATTGTTGACTCGAGCCATGCATCTGAGGCTGTATATATCTGTCAGATGTTAAACAGCCCTATCCGTTAGTCGCCTTGTACTACGCCACATGGGAAGAGATGGGGTGGCCCAAATTCTACTCTGCCGGGAACCATGCGATCTAGTAGTAGGACAAGATAGGCAAAATAATTTAAAAATACTGCTTTTATACTTTGTCGCAACTAAGTATTTATTATTACGATAAAATACGAACAAAAAAGCATGGATTTTTATATATATATTTTTTTTTATGCTTTATTTTTGAGGACTTCATCACCAAGGCATTCGGGTCCCAAGCTCTTCTTCTAGCTGGCCTCTATCTGCTGATTAAAGGACAAGAGTCTGGCGCAGATTTTCTTCTCATGGTTTGGAGGTTAGACGCTGTCACGCTCGCCATAAACCAAATCAAAACTGAAAGTTGGCAGGAGAACGGTGTAGTCTATTTAGAGCACCCGTCTAAATAGCACCTCAGCGAATAGCACCTAGACTTGACGAAGACGAGCATCTATCAACATTTTTGATAGGTGCTTTTCGGATACAATTTTTTTTACAATCTTGTCCACGAAGGCACATATGAGACTCCAAAGACCAAACTTTTAGATGCACCTGAGATTTTTTTTAAACCACTTAGTTGGCATACAAGCACACGGCCCACCTGATGGGAAGTAATTATCGAGACCTATGGACGTGAGCAAAACCAGGGGCGTTACACTCTCGCTGCCGACCTTGAAGAGACCTTGTAATGCTTCTCTTGAAGAACCCCATATTGTGGGCGCTTGGGAAAACCGCAACAGGGAGTTCATTCCACAGCTTGAGTGTGTGGGGGATGAAGCTTCTTTCATACCTGCTAGATGATGATTATAATGACTATTGTCTTATCTATCTAACTGTACTTTTTAAGCAATTGCTGTTTGGATGCTATAGTAAGCAATTATGAAGAACAATCGTTTTGAACTGTCAGAGTTTAGGAGGTAATGGTGGTCGCTCATTGTTCACTACGATGCAATTATAAAGATCAACCTACAACCTACCCACAGTATTAGACCCCTAACCTACAGTATTAGATTCTGCATAATATCCTGTACTCGTAGTCGCTTCACAGAATATGGTGAAGATCGGTCAAACCCCCAGTTAGACTGATAAAAGCGGATCCCGGACTCCGAGGATCCGAGGTGAAGGTTTCGGATGCGATTGGGATCATGCAGAATTAGATTTTTTTTATACTACTTAGGTGGCATTCAAGCAGACGGCCCACCTGATGGAAATTGGTTACCGTGGCCTGTGGACGTTTGTAGAGTCACAGTCGCGCTGCCAACCCTGTAAGTACAGAGTTTCTGTGCTGTCAGTGTAGAAGACAAAGCAGGACAAGCCTTTAGTCTTCCCACTGACAGCATAAATTCTCCAGTGAGCTCTGGCTACCCTACTCACAGCTGATTTAATAAATAACTTTGTTATCCATTCATATTGGCTGGGGTGTGAGGTATATGCCACCGGCAACTTCACCTCCGGCAATCTACGACCCTCAGATAGCGTGTGTTTTAGTCGGTTCCAGTCCGACTTAACCTCTCCCACCGACTTTGGCGGGTTCGGTTCCGTGGGGATTTTTGCACGTGACATTTACTGCTACATGGGTCTCACTCTCTCCATGTAGCACTTCCATATGTAATCACCAGTTTATGCAATAGGTATATTTTTATTTTATTTTATTTATTGGGAACAAAAAACGGTTACATGTTACAGTTTAGAAAAAAAAACATATAGATAATAGAATTTTGTAAACACATAACCCACAACATTGTTACTAAAGGATAATTTGTACTGACTTCCGGTAACTATTTATTATACCACTACTTCCGATACCACTACTGTGATACGGTGTACTGGATTCATCGTATTTTTTAAAGATCTATTATATGAAAGTGAAGAAAGAAAGAAAGTAAAATAGAAATTTCAATTCGAAAGATATTGCGGCAACGCGACCTAGTATCTTTTAATAATAAATAAATAAGTAAAATTATCGAAATTCTAAATAAGTTATTATTTTTGGTCATAACGCATTCGACTTCTTTTTTTAATACTACCCTACTAAGCTGTGGTAAATGTTGTAGGGAACACATTTATAACATTACGTAGGTATGTATGCTAATCTAAGTAAATATTATATTGTGTTTCTGTTTGTTTACCCAAATAAAGAAGAAGAAAAAAGAAAGTCGTACAGAAATAATATTTTATTTTATTTTATTTGGAAAACAAACAGTATCTTAAAACTGAATAACAACTGCTTATGAAACTATAAACCATTGAAACGTTTTCGCATGTGTGTATTTAGTGCTTGTAGTAGTCGTTTTTTTTTTATATTCTTAATACAGTCATAGAACAGAGTCAAACCATCTCTTAGAAATAAAGCGACTATAGGAGGATGGGTTCGTGTTAAAAAGATCCAATTCTGAATGGATTCCCAATTCATTTGCAGAGTCAGCTGCTCTTACAAGAAATGAACCCTTTCGGTAATTAGTGGTACCTCGAGGGACGTGAAGCGGATATTGTGCTCTAACGAACCTAGTGGGCACTCTCAATTGTAGTCTCTCAAGTAGGTAAGGAGAATCTATCCTGCTCTGTGCAATCTTCACCAAGCAAGTGATATCTGCGCTTGCCCGTCTTTCATGAAGTGGTAGTAAGTGTTGCCTTTTACATCTCTTTTCGTAGCTATCGTCATAAATCTTGCACTTAAATTGTAGATACCGAACAAACTTTCTTTGCACTGATTCTAGTCTTTCTATGTAAACATCGTACTGTGGATTCCAGACTTGTGAGCAATAGTCAAGGATACTGCGGACGTATGAGCAATATAGTATTTTAGCCGGTTTTACACTTGTGAACTGAGAGCACGACCTTATCACGAAACCTAACATTCTATTTGCTCTAGTGGCAATGTTATCGATATGACTCTCATACGTTAGTTTTGAATCGTGTATTACACCTAGATCACGAATTTCGTTCACTCTTAAGAGTGCAACTCCTTTCAGGGAATAATTAAATCTATGTATGTATGGTTTACGAGAGAAAGTTATAGTATAACATTTGGAAGCATTAATTGCCAAATTATTTTGTGCACAATACTCTTCAAATCTAAGCAGATCCTGCTGCAAATCAAAGCAGTCAATGTCATTTTTAATTTGTTTGAATATTTTCATGTCATCAGCATACATTAAGAACTGCGAGTGCAGAAAGCAGGTGCTGATGTCATTTATAAATATATTAAACAGCAGAGGCCCCAGTAATGAACCTTGTGGGACGCCAGATGGCACGGTATGCCATGTTGACACAGACCCGTTCACTGCAACTGCCTGGGACCTATTCTCTATGTATGAGCAAAACCACCGAAACAAATTCCCGTGGATGCCGGCACGTAGTAACTTTTGAAAAAGTATCGTGTGATCTATACGATCAAATGCTTTGCTGTAATCAGTAAATATAGAATCGACTTGCCCACCACCCATCATATGTGATGTAGTGAAGTCCACAAAAGACAATAGATTAGTTGTGGTTGATCTATTTTGGATGAAACCATGTTGTTCAGCAATGAAAACGCTCTTTAAAGTATTGTATACCTGTGTGTGTACAATTCGCTCCAGTAGTTTCGCAAAAATGCACAATTTTGATATTGGACGGTAGTTTTTTGCATCTCCCTTATCACCACTCTTATGAACGGGGGTAACATATGCAGACTTCCATATATTGGGTACAGTACTTTCCTTAATTGAACGCTGGTACAGAATGGCAAGCGGCTCAGTCAACTGCTTTGCGTAATTAACGATAAAGATGGGTGAAATGTGGTCTGGACCAGCGCCCTTGGTGAGATTTACCGATTCCAACAGCTTATGTACGGCATCGGGGAGAATTTCAATGTCACCCATTGTTTGGGCATCGAGCTGTGCTTCGTAATTGTGACGTGTACTATGTGTCTGAGTGGATGACGAAAGGAATGTCGATTGGAAATATGAGGCAAAAATGTTACAAATTCCTTCGTTTGAATCAGCTGACATACCCTCATAACAAAGGGTGGAAGGGAGTACATTCGAACCCTTTTTATTTAATTTAATAAATTGCCAAAATGATTTCGGGTTCTTAATTATAGACGCCTCCATTCCCGTGATGAACGTACGATAACATTCCTCCTCAACTCGCTTTGCTCTTTTCCGAAGTAAACTAAAGGTCATATAATCACTTGTGTTACCGTATGTATGATATTTCCTCAAGAACTTATGTTTTTCCTTAAGAATCTTTTTTAAACTAGGAGTGTACCATGGCGGGAATGACGAGGGGGAAACAGTCTTCTGGGGTATATATTTATCTCTTAATTCATATAAGATGTTATAAAAATTCTCTAAAGCGATTTCTATCGTATTATTAGTAATATGATCCTTCCATATTATGTTTTCTAAGGAGGATTTAATTAAATCATAGTTTCCTGCTTCGTAAAAATATTTAATTCTAGGGGTTGGTTTAGGAGGGTTAGAACAAGGACAACTGTAGATAATGTTCAGGGATTTATGGTGCTTATCTTCGCGAACTAAAGGACTATCTGATACGTTGACTGATAAGTTGGTGTTGCAAAGGATTAAGTCTAAGTATCTTTTGTTTACATTAGGGTACGAATTAAATTGATTTAAATTGCATTCCGAGAGGGTGTCGAAAAAGTATACTTGGGTCTGCCCTGATATACCTGACGGCCGCAAAAAATCATCTTGATAACTCCAGCCAACATTTGATAAATTAAAGTCGCCCATTATTATAAATGTATCATTGGGACACAGGTTGATGATTGATGACAGTTTGCTAGTAAAATTTCTAAGCTGGGCGTCGAAGGAGTTACCGCTTCCTTCGTCACAAAGGTAAATAGTACACAAATGTATTTTGGAAGAGGTAGTATTTTTCTTTTTAATAGTTACCGTGACCCAAATGTCCTCGGCCGTGGAGTACCATTCCGGCCGGCACACAGATGTATACTCCCGACGTACTGCTATTAGTACCCCGCCACCTAAGATTTGACCAGTCCTTTCGTAATCTCTGTCACGGCGCCGGACAATATATCTTCCATCAAAAAGTTCACTATCCCCAATACTAGCCAGTAACCAGCTTTCAGTTATTGAGATAACGTCATATGAACTCAAATGCAAGTTACGTTTGAATGTATGCGTTTTTGTACGCAGCCCTCTTGTATTCTGGTAGTATAAACTAAGATAAGCCATCATTAAATGACATTATATAAATCCAACTAGGAAACAATATTGTAGTCTTTACTAAATAGCATAACCGTTTAGGAGGGTGGAAGCGTAATTTATGGAACACAGTACGACGCTCACGCGATTTTATATCAGTATAAGATAAGTGCACCGAGTAGAAATATTGAGGATTAAAACAACAGTTACCACTACTATGCATAGATTGACCATTCGGTATACAACTACATAATACACTCAATCGCAGCATTACAGTTACCATTAAACTCGCATAATACACAGAATAACTATTGTCTACACAGGAACTATAGGTAAGAATTAGGTTAAAAGGATATACTTTTCTTTTATACACACATTCACAAATTATTATCATCACAAAGTTATATCCAATTACTATTACACTCGAGCAATATGTAGAACGATTTATATAGGAACTATTACCACATATGTTATTATAGGTCATAATTAGGTTAAGAGAATAATCTTTACGCATATATATATATATGCGCAACCACAATACGGCACGTAACTTAACTTAACCACTTGTTGCGTTAAAATTCCCATCATATATTAATTTTTGATAAATCTTTTTCGCAACTTATAAAAAATGTTGGTGATGTATCGGATTTCTTTGCCATAATCTTACTATGTTTTACCCAAACATACTTGAAATTTTTATCTTTGGCTAAAGCTTTTGCTTTGCTCAGTAGTAATTTATTTGACGCGGTCAGGTGGTCGTTGACATAAAAATTCTTGGATGTCGAGTATCCAAGATGTGATAAATTAAGTAGTTTAGTTTTACGTGCTGATGCAATGAACTCTTCCTTAATGTAACGGCAATTGAATGCAACAACTATTGCCTTCTCAGCTTTAGGTGTTCTGGTGGGAATACGAGCAACATAGTTTATGTCTTCTTTTTGAACTGGTAAATCCGATAATCCCCCCACCTTCTGGACAATGTCATAGAGGTTTTCGTTTTTCTTCTCAGGAATGCCTCGGATCTCTACGTTATTGGCTCTGGCCCATTGGTCTCTTTTATGCATTTCGAGGGTAAGTCTCTCAATCTCGTTCTTCAGCAGTGGAACCTCTCTTACCTTTGACTCCACTTGTACAATTCTGGTTTCTAAACGTTTCACTTTGTCGGTGAAGGTGCCAATGAGGTTGTGTGCCATTTCAATAGAGTCCTTCAGCCCGTTTAGTTCTTCCTTAATAAATTTCATGTCCGCAACCAAGGTTGGTAACGAGGTCAACTGGAAGGCGATACTCTGAAGCTGGTCTTGCATCTTATCCAGCTGACTCGGCTGAGAGGTTACAACAGGAGATGGTGATGAGGTGGACTTGCATTTAGGACAACGCCAATTATTTTTCCTGTCGCCTAGTTTCCGGTATCCCGACTCGGTCACACCAGCACATTGATAATCGTAATGACGTTTACACGTACTACAGACCGGTCCGTCGGAGTGCTGTGTACCGCAGCTGGCGCAGTTGAACATCGCGTTGAAAGTTTTAGAAACACTGGATTTATACCGATAATTGACAAGCGTGTGCTCGTAAATGCTGCCGATTGGCGAGTGGAAATTAGGTACATAGGTATTGAAATTACTCATTTACAGCTAGAGCATACAATTCCCCCATGTACTCGCCTGTACCATTCACTAGGGATGGAATAATGCGGAGAATAATTTTCTGATACAGTAGCAGCATCCAAAATATATGTAATTTTCTGGGTAATTTGGTTCACGGGTCTACTAATAAATATAGGTGCTTACCTCAATATCTTGACTACCCACACATAATCCTTACATGCTGTATGGTACCGTTAAACGTACAGTGTTCTATCCGTCTGACATTAAAAGTTTCCAATTAAGGGCAATAGATAAAGGCATGTAATCTCTGCGCCCGCGCACCGGTAGCCGTTCTCGTGCCCTATAGGGACGTGCCGCTTGCTCCCTGCTTGTTTACCTCTGCCATTGATGGATAGATAATGCTATGGTTAATTAACTAGTGTTTGTCTATTAAGAGTTAGTTACGGAAGTATTAGAAGTACTAAGATTAGGTGTGTAACCGTAAGTTTGTGGTCGCAATAAGACAGTGTTTAGGTTTACATACCCAGAGGTTAAAAACGGAACCACATTTCAAAATTTCACTGTCCGTTTGTATGTTGGCCACTAGGCTGTACAGACCATTAGATCGGAACTTCAAAACGTCAAAATAAAAAGAAATTGTAAAAGAGTAGTTTAGCAAATGGACCACCGACCACTGGTTCGAAACGCGGCCCCGACCTGAGAAGACTCCGGCAAGAAACTCAGCTGGCATTTTTTTTGTCTATTTACAAACATTTTCTTAGTCTAAATAGGTACAATAATTTACTTGAGTAGCATAGTTGAGCGTACAGCTTATTTCCAAGCTTGTTTATCATCTAAATATTCTTGAATTTAAAAATAGCTTTTCTGACACAATTTACTCTTAATTTAAATTTTAATATTTAGCTTGTTAAAAATGCGTATACAGTTGCCTTGAATGTGCCAATTGAACCGTGATAGCAAGACAATTGTAATTTTTACAGATAATATATATTTGTTGCCACTATAACAACAAACACATATAACGAAGTTTTGCCAAATTCGCAGTTAGGCTGCTAAAACGTACCCCAGACTCCGAGGTGAAAGATTACGACTGGGATTAACGCTAAGATGAAGAAGAATAACAATAATTATAATCAATAAATGGACTAGCCAGATGGACGGACGATCTGAAAAAGGTGGCTAGGACAGACTGGATGCGAAAGGCGGAGGATCGAAGATAATGGCGCACATTGGGAGAGGCCTATGTCCAGCAGTGGACTACGGTGGGCTAATTGATTGATTGATAATTAATAAACAAATAAAAACAATATTCAAGAGGTGCTGAAGTAATTGTAGGTACCTATAGAAAATAGTGCAGAATTCTTCGTGCGCAAGTCTGACTCGCACGTTCTGACGCGAATTTAAGAAAACATACGTAATTAGAGGTAGGCATTAGTAGTATTTGAGTGTTGAAAGTTCATGTAAGATTAACTATGTTGAATACCACTATTCTGAAAAAAAAAAACAACCCTCATCACACAACATACCGACCTCACTGAACCTTAGAGATTATAATGCTAGATAGATTGACTGAAAAACTGATGATAATGCCAAAATAAACGGTAATCAACTTGTATGCATAGTCGTGTGTGCTAGTTAGCTAGATGCACGCCCCGACTCGGCTCGTACCAGACTACGATTTAATTAACGTATTGTGCTCGCCGCTATTAACTTGGCCGTTCTCTTGCATTAAGGGGAAGCCTGTTCTAAAATATTTGCTAAGTTACATTATTGCTATTGTTGTTTTTGCTAAATAGAATTTTGACACTATTGAAGTTGCAAAATTGTCTTATGTTAATGTACAACAATATTTGTATTTTTAAGATTTATTGATGCTTACTTATGTACTCAGACATAGCCACCAGTACCTACATAGGCATATGTACCTACGTAGGTCGTACGACTCCACTGTTCGTTTGTCTTTGCATGTTTGCGTGTACGTCAAATATTTTCCCAATAGCAAAAACGAATAACCATGTAAGTCGTAACATTATGTAAATAAACAAGATTAATTGACAAATCTAGGTTGCAATGATATTATTATTGAACTTTTTTCAAGCGTTTTGTCAGTCAACAGTAGTGTAGTTCCGGTTGCATCAAAACTTGCTGTATAGAACTTAGAAAACAATCTCCTTCTCTTGCTTTATGGGTTTTGTGGGATCAACTTCTGTCTGACCGACCAATTTCAACAAAAAAGACTCTAGCGTAAAGCCATGTCTAGCGGCAAACATCTGAGTTTGGCTTGGGAAAACCTTAAAAGTAACTAAGTACCTAACTACTACAGGTCTTTATTTAAGCTTTGCTAACATAGATACTGTAACTGGCACGATGTAGGTACACCTACATTAAGAAAATATTAAGAATAAAACATGAAAATACTATCTACCTGCCGATGCCGGGTTCGACTATGGGTCGATGCAACATTTCTGTCCCCTCTATTCATTCATTTCATTCCTCTTCACGCATTCCATTCATCTTTTCTGCAAATATAAACCAGTACAACCATGGTCGCACTCAAACAGCTTTTTAAGATCACAAAATATTTTTTGCCAAAAAGAACTTACCCTTAACAGAAGACCCTCGGATAAGGGATTATGCACCATTATTATGCAGCGCTCTAAGGTTTCGGGAACTCAAGCTCTCGTCAATTAAGGTATCGGTACAGCCCATCTTCCGTCCATTGAGGCTAACGCTGGCATGTTCTAAACCTAGAAGGCACAATGGCTTAGAATAATGAGACAACTGGTAAACTTTACCTAAATGGTTTTCGGTAGATGAAAAGCTACAATTTAACTTAATAGGTTTTAGAATAGGAAGTATAATTGGGATTGAAGTGTTGCTTTATATGGTGAATTAGGTTACGGATATGTTATGGAATGGTACGTTATTATTTTAACCCGAAAAGCACTGCGCTAGCAAAAACTGGCTTCAACTCTATATGGTTGTGATTTTAATATGCAGTCAAGCTGCAGTTTACAAAGTTTCTTTGCACGTGTAGTACCTAATAGGACGCATAGTTATTTTCTATCAACTGGGACATACATTTAGTGACGGCTTCTTCCCATTCGGTTAGGCAAAGACGACATCTTTCGCTTCTTCTACTTTGGTTACTCTTGACTTGGCCTTTCCTTTAAACATTCTCGATCTGGTCGTCATATAGACACACAAATAAATCTTTCATGGAAATCAGTTACATAGACGTTTAAAAATCTTCAAGGATACCAGTTACCTACGTGGACGTATAAAAAAGCTTTCAAGGAAAGATTTCCAAACTCCGGTTTCCTTGGCTGCCGAAGCCATATGTACGCTTAAGTCGACTTTTACCGGGTTTCTCATTCACCATCGAGAGGGCAGATTGCTCTATGGCCTAGTGCGTCAACCAGCAAGTGTGCCAACTTTTTGTGAACTTAGATGGATCCTAAAAATTTTAGTGGGACCCACACTCGAAAAAAAAAGCTAGTTGATATCAGAGGTAGCAGTAAAAATCGAAATCAAAATAATACTGAATTAGTTTTAATTGATATTCGCATTGGTGATGATGATTATAAAGTTTATTAAGTACTATGATGGTTTTATTACATCTTAATATCATATTTCTACCATATGACTAACTTTATGATTTCTATGGACATGTAAGTATTGCAGTCTAGAATTAATAGAACAGAAAACATTTTCTCTCATTTGACATTTACCGCTTTTACTTAATGTACTATTGAAATGTATGGATTAATGTACTGTCTGTTTATATTTGTACATACATACATACATACATATAATCACGCCTTTATCCCCGGAGGGTTAGACAGAGGTGAATTAACACCCTCATTTCACCAATCGTTGAATTCGATCCCACGTAATAGGTGGTGCGGTCTTCCGGTCACTATTATTAACTCAAGTTAATCTGAGGCTGAGTCTGGGCTGTACATGTATATGAGTATCTGTCTGATGTTAAACAAATTGGTCCAAATTCTACTCTGCCGGGAACCACGCGGTTATATATTATAATTGTATATGGTAAATACACACTAACGCTTTTCTCCCTCTGGGGAGGCAGAAAGTGTTGCCATGTACCATCTTTGTTCATATAAAGCGTGTTATTTCGATTATCGCTTGGAATAATACCACAGAAAAACCCACAAGCGGAATGTAAACTAAAGTGGAGTAGTGAACTTATCAATCCGCCCAAACATTCTAAAATGTAGTATGTAACCTTATTTTAATCACGTTACTACTACAAAATTGCACATTGATGTCAGGTTGTTGAAAGTTGTTGAACTTTAGTTCTGAATACCAAACGTAGTGTGTTGACATTAGAATCGAATTGTCGACAGTCGTGAGCAGTAGCTCTCCACGGGACTCTCTCCATTAAGATATCAAACGGGATGTCGACAAGGCTTGTCCCACGTCTGCCGCAGTTTATAAGCGAAGCCATTACCAATGGAAAATCAATTGAGGTGCGCATCGGTATGCACCAGGGAAAGTAAACCGGCCTGAAATGATTCCAATATAAGATTAGATACTATTATCTGCTGAGGAATGCTTCGCGAAATTCTTGGATCATATTAAAATATACACGCGGAAATAACAGCTACACATTACCTGTTATTTCTGCGTGTAGAAAGGTAAAAGTTTTGAGTAATTTGAAATTAGTTATATCGTATCGTTATTTTATAATTTAATGTATTCTAGAAATTTAGGTCGATTTTCAGCTGCAAAGAGGTCTCCGCATCCGTTAAAAATAGTACCTACATTAATTAAAGTGTGTGACAATAACGTGAACTTTTTACAAAATCGGCGATTTCCGTTCTGAACACACGAATATATTTTCCGAACTGGATCCAGAGGTCTTTGTGTTAATATTGAAATATGTGTGACGGGTGAGTTTTATTTATGACATGCTTAACGAACTTTTGCTAGCAACTCCACCTGCATGGACAACTAAAAGAGTTGTTCTATCTGATGGATCTATCTGATGTACACAATTTTAATACGAAAAATAAAAATAAACTATTTGTACCAAAACTTAGGCTTCACAAGGTGATTCATTTGTAGGCAGCTGCATAAAAATATTTAATAAAATTCCTCAGGACTTGATTAATATGCCAATAAATAAATTTAAAATAGAAGTGAAAAAAACTTTAATGAGTAAAGGTTACTATAAAGTGGATGAGTACCTTAATGATGTTAATGCGTGGTCAACATAAGTCTCTTGCTTGCTCGCACATAATAAATTGTAAACCAAAACAAATTTAAAAAAGAAAAATAATCTAGTTCTAATGTAGTTCGCTGAGTTTCTTGCTGGTATCTTCTCAGTAGAACTATTCTACCGAACCAGCGAAAGAATCATTTTCTAATGGTTTATTTTTACATTATTTAAAATTTTTATACTATTTCTTGACATACATAATTGTAAAATTTTGACGTTCATATGTGCTCTTTATGTGCCTAAACTGAATAAATGAAATTGATTCTGTGATTGTTAAGTTTTCCGGAATTTCAGTCAATTATTTTTTCTGTAAGAACTCTTCTACGAAGTATTAGAAATCTAGTCATTTTCAAATTATGGCGTGACGTTGCACAGGAATATCTAATTTGACGACATTTTAATTTTACTTATGTTTATAAGCATTGAAATTTTCAGTGTCGTAGGAGTGTTTGCTTAGCGTATTATACGGCGTGTTCTCACGAGTTGCGCCTGCGCGCCTGTTTAAACGTTCTGCACAGACGACACGGATTTTAATCGCCACACAACGTCATTGGTGATTTATCGACCGATGTTGGCGAGACGCTTGGATTTTAATGTTTGTACTGCGGGACACGTGAGATATACTGGTTTTTTTGATAACTTTAAAAATTTCGAAATATATTTAACAAATGTTAGGAGAATGAAATCAAAAAGAACTAAAAACCACCTCTGTAGCGGGTTATATCAAAATTTGAACTCAAGCGATGCAGAACCTTTTCAGCTTTTGAAATATACACGAATAGATGAGTCTTTAAAAAAGCCAATCAAATGCGAGCTGGACTCGTGCACCGAGGATTCGGTACAAACTTGAAATGATTATTTTATGGATTTCGGTACACGTTCGAACAGATGCTCATCATCCGGATGCTCATGCGAATGGCGCACGGCTTTTACATATTCGGGTTATAAGTTTCATCAATAATTATAATAATTATTAAAATTTCAAATAACGGATACATGCCTTACGATCGAGAGATACCAGGTTCGAATCCTGGCCATTACACTTTCCGGCAGAGTAGTATTAGGGCCACCCCATCTCTTCCCATGCGGTGTTGTACAAGACGACTAAGGGATAGGGCTGTTTACCATCAGGCAGATATATACAGCCCAGGCTCAGTCCCAGATGCATGGCTCGATTCAACAATAGATGCAACTAACACTTTGGATTTCTTAGCAATAAAATAACTAATAGATCTTTCATGGACCGCGTGGCTTCCGACACAGTAGAATTTGGGCCACCCCATTTCTTCCTATGCGGAGTCGTACAAGGCGACTAAGGGATAGGGCTGTTTAATATCAGACAGATATATACAGCCCAGGCTCAGTCCCAGATGCATGGCTCTAGTCAACAATAGATGCAACTAACACTTTGGATTTCTTAGCAATAAAATAACTAATAGATCTTTCATGGACCGCGTGGCTTCCGACAGAGTAGAATTTGGGCCACCCCATTTCTTCCTATGCGGAGTCGTACAAGGCGACTAAGGGATAGGGCTGTTTAATATCAGACAGATATATACAGTCCAGACAGCCTCATATACATGACTCGAGTGAACAATAGTGCCCGGAATACGGCAATAGGCTCACCCCCTATTACAAGGGACCGAATACAATCATTGGTGAAATGTGGGTGTTAATTCACCTCTGCCTAACCCTCCAGGTATAAAGGCGTGATTATATGTTTGTATGTATGTACACTACCGACGTGAATCCACTACTAGCACAAGCAGTTTAGCTTAGTGTGAGGGGTTAGTGGGGACTATTAATAATTGCAGTTGCTAATTTTCTTTTTCATTATCAAGCCTGCTTCTTGGCAATCTGTTTCAAAAACAACAATCCAATTTGATGTCTGATCTAATCTGGCTCAGGATGCGGTTGCTAATATTCTTATTTAAAAAATAATTGTAAGAGCACATAATGGAACCGGTTGGATTAATTGTATGTCATATCAAACCGTGTTAAGTTCTAGAGGGTTAGAGTCCAAATAGAAATTAAATAAATTATCTTCATAAGTACGGGCTGCAGAAGTGCAGACGTCACAGATTTAAACAGTAAAATGTTGAATGTTATTGAATTGACATTGCTAGTCAGCATTCGCATTTGAATGTTAATAAAACCTGCCATTAGTAGGTCCATGCTTTTCCTTAGTTTTACTGTTAGGTTAAGTTACCTACTTAGGTTTACTGCAGAATTAATGATTTATTCCGCATACATTTATTTAGTTTTGAAGCTGGACCTGTTAAAAAAATTACAATCTCAGTATTTCACTGTTTGAAATATGAAAGACATTCGTTATCTGCCTCGTCAGAGTACTGAGAGCTATGAGTGAATGATTTTATATAAAAATATAAACCTATTACTATTCTGAAAATTGTCTGCATTGATTCACTCGAAATCGTTATACCTAACGCTTATGATGCTTTTTAGGCTTTCGTACCTCAAGAGGAAAAAATCGGATCGATCACTTCGTTGTCCGTCTGTCGGTTTGTCTGTCGCGATCTTTTTCTCAGGGATGAGTGTAGGAATCACGTTGAATTTCATACTACTCAAGTCTGTAACGCCTTGTAACTGTGCGAAAATCAAACGTTTAAAGTCAACGAAATCAAAAAATATTACGGTGTATGTAGCTTCGTCCTTGAAGGAACCTTCGTAGTACGAGTCCGACTCGCACTTGACCGGATTTTTTAAGAATGTGGCGCACTAGATGTTACTGCCCACGGCTCCATCTGCATCCTCGTGAAATACTAATCTCGTATTCCCGTTACTCATAGAGTATTCATTAAGTACCTATTCTCAGGATAATAGTAAACAATGTAATTGTTCTGTGTACATATTTTGGTTATCCTCATATAAGTGGTATATATTATATGCAATAGCATAGCAATAGCTAAATATAATATTAAATATTCCAACAATTTATTAAATGGACTGCCTGATTGCTGCTAGGGATGTCAAGATTTTAGTTTATATATATGTATATATATTATATAATTAAATATATATATACCACCCTGTATAATCAAGTTCCTTGAATTTCAAATGACTTCCCTGATTTAGTTAACGGAAGCCTGCGGGTTATTTGTATTCTTCGAATAAACCACCCTTGGCTAGTTTATTATCACGGAAAAAAATAAATAAAAGCCATATGTCGAGTTGTGGATAAGATTTCTAGAAGATAAGTACAACTTTTTTCAAGACGACAAAAGGTGAAATGCACGGAAATACGTAAACTAATATTAAACTAAACACTACTTAATACCTATTGTTAATGGGAATGGATTGATATTTATTGATTTTTTTTTTTTTTTTTTTATATACGACACGCCAACTTGACCTCACCTCGCCTGATGGTAAGCTAAAGGCAAAGTCTCAGGAAAGAGGGTCACCATTACAGACACTAAGTGCTACAATGGTGGCACTCAGCTTGGCGGCCTCATCAGATGTTTTTTCACGCCCCGCTTAAAGGCCCCGGGACTGTAGGAAGAAGGAAACACGTGTGCTGGTAATGAATTCCAGGTCTTGGTGGTGCGGCAAAGAAAAGAGTCTCCGAACCGCTTGGTTCTTGCTCGTATATTCTGCACAGTGTGAGGGTGACATCTAAGGCCTGCACGTGTTGTCCTATGTAGGAAAGGAGATGGTGGGATTAGTTGGAAGAGCTCGTCAGAACACTCACCGTGGTAGAGACGGTAAAATACAGCCAAGGAAGCAATATCTCTACGCATCTGCAAAGGCTCGAGGGTGTTCGTGACCTCAGGGTTCCCAATAATTCGGACCGCGCGTCGCTGCAACCTGTCGAGAGCATCTAGTAGGTATTTCGCGGAGCCATCCCAGAGATGCGAGCAGTATTCCACGCAGGAGCGAATTTGTGTCTTATAGAGAAGACACCGCTGCTCCGGCGTGAAAAAACGTCTCACTTTGTTTAGGAGTCCGAGTTTCCGCGAGGCTGTTTTGATGATGCTCTCGATGTAATTTCTGTTATTCAGTTTGCAGCGAATATCCATGCCTAGGATATAGAGATTGTCCTGCAGTGGAAGTGGCGTGCTCTGAAGAGTGGGAAGGGGAAGGAAAGAAGATACCTTTGCTGTGAACGCACAAGCCTGCGTCTTCTTGGCATTGAACTCGACCATGTTCTCGGAGCCCCATTGAGAAATGTGATTCAAGATCCGGTCCAGTTCAGTGACAAGAAGCTGTCTTTTTTCCACGATATCAGACTGTTTGGCCGCAGGTTGTCCGTGATAACTCCCGTGTACGGTGCTATCGTCTGCATAGCAATGTATGCTGCCGGTGGACAGCATGTCGTTGATATGCAGAAGAAAGAGAGTGGGAGATAATACAGACCCCTGCGGTACGCCAGCATTTATTTGCAAGAACTCCGAAGCCCGTCCATCACAGAGGACGCGGATACGGCGCTCCTGCAGGAAACTAGCAATCCAGTTGCACAGTCTAGGAGGCAGACCAAAGGCTGGTAGCTTGGAGAGAAGCGATTTGTGCCAGACTCTATCGAAAGCTTTGGCGATATCAAGACTAATTGCCAGTGACTCGCCGTGCTTGTCCATAGCCTCACCCCAAAGATGGGTAACGTATGCTAGAAGATCACCCGTTGACCGTTTCGGCCTGAAGCCATATTGCCGGTCATTAATTAAGGAGTGATCCTCTAGGTGACGCATGAGCTGTTTGTTAATGATGTGCTCGAAGACCTTGCACAGCACTGAGGTGACGGCTATGGGTCGATAGTTGGCTGGCTCTGAGCGATCCCCCTTCTTGGGGATCGGCTGTACATTCGCCTCTTTCCAAGCCGAAGGCACTGTACCCGAGCTGTAGGACAGTCGGTACAGCCGCGTAAGCATCGGAGACAACTCCGCTGCACATTTTTGTAAGACCACCGCTGGAATACCATCCGGGCCACTGGCTTTCCGGACATCGAGCGATTGAAGCACCGCACGAACATCGCATTGCCTGATACGTATTTCAGGCATTACGTGGTCACCATTGGGTAGTGTCGGCGGCTGTATACCGCAATCATCGACTCGGGAATTGGCCGCAAAGAGATTTACTAGCATATTGGCTTTCTCTTGCGGTCCATGGGCCAGGGATCCATCAGGGTAGCGCAGCGGTGGCAGCGAAGGCTGACAGAAGTTGGCCTGCACGGCTTTGGCCAGTCGCCAGTATCCACGGCTGCCCGTGGGATGTGCCACTAGCTCTTGACCAAGCCGCGCAATGCGCAGGGCATCCGCTTTGACGTAAGCCCTCTTGCAGACCTTTGTGGCTCTGTTGTACGCCGCCTTGAAGTGGCTCACATTGGGATCGTGCGTGGCACGCGCCCTTACCCAAGCGCGATACGCGGACTGCTTTTGATCATCAGCCCCCGCACACTCGCGCTCGAACCAAGGGTGCACTCCTCGGGCACCGGTGACATCAGTGTACGGAATATAGTATTCCATACCCAGACCGATCTCACCGGCAACAGCAGTAGCACAATCCGAGGGTTTCTTACCTTCAAAGCAGCGTTCAACCCACGGGATGGACGCAAAATAGTTGCGCAGCCCATCCCAATCTGCTGACGAGTAGTGCCAGAGACGCCGCTTCCCCTGCACGGGTCGTGAAGGCGCTATAATTGGCACCTTGGAGCAGACCAGACAGTGGTCGGAATTGCCTAAAGCGGCTTGTACCGAAACACTGTACAGGTCTGGGTGACTCGTCAGCAGAAGGTCTAGCAGAGAGGGTGCTAGGCCCGACCTTCTTGGTATTCTAGTGACCTCGTCAGGCCATGCGCCAGAGCAAATGCATGGGCGGCTCTTCCCGCATGGTCTGTTTTGGAGGAGCCCAACCAGGTTTCGTGGTGGGCGTTAAAGTCCCCCAAAAATACCACTTCGGCGTTCGGAAACCGTTCCTGCGCATCATCTGCCGCCTGACTCAGATATTCAAAGAGTCGAGTTGTCTCAGCATCTCCTGTATGGGAACGGTAGAGGCACACATAGATCTGACTCGTAGAGCCATGGTCTACGTGTACCCATAGGGTTGAAAAGGATGGGTCCTCAAGGCAGCGCAAACGGCGACAACAAACATCCGCCCTAACAAACACGGCCCTAACACCCCGGCTTTTGCACGGAAATTTTCCTCGATAACATAGCCGGGGTAAAGCAAGTAGGTCGTGTCATCAGGGCGGCCTATTTGTGTCTCCGTGAGAAAGAGCATATCTGGTTTCGCCGTCTCAAGGTGTTGGTGGACGGCGTTGAGGTTCGCATGGAGTCCACAGATGTTAGTGGACTCCACCTCAAATAGCGAGCTTGTGGGAGTCTGTAGAGCCGCTGTGTTGCCCAATACTCTTAAATGCGCTGCCATGATGAAAAGGAGAAAAGGGCGTGAAAAAAAGAGGTGATTGTCGTCGCAGCACCGCGTGACAAAGTGCGGGATATTGGTTTTGTCTATGATTATGAGGCATGGCGTGAGCCGACACGCCGTACGGAAGGGCCCCCGTACCCCCCCGAATATGGTCGCCTGGCCCCCACTTCCGGTCACCAACCGGCACGACGAGCCATACCGGGATTATGCGCGGTCTGGTGAGGCAGCCTTCCAGGGTGGTTAGTCCCAGTTGGGCCTCTGTACTATACCGCGTGCGGCCAGCGGCACCACCGTTTCTACGGGTCTCCCTGACCGGCGCGTCGCCCCGCACCATCCTCACTAGACTACGCCAAGACCCACTGGTCCCACTAGTGCTGCGACCACCATCACCCCTACCCGGCTATGCATTTGCTGATCCCTGAACGCAATCCAACCGAAATTGAATTACTATGAAGGGTTTTTCGCAATATTGCACGGTGGTACCAACCCGGTCGAAATTTGTGACAAATTTGTGCCGTCAAATCTCTACCACCAGTAAAAATATAGATAGATCCTTACATTCTAGATGAAATTTTGTATAGATTTTATAGTCGATATATCACATAATATGTGCTCTGCATTGAAAGCAGTATGAATTAGGGGCCATCAAATTCATTTAAGAAAAAAAAATCACATCATAAACCAACATTCTAATTTTGAAATTCGATTTGCTTGCAACCAACCTGTCATACTATGGACACAGTACGTACACAATCGAATACACAGCCTCCATGCATTGCGATCAAGACGTTTTTAGGCGATCGTCATTACACGTTGTTAGGCCTGCGGGTGTGTTCCTTAATCCATCAAATTACAAGCCGGCCATCATCTTAATATCCCCCGCCCCTCAACCAGGCTTTCAATAAACCAGCACCGCACTGATAGACCGTAATTATAGTACGGCGGATGCAATGTTCGCTTGCAGCGAATTTGTGCTGTAAATCGGCCTCCTCAGTTTGTATTGTGGGATTGTTTAGATCCACCAGATACACACAATGCCTGTTTGTTTTTATTGCACGGTGTGCTTTACAGCCCTTAGGATATTTATATGCACGTTGTTGTCCGGATTTAATATCAAATGCCAGCGTTTTTGACTTGTGGTAAGCCACCAATGATGTCGATGGACTCGCGAGCTGGAAAAAGTGGCAGGTATAGACGGTGAGAGCTGACGTGGAGGATTGGGTGCTAGCTATTTCGCACATTGGGGAGTTAGAGGTCCAACAGTGTGCGATAAGTTAGTTAATTAAATGTTTCGATTCGATTATTACTGTCAAAGAAAACTACTTCCTTAACTCTGTCAGTCTCGCCTGGCCGTACCACACATCAAATAAAACACAAAATATATTGAACAAAGTATAAAGATTTCTAAAATATTTAACAAGCATTATATAGATACTTCAAATGCAACGACCATACAGACGGACCATGGAATTGGTTGTATGGTCGTAGTTCAAAGATCGTTTGTGTGTGTCTGTGTGTCAGGATAGTAACCGCATTTTCTATCGCCATCCGTGCCAGTAGTATTTTTTCTGTTACGTTTGAATTATTTAAATTATAAGTAAAAACATCGTTCGCTGTTGATGTGACCCAAGGTCCTTCAAAATACACTGTACATAGCCACTTAAAGCAAGGGTTATTGTGTTCGAAATCAACAAAAACATGGTCGCACCTGCATTTCAGTGACACTAATTTCCATACAAAGTTAGTACCTATTTAAAATTCTAATGTTAATTATGTATATTGATTCGATATCCTTTCTTTAAAATTAAAAAAAAAAAGTTTACTGTAGAGGAAGTATCCTATAAATATACCACTACCTGACGCCCGCCGCTCCGCTCACGTGTATCGAGTCTCATATCTCCGGTTCTATTTAACCGATTGCAATCACTAAGTGTAAACAATAGGAGGTAGGTCACGGCGATTGCGCCCAATTGAGCAGTCCGACTGGGGAGGTACCTCCACCCTACAGAATACCGCGGTTATAATAACTTCGTGTTGTGTTCCCAGTAGGGTAGCCAGAGCTCACTGAAGAATTTGTGCTGTCAGTGGGATGACTAAAGGTTTATTCTGCTTTGTCCTCTACGCTGACGGCACGGAGACCCTGTGCTTACAGGGTCGACAGCGCGAGTGTGGCTTCTCTGGTGTTACACACGTTCCTAGGCCACGGTAACCACTTTCCATCAGGTGGGCCGTGCGCTTGTCTGCCACCTAAGTGGTATAAAAAAATAACCTATTTATGTCAAAATTTGACCAAAACCGTTCTAATAAATAATACCGTATCAAATAATAGTAGGATTCATCGTGAACAAACATACGGTCTACACCAATTTCAAAATATTTTTGTGATTAGCATCGAAATTAGGTACATTTCGATGCAAAAACCGATTGCTTGAATATCCTATTTTTTTAAATATCCTTAATATACTATAACATAGGTATAGATTAGTATCATTTATATCCAAAATTGAATGTTGCAGCCATTATGAATTCTAATCAGAATAGTATAGTATTTATATGTTAATACGAATTTGATTGATTACTGTCGTTGCAAACGCTAAGCACAAAATAATTATAGGTATTTCTCAAAAGGCGGCGAGCTTCATCTTGACTTAAAACACTGATGTACTTGAGAAATGTTCTGTTCGTAATTGGATTAAGATATATTATGGTCGTGTTAGAAATGTAATCGATTTTATTTATACTCCTTATCTATATTTATGCTGCGCTACTGCTACTGCTGTTTGTGTCATTCATAATTACTCTCAATTACGACTATTTATTAATGGAATGAGATAAAATTATTATGCTTTGTAAACTAAATAATACGCTTTAAGTAAAACATGTGGAACTCATTAAAGCAAACTAAATGAGCCCTTTCGATGCGCTATCCTCACGTATTATATGATACAACTATCATACTGGTCCTAGGGTATCGTTCAAAATAACTGTATTAAACGACATGACTAAATCAATATTTATAAGACCTTGTAATTTGAACTTGCAGATGTCAAATGGCTACTGCAGACCACGCAGGAAACAGAACTCTCCGCTTCTAGTAGGCCTAAAAACTTTACCTATACCTAGTGATATGCGATACCTTAGCAGTTCAATCGTCTCTGAGATTGCGTAACTACAAATTGTTTTAGCGACACATCACCGTTTTTACGGTTATCATATGGCCACTTAGTTATCGTCTTAAGCCCCACAAATCGTCCCTGACTTTCACCGGTAAATGTCCTATGAAATTGCCATCGTGAGTCCCGCTCTGACCATAAAGCAGGCGGGGACGCGACGCGTTTATGATCCAGTAATAATGTGCTAAGACAATGCTATGTATGTTCACGTTGTGGGATGCCTCTATACATTTATTTTACATATTTTAGAACTTTGTCAGTCTATCATTTTGAAAGGTTCTCAAGGTAGACGTTAATTTTGTTTATAAGCCTGAGGCTACGTGAGAGGCATCGTGATGTATGTCGTTAGAAGCAAATGCAAATTTGTAGACTATGCAATTTGTATTTTGCACAAAACTGATAGGTAATACTTACGGCTTTATAAACTTATGTTTCTGTAAAGCTAAGAGAGTTAAGTACCACTTATTATCATAACATCATTATAACATTCACCAAAAGCCTACAATTAAGTACGTTCATCCTTGTCAGAATCTTGTTTTAATATGTCTGTTTTTCTTCCACTTGTATGTGATTAAAGTTTTAATGTTGATGTGTACATATATAAATCTATCTGTCCTACTGACAGACATCACTACTGTTCCAAATAGGAGGGATAATTCAGTCGTTTCAGAAATTGTGGGTAGTATCGCCGTAGGGGTGAACGGTACTCGGCTGCGTGACCGTGCCGCCGGCTTCTTCTAAATTAATACTCGATTGTGTTTCACTGGCCACATTGTCTCGGTGCTGAGGTGGCGTGACAGCCTGTCGTTACTCTGGAACACTTTCTAGTCGTGTTGTACACTGATTTAAGTGGAATTTGTTATACAAATACACCACTATAAATTTGCTATACTGTATTGTATAAACTTTATTTTTCTATGCCTCATAACGCTAAAGTTCACAATTTCCCTTATACAACGTGTATGCAATAATTTCCTATTATCGTTCACCAGCTCCATAGACGTATATTATGCTACTGGGTATCTTATTACTGAATATCTTTTACCAGTAATACCAGTGCTATTTATTAGATTGAGTCGTGAGACCGTGGCGCGCAGTAGCCAAGCCGTTGAATAAAATAAATATATATATAGAAAATGGATATCCCAACTTGGCCTCTCGTCTTCTAACGGTTATAGCTACTGTAGCAATTTTCTCCATATATTTCACATTAGGATTTATTAATAGGTAGAATGAAATTTTAAAGCATTTTGGATAGGAAGAATTGCCGCATCACGCGGAATTTGAATCTACGATCTTTTCCTTACAGGGCTCAGTGGTCAGAGCATTCCCTCTGTAAGGAAAAGATCGCGGGTTCAAATCCTGCCTGAACCAATTAAATCTTTCCTACCATAATCGATATTAATAGGTAGTTAAAATAAATTCATTTGACCTATTTCACAGCTCCATCTTTTATAAATGTTACCGAGAATTTACGATATGGTGTAAAACGTGCCACTTATCTCATTGATACATCAACAAATTAGGGTCTAAAGATACCAATACTCCTGACATACATATTTACATTCATCATTAATAACGTTCTTGTTTATTGGTGGGGCATTGCTAACGATTGATTAAATTGCATACGAACGCAAGCTGCGCGCGCGCATATCCAACCTACTACCATATATTTAATACTTATAGTTTATTGCTCTATTACACAACCATTATTTATGTCTCGATTGCTTTGCTGTAAGCTAACGGAATGTCGTTTTTTCCATGCAATTAATCGCTAAAATGACAAACCTCTATTCAGACTCTAGACACATGGTACTTGACTGGTAAAATATGTTCGTCTAATTTGTTCTAAGGCGGATTATGTTTATAATAACGCGTGCACGCGTCTACACACTACACAAAGTGATACTCAATTTGGTTTATTTGAACGCTATAAAATATAATAAACCATTTTTATATCATTATTTTTTAAATTCGGTGATAAATTTTAGTCTCAACATACACGTAAATAAACAGATGATCTTACGGAACACTTCCACATAAACGGTGCCTAGCCTCTCGTACGCTGTTGACTTATAAAATACTTTATGATGGTAACAAATATTGTCAGTTTTATGTCAGGGATGCGCCTGCGCCGAGTCTCTGTTTCTATAGTTTTAATAGCGCATTTTACGATAGCAATTTAGAGCTGTTTAATTTTAAAAGGATGTAAATTGCCATTGTAGTTTGTCATCAGAATTTATAGAACTATAATTTTATTGAATGAAATTCTCTATACTCGTACTTGAATTTGCTATTCTATACAGGTTGATTTTACATAATTTTCCATAAGTACGGTATTGAACGTTTTCTAGCATTAATTATTAAATTATTTTCTGTTTCATAATAGTGAAATTGCCGTATGTCTTGTGAAGATAGGTTGTTTAATTCATCATGAAAATGAGTTCAAGAAGGTATTTTATAGAATCGGGATCTCGGGATGGGCGCAAGTTGACGTATGGTATTGGTTTTTTTATACCACTTAAGTGGCAAACAAGCACACGGCCCACCTAATGGGAAGTGTTTACCGTGACGTATGGACGTGTGCAACACCTGAGGCGTTACACTCGCGCTGCCGACCCTGAAGGAACCTTTTAGCCCCTCTTTAGGAACCCCATATTGTAGGCACTTGGGTAAACCGCAACAGGGAGTTTATTCCATAGATTGAGTGTGTGTGGAATGAAATTTATTTCGTACTGTGCACATCGTCTCAGGTCGCAATGTGTGAGAATTAGTTCTCTGCCTATGGCGAGCGGTGCGATGATAGAATGTAGTGTGGGCATCATGTCAAACAATTCACCTGAGCATAAACCATTGTATAGGCGGTAGAACACACAAAGCGAAGCAAAGTCCCTCCTGAAGGTGAGAGATTACACATCACCTGCGAGTATGGGATTGTCGACCAGCCTAAATGCCCATCTTTGCACCGAGTCGAAGGGGTCAAGCGGGTATGCAGGCGCTCCAGCAAAAAGGTGCACCATGCATATGATACCAAATGATACCAAAGCAGTAGGTACCATGTGGGGCCGGACCTGTGCCTTATAAAGAAGGAGTCACTGCCCCGCAGTGAAGTACTGCTTCGCCCTGTTAAGCACTCCAAGTTCAGGGACCAGATTCTGCTAATTTATAAGGCGGATAAAATTCTATTTCGATTTCACCTCATACACCCAAAAAATGTCAAAACGGTAGTCTCGTAATAAAATTTTGTGATCGTTTTTTATATTAGATCAAGGCTATTGCGAGAAGTGGTTCCCTTTTCAATGAAATCCTGATCGTTTTTAACATCTATACTAATATTAGGTATATAAAGCTGAACAGTTTGTTTGTTTATTTGAACGTCAGGAACTAGTGGTTCGAATAGAAAAATACTTTTTGCATTGAATTCCTTGTTTATCTGTGTGTTACATGTACATGTTTATGTAATAAACTAGTTGTACCAAAACTTAGGCTTCACAAGGTTGGTGATTCATTTGTAGGCAGCTGCATAAAAATATTTAATAAAATTCCTCAGAACTTGATTAATATGCCAATAAATAAATTTAAAATAGAAGTGAAAAAAACTTTAATGAGTAAAGGTTACTATAAAGTGGATGAGTACCTTAATGATGTTAATGCGTGGTCAACATAAGTCTCTTGCTTGCTCGCACAAAATAAATTGTAAACCAAAACAAATTTAAAAAAGAAAAATAATCTAGTTCTAATGTAGTTCGCTGAGTTTCTTGCTGGTATCTTCTCAGTAGAACTAATCTACCGAACCAGCGAAAGAATCATTTTCCAATGGTTTATTTTTACATTATTTAAAATTTTTATATTATTTCTTGACATACATAATTGTAAAATTTTGACGTTCATATGTGCTCTTTATGTGCCTAAACTGAATAAATGAAATTGATTCTTTGATCCTTTGATTCTTCTATCGACGGAGGATTTAGGCTATTACGCTACTACTTAAGGGAGCGAAGCATGGATCATTAACGTCATCAAATCCGGCAGATTTCCATACATTATTTTGAAGACAAAATAAATTACGAGCTCAAAGGAGTGATATGAGGTTTCAAAATATGCCACAGGCGAAACAGGGCGGTTCAGCTAGTTTATTTAGATTTTGGCAGTCGACTGAATTGAAACTGAATCTTTATAAATCACCAGAATTGGTCTTCAGCATAGTCTGGGAATGCGTCTAACTGAAAACTAGTTACGTATAGAGTAATTTGTCTTCGACGATCGCAAATTTAATGAAGTCGTGTTATTGTTGTAAGATATTTGCATAGAGATTAGTTCGGAGATTGCTTCCTGGGCCAGGGCTTGATATATTGTCGTTCGGATTTTATGCCGCCGCAGGTATGCAGGTATTGGACACTAAATATGCAAATGACTTTATCTTGTAATTATTTGGTTGCAAAGTGATGGTGTCGACTGCGTGATGATTGAGATGTAAGTATGTAACGTTATTGATTAAGATATAGAAAACAATTTCAGGCGGGATTCGAAGCCACGATCTTTCCCTTACAGTGGGAACGTACGTCTGACCCACAGAACCTTCGCCCGAAACCATCGAAATTATTCTATACATAGATAATCAGTCTTATGGCGACGGTTAATTTCTTCTATGTCTTAATCGTTTTTTTCTATATTTTTATTGATTTGAATAGTTAGCATACTAAACGCTTTAAAATTTCATTCAATATCAATATGTAGTTAATTCACATTTTTGTCTTGTAGTAATACATGTTAGTGAGTTGTAGGCGTCTTTTTTTAGGCGTTTTTAACTGATTTCCAAAATGAGGAAGGTTCTCAATTCGTCGGAATCTTTTTACGTATTAAATTATTTTCACCAAATATTCTTTTCTAAATTACAGAAGGTCCAATAGTCGTATTAAAAATCAATAAAGTGTCAATCTAATTTCAATCTCCCAATTTCAAAAACAGTATTTTCGTTCATTGACATCGTAATAGTTTTTGACATTTAAAAGATTGATATTAGATCAAGTCTGAATTTTGTACTTAGTACTAGAAATAACCCTCAGAGTACAGAACAGACAATACAGAATAAACTCTATAATTATAAAATAAAGATAACCCATTCAACTACAACCGCTCTAACACATTTCCTCTCATTTAAAAAAAATAAAAGCACCATGTAAACTTTTTACTCCGTACACAATCATAGCATAGTATTATCATAGAAGAACGATTGTCCCTTCGACTTCAACTGCCTGTGCAACATTCAGTTGCATGGTCGTGACGCACGCCTGCATAATGCGCCCGCGCATCCAAAGACCTATTTTTTGCTGTACCAGGAGTGAATTTTAAATCGAACATGTCTTTATAAGCTAGGTTTCTATTTCTTGCGCCTGCCGTTGCCCCTACTATCATGATGTCTAATGACGGATAATATGATAGAGATACATCTTTATGGGGCCCCATATACACTCCGTATATGGGGCCCAATAAAGATACTTACCTATAGTGATCCATTGTATAGTAATCACCTTAGTTATTGATTTTTTTAACAAATCAACTGATTTTTAGTTTTAAATTTAAATTTCATACAGAGACAAGTGTTACCTAGTAGTTAAATACATAAGATTTTATTCACTGTGCGCCAAAGGTTCGACGTCTACTCGCTCGTTTTTTTACACCCTACTATATCATTACTTCCGTCTTATTAATCCCGAGCTATCTTCTTCTGCGTTTGGACGCCGAGCACTCAACCCTCGGAAAATGCTTAGACAAGAACTTTGTTCATCAAGGTGTATCAGTGTGATTTGTGAAGATTTGGCTTGGCCAGAAGAGATATATGTGGGCTCATACACCGAGCAATACTTCCGCTAATGTTTACGAGCTATCAAGATAATTATCTCGGGTTCGATGTCTGGGTCGAGCAAAGTGTTATAATAATATTCATATCCGTGATCAATGGAAGGAAGTAAGAAAATGTTTCGTTATCATTTAATAGCCGTCACGTTTATCGACTATCTTGTCCAATGACGTATGTCATCTCTTATAGATATATCCAGAGTGTTGTTTTTCAAACAATAGATAAGGACCGATAGTAGGGGTCGAATGTCTAGTTGCATGTAACGGTAGTGGCTAATACAATAATGTATAGCCGCGGCTTTGTTTTAGAAATTGAGTGGTTGTGCAATCGTGACGACTGTGAGCCTCTTTCCGTCTCTGCTTATGCACTCTAGACCTTTGCGTAATATAAACGTGAATAATCTTAGGTTTTGTGGTTAGCTGCAAGTACAACGACCGTATCCTATTTACAGTGTCAAGGAGTAGATATAAAGCAAATAAAGAAGCAACCAATGTGTTTTCTACTAGCAAAGTAACTCTGTCTGTCTGTCACGCTTTGGTTTTTTTTACCTACACATATGTTCCGATACCAAGTAATTACACAAAGTTCCGAGGGTCCATTTTGTTACACTTTATACTTATATAGCTTAAAACTTTCGTCGATAATCGGACTATTCAACACAAAAAGATTGTTATAATTCGAATTAGTAGTTCCTGAGATTAACACGTTCAAACAAATTCATCATACATACATACATAAAATCACGCCTGTTTCCCATAGGGGTAGGCAGAGATCACGGATCTCCAATTGTTACAATCCTGACATATTACTTTCGCTTCATTCACTCTCATAAGGTACATTCTTCATGCATGCTCGTCGGTTTAGGGTACTCCTCACCTGCCCCTTTTCTAAAACTTCCCCGATTTGGTCCAGGTATGTGCGCCTAGGTCTTCCCTTTCCGACGACGCCATCCACACTCGCCTCATACACCTGTTTCGTTAGTCTTCTTTCATTCATTCTCTCAGCATGACCAAACCATCTCAACATTCCTCTCTCAATTCTCATCACTACAAATTCATCAGCTTTGTAATATTAGTATAGAGAGAGTGTATATACATCTATAGGGGCATGAAATAGGGGATAATAGATCATGTTTAATAATATGAACGTCCACGCTTTCAAGCTCTTCAGATCATATTCTAATGGAATTAGGCACAGAATTGCAAGCATAAGGCTCTAGCCTGCTTGGGAAGGGATATAAGAGATTTGCTTACTATAACTATAAGAATTATATTATATTATCTGTGCGACGAGCTATGGAGAGGGCTATGCTCGGTATTTCCTTACGTGATCGCGTCAGAAATGATGATATCCGTAGGAGATCAAAAGTAACCGACGTAGCCCAGCGGATTAGCTCGTTGAAGTGGCAATGGGCGGGACACATAGCGCGCAGAACAGATGGCCGATGGAGCAAAAAAGTTCTGGAATGGCGACCGCGTACGGGCAAACGTAGCGTAGGACGTCCAACGGCCAGGTGGAAGGACGACCTCATGAAGGTCGCCAGGAAGCGCTGGATGCGGGCTGCTTTAGATCGGTCATTCTGGAAGTCTGTGGGAGATTCCTATGTTCAGCAGTGGACTATGTGTGGCTGCACATTATGATCTGTGCCTATAACCGACAGCCACGCGGGTAGTAATAACGAATAGTTAATTAATAAGTCATGTATTCCTCGAAACATGTTTCGTAGATTTTTTTGCCATAATGTATAAACTTTAAAGTGTAACATGGTCAAGCTTGAGGATTATAGTTGAATCATTTGAGAATAATCAAATTGGTTATTAATATATGTATACCTAGTTATTACATTGATCTAAAATGAAATTAAAAATATAAATAAAATGACATTTAATGTCAATTACTCAGTGTCATGACTGCAAAGATAACGTGGTATTAAACGGATATAAATAATCTCGCGTAATTACGAGTATATACATAACACTTAATTTGACAGTACCTATATAATCATTAATAGAGTTATTATTTATGTTACGATTAATATTGCACTAGCATTGTATTTATCTTCAAGAAATTAAACTCTTTAACACTATAATAACATTTATCAATAAGGTAGTCAGTGTGACAAAACACGGTGCGGGTTCAGTCTGTTCAAGTCCGATGTGCCCACCTCATTGTTTTTTCATTGAGTTGGAATAAGGTGGTCATTGCATTCCTAAATTTGCTAAAAGTTAGCTCTCTAACTAGGTCTAGTTTCCTAGGTCGGGGTATATGAGACCCCATCCAGTTCTACGAGGCGAACCCAACTGCATTTGCAAGCCGGGACAACTGCTGATTAGCAGACAGGGCTCTGGCCTAAGCCTTTCACGCTAGTCAATTGGTTGTTTAAGGCCTCTCCATTAATCACGTGAGGCTCAGGGTCCCTCCCCCCTGGTTCGGGAAAAATCACGAAATATTTCAAGGGGGAGGTAAGGGTATAGTGAGATATCACATGTATTAATCGTTTCTAAATTACGCGCAGGAAAAGGAATATCCTGTTTATTTACCAATAAGTTGTACAAAAAAAATACACGTAATTTTGGGGAGGGGATGGGGTAGTCTGAAACCTCATCACGTTTTGCCATGGGGGAGAGTGAGGGTTTAAAATTACCAAGAAAATATCACGTGGTATCGGGAGCTAGGACTTTCTGGTGTTGCACTCGTTCATAGGTCGCAATAACCACTTTCCATCAAGTGCGCCGTGTGCTTGTATGTCGCCTAAATTGTATATAAAGAAAAACGTGATTAATAAACAGCCTCTAAGCGACTCTAAGACCCGTATTCCAGAAGAAGAAAGAAGAGAGGCCTAAATCTCGATTTATAATAGTACTTTTTTTTTACGTGCGCAAAATCCCCACGGATACCCCCCACCGGAGCCGGTGGAAGAAGTTATGTCGGACTCGAACCGACCAAAACGCACGCTGCCTAAGGGTCGTTTTTGGTTGCCGAAGGTGAGGTTGACAGGCATATCCCTCACACCCCGGCCGACCCAGGGCCATCTCTTACGATCTGGCCCTCTTCTCGGGGATTTATAATAGTACTGAGAATAGGTGGTCATTGGCAATCTGTCAATGAAAATCGAAATTCAGGATTGTTCTGGAATACGGGCCTTTGAGGTGTAAAGTTTAAAAATCGAATATTAAATTCAGTATTTAATTTAACCTAAACCACGTGTAGAATTTGAAGAATTTAGTACAAGCGCCTCGACTATAAATTAGTTAATTCTGACACCACAGTATTTGTGTAGTCACGAACTAGTAAACCTCATACCAAAACGTTGCATTATTTCGACAACTGTACTCGTACATGTGCAATAGCCTCAAGCAGAATTAATAATGTAACGCTATAATTGCTGTTTACGTAAAATTTATTCCCTGTTTAAATATCGGAGTATCGGAATATCACAAATGGATATTGTTTATTCCTTGTCTCTGCGCCGTACGTTAGTTTCTTGTCCCGACCCCGCCCGTAGACACACCCCTGTGGTATCTAGTCGGTTATCTGCCAGTGCGATATTATGAACAGTATTAATCTTTTTTACAACGACCTATACTCGCTAGAAGTAACATACCACAAATTGTAATCGCCTATTTTGTTCAAACTACATTACATTAACTTCCTTTGTATCGTTGTTATTTTAATAGATAACTTTTCAAGTCGTATCCAGTAAATAGTTCAGTATTTAGATTTGTGTTCTCTGTTGCTAGAAGAGTCCAATTAATATTAGAGAAATATGTTCTAATTGAATCTCAGTATTATTTGTAATGGGCTAGTGAGAAAATTTGTACCGTAGATTTGTTATTAAGATTACGAATGAGCTATTATTCTTAAGATAAAGTGCTTTTATTGCTTTGCTGTTAGTTATATTATAACTGGATTATTACATATTTTTTGGAGTTTATGTAGACTTCATATACATTTTAGCAGAAAATACTTGTGATTTTAGTTTTATGACTATATTCGTAGTTACTATTATTTATTCAGTGCTTAGTAGATTTAGGTTACTAGGTTATTTAATGGTATTGATAATTACTAGGTAACTTAGCGATAAAATTTGACTAGTAGGTGCAAAATACTTCAGGTGAGAAAACGGAAAGGACTTTTGCTTGCTTGCTTTTAAATTGTGGGTAAAAAAGGGTTGAAAACGGAAATTTGATTCAGAAATAAAAAAAAAAATTTTCTTGAAAATTATAATAACGTTAATAAATTAGTATTCTTTTTAGTAAATAATGAATGTTACAATTTAAGATCGGATTTCACCAGTGAAATTTAACTACTTTACGTTACTTATCACTTCATAAATCTCATATTATCTCGTGAACGAGAGAACCTCGTTTACAAATTCAATTATTTCTGATATTTGGTTCTTTTTTTCTAATTTTATAAATAACGATTTTGATTTATGACTTACCTACATAATTGGGTTTTATCCTATTTTATTATTATTGTAAACTGTACATTTTACAATAATATAATGAATAGTAGTAGTGAAAGTTTCTTATGACAATTAGTTTTAAAGTTTGAATATTAAATTTTACGAGCCGTCCGAAAATGCTCCATATAAAATCGTAGCACGTGGTAACGTCACAGCGTGCTGGCGCGTAGCGAGCGAGTCAACTGTAAAAAAAGAGTACTTTGGCGTGCAAATGTATGGGGTGCAAGAGAATATCGCATTTATTTCAGTCCCCATTGCGTTTACATATGTATGCATAGCAAAATTAATTTCAAATGAGGAATCTAAAAAGTTGTAAAATTTTCTTTATTTCGATTGACTATATTTCGACTTATTTTAGGAATTAAAAATAATGAAAAGTCATAGTTTCAGTTTAGTTAGGCAATATATTAGTATACCAAACATATTTTTAGATAAAAAATTAAGACGTTAAGTAGTATTGGTAAGTATCTGATGACTAAGGACCAATTCAATTAACTGCTATGTTCTTTTATTTTTAAGGTTTTAGTTAGGGCCGCTTGTTGGTTGGTCAAAATTAGTAACTTTAATTCTCTTCCTGTTGCCTGATTGATCTGATATTTGGTATACACCTTCAGTTCGAATGACAATCATTTCAATCAACAAACCCTTTAACTTAAAGAATTATTTATTTACAAAAAGTTAATAAGTTGGTTTGCATACGCGTATACTGAAATAAGAGAGGATCTAGAGATGGATGTCGGCTATTTGTACCGGTCAAACCGACCCACGCAGTGGTTTTATGCCTCGTTCAAACTACTGTCAGTTTAGTGGCAAGACGAATCTCTCTGAGAAACAGATCAAGCTACGCTTTGTTTTTACAATAATTATATTTTTACGTAAAATGACATAACATAAACTCACGCCTATATCCCCGAAGGGGTTTGCAGAGGTGCTAGCACCCACATTTCGCCAGTTTATGTTTAGGTCCCAATGTAAAAGGTGGCGAGCCTATTGCCACTAACCGGGAACTTATAAACCTGCGATAAATATATGTATTTATCGCAGTTAACCATGGCACACACCAGACTGTCATACTGAATTTCGAAGTTCAAAATTGCGATGAACTGTAGCCCTAAAAAACCGAAATGCGACTCATGGTAGTGCGAAAGTGCGCCACATCGATACCCATAATTTCGAATGCTTTCCACTGCGAAGCGCGGTAGTGCGAAAGTATTCCATGTCGATTCACACATTGTCGAATGTATTCCAGCGCGATGCACGTCAGTGCGAAAGTCTAGTAAATGCGAAGGCTTCTACTACTTCTTGCTTTACACAGAAATGTTTGCTGTAAATCGATGTTTGACGAATCGATGTTTTGTGTGAGTGTGGAAAATTATAGATTTCCTGGCAAAGTGGAACAATAAAAAAAATAAGGGTGAATAAAATTTAATGATTAACCAACAAAAAGATACAACATCAAAGTAAGATATATTTAAAGGAAAAGCAACTGGCCCTTGTTATGACTAAAAAAAATACAATTAAATCGAGATATGCTAGACCACTTATAGTTCGTAAAATATAGCTTGATACCTGTGACTTTAGAGACTTCGTTTATAAAGACTGCAACAATAAATTTGTTGTTGGAAAAGTTTTAATTTTTTAAATATTAATAAGACATTTGTATAGAAATCTAGAACACTTTTTTCAAATAGAACTTGTTATCAAGGAGATACTAGTAAAAACAAAGGTAATTTAAAATATTTATTATATTTTATTATTTATATTTTTTTTGTTAGCTTACTTCGTAAACTCTTTTCGCAGCCTTGTAGGGATGTGTAATCGACTGGCCAGCGAATATCGATAAAATAAATGTATGACAATTTCATTAATATAAATTGTATAAATGATTATATCTAATAATTTTTTCATAACAAATTCGTATTTTTTTAGTCTTGCAATACCTACTGCTTTCGCATGCAGCGAACAAGCGGGCGCCATCTTTTTTGAGTGCCCACGCCTTGTATACGCTATCGCTACGTGATTAATATTGTTTTGTCGTTATTACTGTTGCTTTGTTAAGTTTTGTTGTTATTTCTAGTTATTTGTTTTTTTTGCACCACAATGCCGAAAAGAACATAGAATAGCGAAAGTCGCGAGTTTGTGATTCGTTTGCGCGAGTATTTTGACCGCGAGAATCAAAATGGCGGACCGCTACTACCATTGGAGCAAGTGTGCAATAGAGTTGCTGACGCTCTTGGTATCGGACGAGCTACAGTGTCTCGAATTAGCAAAGAAAAGTATGGAAAATCGTCAAAGGAGATGGTGGCCGAAGATGAGGGAGGTAAAATATTATCGACTCCTAATAAAAAAAGGAAGAGAGTTTCGCCAGTCACCGAAATTGACGACTTTGATGCTGCCGCAATTCGAAATCATATATATGCGTATTACGCACGTGGTGAATTTCCCACGTTAAAAAAAATATCCGTTTCGCTTAAAGACGCGGATTTATTTAAAGGAAGTCCACCATCGTTGTCCAAAATATTGAAAAAAATCGGCTTTGCTTATAAAAAAAGCGATAAAAGAAAAATTTTAATGGAGCGAACAGACATTGCTTTGACCCGAATTGATTTTTTGCGCAAAGTCAAAAATATAACAGATTGGCATAAAGTGGTTTTTCTTGATGAAACATGGCTCAACGCAAACCACACTGTTTCAAGATCGTGGACAGACGATAAAGCGGAGTCTACCACCAAGGTGCCCGAAGGCAAAGGACAAAGATTAATAATTACTCATGCGGGGACATCGTCTGGTTTTGTGCCCAATTGTTTACTGGCGTTTAAATCAGTAAAAGCAACAGAATACCATGAAGAAATGGATTTTACAAAATTTAAGGAGTAGTTTCTAACTCTTCTAAATAATTTGAGTGAACCACATTTTATTCTGATGGACAACGCTCCGTATCATTCAGTACAAAAAGATAAGGCGCCTACGACAAGCAATCGTAAAATTGAAATTATTACTTGGCTGCAAAACAAAGGAGTAAAAGCCGACAACAGCATGCTCAAGAAAGAATTGCTAAGATTAGTAAGCATTCATAAGCCCCCCACTCCAAGATATATTATAGACGAAATTGCAAAGGAAATGGGCCACACCGTCATCCGTTTACCACCATATCATTGCCATTACAATGCAATAGAACTAATCTGGGCTCAAGTCAAAGGTTCGTATAATCTAAAATAAACATACATAAAAAGCTTACAAAGAATTCAGTAGGTTTTTTGTTTGATCGGATACCTTTTTTTTCTAGGTTACGCTGCCAGACATAATGTAGCACCGCCTTTCACAGCAAACAAAATGTTGACATTACTACATGAAGCTTGTGTACATGTAAATGCTGATGATTGGAAAAAGGTAGTTGAGAAGACAAAAAATGTGATTCAAAAAGATTGGGAGCGCGATATTCAATTTGACAACATATGCGATCAAGAATTAATTATTAATCTACAGGACTGCTCCAGTGATGAATCAGAATTTGACTTTGAAGTTGATCTCGGCTGTACACCATTTGACAATTAAACTTTTAAATACCTTCAAATTCATCTTTCATTTCCTTTTTTCTTTCTTTCAATATCGTTAAAATGTATTTTTTTAAATAACTCATTCTATATAAATATCGATAAAATACTAAAGACGTCCCATACCTATTACATGTCATTCTGACAAACGTCACAGGTATCAAGCTATATTTTACGAACTATAGATAGTATTTGAAATCCATAGATTCTTTTTGTATCATCGATCTCTTACTTTTTTGTGTGGTTTGAAATACTTCTTTTCTTTTCATTATTTTTGCAGATATCCTCGCTGCTTCAAATGTCGTGTTTTTCTGATCTTTATCTTTTAATTTTTTGTGAATGTTTACTTTTTTTCTATTCAGCAGGCTATTCCAGTGGTTGTGCCAATTTTCAATGGCGTTCTGGGTTGTCTGAATGTTTGCATTAACATAACTGACCTTTTTAGCTGTAATTTACGCGTATTCTTTTTTGGATTTAATTGACATTCGTTTATACGTTCCACGTAATACAATAATAACGTAATATTTAAAAAACCAATCTGTTACTTTACTGGCGTCTTGAGGAATGATTTGGTTACGAACAATTTCAAACGCTTCTGATATTTCAGACGGATTTTAAAAAGCCAACGCTGCCAGGTGTCGCATTTTATGCGCAAATTCACTATTGCTGGTGTACTTTTTTGTCAATCCCTCGCTTTGAATGCGCTTCCAAATATTTTGGGACAAGTGGAAGTAACAGCATTTATGTTGTGCACTAGGGAACACATTTTGACCGGCTCTTTATAGGTACTAATTCAAAATAAAATGAAATAAATAAACTAAATCAGTAATTAGGAATTCAGGCTTCAGTTCATTAAGTAGGTGTCTTTTTGTTGGTTAATCTTTAAATTTTATTCACCCTTATTTTTTTAATTGTTCCACTTTGCCAGTAAATCTATAATTTTACACACTCACACAAAACATCGATTCGTCAAACATCGATTTACAGCAAACATTTCTGTGTAAAGCAAGAAGTAGTAGAAGCCTTCGCATTTACTAGACTTTCGCACTGACGTGCATCGCGCTGGAATACATTCGACAATGTGTGAGTCGACATGGAATACTTTCGCACTACCGTGCTTCGCAGTGGAAAGTATTCGAAATTATGGGTATGGATGTGGCGCACTTTCGCACTACCGTGAGTCGCATTTCGGTTTTTTAGGGCTACAGTTCATCGCAATTTTGAACTTCGAAATTCAGTATGACAGTCCACACACCAATGACTTATCGATGCTTTTCGAAGTTATGTGTGCATAACTTCGAAAAGTCATTGGTGTGTGCCATGGTAAAACCTGGAACGAACCCGAGACCTCGTCTCAGCAGTCCATTACCCATACTACTAGGCTACAGCGGTATATCCTACGTAAAATGATTAAGCAACTGTCTAAAAATAGCTACAAAATTTAAGCTTTATGTTAATTTTATTGTAATAGGCTTTGAGCATTTCAAAACATGAAGCATTTTTTTTTACTACTTTAAATTTTCATTCAATAACATTGTTCATTATCACTTATAATGAACAATGTTATTGAATGAAAATTTAAAGCATTTAGTACGCTAACTATTCAAATCAATTCAGATACGAAAAAGTTTGAATCAAATATTTAGGAAGATTTCAGGGGAGTGGTCAGAGCATTCCCCCTGTGAGGGAAAGATCGCGGGTTCGAATCTCGCCTGAACTGAATAAATCTTTTTCTTATGTTAATCGATTTGAATGTAAACGTAAGTAGGCAATTAGTACTAATTTAACCACAGAATTCATAATAGTAATCACACAATATCGTTTTATATAAAATGTACCTACCTACTTAAATATCATAAAAAGCATGAACATAGAGGTTTAGTATAGAATTTCCAATACGTTTAGATGGCTTTTAGTACCAAATCATTCTTAGATCATAAGATTAATTACCGATAATCAAATTTTATTTCACTTTGCGCGTGCCATTAATTTGAGCATTTTAACAAGAAGATTACCGAGAGATACCATTAATCTTGACATATAACATATTTTATAGCGATGAAACTATTGATTAAATACAAAATATATACAGTTTAGTGACAAATATTATATTACTTTAAACGACAGCGTTATAAATTAATTCTTAGAAGTACAGTGTCAACGCAGCATGATTCTGAAGTTTTGCAATAATTAAGTAAAACATCTACACCCAAATAGTTTAAAACTAACTGTTGCCTGCGGCTCCGTCCGCGTAGGTGTCAGTTATTATTACTATTGATCTTTGTCAAAACTTAAATTATCAAATTTTCAACCATATTTAACCATAGACAAAATTTAGCTGTTATTCTCGTTTTGTTACTCCTAGTCAGATGCGTTTTTGTTATATCATGTTTTATAGTGTCTGAATGTCACGTCACACGAGAACGCGGTCGAACGGGATGAAGGTCCTATGTATTCTATGTCCGTTTCCTGGTTCTAAGCTACATCCTCACCAATTTTCAGCAAATTCGGTACAGCCGTTCTTGAGTTATAACTTATAAGTGGTGTAACTAACACGAATTTCTTTTAAGTATTTATATATGTAATTACCGATTTTGTTAGTATTCATAATTCTTTTGTTTTTTACAGTTTTATAAAGAAGTGATTGGGAGATCAGACGTTTATAGGGCTCCTGGTTTCTTTATAGGGCTTGGCTTGGTTTTATCCGAGTCCTCGTACTTCAGAGCTTGAGGTCCGTTTACTCCTTCTCATTTTTTATTATTCTAATAGCTGTATAGGCTTTTATGAGAGAAATTGGCGTCTGAGCGCCGAATCTCGTGAGATGACACTGCGCCAGTCTCATCTATTAATCAGCAGGTCTAGGCACCGGCTTGTAAGTGAAGTTGGCTTGGCCCGGAAGGTTTTGCAGCCCCATATACCCAACGTAAGCGGCTTAATATGGCAAAGGTACCAATATTCTAAAAATATTCTACAACACTCTACACAACGCTATCTAGACTCATAGGAAGCATAGCTTCACTAGCTTGTGTTATAGAATCTATATTTATATGCAGATAAACATACTCAGATACTTTTTTTTTGCAAATACATTCATATTATAAATCGGCTGGTTCCCGTCAGAGTAGAATTTAGAAATCCCCATCTCTTCCCATGCGGTGTCGTAGAAGGCGACTAAGGGATAGGGCTGTTTAACATCAGACAGATTTATACAGCCCATAATCGGCCTCAGATGCATGGCTTGAGTCAACGTGGGACCGAATTCAATGATTGGTGAAATGTGGGTTTTAGGCGTGATTATATGTACCTATATATGTAAACACACAGACTAATGCAAATAAAATTCTTCATGCACACAATATGTCAATATTTATATTATATAGATATATCTTTCAAATTATAAGTAACTTATAAACAACTTCATTCAAGTTAGCTTATCTAATCAAATATGTTAAGAGATAGCCAAATCTAACAAGATTGAAAAGCCGATTAATAACTTATCTGTTCTAAGGAAATTTTGGAAATTACTAACTCTAAATGGATGGACTTAAAGATAAGTACTTTATAAATAATTATGATGCCTTCGTAAACTTGGATTTGTTATAGTTATTAATGAGTTAACCGATTGCCCTAGTTAATCGGCTTATGAACTGGACGAAACTTATTGGATTTTGGAAATAAACTTGGGTAAATGGAGAGTGATGGACCAATAGAAGACTAATAGGTTGTTACAAACGAGTAATGATTTCCAGTCCAACTTGGCTCACTCTTACTGATTTTGATTGATTTTAACCATGCCTTAAGCTCGGGCTAGTCGGCCTTATTATAAAGTCGCTTGTGAACAGACAATGACTCTTTTTTAAGAATATACCAATTCTTCTCTAACCCCTCTAATTAAGCTAAATTGCTTGTGCTAGGAGTGGCTTTACATCGGTAGTGTAATGGCCAGGATTCGAACCCGTGTCCTTAAACCCTTAACCCTTAAAAACCGCTCCCTTAAACACTTGACTGAATATAAAAATCAATTGAAAAAAAAAAACTTTCAGGTGCAGAAAACATTGAGGATACTGAAAAATTGATAACAGGTGGTAACCATTAATGTTTTTTTTATATACAACTTAGGTGGCAGTCAAGCACACGGCCCACCTGATGGAAAATGGTTACCGTGGCCTATGAACGTGTGTAACACCAGTGGAGTCACATCCGTGCTGCCGACCCTGTAAGAACAGAGATGTTAATTCGATTTATGATTTGTAAATAAATCAAATATGTTACCTACAGCTTGCTATTGCTGGCGCAGTCGGGTAAAAATAAGCTCTCTTTTTTTTTTCCACTGAATTGTAGAAACACATGGTATTAGGTACGAGGTGTTTTATTAATATATGTTTGTATGCTTTCTGGGCTCAGTTTGAGTCTAGATTGTGCTTTATATAAAATACTCTAGAATAGGTATTTATTTATTGGTTAAATTTGGCAACGTTTTCTTTTATCAATGTTAAACTATTCGCAATTTTTTTTTAGATAATGATGATGGTTACTGTGGTTAGCTATCAATGTTTATATCACTTCCTTCAGTGGGCCACCACTTCCTAGATTATCATATTCTATGTCGTTTATCATTAATTCCATGAGAAATTTACAAAAAATAAAAATTACGAGTTTAATATTTCTGGAAAATTATAAATTTAGTAGGTATATGGGAACAAAATGTAGGCCTTATTGCCCGAGGCAATTTGTTACAGAGAAACGTGGAATGGGGACTGGAAGTAATTGATATTTGATAGGTCTTCTTCCTCCGAGCGCCAATCCCGGTAGCATCCAACGGGCGGACCCCGCTCCTCCTTTCCAGAATTTGGTTCAGTTTGATTTTCACGGAATCGGATGCTGTGTAATCTTCCATCCCCGATAGTAATGCCTGTGCCGGAACTATCAATCAGCTGGTGTGTATTGTGTGTAAGAACAAACAGAAATTCTAATTTCGATGCTTGCGTGTATTTATCGCAGGTTTATAAGTGCCCGGTTAATGGCAATAGGCTCGCCACCTATTACATTGCAACCTAAACATAAACTGGCGAAATGTGGGTGCTAGCACCTCTGCCTACCCCTTCGGGGATATAGGCGTGAGTTTATGAGATGAGATAAGAAATTCTAAAATTGAATGAGACAATGAATATGTAGGTATACCTATTATTGTAGAATAAGCCTTTTAGTTATATCAACGCTACGCCCATGTTTAATAAAGTAGTTTTATTGCACGGGCCATAATACATTTTCTACGCTACTTAATTGGAACCTTAAACTATAAATTCTCAATACCTCAATAGATAAATCGTGACATACCCATATATTGCAACGTTTAGTGCTTAGTGTTATTAGATAAAAAGATGCCTGCGCAAAACGCGAGAGACGGCGGCCATTCAAGCCCAAACAATTATGAGAGACATTATAATTGTGTACAATATTAATTGGGTTTTATTCCGAAAGTATCCTTATTACAATGATTACAATCTAGTTAAGTTTAATTCAACAGACGGTTATTATTAAGCTTGACCAACCATAACGTATCTACGCGTGTTCGTATCAACCGATACATTTAAGTTGGTTTAGCCTTACATCATTTTTATCTTCTACGTCAACCAATTAAAATCGACTGTCTTCTCACGTTACGACTGCGTTTGAAACTCGTTGTCAAGTAGAATAATGCACCAGGCGTAAGCTATTCGAGACGATTATTCATTCAATGCATTATAAATGTGTTCGTTACGCTAATCTGCCTGTTTCTACTGAAACTTAGACCGTGACCACGGTCCGGGCGGTCCGCGACAACTAATCGGTTTAACTAATGGTCATTAATTAAGGACCGTCGGATTACTGGACAGTGCCTGCCGCCATGAACAATATTTTGTCAACTACCCGCATCACTTATCTCAGTTTTGTTGCTCGTAATGGATCATAATTTTGTAATTAGTCGTAATTTCTCAGTAGAATTAATTTTTATATAATTGTGAATATTCTATTCAGACACATACAGTTCTATTTGGATGTGAAGTATCCATTTAATCAGTAGTTAAATAACCTAGCTTATGTTATGGGTTATACAATGTGGATAAACATACTTTCTTCTATTTTTTGCTGTACATAAATACCCAGACTAATGCATATATGTATAAATATTTCCAATATTGAACCTGTTTCCTCTAACTTAGCAGACGGACGCCTTTCCGCTACTAGAGATTGTCAAATAGTTTTTAACCAAAATACAAAACCACTAAAGCTATTTATCTGAAGGTATCTTCTATGAATACCCAAATGACGTCTTGCATTTTCGTATTAAGCCAAAGATTCCGGCCACGTCGACTTTCCGTTCAGATAGATTGTAGCTATTTGTTTCAGCTGATTGGGCCGTTCAAGGGATGTATCTTCCATGATTGTTTTCCGCGAACCCTTCTTTAGGTACGAGGAATAAATGAAAACTCACGATGGCCGTAGCTGATAGCCTATCACACGCTTGATAGATACTTTCAATATTTTATAACGTAACAAATGCGTATGTTATAAGCAGAATATTATAGCTATACTTATTTAAGCACACTATTTCCAACAATCATTAATTAAACTAGACAGAGGTTCAGCATCTCATGTTAAGAATAAACAACACGGGTAATATTTTAAACAGTTTTTGCAATATTTTTCCCTCGGCTGAATAATTTGTTTTCCAAAGTCTAGGATTTATTTTACAAGCAACTTTATCTCATCCCTTCAAAGTGACTAACATCCCGCATACGATGTGTTCTTATTAATGGTTAGCTGGCGCCTTATTCATATTTTACACGAGCAAACAGATTGTGTGTAATAATTGGACATGCGTCAAGCGTGTCACGGTAATGTGGTCATAAGTTAGCCGGTGGCCCCGGGCGCGTGTCATTATGCCAATCTCGACAATTGAGCCTCACCGCTTGTCCCGCCGCGGCGTCGAAATGATCTATGAGCTGGTATTATGAGATGCTTGATGGGCTCCTACTCGAATTAGTCTCCTTGCTGTCCTAGATAAGTCGCAATTACTACATTTTTGCACCCCATGAATTCTTACGATCGCGTGTCTGTCTTGTAATTTTGAAACCATAATTGATATTGCAGATACATTCTCTATTAGGGCAATGCCATGTAAATGAATATGCTGTCGTACAAACAAGTCGCTGTATTCACCGATACTAGTAAATATCCCGGTTGACAAGCTTCGTTTGGTTCAGCGTTCACACCCACCGCCGTCTGCATTTGATTAAGAGCGGGCTAATGAAATTAATAACCGTGGAACACAAAGTCTAGCTAGCGCCTCCTTCGCTCTTGACAAATGACCGAGTGTAATTTCACACGGGACCGTAATAATACAACGTCGAAGCTGAGTCTACTCTACCCTTTGTGAGCTGACATCATGTAATTGAATTAGCTTCGCTGTTTCCGCATATAAAACGATGAAATCTGCCATTGTGTTGTTAAATACATAGTTTGTATTTAACATAGTTTAAAAATACATTGGAAATATTGTAGTTCATTAGAATCTTAACAAATCTAGTTAGTTCTAAAATATTACAACGTGATTTTCTCGTGATTGTAATGAGATGCTTAGCAAAATGGTAATGCGGTAATGAAATTATCGGTTCTTGGCAATGGATTAAGTGTTTCCTAATCATTTGTAATGAGTGTAAAGATTTATAAACCTTTGAAAGCTCGATGTCGTAGAAAATTCGATGTAAAGAACCGTTAGAAAATATGACATCCACGAATGGTAACAATTTACTTCAAACAGGATAACGATCTCTCATCAAGGGCGATACGCAGCTGCATATCGAGCCGGCAGACACAGTGACCCTGCTATACTGCGACTACCCACGCTGTTCCTCTAGAGAAATTTTGCTGAGTGCGTTTAAATTTCCCTTAAGCCGTGATGTAGTAGTATCATAGAGCAGGTCAGTATTTATCAGTTATAGTATAGTGCAGTTGCGCAGACGCGGACGGGACGCACGGAAACGAGATCGTCGTTCGGCGCGAGCGCACCACCGATAAATCTGCCGCACTTAACTCGCAACCGGTAAATAACTATGGGATTTCCGCGTGCGAGAACGCGATGCGCCCGAGCATAAATCTGTGCCTGTATTGTGATATTGTGTTGCCATTATGGGTCTCCGGGAACGCTGGACGTCCCATAAATACACACACTTTGCTCGGCTAAGTCTCTTGTGTCGTCTTCTCAGTGGATACCTGTGACGCGAGCCGTTTCCATATCTCAATGCCTAACACAACGCCGGGTGGCTTGCATCTCTGTTAGTGTCATTCTATGGTTGTTATTATTATAATTTGTACAATGATAACTGGTTTGATATATTCTATTGAGGTGCTCATATATCATTTACACATCCCATTTGTACACTGTTAATGGCATTGAATTCCTTAATCATTTGGTGTGCATTTAAAAACCGTGACCGTGCAGATTGTATAGGTACTTTCAATAATAACAGTTGTTAAGGTGATGGACAACACATACAAAGTTTAGATGAAGGACAAACTTTTAAAAGTAAAAAGTCTACTAGCAATATCTTACCGTTTGGTGAAAGACTGTCGAACAAAATATTAAATATTCTACAACACTCGACACAACGTTATCTAGACCAATACTAGGCATAGTTTAACCAGCTTGTGTTATGAGATCTAGACTGCGGATACACTAACTTGGATATTGTTTTTGTTTGTAAAAACATACATATTATACATAGAACCACCGAGATCAATGTAAATATACATATTCATGTATACAGATATTTGCACTGAGCGGGGATCGAACCCAGGTTCTATGGTCTAGAAGATTAAACACGAGTAAAGACTAAACAAATAAAAGCCTTTTTAGTAGTTAGTAAAGCGACCTAATGAAGAACAGTGGGCTTACTATGAAGTCTTAAAATAGGTCAATAATTTAACGGATTTCATCTATTAATAATGCTTAAATAACATTGCAATCCCCATATACTTAAATATATAGCATTACAGAGTTACATTTGCAGTTGGTGGTGTGACAGCAGTTCTATTTGACCGTTTTTTTTTATTATCGAAAATTGACCACTCTGTATAATAATATAAAATTAACTGCTAAAGTGAAATATTCTTACGACAGTTAGTTTTAAAGATATTTGATTTTGAAAATTCTATTTTTCGCGTCGCCCGAAAATGTTCCATACAAAATCGTACTTACGGGTGAGGTCACACGCCAGTCGCGTGTACCTAGTGAAAATGTATGGAGTACAAAAGAATTTCGCATTAATCTCGCTCTACGTTGCGTTTACAGGTACATAGTTCATAATAAAAGTAATTTGTAATTAAATGAGGAATCTAATAAGTTACAATTTGGGATTGAATTTGATTGTTTATTTTTTGATTTACTTTTGGGAAATAAAAATAATGAAAAGTGATAGTTGCCGTTTAGTTAGGTTAGGTTAATATCCTATTTAGCAAGGCAATTTTTTTCAAAACAAAATAACATATTAAGCAGTTTTGGGAAGAATAGAACGATCCTTATTATTGACTTGTTTTAAACGTTCACGTTACGAACCCAGAAGCCATACTCAACATACGAAATGAGGCATTTAAGCTCTTGAAGCTGGCAATATTTCTCTAAGTGTAAACAAAACAAACTTTTCCAGCGATGGAAGAGATCGTATGCCAATTCTGTCATCTAGCTTGCCTTTAGCACGTCCTAATAGGGTAGGTATGCAGTATGCAGCGATCGCCATCGCACCGACGAACGAGCGATGCTACACGTGTTCCGGGCGAAATTACCATTATTATCGATCATCGCGCGCCAGCGTCTCGTAACGACCCTCAATAGGCGCGAGCAGTATTCCGCAAATCTTATCTGAGACTCAGAAGAAAAGGCGCGACGAACAGACCGACCGTATCCCGTAGTCCCGTTACCTTCATCTTATAATTTCAAGCTTGTTTACTTGGCTCTCTTGATGGACGAATTTGATTAAACATACTTTGTTTTACTCATAAAGCTGGCAACTACAACTACATTTGGTACTCGTAATTGATCGTAACTAGCGTTAAGACTGTTCTGCACAGGTCAGCAATCATCTCTGATTTAATCGCGCCTTTCTTATTGAGGCTGCGATTATTCTTGACGACACGGCCTTCTTATTACACTCGTTTAGTATTACACAGAAAATTGAATTGTAATTGCGTTCTAGGAGAAATGTTTACGAGGCATTCTTTCTTGATTACACGTTGCGTATACTGACAGCGTGTAAAGCCGCCAATGTATAGCAATTATTGCATATTAACTGAATTGAATTCTGTACGATTGCAATTTACACATTAATGTGTTGAATTATTGAAGGTGTATTGGATGTGTTGTGATTAATGGGGAGTGTCGGTACGTTCGCTTGGCTCGTTCTGTGCGAATTATTGAGACCGCTTTGTTACTCTCTTCGATTCATGCTAATTTTATTTAGTGCCCGTGAAATTGGACGCTTGGTACTTTTTGTTCGAATGATAATTTGTATTGATATGTCTGACACATAATATTATAGGATACGTGGCGTGTGCTTCTTATCGATTCTGCAATATACGCAAATAGTCATATGCGAATATCGGTGTAGTAAAATGTTAGAAGACTATATTCTGTACTCGTACGAGGATTTGCTTTTATCCTTATCTTTTGTATTACAGTATAGAAGGTAGTTTGAAATATTTTTTGTTGACCTCCTTATCGATATGCGTAGCGATAAAGATCATGGGTTTGTTGAATATTCTTAAGATCTTACCTAGTTGAAAAACAAATTTTATACGTATACATATTTTTTTTCTTTCTAAATAGGCTACTTGACAAGGTCGATTCTTCCCAATGAATCTTAACTTTTGCTGCAAAAAAATTGTCTTGCAAAATATATTTCCTAACCCAATTGAAACTATGACTTTTAATTTTTTTAAATTCCCAATGCAAGTCAAAATATAAACATTCAAATTCAGTCCAAATTTTTAACCTTTTAGATACCTCATTACATTTAAAAATACTTTTATTACTATACACATGTAAACGCAACGTAGACCGAAATAAATGCGAAATTCTCTTGCATTACACGCGACTGGCGTGTGACGTCACTCGCAAGTACGATTTTGTATGGAGCGTTTTCGGCCGGCTTGAGAAATTGAATTTTCATAGTCAATTATATTTAAATCTTTAGCAGTTCATTACATAATACTAAAGTGGTCATTTTTCGACATTAAAATTTGTCAAATAGCCTATTGTTCAATAAAATTGATAGAACTTTAATTCAAGATAATTGATGACAGAGGGTAATTTCGCTCGGTAAAGAGGAAAAGCAGGAAGGCTTTTAGTGTTCATATAACATTTGTAAGGGCTACATGCTAGGTCTAACAACTCTACCTCAGTATCCATCCACAATTTAAAATTATTTTTTCCATTTTAAATATATATCTTGACGCGTTTGTGTATCTACTTCTGCACCTATTGGATACCTTCAAACCTGAATGGTATGTACATACCAATACCTGAGACTGAGACCTGAGAATAAAACCCCTTTCCAATTTCCACTATTTCATTACATAGCTGCGGCGACATATGCAAAAAGCTGATCGTGCTGAACAGCTGACCTCGATAGTAAATCTTTTAACTTCATTTTGGGCCGCTGACACCGCATCTAGCCAACCATAATAATAACTTAACAAATCGTTTAAGGGCATGCTAGAGATTCGAGATGCGACATCGTACACATAAAGGCATAAATACTAAACTAGCAACTATTTGTAAACGTCTACACTACAAAACATACCCTCTACGGGTTTATAGAGCTGAGATTGTAGCGTGTTTCTATCAGTAATTGGGCTCTCGCACTTGACTTTGGTTAAAATTTAATTTCTTTAATGAGTGTACCCTGTCACGGTATTTGGGTAATCGGATTAAAATATACCTCACCGTCAAACTGGTACATCTGCTGTCTGACGAACGATGCTCTCGATTCTATATCAGTTCAACGTTATGATTACTTTTTTCGTGAATGAGAAACCTCTTTGTTATATCTTCAATATTACTGAAATACTTAATAGTCTAGACACATTTAACATTTCCTGCCTGTACTTATATCTGATTAGGTGAGCCCTAGTTCGCTTGATAAAATACTAGCCTACATTGTACCCTTTTCTTATATCAATACGATGGTTTTCTCTAACATAAATCGCACTTACTGTGGTGTGTTCGCACATTTCGCAGGTTCTCGTTTCTGCGCTTTCGTAGAAGAATTATTGTGCACACGGCAGCCGTATATGCGTTGACATTTACACAACTCCTTGTAACTGAGATGTTGCTATCTTCAGTAGTATTCTAATTGGTTTAGATAAGTTCCATTAATGGGAAATAGAAAATTATTATATTCTATCAGTTGTTACAGTACTGTGTAATAAAATAAGTATAACGATTGAAAGTAAAATTGTTTTTATTTTTACCATTTTTATTGTAAAATGATTGACACTTATCAATAATTTAATTTTATAACCAGCCGCGTGAAATACTGATCTCGTTCTCGTGATTCGCATGATCTCAATCGCGGGATTAAAGTAAAGGCTATGTACTATTCCAGACTCTATGCCTCTATCTCTATGCCAAATTTGTTCAGCCGTTCCGGTATGATCAACTCTATCTATACATATATCCAAACTTACGCAGTACAGTAGTAGAAAGATTCACCCATCCCATGCCCTATTTATTGTCAGATCAATGCCCTGACGCTTTGTAAAATATCTACATTGATACCCATAGGTTCTAGCTATTCTTCTATTACGTATTTTGAACGGTTCCCTTGATAGTTTTCACTGTAAACCAATCTTGAAGTGGGTAGAATCGTTCACATGTGTTTTGGCATATAGTTATGCCTCCAGGGGGTCAGCGGAAATCGCAAATGATGGCAGTAACATGTGCCTTCACAGTTTCTTCGAACAGCAACTGTTTGCAGTAAATGAAAGAAAATCCGAACCCACTTAGATTATCCATGCCGTGGGAAATTTTTAGCTAAAAATGAAATATAAGTAAACTTTTTCTGTAGAACTTTTACTGCCAATTATTATCAGAACACGGATGTCACGATTCCTTATTGCAGTGAGCTGGTTTTAAGTTCGTCTCTATTGAAGGTAAAAGCGTCAAATTGAATATTAAAGGTGATGAAATTATATGTGGGTTTGATCAATCTCTAGATGGTCTCAGGTGACTTATTGTTGGCACAGCTACAATTGGCTTAAAGGATTTTTACGAACCTATGTAGGTAAACCTGCTAGATGATAGTTTTTATGTATGAATTTGGGTAGTTGTGGTCAAAATAGATGTGCCCTTTAGAATTCACTTCATTTGAGTCCTTCGCTGTAACGAACTGCTCTTTTCTACCGTAAAGACGGTTTTGTTTTTAAATAATCAATTTTATTGTACAGATTATTACACCGTTTTTCTCAATTAGTGATCTAGTTCCAGAGCCCAAATCCAAAAGAGTCGGCTTAATATACATAATATATATCAGCGCCAGGCGTCTATTCTGGTATGGTTAGTTACAGATACACAATCATAAAATCTAATCCAACACTAGGAATCTGAACTTTATCGTCCTGTAGCCATTTTTTTATATAAGATATGTCAATATAACTTCCGATCGCCTGAGCGTAGTAGTTTCAAATAAGTTTTAAAGAGAGAGAGAAAACGGGTCAACAATGTTATAATGATGACCCCAGCTTGCTTGCCTCATCAGATGCTTTTTTGCGCCCCACCCGAAGGACCCGGAACTAGTAAAGAATTCCAAGACCTTTCTGGGTAAGCTACTACGTTTGGCTATTAAATTAGTAGCATGACGTCATGTATTATAATGTCAAACCATCAATCAACCTTTCACACATTGAACTAAGAAAAGTCAGAGGTGTGTGACCGGGAAACCGAACTTGAACCTCCACGCATCTGCCACGAGACTCCGATGGTTCAACGATTCGAATATTACTGTCGCTTTTATATTCTTGACAGCTTTTCAAAGGATGATTTCATTGTATTTTATCCATTAGAGGCCTTAGGGTTTAATCAATTGGCTGTGGTCCAATTCATTGCACTGGGGTGAAGTGTAGTACAATGCAGCTTTAAGCATGTTGTTTATTTGTTATTGTAGATAAGTTATCTTCTATTCTTTCTATCTTCTATTATGAACAAAAGTATCGATACGCATGTGTCGCTTTTTTGGCAGCCCATTCTGAGAAGCAACGAGCAGGAAGCAGGTGTATATCACACCTAGATCTTCAAATGAACTATGGTAATTATCGAGATATTTACCAAATTGTATTGTTTCGAGTTATATCTATAGTGTATTGAATCGAAAGAGTGGATACAGTAAGCATCGTGTGTCGTGAACTTGATGGAGATCGAGTTCGAGTTTGTAGTGAGAATGAAACCAGTGGTACTGCTGATACGTGTAGCAAGTGAACTCAAAAGATCGAGGGTAGATCGATACGTTTACTACTATAAACTTTTCACTGCTTACCGCCAATACAGTTCTTCTGTAATCCACCATCATTACAGAGGAAATGAAGTATAGCAACACCGCCGAGATATCGGTAACTCTAAACAATACAAATTGATAAATATCCCTATAGCTATGATAGTAATGTGAATGACCATGACAGTTTAAAAACCTTTATAGTAATTGCTAACTAATTTTAGATAGGAGCTACTGAAATCAAATAACATATATTTGTTGGAACCAATTATTACTACAATGTTCCTAGCATACTGATGTAAAACGTGTATTGGTATATCTCGAACAAGATACAATGAAATAATGTCAAGTGGACTGAATAAGCAAGTTATATTGAAAAGTAAATTACTTTTTATTTTCCAACAGCACTGTATTAACATCTTTTGCATCGCATTACTAAATAAACTAAACAAATTAGAACACACAGCTTATCTGGTTCTCTATATAGTTACCTCATTAGAGCGCAATTAAACAGGCAGTGCTCGTAAAGTTACCCCATATCGACGGAGTCGGTGGTAAGTCGACTACTCGCGGAAACTCACCCAGTCCGATATCGTGAGAACCGAAGCGCGGACTCGAGGTAGTGTGAAATGACATTTACAACGCGATCTCCACCGGCATTTGTATAATTAGATCGTAATTCTATTCCTTTACTCGTTACTAGATTCCGTGTAAAATATTTAGGCTTGATTCATACTACAGCGCTAGTATTTTGTCGTTCTTTTCCTTTTTTCACACATTGTTTAATTTTCATATAATACTGAAGTATTCAGCCTTTCTACTAGGTTGTGAAGTGTGACCGGTGCTATCGTGACACGAGCAGGAGCTATGAGTCACGGGAATGAGGAACAAAAGAGAGGAAGATCCAAGAAGGTTTTACTATTGTATCGTAGGATATATAAAGCTTCGAATCGAACATCTGGTGGATCAAAATTTTTGGTATAATATGGTAAAAACCTAGGCATATTAGTCAATCAATTAATCAATTAGCCTATCGTGTTCACTGCTGGACATAGGTCCAATATTGGGAGTCTTTGACCTGCTGTTTCCACACTGGCCAGACGGGTTGGTAAAGGGTTTTACTTTGAGTTTTCCTTCTCTCGTAGTGATATCGTCTGCGTATTTTTCTGTTAGTAGCCTCTTACGACATCTTTTGATTGAGAGGAGGTAATCCATGTGGTCACAGAGAAAGAATACGGGTAATGATAAACATAGAATTTCATATCATGAAAAAGAAGCATTCTGGAGACCATTCATAATGTTCATTATACAAAGGATAAAATCGACGTTTTATGTGGTGCCATCGCAGAAAATAGCGATCCATGGATTTATTTTTAGACTATAAATTACCTCATAATTAGTCGATGGTTATCATGAGAATGCACCCTTATTATGAGTAATAAGACTATTACCATTCTTTGATAGCGCTGGTTCATTACTGGCCACTGGTTTTAACAACACGTTCAAGCATTCCTTGTTTATGTTTTAACTTTCTAGTACTATTATTTAGACTTATAGATGGATAATCATACGCAGGGTATGTGCTTGATTTTTATACTACTTAGGTGGCAGACAAGCACACGGCCCACCTGATGGAAAGTGGTTACCGTGGCCTATGAATGTTTGTAACACCAGAGGAGTCACAGTCGCGCTGCCAACCCTGTAAGTAAAGAGTTTCTGTGCCGTCAGTATAGAAGACAAAGCAGAACAAGCCTTTAGTCTTGCCACTGACAGCACAAAAAGCGGAGGTACTTCCTCAGTCGGCCTGGTCAATTGGACGGAATTACCGCCATGTCCTACCAGCTTAGTATCAAAAAAATGGTTAAATTGCGCTTTTGTTGTTAACTCAAATTGGTTCAGATCTCAGTTAAACCTATTAACTTATATGGGACAGTATTTTAGTAGAGATTTTCCAAACTAAAAACTATTTAAACGTAAGAAAATCAGAGGAACCGATGCTATAACGTGGATGAGCCTAATCGCGCACGCCCACATAATGCTGTGTAAATGTCGCTGAAGCTTAACACACTGTGATTTTACATCGTTAGGGCTGCGACCCCGTTATAAGAGTGGTTTTATGAGATTTGATCCACTTTGATAGTCCCTTGATCTATGAAAGCCTTTGTGGGGGTATTTCGTGTTGTAAGTTGTATGTGCTATCGCGATGGAATTATAAAACAAGTACGTACCAATATTTACTTATTGGCGACGGCATTGCATAGTTACGAAGTAGAAAATGAAAACTTCTGCTGTAGAATATAGGTATTTAAACTATCACGGTCACTCACATCAGTATCACTATCACGTATCACTATCACGTTCCTTTCCTCCGTGATCATGGTGCTTGCAGCAGCGCCGAAATATCGGAAACTCAAAACAATGAAACATATCTCGATTATTTTGATTCTGCTGTAGAGTTTTTCTATCTTTTTTAAAAAGATTTTTTTGTAGCCGAAATTGCTTGTATTTCCGCTAACCTCTCCAGCTAAGGTAAATTGCTCGTGTTAAGTAAGAGTGGGTTGAAGACGGAGAGTCCGGGAATGATCGGCTTGCTTAGGTTTTTTAGGGCGCTCTCATTATCGCACACGCTATGTCTACAGCTAGATATCTTTTAAGAGTTGCTAAAATCATAGATTCAGCCTTAATATTTGTACTGAGTGAGAATCGAACCCGCAACCTTTGACTAACCTCTACCGTTATGCCACATAGGTCGTTAATACTTGTAAATATATAAAACAAGAAGACTGTTGTTCTCACCAAACTTCCTTGGCGCCAGACTTTCGTGAGAGCATCCGCAATGCAATCTAACTTATATCACCTATCCTAAATCAATAAATTTTGCTATCGTGATTATTATCTGAACGTTTGTTTTTGTATTCGCTTACGCAATTCAACTCGGTTTCTAAAATACATTATCACTTTAATTGGTGAAAAATAAACAGAGTCTGTTTGATTAATGATCAAACAAATTGTATTCATTTCTTTGTGTTGTGAGTTCGTAGATTACTTAAACATAATTTACAGACATAAGTATGATTACTATCTCTTAATTTGGAATTAATTGAATCTTTAGAGACAATGATTCTGACTGCATCCAAAGCCGGAGTCCAGAGTCCTCTCTCCTATACTTTCGCCTCCTGTGACCTTGACCTTTACAGAAGCGACTACCGTGTGACCCCCTTAACCTCGAGATGAAAGCCTTCTTAATTAATCATTATACAAAAATAACCTATCCTAATATCCGTATTATGATTGCGAAAGTGAATTTCTTTGTTGCTACTCAATACGCGAAAACAGCTTGACTTGGTTACAATTCGTTACATAGAGATGATGATGATATAGGGTATGGACCTTGAGAACGGGATTAGTATTCTACGCAGCCCGCGATTCTCGCGAGTGTAGTCTAGTAATATTATTTATTATTATTATTTTAACAGGCAGGCAGTCGAAGCAACTGATAATGCCCGTATCCTGCTTATGCCCACTAGTGTTTATTTTTTTTGGTTAAGGTGTTGGTCTAGTCTATTTTTAAATTGGTTTATGTTCTGGGCTGTCACAACATCATGTGGTAGCTTATTCCACTCTCTCACTACCCTATTACTTATAAAGTTTTTGTGTGGATTGTTATTCGAGAAGCTGGTGGATAGTCTTAGGTGGTGGCCTCTGAGGTGGTTATTATTGTTGCGTGTGAACAATTTGTCAAAGTCTTCAATGTCGTAATGTCCACTTAAGATCTTGAAAGTCTCTATCATGTCACCTCTGTCTCTGCGTTCTTTTAGAGTTGTAATTTTTAAAACTGCAAGGCGCTCCTCATAGGGTCTCTGTTTCAATGAGCGTGGAATTTTTGTGAAGCTACGTTGTACCTTCTCCAGGAGTTCAATATCTTTATTAAAGTAAGGATTCCAGATTTGAAATGCGTATTCTAGGATTGGCCTGACAAAAGTTTTGTGGATCCTAAGCATCATATCTGGCGTTAGAACATTAAAGGCTTTTCTAATTAAATAAATTAAACTTCTTGCTTTCTTAACGGTTGATGTAATGTGTTCATCCCACTTTAAATTTTCTGTAATTTTGACTCCCAGGTCCGTTTGTACCTTAACATCTGTTAGTGGCACGTCATTCAATTTATAGTTTAGGCAAGGATTTCGATTACCTATGTGTAGTACTGTACATTTGGAGGTGTTGAGGTTTATGAGCCACTCCTTGGACCAGTTGGCTATTAGGTTTAAATCGTTTTGGAGCTCGTCATAGTCAGTTAATGGGTTGGCGAATATTTTAGTATCATCAGCAAACATACTGACATCGCAGTCTAGACAGTGTTGGAGGTCAAAGGTATATATGATGTACAGAACTGGGCCCAAAACTGATCCCTGTGGCACGCCACTATGCACTTCCATATGATCTGACTTTTCATCACCGATTCTCACTTGCAGGGTTCTTCCACGGAGAAAGGATTCTATCCATGTTAGAAGTTTTCCACGTATGCCTATATGTTCTAATTTGTAGAGAAGTCTTTTTATAGGAACTTTATCAAATGCCTTTTCATAATCGAGATAGATGACGTCAATAGGTACTCGTTCATTAAATTTCTCAATCCAGGATGACAAGCATGATAATAAGTTGGAGACCGTGGAACGATGAGGGCAAAAACCGTGTTGTTGTTGGGGAATAACTTTATGGTGAGAAAGAAATTCCCTGACGTGCTTGACTATAATTTTTTCCATTGCCTTGCAAATGACGCTAGTTAAGCTGATGGGTCTATAGTTTGCTGGTTCTAGTTTACTTCCCTTTTTAAATATTGGTGTCACCAGTGCTGTTTTCCATATATCTGGTAGGTTGCCAGTTTCATAAGAAGTTTGCATTATCGTTGATAAGTAACTAGTTATATTGCATCTTTTTAATATTGCAACTGGTATATCGTCAGGTCCTGGGGATGAATCAATTTTCATTTCAGAGATAACATTGTTAATTTTTTCAGGAGTAAATGAAATTTCTTCAATTGAGTCCTCCACTCTTAGTGATGGATCAAGGGCAGGTAGATGGTCATTCGGTTCTTTCTGGAAGACACTTGCAAATTGGTTAGCAAATGCCATTGCAATGTCACGAGGCTCTGTCACAGTTACTCCGTGATCGTTATGCAAAATGGTAGGTATACTGACTTTGGATGTGACTTGCTGCCTGATATACGAGTAAAATCTCTTGTGTCCTGCGTTTATTATGTCTTGCTCATAGGCTATGCGGTTTTTTCTGTTGTGATTTATCAATTGGTTGTTTGCTTTTCTATAGTCCTTATAATGTTCATTGAGGCCTGTTAGCTGGTATCGATTCCACAATGCTATTTTTTGATTTATAAGTATTTTGCTTTCGTTTGAGATCCATGGCTTGTTCCAACTGTTGTTGTTATAACTGAAAATCTTGTGTTTGCCTATGGGTGTGGTGAATTTAAATGTAAGTTTGTATGTTAGTAACCTCTTCACACATTTCACCAATTATTAAATTCGGTCCCACGTAATAGGGGGTGAACCTATTGCCGTCATTCGGGCACTATTTTTGACTCAAGCCATGCATCTGAGGCTGAGTCTGAGCTGTATATATCTGTCTGATGTTAAAGAGTCCTATCCCTTAGTCGCCTTGTATGACACCGCATGGGAAGAGATGGGGTGGTCCAAATTCTACTCTACCGGGAACCACGGGGCTTTAGCTAGGAATATGTTAAGATGTTAAGCTAATAACTATCGATGGTAACTATGAATGTGCATATAATAACGATGTGTGAGCATATATTAGATTGACATCTTGTTTATTTTCATAACATAACATAACATAAACTCACGCCTATATCCCCGAAGGGGTAGGCAGAGGTGCTAGCACCCACATTTCGCCGGTTTATGTTTAGGTCCCAATGTAATAGGTGGCGAGCCTATTGCCATTAACCGGGCACTTATAAACCTGCGATAAATACACACATAACTTCGAAAAGCATCGAAAAGTCATTGGTGTGTGCCATGGTAAAACCTGGGATCGAACCCGAGTCCTCGTCTCAGCAGTCCATTACCCAAACCACTAGGCTAGTGTTTATTTTCATGTTGTCATTATTAGTCGTTCAAGGTTTAATTAACTCAATTATTTTGCGTTTGCGATTGTTTTTGTTCTCAAGGTGAATAAGGAAATAATTATTATTAATATACCTACGTTGTAATTGTCTCAAACCACTAATTACAGAGATGACTATGACTAGATATGTCTCTATTAGTGATTTTATAATGTGATTATAAATTACGTGTTCCTGATTGTTTATTTAATATATTTATCAATACTCTAGCTTGTGTTGGTTATTGTTAAGTCGTGGACCATAGTAGCCTAGATGTGTCCATCTTTAGATCTCAGGCTGTAAAGTTTTATTTAGATCGGTTTAGAGGTTTCGTTGCGGAACGTAACTTACAAACAGATAAAATAATGGGTCACGACATGACCACTGGCTTCATCGACTAGTGGGTGCAGGGGGAATATCAATTTCTTTGCAATCCCTCGGTACTATGGCGATGGTGGGTAATATAATGACAACATTGATTAATAAAAACAATTCATTGGTTTTAGTAGTGTTCTATACGGTTGGTGAGTATTGATTTGAAGACATTCGAATTTTTTTTTCACCTTTCCTTTATCTCATTTTATTATTATTTTGGCAATGATCCTGGTTGTATCCGAAGCTTTCCATTTGAAACCCGGAATTTGCGGTCCATTTTATATATGGCCTATTTAGACTGTTGAAAGCCAGCGTAAGAGCCTCGTTCCTTGATCAGCAGATTCAGCCCCACTAAGACACAAGTATGTGTATTCACCGCTAAGAAAACCCCATTCATTGTGACGCCGCAATTCCTGGGCACACCGCTTACCATCTCCTCGAGTATCGGGATCCTTGGTGTCGATATCCCCAGTGACGTCCAATACCTAAGTCATTTGCAGGACAAGGTTAAGTTGGCATCAAGAAAACTCGGAGTGCTCAACAGGGCGAAGCAGTACTTCACTGCGGGGCAGCAACTCCTTCTTTATAAAGCACAGGTCCGGCCTCACATGGAGTACTGCTGTCATCTTTTTGCTGGAGCACCTGCATACCAGCTTGATCCCTTCGACTCAGTGCAAAGCCGGGGATTGAGGCTGGTTGACAATCCCATACTCACAGGTAGTGTGGAACCTCTTAGCCTTAGGAGGGATTTTGCCTCACTGTGTGTGTTCTACCGCCTATATAATGGTTTGTGCTCAGATGAATTGTTTGACTTGATGCCCGTAGCTACATTCTATCATCGCACCTCTCGTCATAGGCAGGGAATTCATCCTCACACATTGCGACCTGAGATGGTGCGCACTGTGCGGTATGAAAGAAACTTCATCCCACGCACACTCAAGCTGTGGAATGACCTCCCTGCTACGGTTTTCCCAAGCGCCTACAATATGGGGTTCTTCAAGAGGGGCATCAGAAGGTTCCTTCATGGTCGGCAGCGCGAGTGTGACACCCCTGGTGTTGCATACGTCCATAGGCCACGGTAACCGCTTCCCATCAGGTGGGCCGTGTGCTTGTCTGCCAACTAAGTGGTACAAAAAAAAAGTTGCTATATACCGCGGTAGTCTAGTGGTATGGGTAATGGACTGCTGAGATGCGGTCTCGTGCTCGTTCCCAGGTTTTACCATGGCACACACCAATGACTTTTTGATGCTTTTCGAAGTTATGTGTGTATTTATCGCAATCGTTAATGGCAATAAGCTCGCCACGTATTACATTGGGACCTAAACATGAACTGGCGAAATGTGAGTGCTAGCACCTCTGCCTACCCCTTCGGGGATATAGGCGTGACTTTATATTATGTTTAGCTAGTTTTTACAAACCACTGTTACCTATTGTATCCTTTCCAAAACAACCCGGTAAATAATGCCCATAGTTGATAACTTTCACATAGCCTCGATCAGCTGATAAAAAGCTATTGGTGTCAGCTACTCAGATTATGTTGGGTACCTGAAAGCGCATGTACGGCACCTATCTCACCGACACGGACTACGGGCTAAGCAAACACTATACATATGTGGTGCAAGTGAAAAGATTTACGCGAAAACTGGAATAGTTGCAAAATTGTGAGTTTGATAATCTTGTCCTTCTCTTAATTATAAACATTCATGTTTTGTTAGTTTGTATCTTATGCGCTACCGTATCGTGATAAATCTGTGTCATTTTGCTTGTACTTGCAGTGCAGAGAGGTATCGTAACTTTCATTTGTGCACTAGTTTAGTTACTTACACCCCTTGTACCCTTCTCTGTATCTCCCTAAAGACTATGCTTCTACTACATTAACAGGGGAGACAAAAATATCTTGCAACACCGAGAGAAAAACCTCTAACAGAGCCTCAATCAGCGGGTATGCCGGCTTGAGGTTAGCTTGGTTCCAGAAATTCTGAAATTATGAAAATACATGGACCACACTGCAACACTTTTTTAAAGACTATAAATGCCCTGCGGATAACGAAATCAAAACTATAATAAATGACAGCTTTTGAATACACTCAAGTGACTATCAAAGGCCTATATTCTTGAATAGTACTCAGTTCTGAATATCGATTTTATGTTAGACCACTTAGTTGGCAGACAAGCACACGGCCCACTTGATAGAAAGCGGTAACCGTGAACTATGGACGTGTGTAAAACCAAGAGTGTCACACTCGCGTTGCTAACCCTATATGTATAGAGAGTTTCTGTGCCGTCAGCCTAAAAGAAAGAGCAGGACAAGCTTTTGGTCTTCCCACTTACAGCACAAAAGCTCTCCAGTGAGCTCTGGCTACCCTACTCACCGCCGGGAACACAACACGAGGTTATTATGGCCGCGGTACTCTGTAGGGCGGAGGTACCTCCCCAGTCGGACTGTCCAATTAGACGGAAATACCGCCATGTCCTACTTCCTTATACAGATTTATCCAACCACCATGTCAGTGACAACACGTTAGCCAGCATATTGTGGAATATGTATGAAATCATATGGGATCTGACGTTTATGACAGTCATTAAAGCATGTCATAAATGTCAAATCCCCATACATTCTTCATTCTACTCTACGCCACTTGTCTAGGGCTGGACATACTCAGTCAAATCTGTCTATACAATCTGTCCTCAGATATATCGAGATTCAGAACTAAGATTAAAAAGTCACGTATATGTTGCAGAAAAATGTCCACCCGCGTTATGTTCACATTTTGTTCCAAATCCGCCTTACCTTTCACCGTCGAGAGATATTGTCCATGCAGCCGCGATCCCTACGCCTCATTACCATATACTGCGCCCGTGACAGCATCGCAATTAACTATCTGTTTATTGTTGTTGAATTATAAACTGCGTTGCGTGATATCACTTCTGGGTACTATGTACCGCACAGCCGGTCTTTCGCCGCGAATGGGCGCGCACACCACACGCGCTTTCATTTCAATATATTACCCGGTTGTAATTGTGCGCCCGCGCCGATCAGACACGTGAAGCTCCAAGGAAAGTTAAGAAATTCATAATAGTTATGCGATGGTTATCTTTACTACTTCTTAAGGGCCTGACGAAGTACAGCCAGCAACAAATGTGGCTTAATTCATTCCGATCTACAGATTAACTTAGCTTGTAACTATTTGATATTTATGCACACACAGATACAAACACTACAAAATTTGAATGATGGAAATATAGTATGATGGTTATTTATATTTATTTCTAACCTTGTACCCAGAGCACAAGGTAAAGAAAACACAAATGCTCACAGTCCATAATTTTTTTGTTTATTAATATTATTTCAATATAAATCTCGTTGGTATAATAAATTGAGTAGATAGTGTTTAGCAACTTTTCATATTGACTGTACCTACTTAGTTATCCAATAAAATTGGTTTCGTATTGTATTGCTTATGAGAAATGCGAGAAAAGGTACATAGCGCGCGTAAGCTGTTTAACGTAATAATAAGTAATGGAATTAGTAATGATTTATATGCCAGTAAATACTTTAAAATAATTTGTTAATGACGCCGAGCTATAATACATAATACTCGTATAATTTTATATTTTGTTATTCGCTGTGTGTCTGATTCAATAAACAGTAAATATATTTCATTATGTTCCTTAAACTAGCTGATGCTGGCAGTTTTGCTCGCATGCATTTTTATTCCGTTCCCGTAACCCATAGGAACCTATGCCTGGGATAAGAACCAAGCGGTTCGGAGACTCTTTCCTCTGTCGCACCATTAAGGTCTGGAATTCATTACCAGCTCACGTGTTTCCTTCTTCCTACAGTCCCGGGTCCTTTAAGCGGGGCGTGAAAAAGCATATGATGAGGCCGTCAAGCTGAGTGTCACCATTGTCACACAGTATGTGTAAGTAATGGTGACCCTCTTTTCTGGGACTTTGCCTTCAGCTTACCATCAGGCAAGGCGAAGTCTAATTGACGTATTCTATATAAAAAAAAAAAAACGTATGTGTTATTCCAGAGTATATTCTATCCCTATACCAAATTTCAGCCGTTGAGCGTGATTGAACAACAAATACACAAGAATCCAAACATCTTCGCAAACTTTCACCTTTTTGATGTCAGTAAGAAGTAGGATATGTGGTAGCTCGTTGCGGTCTATCTACTAAAACGCATTTTTGAATCAGGTGCAAGTCCCTAAACAGACTTCAAACACCCTCTCCCACCGGCTTCGATAGGGTATCCGTGAGGATTATGTGCACGTAAAAAATAAATCTACTACTCGTATATAAAATAATCTATGGGTCGGTCGAAGCAAGCAGAATCGGTTTAGTTAGGGTTTCTCAGATGACGCGGACCTGTGGTGTGAGTGTGGAGTTGCTCCACAGACCATGACCCACCTACTAACGTGTGCTGCATGCCCATCTATTTGTACACCGGAGGCAGCGCACCCAAGAACGCAATCCAGATAACACCACACTGGTAACATACAATCTAAGATCTTAGAATAAATCAACATCGAATAGGCAGAATCATCACAATTGCTTTTTATAAAATTCCCTATAAAAAGAGGATTCTCGGCATACTTTGCTAACAGAGGCGGTCCTTGGACTCCCGGTGGGAAGGCTTCAAAAGCAACCGGGGCTATCGCAAAGATGATGAAGAATGACTCTACTAACAGAGATGAATTTCTCCTGTATAAATCTTATTCTCGTCTACATACGTTTTAGGACAATATTGGAGCAAATAGTGATTTTGCAATCATTATTAAAGACTCCTGTTTGACGAGGCCCGAAAGGAAAGTGCGACAGAGCCTCGTCCCTTATAGCAGGTGTGCAGACTTGCAGGTTAGGTACGCTTGGGATTTAAAGATGTTGGTAGGGCTAGGTCACAGTCAAAGTCAAAAATAATTTATTCTGCACAGATGTCGGTACTTACAAAATGTCAATACAAAAGGAAATATGAAAACCAGTTTAGCAAATGAACCACCGGTGCAAGGACCATTTTTTTTTGGTCTATTTACAAACAAATGCTTAGTCTACTTAATTTAAAGGGTGTATCCACTTGAATTCCTTGATCACACGCACCGAGTGGAGTAGCGAGACTGCACTCATCCGATGTTCGGTACGTGTGAATATAGCACCGAGTACTTTTGCACAGAAGTACATCGCACTCCGCCGAAAGCACTGTCTCGCCACTCCACTTGTAAGCCGTTTAGTTGAACCTCAAGCGAACGCACACAATTAACTTGTATTTTTGTGAGGCATTGAATGAGTACGATCACGCCTGGCTTGTGCCTGTAACTCTAAACAAAACAAATGTATAGGTGCAGGTACCCGGTTACCGGTTAAGGCATAAGTTGTAAGCCGTTTAGTTGAATCTCAAGCGAACGCACACAATTTACAATTCTATCGTGTGTAAGCTACTAGTATTTTTGTGTGCCAATGAATGAGTACGAGCACGCCTGCCTTGTGTCTGTACCTCGGGACACAGTACCAACACACAGATATGGTACAGGTGGAGGTACCCGATCACCGGTCGCACATGGTCATTACCATCTATCTGCGCGTGCGACGTTTCCATGTAAATAACTATTAATAACAATGATCACGGAGAAAACGAAATAATTATTATTAATCGAAGTGAAATCTTTGGCGATAATATATCAAATTGATTTATCGACTCTATAATTTGTTTTTTTTTTTTTTTTTTTTTTTTTTTTTATATACGACACGCCAACTTGACCTCACCTCGCCTGATGGTAAGCTAAAGGCAAAGTCTCAGGAAAGAGGGTCACCATTACAGACACTAAGTGCTACAATGGTGGCACTCAGCTTGGCGGCCTCATCAGATGCTTTTTCACGCCCCGCTTAAAGGCCCCGGGACTGTAGGAAGAAGGAAACACGTGTGCTGGTAATGAATTCCAGGTCTTGGTGGTGCGGCAAAGAAAAGAGTCTCCGAACCGCTTGGTTCTTGCTCGTATATTCTGCACAGTGTGAGGGTGACATCTAAGGCCTGCACGTGTTGTCCTATGTAGGAAAGGAGATGGTGGGATTAGTTGGAAGAGCTCGTCAGAACACTCACCGTGGTAGAGACGGTAAAATACAGCCAAGGAAGCAATATCTCTACGCATCTGCAAAGGCTCGAGGGTGTTCGTGACCTCAGGGTTCCCAATAATTCGGACCGCGCGTCGCTGCAACCTGTCGAGAGCATCTAGTAGGTATTTCGCGGAGCCATCCCAGAGATGCGAGCAGTATTCCACGCAGGAGCGAATTTGTGTCTTATAGAGAAGACACCGCTGCTCCGGCGTGAAAAAACGTCTCACTTTGTTTAGGAGTCCGAGTTTCCGCGAGGCTGTTTTGATGATGCTCTCGATGTAATTTCTGTTATTCAGTTTGCAGCGAATATCCATGCCTAGGATATAGAGATTGTCCTGCAGTGGAAGTGGCGTGCTCTGAAGAGTGGGAAGGGGAAGGAAAGAAGATACCTTTGCTGTGAACGCACAAGCCTGCGTCTTCTTGGCATTGAACTCGACCATGTTCTCGGAGCCCCATTGAGAAATGTGATTCAAGATCCGGTCCAGTTCAGTGACAAGAAGCTGTCTTTTTTCCACGATATCAGACTGTTTGGCCGCAGGTTGTCCGTGATAACTCCCGTGTACGGTGCTATCGTCTGCATAGCAATGTATGCTGCCGGTGGACAGCATGTCGTTGATATGCAGAAGAAAGAGAGTGGGAGATAATACAGACCCCTGCGGTACGCCAGCATTTATTTGCAAGAACTCCGAAGCCCGTCCATCACAGAGGACGCGGATACGGCGCTCCTGCAGGAAACTAGCAATCCAGTTGCACAGTCTAGGAGGCAGACCAAAGGCTGGTAGCTTGGAGAGAAGCGATTTGTGCCAGACTCTATCGAAAGCTTTGGCGATATCAAGACTAATTGCCAGTGACTCGCCGTGCTTGTCCATAGCCTCACCCCAAAGATGGGTAACGTATGCTAGAAGATCACCCGTTGACCGTTTCGGCCTGAAGCCATATTGCCGGTCATTAATTAAGGAGTGAACCTCTAGGTGACGCATGAGCTGTTTGTTAATGATGTGCTCGAAGACCTTGCACAGCACTGAGGTGACGGCTATGGGTCGATAGTTGGCTGGCTCTGAGCGATCCCCCTTCTTGGGGATCGGCTGTACATTCGCCTCTTTCCAAGCCGAAGGCACTGTACCCGAGCTGTAGGACAGTCGGTACAGCCGCGTAAGCATCGGAGACAACTCCGCTGCACATTTTTGTAAGACCACCGCTGGAATACCATCCGGGCCACTGGCTTTCCGGACATCGAGTGATTGAAGCACCGCACGAACATCGCATTGCCTGATACGTATTTCAGGCATTACGTGGTCACCATTGGGTAGTGTCGGCGGCTGTATACCGCAATCATCGACTCGGGAATTGGCCGCAAAGAGATTTACTAGCATATTGGCTTTCTCTTGCGGTCCATGGGCCAGGGATCCATCAGGGTAGCGCAGCGGTGGCAGCGAAGGCTGACAGAAGTTGGCCTGCACGGCTTTGGCCAGTCGCCAGTATCCACGGCTGCCCGTGGGATGTGCCACTAGCTCTTGACCAAGCCGCGCAATGCGCAGGGCATCCGCTTTGACGTAAGCCCTCTTGCAGACCTTTGTGGCTCTGTTGTACGCCGCCTTGAAGTGGCTCACATTGGGATCGTGTGTGGCACGCGCCCTTACCCAAGCGCGATACGCGGACTGCTTTTGATCAACAGCCCCCGCACACTCGCGCCCGAACCAAGGGCGCACTCCTCGGGCACCGGTGACATCAGTGTACGGAATATAGTATTCCATACCCAGACCGATCTCACCGGCAACAGCAGTAGCACAATCCGAGGGTTTCTTACCTTCAAAGCAGCGTTCAACCCACGGGATGGACGCAAAATAGTTGCGCAGCCCATCCCAATCTGCTGACGAGTAGTGCCAGAGACGCCGCTTCCCCTGCACGGGTCGTGAAGGCGCTATAATTGGCACCTTGGAGCAGACCAGACAGTGGTCGGAATTGCCTAAAGCGGCTTGTACCGAAACACTGTACGGGTCTGGGTGACTCGTCAGCAGAAGGTCTAGCAGAGAGGGTGCTAGGCCCGACCCTCTTGGTATTCTAGTGACCTCGTGTACCAATTGGGTCAGGCCATGCGCCAGAGCAAATGCATGGGCGGCTCTTCCCGCATGGTCTGTTTTGGAGGAGCCCAACCAGGTTTCGTGGTGGGCGTTAAAGTCCCCCAAAAATACCACTTCGGCGTTCGGAAACCGTTCCTGCGCATCATCTGCCGCCTGACTCAGATATTCAAAGAGTCGAGTTGTCTCAGCATCTCCTGTATGGGAACGGTAGAGGCACACATAGATCTGACTCGTAGAGCCATGGTCTACGTGTACCCATAGGGTTGAAAAGGATGGGTCCTCAAGGCAGCGCAAACGGCGACAACAAACATCCGCCCTAACAAACACGCACACCCCGGCTTTTGCACGGAAATTTTCCTCGATAACATAGCCGGGGTAAAGCAAGTAGGTCGTGTCATCAGGGCGGCCTATTTGTGTCTCCGTGAGAAAGAGCATATCTGGTTTCGCCGTCTCAAGGTGTTGGTGGACGGCGTTGAGGTTCGCATGGAGTCCACAGATGTTAGTGGACTCCACCTCAAATAGCGAGCTTGTGGGAGTCTGTAGAGCCGCTGTGTTGCCCAATACTCTTAAATGCGCTGCCATGATGAAAAGGAGAAAAGGGCGTGAAAAAAAGAGGTGATTGTCGTCGCAGCACCGCGTGACAAAGTGCGGGATATTGGTTTTGTCTATGATTATGAGGCATGGCGTGAGCCGACACGCCGTACGGAAGGGCCCCCGTACCCCCCCGAATATGGTCGCCTGGCCCCCACTTCCGGTCACCAACCGGCACGACGAGCCATACCGGGATTATGCGCGGTCTGGTGAGGCAGCCTTCCAGGGTGGTTAGTCCCAGTTGGGCCTCTGTACTATACCGCGGGCGGCCAGCGGCACCACCGTTTCTACGGGTCTCCCTGACCGGCGCGTCGCCCCGCACCATCCTCACTAGACTACGCCAAGACCCACTGGTCCCACTAGTGCTGCGACCACCATCACCCCTACCCGGCTATGCATTTGCTGATCCCTGAACGCAATCCAACCGAAATTGAATTACTATGAAGGGTTTTTCGCAATATTGCACGGTGGTACCAACCCGGTCGAAATTTGTGACAAATTTGTGCCGTCAAATCTCTACCACCAGTAAGAGTAGTTTGTAGTTTTTGTACACTGATTTAAGCGTAAATAATTTTTATTGGCATTCTAAAATGCCGTAGAAGCTTGCTTCCTATCTAATTTTTATTATAGTTAGCTTTTGCCTGCAGCTTTGCCTTGGAATATTGATCTGATCACCTTATGGTAACCCACAAGAACCTTTTCCAGGGATAGAAGTGTATTTTATTCCCGATCATAAACTCTTCCCCTGTAAAGTATATTTGTCATTGAATTCTTAGTAACTAGAAATTGATCTGAAAAAAATCCGTTTGACGGCAATAAATCATACCCTATTTGTTCTGTGGCATTGTTGTTCTTGTAATCAGTAAAAGGTACCTGGGGAAGTATAAAATGCAACCATTACGGTATCACTGCCAGTGGGGTAAGCAGATACTACAGTTTTCCACTTGCCACGATTCTGGCATAGGGGAGATGCGCTCAAAGCGGGCACCTTAACGGAAAGTTGAAAAAAATATGGTTTATAACATAGCCACATTATTTTTTGTTTTTCCCAAAGATGCATTACTAATCGCTTTCGAATGCAGTATGGTTTGATTTATCGGAAATAGAAATTTGGATGACTTATAAGCAAATTACGAAACCTCTACTTATGTCCGCTTTGCCCAATAGGGGGGCCTAAAGGGGGCACTCGTTCAGGGCAAAACGGGCATAGGTTGAGGTAAAGAGGGCATGGCACAAAATCATTGAAAAAAGACACTGTATCAGGTTTAGGTGCAATATAATGATATATAATATAATAATCTTGATAAAGTTTTATATTTCAACAAAATCAGCAACAATAATATCACAACTTTAATTATGAAACTAAACTCCGCCACTACGGTACCAATTTTTTGAAATGAACTGAGATTTACCACTTCAATAAAATCTTTATATCGTCTAATAAATTGAGCACAGAATAAACTGTTGTTTCTAACAAAAAGTTTATTGAATTTGACCTGATTTCGAAGTGAAAATGTCTTTGCTCATATTATTTTCGAATTTATGACGATTCGTATATTGCAACTCTGTTTCAATATGGATTCATATTGATACAGTATTGCAGTAAGGATTTCTATTGAAACAAGATAGCAATATGCATACTAAGTATATTCAAACCGCTGCTGTCAAGTTGAAAATCCCAATATAACGAAATCGAAGTAAATAAAATACTTTATGTAACGGGTGGGTAAAGCGGGCACGTGTCCGCTTTACCATGCCCGCTTTGCCTTTTTCGAAACCTCAAATATCCAAACAAAATTCAACCTCAAAATGTTCAAATACGCGGTATTCAGATCTACTACTTTACAGCCAGACAACCATTTAATAACTAAAACGGATTGATTATAGCATTGTAAACACCAAAAATGTTAAAACATATGATACATACCTTGCAATATTTTTCAAAAACCCACTTAAAACATTTTTTTATCGCAACTCGTAATAACGTGGTCGCAGGTGAACTGAACGAATGATGCGGGATGTGCGGGCCGAAGGGATCCCTGTGACGTGTTGAAAGCGCGCGCTTTTTTAATATGATTATATTTAAAGAGAGTGCCTGCTTTGGGCCCAGTGCACGCTTTAGGCTCATCTCCCCTACCTCTTTCGCTTCTACTTTCAAAATTGTTTTCATACATGTTCGCCGGTTTCGGATACTCTTGACGTGTACCTATTGTAAAAATATATCCGTATTATACACGTGTCATCAGGAAATATATATTACGCTTAAAATAGAGTTGTTGACACAACTCTATGTGTGTATGCGTATATTTAAATCTGTGTGTATCTTTCAGAACATTGCTTTACACACACGTACACACACGCATGCACAAACGCACGCACACTATGTTTAGGCACCCATTGTACTCTTGTTCCTAAATAAATATACCTTATATCCAAACAAAATGTCAATATAGTTTACCCTCATTGTTGCCGCCGTTATTGTCTCGGGCCTCGGCATCATTGCGAAACTCAAGATTTCATGTTTGCCATTGTTTGGTATTTAAATCATCTGAACAGCTGATTATTTACGTGCAACCTTTCACGATTGCTTTATGTGATTATGTGTGTAGGTATTATTCTTATCTAATACTACATTTTGCCTTCAGTTCTGCCCGCGTTAAATACTTTTTCTGTTCAATTCTCTGAATATTATTTCTTTGTGTTAGAACCTTTTAGTCTCCTTCTTTTTCGAGTCAATGGCTAATATCAAACCGGATTCTTGTGAAATTCATCTTGATATTTTTCGTGAAAATCAAAATTGTTATTTTCGATATCGAATATCGAAGTATTGCAGATAGGTCAGTTGTTGAATTGTTTTGAACTCCCAACTACCCGCATAGACTGCCATAGATATACAATATTGTTAACGGGAATTAACGCGATCATTTCAAGGGAGTAATGGACAAAGTCGGCTACGTGTTAAGAACATAGGTACTCCATACCGACATAATTCATAATTTTATTTGCTTGTAATGTGGTACAACAAAAGATGGAAATAAAAAATACAGTAATCCAGCACATTTCGCCATAAAGTTGGCATGCAAACATAGTTTATTATGTATACAAAGCAACCAAAAAAAAAATATTGCAGCCACAATATACCCCAGTATATACCCCAGGCATATGACTGACATAGATGTTCGTATGGCAATCCCGACATCTTTTTAGTAACAATGTATAAAAATAAGCTTATTATTATAGTTAGCATATATCCTTACTTCTAGGACTACTATGCTCAGACATTGCTCCTAAGCTGTAAACACCAAGCAGTGGCCAGGCGTGTTCATTATATAATTACTGCCCTACCGAAGCAATAACGTACACAGTTTAATTATTCTAATAGACTCTAACTATTGATGGACCGTTACCTTAGAACGATTGAAAGTCAACTTAAAGTGGATTTGGAAGCAATAGGAGGACTTTCGCCGTTTTATGATCATTGGTAGATTAAGATTTTCACCTGCTTAAGTAATATACCAGGTTGTACCAGTCCAACTATTTACAGATTAAGTGATTGACACAGGCTGCAACAAGTGACCAGGTTGCCATTTGCCTTGAAAAATTACCATACGTGCAGACTATGCAGGTTATCATTACGCTAATACCTGTGGATTATAAATAAATAAATATTCCACGACATTCTACACAACGCTATCTAGACCCATGGTAAGCATAGCATAACTAGCTTGTGTTATGGGATCTAGAATGCGGATAAACATTCTTAGATACTTTTTTTTTGTGAATAAATACATATCATATATAGGAACACCCAGACCTATGCAAATATACATATTCATGCATACAAATATTTGCACTAAGCGGGAATCGAACCCACACCCCCTGCATAGCAGTCGAATGCTCTACCACTAGGCCACGGATCTGAAAGTTGACCTTTCTTTCGTTCTTCTTTTCTTTAAAGATTACTTGAGACTAGTAGCAGAGATTAAATATACGTAATATCGTGGTTTAACTAAGCTTAATTGCTTGTATATATCCTTTTTGAACAAACAACATGTTCATTGCAAGTCCACCATATTGTGCTGATGGTAAACCGACTCAGGGTACACAGCGTGACAGCGAGTTTCAAATGCAGTCTTACGATGAGAGGACGGTGGATTACAATTGGTTAAAATAAAAAAGAAAATTGGCGTCAAACTAGACCAACTTATGCTTTTTCGAACGTAAGTAACGTACGAACGTAAGTGACAAACTTTTTTGAATTTTCGAAACAGTTTGTCATTGAGAATAAAGGGCCCGTTTTGTTGCAGTGCTTATTATTTTACAAAAACTTCGTTCATTCTTTTCTTTTTTTTTTATATAGGACACGCCAACTTGACCTCACCTCGCCTGATGGTAAGCTAAAGGCAAAGTCTCAGGAAAGAGGGTCACCATTACAGACACTAAGTGCTACAATGGTGGCACTCAGCTTGGCGGCCTCATCAGATGCTTTTTCACGCCCCGCTTAAAGGCCCCGGGACTGTAGGAAGAAGGAAACACGTGTGCTGGTAATGAATTCCAGGTCTTGGTGGTGCGGCAAAGAAAAGAGTCTCCGAACCGCTTGGTTCTTGCTCGTATATTCTGCACAGTGTGAGGGTGACATCTAAGGCCTGCACGTGTTGTCCTATGTAGGAAAGGAGATGGTGGGATTAGTTGGAAGAGCTCGTCAGAACACTCACCGTGGTAGAGACGGTAAAATACAGCCAAGGAAGCAATATCTCTACGCATCTGCAAAGGCTCGAGGGTGTTCGTGACCTCAGGGTTCCCAATAATTCGGACCGCGCGTCGCTGCAACCTGTCGAGAGCATCTAGTAGGTATTTCGCGGAGCCATCCCAGAGATGCGAGCAGTATTCCACGCAGGAGCGAATTTGTGTCTTATAGAGAAGACACCGCTGCTCCGGCGTGAAAAAACGTCTCACTTTGTTTAGGAGTCCGAGTTTCCGCGAGGCTGTTTTGATGATGCTCTCGATGTAATTTCTGTTATTCAGTTTGCAGCGAATATCCATGCCTAGGATATAGAGATTGTCCTGCAGTGGAAGTGGCGTGCTCTGAAGAGTGGGAAGGGGAAGGAAAGAAGATACCTTTGCTGTGAACGCACAAGCCTGCGTCTTCTTGGCACTGAACTGGACCATGTTCTCGGAGCCCCATTGAGAAATGTGATTCAAGATCCGGTCCAGTTCAGTGACAAGAAGCTGTCTTTTTTCCACGATATCAGACTGTTTGGCCGCAGGTTGTCCGTGATAACTCCCGTGTAAGGTGCTATCGTCTGCATAGCAATGTATGCTGCCGGTGGACAGCATGTCGTTGATATGCAGAAGAAAGAGAGTGGGAGATAATACAGACCCCTGCGGTACGCCAGCATTTATTTGCAAGAACTCCGAAGCCCGTCCATCACAGAGGACGCGGATACGGCGCTCCTGCAGGAAACTAGCAATCCAGTTGCACAGTCTAGGAGGCAGACCAAAGGCTGGTAGCTTGGAGAGAAGCGATTTGTGCCAGACTCTATCGAAAGCTTTGGCGATATCAAGACTAATTGCCAGTGACTCGCCGTGCTTGTCCATAGCCTCACCCCAAAGATGGGTAACGTATGCTAGAAGATCACCCGTTGACCGTTTCGGCCTGAAGCCATATTGCCGGTCATTAATTAAGGAGTGATCCTCTAGGTGACGCATGAGCTTCAGTTCAATAGTTCCTTACCTACTTTATACTTTATTCGATAACGATAATCATTTATAGAATAACTTTAGACGCCTACTTAATATTGATACATACAAAACATTCACACTTTATTGTAACAGATCTATTCACGACGAACTTACGACATATTGATTGCGAACGATTAATTATTTCTCGATTTTTCGCTCAGAGCTAATAATCGAGTCTGTTAGCGATTACTCGGTATAATCGATATAGCTCAAGATAAGCGTGAGTTTGAGTTATAGCTTAATTAAGTTAGGTTCGAACGAGTTCGCAGTTATGCCTCGCCCCATTGACGAGTTACTGAAAATAGTACACAAATGATTTTTAAATGTGTTTTAACCCACTGGTTGCTTCTTTTTGGAAGGGATCATTTAAGATTGATGTACATTTAGTATTCATTTGTGAAGTTCGTTAATGATAAAGTGAATGAATTTGCTACAATGATTATAAATAATAAATTTATTACCTTTTGAAATTTTCCATCACTATATACTACCATAGAAGGTCGGTCAAATTAAGTTCCAATTTTTTATTCCTAATAATATGGCAAACTTAGTTGCCCACAAAACGTGCACTAAATTGTCATTCCCATCGAATAAAGATTAAATTTCACTAAATAGAAATATAATAAATCCACTTCTACAAATATAATAAACCACCTAAGTAATCGGGCAATTAATTGGCTAATATAATATACTCTAATATCAACGTTGAGGTAATTGAGTTTCTTAATTCACCGCCTACGTTCTTTTAGTGCGCTGCTAATATCTGAAATGATTATATTAGCAATATTAATTACTAAATTGTGATTTATTTCATATTTAAGCTTTACATCCATAGAAATAACACATATGACAGTTAACCTACCTGTAAATACAGACACTAATGCAATACCAGTAGCGATAAATCTTTATGCGTACTGACGGAAGGGTTGCTTGTTATTAAGATGTCAGTAAGAGTTATAGTTCACCATTGCTCTGTAATTCCAGCCCGCTAATAATAAATTCATGGGCTAACTATCCAGCAATGAAGAAAAATCTGGTTTCAGACTGCAATTTATATATGTTGGGTCTGCAAATATAGATGAATGAAAAGTTGTGCTTTCTATTCTGATATTCATTAAGGATATGGCTTATGAAAGATACATACACATAATCACGCCTTTATCACCGGAGGGTTAGGCAGAGATTGTATTCTGTCCCTCGTAATAGGGGGTGAGCCATGCCGTATTCTCGGCACTATTGTTTACTCGAGTCATGTATATGAGGCTGTCTGGACTGTATATTTCTGTCGGATATTAAACAGGCCTATCCCTTAGTCACTTGTACGACACCACGTGGGAAGAAATGGGGTGGCTAAGGGTGGCCCAAATTCTACTCTGTCGGAAACCACGCGGCCCATGAAAGATGTATTAGTTATTTTATTGCTAAGAAACCCAAAGTGTTAGTTGCAATGGTTGCATTTTATACTAATCGGTCTTCGTATTCGAGCTAATACTTAAATTAACCATTTCACCACATTTCACCACCTCAGCTTTTCAGCATCTAGCTCGGTGCTGACTGTATTGACGGACCAGATATAAAAAAAATGGAGCTTGTAATTGACACAAACAGATATAAACTGTGCACACGTTATATTGTGTTATTATGTGGAGTCATTTACTATATTGTGAACAGTCGTGTTAATGACAATAACGGTCTCTTAAATGAGATAAAATTATCAGTATTGGTTTATCTTTCATATGTTCTCGCCTTCCATCAAGGTGTCAGCGTCGCTTGACACTAGGCACTTAAAAACGAAACTGCCGAACGTTTTATAATTAATGAACCTTTTGAGTGTAATACACTTTCGCCTTCGAACAAACAATTAAACAGTTCGCCGACAATTCGGCTCCATACGTGACAGCGAGGCGTGTTCGTATCCAAGTGTTAACATGCGCATATATCATGGTTCGACTTGATACACCTGCGAAGCCACGCCCACCGATCCTCGGGCCCCGCAGCCCCACTCTCACCCCTGTCTTTCGCTTTGCCATCATCAAGATACCATTCCACGTTGAGACGTCATCGGGGACGCACGTGAACTTGATTAAATATTATTTAAATTCATGTTTTTGCGTACAGTGGTTATGAACGGTGTGCTGTGTGAATAACTTTGGGTGTTTCCGTTTCCTTTTATTATCGTGTCATCGTTGAAGAGTTGCTCTAACAAAATTGTAAGTTTTTTTTATTACCCAATGCTATTTCCATCAACGTAGGTAATTATTTTTTTGTACTCTATTTTTTGTGTCTTTGCAGTAAGTTCCTTACATAAATATTTTTGGAAGATCGTTTGCCGTATCTTTCAAGGCAGCGAGATAGTGCATATTTGCACAAAAAAAGTTTTATTTGATATGATAAGTGATAAGATAACAGACGTAAGTTGTTTGAGCTTTTTCTAACTATACATATAACGTTTCTTTTATGGTAGAGTCATATTATAGATAAGGTTTTGTGTACTTATTACTGGGTTCATAAATGCAAGTGATAAAATTTTTGTTACTTGTTGCTTCTGTGGGGCGGAGCCAAGTGAACATTCGCACGCACGCGCTAACCGCCTTTTGAGGAAAACGTAACGCCGGTATCTTTATCAGGCCAAACGCACTGATAACATGCACTCGTGGTTTGAAGCGAAATACATTTAGTACTGTTGTAGATAACCACACTGTTGTGCATAATGCTAAAAAACTAGAGTCCTTGAATTTATAACTAGTTAAAATATAGTTTTTCAAACTTGTGACATAAAAGTAAGTGTTAATAGAGCCACTAAAAAGTGCGTTTTATCAAATACCATAGTGCTTTCCATTGGTATTTTATTTTGTTTATGTATTTAATAGCAACATTGCTTAACTTATCAATAGACTCCTTACATACAGATTTGTTAGTCTGGTGGACGAAATAATTTCTTGTTGAGATTTTTTTTTTATGTTTTATAAATTTTTGTTATTACAATTTTAAACACTATTGGTAAGTTTATTATTCATTTTTACACAAGGAATATTATTATCCTTGTACTATAATTGTGTTCTACCAAAAAGGGTATGTAAGTCTTTTTGCTACATTTTTTAGATAATGTGTGATACTCTATATTACCCAGCTTTTATATCTAAGATTATCTCGGAGCTTATTGTATTTTATATTTGTTATTCAATGTATCTAATTATAATTTAAACAAACTACCAAATTTTAATTAAAATAAGTAACAAGTATACTAAAATAAGAATTCAAAAGCACTCATTGGTGACTACCATCATTGAATTTTACGAGATATGTTGAAGTTGTGCGAGGATCATTACGTATATAATAGTGTGTGATGTCCCAAAAGATACGTGTGGAAACTATGACAGCTACACCACTGGAATACATCATTGTCTCGTTATACAATAACGCAGACAGCACGCAAGAACATTCCAAGAATCATTAGAAAACATGTAAATGCATACAAAAATATATCGGAAGCAACCTCCACTCGCAACACAATCTGTATACTAATGACTTTCCTATCTCGGTATCTAATAAATATGAAATAAATCGATTCTTCTCCTAAATTGGTATGGCAACTATAATTTGTTTATGATTAATATTTTTGAAATTTGGATTTTAAAACATTTAAATTGTTATATTAACATCGAATATGTTTTATGATAATTGCAAAAGGTGACACGTATAATTTAACTGTTAGTAAAATGTATGTGGTCCCGACTGATATTTAGGTGATACCTAAAGTAAAACGAACATCAACAATTAAGGATTGTTACAAACCTTTGTAGCTATTCATGCCCCGTAGATGTTTCCTGTGGATTTTACGAAATTTTCGTTCAAGCAATCTTTATTCTGATAAGACAATTACCTACACATTCCCACAATAGAGAAGTGTTGTGCAGTTGACATTTGAGCCCATATTTCTATAGTTTTCAAAAAATGTATGGAAATAAGTCGGATTTGTTGAAATATGATAACTGCACCGCTCCCTTTATTAGTAGCATATATGTAGCATTGAACCTTCGTCAATAAACGTACTATCCAACACATAAAGAATTTTTCAATTCGAACCAGTAGTTCCAGAGATTAGCGCGTTCAAAGAAACAAACAATCTCTTCAGCTTCATAATATTTAGAGTCAAATACACAGCCGGCCTGGCAGAAGCAGGCCGCGGCGGTGGCGCGCCTGACGCGCCTCCCCGTTTCCGGGGTCGAGTTGGGGACTCTGTAATCCACACACCCGAGAAGAGGGCCAGATCGTGAGAGATGGCCCTGGGTCGGCCGTGGTGCGAGGGATATGCCTGTCAACCTCACCTTCGGCAACCAAAGCGACCCACAGGCGGCGTGCGTTTTAGTCAGTTCGAGTCCGACATAACTTCCTCTACCGGCTCCGGTGGGGAGGTATCCGTGGGGATTTTGCGCACGTAAAAAAAAAAGAGTCAAATACACATTATATTTGTACACCTACTGATCACATGCATGGGGAGCATAATCCTTCAAAATCATTGAGTTTCTCTCCGGACTTTTACCGTAGCAGCACGTCATAAAACCATAGGCCTCTCACCGCTCACGGTGGTTGAACTTCAACTCCTGATCGTACATCTGAAAATAACTTAAAAATTAAAGTACCTAATAAATATTTAATTAAATTGCAATCAAGTAAATCATTAATGCGTGTACGCAATCTAATCGCTCGCCTTTATATTGCCAGTGTAATAAGTTATAACGCTTAATGCCCATCGTAAAAGTGTAGAACTTAGGTACATACAAATGTACTATTACTCCAACCTTAGATTTTATATTCAAGCTATAATTTTATAACTAACTAGCTGTGACCGCGGAATTTTAATCCCGTTCATGCTGTAACTTCTGTCCAGCTGACGCTCCCCAAATACACGACGGTGCTCCCGTCCCAATTGAGTAGTTCAACTAGAGAAATACCTCCACCCTACAGAATACCACGGCATAATAATCTCGTGTTGTGTTCCCAGCGGTGAGTAGGGCAGCCAGAGCTCACTGGAGATTCTTTGTGCAGTCAGTGGGAAGACGGCACAGAAACTCTTTAGGGTCGGTAGCATGGGTGTGACACCCCTGGTGTTGTACACGTTATGATATAGGTCACGATAACCACTTTCCATCAGGTGGGCCGTGTGCTTGTCTGGCACCTAAGTTGTGAATAAACGAACTACGATCCTCCGTAGCATTCCTCTAACTCATATGTATGCGCGTAATTTAATAGATTTCAAATAAAGTATTTAAATCTACCGGATTTATTGACATATTTAGTAAAGTGAAGAGTTCTAGCTTTGTCCCCGTGCATATTATAGTGGGTACGTACCTGTCCCGTGGACTTATCAATAGATACATTTTTCTCTTTTATATCATATTTATGTCTTGACAATTACGAAAACAGTAAAAATAAATCACTAGCTGCACTGGCAATTGATGTTTCTTTATAATGAGCCCGGCCAAATTATACTTACATTTCATTATTAAAGGTGCTTAATGGATACTTTTATTAATGTCAAAAATAAACGCATGCGACTTCGCTTTCCCTGTTCAGCTCATGTAATAAAATAACAAGGTATTCTAAATTTGTAAAGATAAATTAGTAGAAAATACCTAATCATAAATCATGTTTCGGAGCGATTGTACCAAATTAATATACATTCAGCTTTCACCATTATTCGGCATTGTCTTTTCGTACCAAAATTTACACATGCTCTGCGTTCAACTCAACTTTTTAAATTTTTGGAACTTTTAGGTCAAGTGGATAAAGTGCTGCAAGACACTCTATGCAAAATTTTAAATATAAATTTGAACGATCGAGTGTGGCTCCAGGCGTCCCTTCCAGTTCGTCTCGGGGGCCTCGGCGTTCGCAAAATTGCAGATGTAAGTATGCCAGCATTTTTGTCGTCGGTCCATGGCACTGAAGAATTAGTCAGGAAAATTCTATCTCCTTCACTGATTAATTCGGATGTGCCAGGTAAGGCCGAAGCTGTAAATGCTTGGAAAATGACTTGTCCAACTGCCGCCATGCCCGCCAACCCATCTTCCCAAAGGCAATGGGATGAGCCGCTCAGTATTGGTGTTAAAAAACATTTAATCAGTACAGCTACCAGCGCTGCTGAGCGCGCTCGTCTATTGGCTGTGGGTGAATGGGAATCTGGTGTATGGCTCCAGGCACTTCCTTCGCCTAACATTGGAACAATGTTGGACGACACGACCTTCCGCATTGCGACTTGCCTCCGTTTGGGTGCACCGTGTGTTTCTCCGCATCGGTGTCTCTGTGGAGAAGCTGTCGATAGCCTTGGACATCACGGATTGTCTTGCAACAGGAGCGCAGGCCGCATGTCCCGACATGCAAACATTAACGATATTATCCGTCGAGCTCTTGTCACCGCCGGCGTGCCAGCTATACTTGAACCTGTTGGTTTGGCTCGCGACGATGGTAAGAGACCGGACGGTATGTCGTTGATACCTTGGAAGATGGGTAGGCCTTTGGTGTGGGATGCAACTTGCGTCGACACCCTGGCGCCTTCCCATCTTCCAAGTACGATGGACTGCGCATGCGCTGCTGCTGCATCAGCGGAGACTCTCAAACGGCGCAAATATACCAATTTAACTGGTAATTATATTTTTGAGCCGTTTGGAGTCGAAACGTTGGGTCCGTGGGGTCCAAGCGCGCGCGCACTATTCAAAGAAATAGCGAAGCGACTAATCGACGCTTCCCGTGACCATAAGGCTGGCCTTTACCTCGCTCAAAGAATTGGCATCGCCATTCAGCGTGGTAATGCCGCCAGCCTCTTGGGCACGGTACCAGTAGAGATCGATGGGGAGGAATTTTTCGATGCCTAAAATTACAGTCTCCCTCTTTTTCTCTATTCCATTTTTGTATATATTGTATAGTTAGCATAGTTTTATATTAATTTGTAAGTAATTGTATATTATAATAGAATATTTTATGTACCTAAAAAAAAAAAAAATCATAAAGTAGAATTTGGGCTACGAACATCTCGCTGACTCAAGACTTAGTATTAGGTAATTTGAATAAGTTTAATAATATTAAATTTCCTTTCCTTTCCTTCCACTTGTGACAATGAAAGGCTGAGATTCCTTATCGAAACATATTCGTATCTATGGAATTAGCTTACCAGGGACGTCTTTCTCGTGGACATCACATTTAAAATTGGAAATATTTCTCCACATTTTTCAATCTATTTGATTCCGATACATTTCCGATCCTATTTGAGAAAATATATCCAATAATAGGACTATTTTTAGTTGGTATGTTCAAAGTTGAAGTAAATGTAAAAGTGATGAACTGTAAATAAATTCACCTATAATAAGTTGCAGCTTGCAACACACTTATACTCGCGTCGAGATTTAGTGACAGCTTCTACTATAAACTGCTTAATTATATTGCCAAATTATTCGAAAGGTTGTCTGTACAGTATTGATATTCTGATATATTAAGTAATCAATTTAGATAAGAATTTCTAGATAGTACTTTAAATTGAATATTATTAAACTTATTCAAATTACCTACTAAGTCTTTGAGTCAGCGAGATGTTTGTAGCCCAAATTCTACTTTATGATTAGTTATTTTTACAAGCAGATGTGTAAATGCCTTATCCTACTGAAACCTTTGAATTAGGCTTAGAAATTCATCTAAGGAATTAGGTAACAAAATTTGACAGAGTACTTAGTTCTTTTGTTTGTTGAAAATGTCGAATTTTTCTGTATCTCAAGTGACTTTTTAAGACAATATAAATGTAAAAATTTCGGTAGATGGATCATCGCTAGTAAAAAATTAGAAATATTTTGATAGAATAACTAATACAAACGTGCTTCTAAAACAGTAAATTTCCTATAGCTACCTATAAAAGTTTTCCATATTTTATTATCATTCGAAAAAAACATTAGCATCACGCTTTAGGTATATACTAGTTGTAAAGTAATGCCTTAACAGGACATGATATAAAATTACGTAAGCACCAAATTTCTCAAGACAGTACATCATTGCGTAGGTGTATACGCGTGTGCAGTCTATGAGTTTTATGACCGCTAATAGGCAATAATGTCGAGTCAAGAGGTGCCTCTTGACTCGGAACGCGGAGGTTAAGTTATTGGTGCGGTTTCGTTTGCTACCTCATAGATTTTGATCGTATCAGTGTCATGTTTATTTCTGTGTTTATTTATACTTACATTTTAATGACAGTTGATTTAAGGTTTGGATATTTGTGGTGGTGTTTACCTGTTTTTACTAAGTTAATGAAGGAAAGTTTAAAAAAAAATTGTGATTTTAGGGTCAAGTAACTCATAAGAGGAAAAACGAAATCCTTCTAGGATCATTTCGTTATCCGTCTGTCTGTCTGTCTTTCCAGACCTTTTTCTCAGTAATGTGTGGAGGTACCAAGTTGAAATTCATACCATATACTCAGGTCTATAACATCTTAAAATTGTGCAAAAATCAAACTTCTAATTCAACGCATTCAAAATATATTACAGTTTATGTAGCTTAAGTTACGGAACCCTCGGTTCGCAAGTCCGACTCGCACTTAACCGGCTTTCTTTCATTTCGTAGTAATATTGTTTGGGTATTTTGTTGGGAAATTCCCAATTTCAATACAGAGTTGAAATATTTGCTCACTCTAGTTAATAGGCTCGTTTCTGTTTGAAAATGGCTAAAATTTTGTATATTTGCTTTAAAAGAACCTCTTTTTTGTAGTATAATACCTACTATAATTTTCACATCTTTCTCCAAGGGTAAGCCGATAGCCATCCAGAGATTTCTCTATTATCATTCATATTATCACCTTTAAGAATTATTTACTCACATACATAAGATGGCTTTGATTCCGATTTTGTCTGACCTCTCTAAAATCAATACCCGAAGTTTTTTTAAATTTTAATATTGAAATACACGCAGTAAAGAATGAATTATTGAACATCGATAAAAACAACACTCATTCAGAAACTCCTACTTTTATTGAAGTCAATCAAAAAATAAAGCACAAATACAAGTAAAATGTTGTTCTGGTGCACCACGAGGTGTGCATGTCTTCAAGTCTTTAGCCGTTTGCTAATAGCTTCCACGTGACTGCGCACGTTCGGATCTTAGCGCTGATATCTTGAATTTAGAGCTAACGGTCTTAATGTGTTACTGATTCTATACTATTTGTTGCTTTTATGGTTCTAGAGTGCCCTTACTCCTCTAACGTAATGTCGAACTAGGAAACTGATATAGTCTATGGGAATCTGTGGGAAAAAATAACAGTTTCAATCATTTTATAAAAGTGTGCTATAGTTTAAGGAATAGTTGTTTTTTTTTTATTTGTTACACTTGTAGGTTTTAACTGAAATAAATTTTTTGACGATCTATGTGGCATGGTAACAGTCGATAACGTAATTCCGAACTAGAAAACTGATATAGTTTCTGGGAAGCGATGGAAAAAAAAACAGTTCTAGTCGATTTCATTTTATGAAAGTGTGCTATGGTATTCGGAATAGTTTTCTTTTTAATTTGTAACACTTGTAGGTTTTAACTGAAATCAATTTTTTTGACGATCTATGTGGCGTGGTAGCAGTCGAATAGTGCTATTTGACCTTCTGAAACTTATAATAAATACAACTTATAGTCCATTCGGTTAGGTAATTAACTAAAGGTAAACAAAGCAACAACTTTTTATAAAAACACATACTAAACAAATAAACTAGGGTAACTAACTGACTAACTAGACTTTCTAAAGAAGTGTCTAAACAGAAAAATATTAATTAACTATTTTTTAAAGTAAAACATACTACAAAAGCACATCAAGATTAACCTAACCAAACTTAACCTAACCAAATGAAGTATAGTTTTGCTTTGGGCTTAGATTATACTTAGTAGAATGTCCTACAATATTTATGTTAATAAGTGTATAATTAAATTACTTTTATTGGAATCCAATATAATCAATATTTGCTATTCATTTTTAGATAAAAGTTGTATAGTAGTTATTTTAGTTTTATTTTAATAGTTACATTGTTTAATACATATAAATAAATACATTTATCATTTATGAATTCAGTCCAAATATAAATAAGCAATATTTTGTCGACGAGGTTCGTTGTCTGATTCGGATAAAAATTAGGTGTACCTATAAAAAATTATCACATATTTCATTTTGATCATTCATTCCTACACTTTCTATAAATATGAATCTGTCCCAATTAAAAATTATACCCACTATCAAAATTGATCGATTTATTCATTATGACTCCGGCCGGGCGACAGGAAGTCTTCAATTGTAATTATTGAGCTCGATTCGCACTCCTATCAATGTTGCAGTGCAGAACGTGCGCTATATGACTAACATCCGGGCCATCTGTCTTTTCATCTTCTATTATTGTTCATCTGATATCTTCAAGTATACCTTATACTATTATTTCGTACCACATCCATTTAATTTCTTACGTGTTTTGAATGCCTACTACTCGTACTAGTTTTACAAAAACATTGGGTTACGGCGTTCATCGAGTAAAAGTAAAGTCTTTCACAAAGTTGCTGTCAGGTGATGTTATTCCAATAACACACAAACCATAGTCTTTAACACAATCGAGTAGAGCAGTCTTTTATTAGACACTCTGTTCACCTTTGTTTTCGTAATTAACGTTTAAGATTTTGCAATATATAAAGCCTTTAATTTATAAATGTAAAAGTTGTCCTATTACATTATGTACTATTTCTAGTTGTGAAAGTCTTCTATTAAATTTAATATCTCGTCCCCGGTTTTGAAATCAAATTATTCAACTCCATGAACGATAGTTGTGAGCGTGTACGTCTTTATGCATGCTGATTGCCTGCCTACACATTGAATTCGAGTTTGAATAAAATTCACTTGTATTCATCAAGTTATTAAAGAAAAAAAGAAAGAAAGAAAAAGAGAAAGAAAAACGCGGCACTGTTACCGAATTTGATTTATCGGCTATCTACTTGCGTATGACGTATCGTGGCGGCTTTATAAGTCTGTAGGTACCACTACTGACAGGAGATGGATGTCTGGACACGGTCTGTTCCTTATTGCTGTCGTTTGTTCTTGAATTTATTGGACACGAAGTAACGGTTGCATCTGCACTGGCTCTTCGGTGGTCGACGTCGGACTTAACCACGTAATATATTGTACGGGGAAATGCCATCCGTGTAAACCTTAGACTCTCTTTGATGTCATAATTCAAATCTATCATGGATTTATGATATTTATTAGTGTTGTAGTTGAATTTATATCGTTATATGTACACGTACTGTGGAGTTATCTATCGGTTACTTTTACTGTCATTGTAATAGTTATACCATTTATTGCGATGTATCATAATGTATTTATTCTTCGAGAAGTATTAGTAATGAAGTATCTAAAATCGAATGTAGTCATTTAAAATATTTGTCACCGTTACGAACTGTTATTTTCCGAAATAAAATATTTGTGTTGCCAAAAACATGTAGGTAGGTAGGTATATCAATTGGATGACAAATAATTTGGCAACGTTTCTTTTATTCGCGGAATACATCAATCCCGGTGGTCGTGTTACTTACCACATTTTATCTTCACATGATAATAAAATTTGCTTCTTTGTCGTGAGTTCTCATGTTGCCTTATGCCGGCACATTAATAAATGCAAAAAATAAAGTTACTGTGCTTATGTTTTCTCGGCATTATTATAATCGTGCTTTACTGTATTGTAATACAGCCAGCGTAAACATTTAGAACGGTCCTAGCATATAACAAGTCTCACGAAGGCGATAAAGCAATGAATGTGCACTAACTAGCAGTGGCGGTGTTATTTATGACGACCGATACCATCGGCACGGACTTGTCAATCACATGGATACGTACCAGACATCAAAATTACACTTGACCATTTCTCGATGCAGGTGATTATGAAACTTAACGTACAAGAAATAAAGGTTAAGAATGAAGCCATGAGTAAAACGTTCGGAAATACTGGTGCACGCCGTGTTGGCTGATCGGCCACGGCTATCCATCATTCATGAGCGCAAGCGCGTAACGAGCCTTTATTCGACGGATCCGTGGATGCGCCTGCGACACCCTCCCACAACGTCAAACATACTTTCATATTTCTTTTTATGTATCACGAATATGTTTATATATCGTTTTCAAGTTAGATCTATCTCAACTACACTCGCCTGACCCCGTAAAGACGTTGTTCTTTCGTATTCATATTTTCTCTTTCATACGGATTTAATCTATTCATATTTGACTTATTGTTGTGTATTCACGAAGTATCGTTGAAGAAAATACCTTGAAAGCACCGTTGAAACGACTATCTGATAGTTGGGTTTCGCATAATTGAATAACTAATGTGGCTAGCTCCCCACGTACAGAGTGACGTTGGTAAAAGACGTTGAGGGTAGCCTAACGATGCAGCGATAGTCAGATGCTATCAAGGTAGTGACGTTTCAATACAACATGGATCAATCGGTGGCGTGTAGGGGAGTATCTGTCGATCAATCGGTTCTCCTTCAATGCATTATCGTAATCTCGCCCACCCACGTTTTAGTTGGGCACGTGCGATGTCACTTTTAATATCAGCAAAGTCGGCGGTTATCTTTGTTGACCATTAAAGCAGACAGCAAATCTCATCAATAAATTTTAAGAAATAATGATCAAAGTAATACTCAGTTTATTCAAATTAATTTTCACTTGCATTTTCGTATTTAAAACTTTGCTGTTCAAATAGTATTAGGTACATATTCTTATGAATTACCTACATACGAATGTAAAGTTTGGGAGGCTTTCTTGTGTTGAAAGTGTGATGTGAGGTGCACTTTGTGAGTTGCCAAGATATTATCACATTTTATGTTTTGCATAGTAGACCGGCTATTCGTCATGTTCTCATGAGGCACGCCAAAAAATATCTCACGGTTTTGATTGTGCATAAACAATGAATATAATGATTACTTGGGTTGTCCCAATCATTAAACTTGCTTAGTCAAGACTCATCGAAAATTCATCAGGGTTCCTTGTCAGACCACGATACAGTATCAAATTAAGCGTTAAATGACATCACGAGGGCTTGCTATGAATTTACAATTGAATGTGTTCGTTAATAAACCTTTTTTATTTTTACTCGAATGTTGCAACGTGATCATGCGGCGATGCGTCGCCATGTATTGTGTGAGACGAAAGTGTTGTATTGTCCGTAGTTTCCAATTTTAGTTTATCATCGTTGCGTGTTATGACTTTATAACATTTTGACCAATTTTTCTTTTATTTATTTATTCATTTATTCACTTATATTGCAAATATAGGCAGAGGATTGGTACAATGATAATTTCATTATGAAGTGTCACTACATCTCGCCTTGCGACATGCAACAGTATCAAACATGCATTTTCTTTGATTAATCTTGGCTGTTTTATAGATTTAATGGGTTTGCTTTGATATTATCATGTGAAGATATAATCTGTTTCAGAAAACGCTTGCTTAGAGGTTTAAAGGTTGCCTGGAAGAAATTGCGTAAAGCGATAAGGCCTCTCTCTCTAGTGCTCTTGTCTTCACAATTTCTGTAACATGAATATTGTATTTTGGCGTACGATATAGTATAAAATAAATAAATACACTCAGATTGTAGTTATGTAGGTAACTAAGAGACCGTAAGGAGTCACTTCTTGACTGGTCAGAGCATGTAGGTGGAAATATCTACCGTGTAATACTGTCCACGAACTGTACGTCCCGTTGTTTGATTATGAAGTTGTGGGAAATCGTTCTGAAGTTCTATGGCTTATTCAAGCATTTGAGCATTTGGTAAAAGATATTGTTTGTGCTTTAGTCTATTCATCATCAGTCATTGCCCTTGTCGTTCTTAATTAGCTACTTAGATCTTCTAACCATCAACTAATCAACACTTTTACCTAACTTGTTTTTGTCTAGATTTTTATTAAAAGACGTGTTACAAAACCCTATATGATTCGTCAGACGTTTAAATTTGGCAGGTATGTACTATCAGAATAAAAGATACTGAATCCAAATGCATGTAATAGTGTGATGTAACGTTTATGGACAGTGTAATCTCAGTGTTTTATGTTCGTACGGACGCCACTGACGAATGATTAATGACTTGAGCAACGGCGATAGTGAGACGAGCACTCCGGCCGACACGGCGACCAACAATATTGTCTCATTTATTGCTAATGATCTATTCAATATCTGTACACAATTCGACATTACTTTTCCTTAAATACTTACATAATTTAGGTACTTTCACATGCAAATGTTTCCATATAAAAACTTTAACCAAACTACTGATGACATTTTAGTAAACGAACCCTTCTTGATGCAACGTATCAAAAACTTAAGGTAGGATGACGGTAGAGGGAAACATCTGAATACTGCGACCATAATAACCTTGTGCTGTGTTCCCGGCGGTGAGTAGGGTAACCAGAGCTCACTATTGAGTTTCTGTGCTCTCAGTGGGAACCAAAAGCTAGTCCTGCTTCGTCTTTTACACTGACGGCATAGAAACTCTCTGTGTTTACAGGGTTGGCAGCGCGAGTGTGACTCCCTTGGTATTGCACACGTCCATAGGTCACGGTAACCACTTTCCATCAGATTGTCTGCCACCTAAGTGGTATAAAAAAAAGGATAAAGAAAGTGAAATAGAATGAAAAGAAATCATTAAATATTGTAAGTACCATAAATCTAGAGAAGCCTTTGTCCAGCTCTGAACATATTGTGATATACCATATACCTACGTGATTTGACATAATTTCGGATGCAAACATGAATGTTTCTTTTCTAAACACAGCACATTACATGGATGGCTTATATTTTCCATAAACACACGTTGCGTATCGAGCGCAACGTATAATTTTACAAAAACGTTGTTATAATGCCTCACGAAATTGCTGTGATTTGTTTCTGAACTTTCTGAGCAATCAATACCGTGCCGTGCGGCGATTGCTCGCAATTACACAATAATCCGTGTTGATTCTATAAAATATCATTGTTCCTACAATATATAATATAACATGCATACTCATATCACAGCTTTCACTCATAATTACTAGAGTAATAACGGGTGCAGCTTAAAAGACCGATATGTATATATAAATTATTTTCTTCAAAGCATTCTAGCCCAAAACAGCGGCAGTCAACCGAAATATAATGTGGTTAACAATAACTCTCTAAGCACCCACTGTATGTAACTGTTCAAAGCAAAAAACTTTCTGCATCAAAGAAACGTGGATATTTTTAAACGATGCAAGTTAGTAATAATTTTACCATTAATACTTGACAAAGGACCCGCGATTAAATTAGTGAATAAAACGCTCTTTGTTTCACTGAATTAATAAAAAATAATATTTTGGAACATGCGCGAATATACAAATTATAGTAAGAAAAAACGAAAACGAGCAAAGAGGTTGCATATTTTCGCTGTAAAACGTACTAAAAACCACCAAAACGTAGCAACTGCTTGTAAGGAATATGTCTCAGTTTAAAAATTTTAAATGAGGATAAAAAAGTCAAAGATTTTCTCGTAGTTAATGATAAAAAGTAGAGTATCTAACACATGAAAAATAATTCATCTCTTGTACCCCTTGATCCGCTCAGGATTCTATTCTAGAATACAACTTGGTGCCTCGAAAATAATTCACCTTTTTTCACTTGTTGGGTAACCTAATAGTCTCGTTTTGTAGACATAAGAATAATGACTTATTAAAAAAAAATTTTGCTTCGTTGCGGTCTTTTCGTCATCGAGTATTTTTTTATCTCATTTCTTAGAACCACGATAACGCGTTTGGACCGTTCAGTTTGTGACGTGTTTTTGTATCAACCTTTAATAGTAATAAGTTAATTTTAAACATTTTTCAAATAATTTATGTGTAACAGAAAGTTGATAAGCTCTGGTTTTGTGTGGCGCTTCTCTTGGTGATTAACGATGTTGTTAAACGAGTCTGTTTTTATATTGGTCTTTATCTTTTTAAAGAGATAAGACGTCTTCATTCTCATGTTCAGAATTGTTTGTTAGTTAACAGTTTTATTATTTCATTGCCAGTAGGTACACCGGTTTTCTCATTAGTTCTATTGTTGAATTCTATTCTATGCATCGAACTATTTCTCTAAGATCTGTTCAATATTTATTATTCTTAGCGGCGTTACTTGCGTTCTTCGTAATTATAGCGATGCTGATCGTGGGCAATAATGAAGATATCATTCCGTTTTCTTCATTGCAATTATAAACTGCACAATTTATAGAAATGGCGTCGGCTACATGTTTATTGCACTCAGAATTAGCTATAGTATCTACGATTATGAAAAGTACTTCACCAACTTTGGTTTGAATTTTTTTGACCAACCATATTTTAGTTTTTTTAAAATATTTAATTATTTGCAATGTTCACCGATCTTTTCCGACTTTTTGTATCTTACAAGATTTGTTAAGGATGAAAAAGCCACTGTTATGGGAACACAATTCTAGAAAGGATTAACGTAGAGTCGATTTGGTTAGTTGTACTATGTTAGAGAATTAATAATAAAAAACTATAAACTGCTATTATTAAGGTATTTATGCAATGAGTGAAACATCTTCGTATCTCGATATCTCTATAATGGTGGACACCACCTAGCCTGCCGGCCGTTCACCGGTACAACCGACGTGCATAAATAATCGAGCATAATCACTTTTTATCTGAAGGACACACTATTTAAGAGTATATTGATCTTTATTTACCTACTTCATATCGGAACTTGAACGATTCGTAATTATCAAGTTATTGAGTGATTTTAATTAGAATGGTTATGTTGTTGTTATATTTTATATGACATCCGTTTTACTAGTTTTGTTTGAACGCTGATAAGAATAAACTTTTACTAGATAATAGTTAATTACTTAATTGTTTCTGATTGTTTTTGTGGCTCTTTAAGATCTTTTGGGCCGAATTCTGACGACTCAGGTGCAAGTATTTCTCTCGCAGTCTTTTCTTATGATGGACAATATTTTTTATCTGTACAAACACAATTTATTGGTACTATATTACAAATTAAAACGTTAAACACATGCCATGACATAATAGTGTATTAATTTTGTGAGAAGCGTGAGCGTACCCTAACCTTATTTATTCTTGTTTCAGAAATTGTACCCCCGACGTGCATGAGCGGCAGCGTCAGCAACACATGCTTGATATAAATGTAAGCACTTTAATTATTATGTCTACAATTAAATTTAATTCAGCCAGACATGTATCACATCACATGTCACAAGTTGTGATTGTATATAACATCACTGTGTACGACTCTTATTTCAAACTAGCTGGTGCCTGCGGTTGCACTCGCGTGTATCATGTTTGTTATATGATTCTATTTTGGTCATATCGGTTCTACTAAGTTAATCATTCATAGGATATCTTTTGAGCCTGAAAATTTCTAATGAAACAAAACCGCATAAAAAACTGTTCAGCAGTTTTCGCATAAATTCTACATCAGATTGATTTTGACCATAAAGTACCTATTCAAAACGGTCTTAATACCCACCATGGTAAATATAGAGATCTTTTTGAGCACGCTGCGATCTAGATCAATTTGATGCTGACTACAACGTTAACAAATACAAAATTGAATTCAGAATCGTTAAATTAATAAAAGCCAAAATATTTTCAATGTACAAACATTACTAATTTTCAATTTAAAATAGTATTTACATCTTTTAATTCAATAAATCACAAACGTTTTATGATTTTGTATGCCTTTAATGGAGTTAAGTTTATGATTACATTTAATAAATACTTTGGTTTATTGACTGTAAACATAGCCAATGTGTAATGTTTAGTAACCTGTTTACGATTGTTACTATTTAAATATATTCATAATGTTAATACATACCTTGTCCACATAGTACTTCGTAATTCCTATCAATATAAATGAAATGTTGTTTTGTACCAGAATAGTTTTGGTTTATAACGGTTGAAAATAACATAATGAAAATCGATCTACAAAAGAATGACGCAAGAGAATAATATCGTTAAATGATCTTTTAATATATTTCAGAAAAGGTTTCAAGACAAAAATAGGTCTTAATAGTTCTATTTTAGGATCTTTGTTGAAAGATCAAGATAGTTTTGAGCATACTTATCTTTTCAACAAAAAATTTAAAAACAAGATAGGAAACACTTAAGTTTATTTTGCGATTTGTTTCCTGTTATCTGGGTAGGTACTAGTATTTAGGTACTATTTTACTATCGGATTGCTAAGTTGCATCTTAGTGTCGCAATTCAATTACTAAAAGCTACACACCATCGCAAATATTACACAACTCCGACTCATTACAGAGCTAATAAACACAACTTGTTACTTACCACAGAAAATATTGCAACAAATAATGAGTCGTTTATAATAGTAATATCTAAACCGCATTCTGATCTCGATCTCATCTGATACACACGTTTATCTAGATCGTTTTGTCACGTTCTCCTTAGAGGGATTCAGATGTGTATTTTCCTAGTTCATTTTGACTTGTAATTATTGCGAGCTAATGATCAGCTAGATTTCTTGGAAGGGCAATTTGCAAAGGATTAAAGCAGGTTGTAAAATGAGGTTTGTTAACATCTCGTAAACATACTGAGACTACGGTCAACGCGCGCGACTACATTTTTTCTCAAATCTTTTTTTTGTATGGTGCTTTATGAACAAATTCAGTTTTATACGAGCTTTTTATGAGTAGTTTGTGTTTATGAGTTAACGTTTTTTGTTCAATGCAGCGTGCACGTATCTGTATCAATGTAGATTTTACATAATCTAAAATAGAAGTTTAAGATAGTACGTGATTAATTTTTTTTATTCAAATGTTTTAATGACTTCGATTTTTTTAGTGTAAAATTCGCCGGGATATTTACCATATTTATTGTTTTTTCCGAGTAACCGATATTTCGGTGCTGTTACAAGCGCCATCATCACAGTGTACTCGATTCAGTGAGTGTTGTGTGTCGTAAACGTGATCGAGTATTCTCGCAGATCGCGGATATTAGTAGTGGCAATGCGCGTAAAAAACGAGTGCGGAAAAGTGTAGACCAATATGGTCTGCCCAATAACTAACTCGGCGGTTGTAAGTACACTTATAACACCTCCAAAATATCGGTTACTCGGAACAAACATTTAACATGGTAAATAACCCTGTGAGTTTTACACTATTCATTTGAATGACCATATCAATCTCTAATCATTCGATTTATTTTCTAAAATATTTAATGTATTTCTGAATTCTCTGAATCATAATCACGTTTTATCATTAGCATCTAGTGATGATGCAGTGTTTCAGCGTTGATTCTCTACGGCGAGCGGTAACGCCTTCACCGGTTCGCTTCGGTATCCCGGCATGTGTGCCATGTCTGCAATTATCCACGCGTTTAGATACATCGCAAGCCAATCTCATGTACGACCTATTTCTTTTTTTTTTCATTTAAAACGCCCTTTAATTTGATTCTTATATCAAGCATTGTTAGGTATAACTACATGAAAGTATAGTTATTATCTTACTTATTCGCATTTTTTAAGCATTCGGAACCGTGTGATTCCCGGCTGAGTAGAATTTGGACCACCCCATCTCTTCCCATGCGGTGTCGTACAAGGCGACTAAGGGATAGGGCTGTTTTACATCAGACTCTGCCTCAGATGCATGGCATGAGTCAACAATAATGCCCGGAAGACGGCAATAGGCTCACCACCTATTACGTGGGACCAAATTCGATGATTGGCGAAAGGTGGGTGTTAATTCACCTCTGTTTAACCCTTCGGGGATAGAGGCGTGATTATATGTATGTATTAAGCATTCGACACCACATATCACGCGCTTATTACTGTGTCTGAAGTTAGGTTGTTGGCATCATTTTTGTCATGTTTCAATGTCTGTGTCAGTATAATTATGACGTATTATGATGGATGTTTAGATGTAATTGTATAAGCGTTACGTAATTATTTTAAATAACACTGTTTGCAGCATCTTCGCGCTATTTTCATATTATGTATCCGGTTCATGTTTGAAATATTTATCATTATAAATAAAGCAACGGATGTTTTTATTTAGTTTACGAATATGATTCATAAAATGGTCGTGTCTAAGAAGTTTAGAAGTAGCATTATTAATTTAACGTGATGTTATTTATTGTTTCACAAACCGAAATTGATTTTTTCATTGATTTATCCTTTAGTTAGTGGTAAACATCTTCGTTGTGGAATGGAACATGGAACCAACTTGTATCATAAATGTATTCTATCAATGTTTTTCAATATTTGCGTCTTTTATCACATTCGTGCTTATAAGTAAGTTCAATCAGTCAGCGATGTTTGTTAAACATTCATATAACGGGATTTTTCCGCTAAAATCATATTATGCCGCCTACTCATAGTATATGCATAGGTATTAACACCACCGAAAACATGAATTTGTTGTCCTGTTATTGAGTAAACTTATAAGATCTTTTTGGGGAGACGTATCATATTGATATTGTACGGATATTCATGCTTGTAGATAAACATAGCGACCTTGTTGTGATCGCATGTGATGTCTCACATTTGTTAGGTATCATCAAAACCCTGCTGACGGAAGCGTTGTGTTCTCAAGCCTGTCTCCGGGGTGTATATTTTACTCATAGTTTTCTCAGTGAATTCACAAAAAAAGTGTAGACGCAAATACAATGGACTAGCGTTATTAGTAAAGAAGTTTGTTTACACAGTATTACAAAATATCATGAAATTTTGTTCAGCTGGTTAGAATGAGTTCAGTAAGATAGACATGTGTCTGAAAAATGTACGATAATTTATATTTTTATGCCCATTGTAATTAGAATAAGCTATATCTTTCATACTATCCTTGTATTCAATGTCTACACCTGAATCAGTTATTACTTACAAACGCTATTAAATAAAGTTAAACACTTTGTAATACGCGTCCGTATTCTAATTAGTTTCTTCAATGTTCAAATGCACGTCCGTCTCATTATCGCGCCTGTTGTTGCAATCATCATAAATAACTAGTTTATGAGGAATCTATTTGTAATTCGTGCTTGCCAGTTTGCTATACCTATATGTCCAACATGAAATTCTATTTATGCGAATCACATTAAGCTTTCACCATTTCTAACATGTTCCGCGTTCTGTTGAATGAAAACAGAATTTAAATACACATCTTGGACTAACTCGGCGGACCCGTCAGGTTGTCCTGTAATCTTTTGTTTTTAGTACCTTGTGGGGTTATAGAGGGCTATAGGTTATTTATGATTGTAACTTTGAAAGTTTGCTTTTGTTCTGACACTCTAAAAGTAGGTATGACTTAGCTGGTACAGTTAACGACAAACGTTGCTCAAAATCGTAAAGATAATCGAAATAACAGAACTAACTAGCCGATCCGCTGCGGCATAATTTAAGCCACATATGCCTACAATTTATCAATTTTAAAACAAAGCATGGGATACTACCTGATTAGTTGACATTTATGATTACTGCTCCGCTCTCTTGAGTAGTAGCGTGATGATATATAGCTTATAACAATTGAATTACCTACATCATCATCAATCGAATATATGACATTTTCAATGGATTTTGCATGCAGAGAAACTGCGAAACATGTCGGACCTTATTTGTTTTGTAACACCATTGTAACATACCGTGTTTCGAGCAATAAATGATTTACTTACTTACTTACCTTCCTGGATAAACGGCCTACTCAACGCAAAAAAATATTTTTCAATTCAAACCTTTAGTTCCTGAAATTAGTGTGTTAAACAGAACAAACAAAATCTTTAGTTTTATAATATTAGTATACCGTGATATGAAGCTTAACCTAAAAAATAAATAAATCACTTGGTACGAAATATTCTTCTTCTTGGAAAATCGTGACGCGGCGGCCGACGCAGGCGCTTTATTTTATTACAGTTTTAAATATATACAATGACAGTAACCAGTTAAGTTTAGGTACCAGTGACATTAGTAGGTACATTAATTCGCTTTGACTACAATAATAAAAATTTTATTTTTATAATCGTAATATATGTTGCTACTTTAACCATTCCTAACTCATTATCGTTGCACATATATTAGGAATTTGTCGTTTGTTATAACTATATAAGTTTTATTGCTATTATAAACCATTCGGTGGACTATAAAAGTAAACTTTGATCCGCGTAGATTTCTTTGATGGTGCAATGTCGTGCCTATCTCAATTTTTCTCTTGTAATGGTGTCATATTTTTATTCTATAATATTCTACAACATTCTACACATCACTATCTGGACCCATACTAAGCATAACTTAACTAGCTTATAATAAGACCACACTTGTTGTACCTGCATTATGTGAATAAATAAATGAATCTGGAATCTAGAATCTCGATAAATATACCAAGAACCTATTTTTTGTATAACATACATATTATAAAACATCCAGGCTAATGCATATATACACATATACATATTATATATGTATATAATATTTGCACTGAGCGGTAATCGATCCCGCGCCCCCTGCGTAGCAGTCGAACGTCTACCGCTACGCCCCAGAGGTAGTTTATATTAAGAATATAATCTTTGAAATTGACTTGATATTATCATACATTGTTTCTTAATATAATTAAAAATAAATACAAATCAAAGTCTCAGTCGGCTTTTATCGTATACTTTAGTCACGGTTACTACTGCGCAAAGAGCAGAAAGCCGCGTGGTTCTCGGCAGAGTAGAATTTGGACCACCCCATCTCTCCCCATGCGGTGTCGGACAAGGCGACTAAGGGATAGGGCTCACTGGAGAGATTTTGTACTGTCAGTGGGAAGACCAAAAGCTTGTACTGCTTTGTCTTATACACTGACGGCACAGAAGTTCTTGTGTTTATAGTATGACTCCCTTGGTGTTAGACGTGTGCAACAACACGTGTAGGACACGGTAACCACTTTCCATTAGGTGGGCCGTGTGCTTGTCTACCAACCTAGTGGTATATAGAAAAAAAAACATCGGACAGATATATACAGCTCACTCAGTCTCTGAATGAAAGCTTTGCATCAACAGTAGTGCCCGGAAGACGGCAATAGGCTCACCCTCTATAACGTGGAACCGAATTTAATGATTAGTGAAATGTGGGTGTTAATTCACCTCTGCCTAACCCTCGGGGTATAAAGGCGTGGTTATATATTTATGTATCTACGTTAATCCTCGACAAATCTATTTAATAATATTAGTATATATTTGTATACGCTAACTGTTCCAAACCGAATGCACAAGAATATAATTTTAAATATGAATAATCTCTTTCATTTCTGTTTTTGCATTACGTTGTCGATTAAAAAGTAACAGTTATTTTGTTGTACATCAGATGTCTCGTGTCTGTGTTTATATTTCGAGTTCATGACTTTATACCTTCCTGTGGAGATGAATCTGCATGCGAACTGCGCTGTGTTCACATCAAATTGTTTACAGGAACGGGTAAGGAAAGTACCTATAAGCTCGGCCTTTACTAATCAGTTTTAAGAATATTCACATAGTAAGTATAGCAACAACTCTCTGTACAAGTCTCGTCTTCTACTTTCTAGAAAAAAGAAATAAATAGGACATTAGTAATTTGTCGTAAATAACTTAATAGGTTGTGAAGGGTACTATGGAGGCTTCGCAAGCCCAGCTGCCCGCGTACGAAGGCAACTCGGGCGTCATAGGTGGGCGATGAACGACCTCCGCCTCCGCCCCCCATGACTGCAGGCCTGGGTGTGACTAGTGGAGCCGCCTGTCACCCTGGCAGAAGCAGGCCGTGGCGGCGGTGCGCCTGGCACGCCTCCCCGTTTTCCGGGGACGAGTTGGGGACTGTAGTCCCCACACACCCGAGTAGAGGGCCAGATCGTGAGAGATGGCCCTGGGTCAGCCGGGGTGCGAGGGATATGCCTGTCAACCTTACCTTCGGCAACCAAAACGACACACAGGCGTCGCGCGTTTTAGTCGGTTCGAGTCCGACATAACCTCTTCCACCGGTGCCGGTGGGGAGGTACGCGTGGAGATTTTGCGCACGTAAAAAAAAAAACTGTGGAGACTTGTGTTAGCAATATTCTTTACAATTGTTATCATTATTTGTTAATCAGTCTATAAAGCCTACTTGAAAGGTAATTTAACAAAATATAAATAAATAGTTTTTCGGACCACGATCTTTCTCAACGGGGAGAATGCTCTGACCACTAAGTCAACCTTGCCAGAAATCTTCCAAATCTTCCTATATATATATATATATATTTGTTTTACGGCGATGGTGGGTCGCCGCCTAATTATGTTTTTGCATCAGAGTATCCAAATTCCTTTCAGATTCGGTATTACGTACTTCTTGATCCTAGCGTGAATCCCAGTCGAATCCGAAGCTTTATTAACCTTAGAGCCTGGGTTCTGGCTTTACCATTCTAACTGCGGATTTGACGGCACTTCCATATTTTCAGTGAAGCGACTGCCATTTGACATCCATAACTCAAAGGCGATATCAAAGCATTGCAGTTGGACTAGTCGTTGGTCTTTTTAGGACTCCAACTAACCGAAACCACTGCCATAGATGTTCCGGGACATGATGGAAGTACGGGAAGCCTGTTGGCTTAATGTGCTTGCCGAGGCATGAGCAGACCAATGCAAATACTCATATTCATGCATACAAATATTTGCACTGAGCGGGAATCAACTCGCGCCTCCTGCGTAGCAGCCGCGTTCACTACGGCCACGGGGGGCTGTCAGATTATGTATAACCTACTGGTATAAATATAATTTTATATCACTGCTATACCATATAGGGTATTACAAGAATTAACCTACAAAATAATTAACTTAATTTTTTATTAGTTTGATGTTTTACCATTGGTTAAAGTTTGATTCGTCGATCCATTGAGTATACTCGTAGGTCAGCTTGACTTTGCGTCGTAAAAGAAAAATTAGATAGGTACTCCTTGTCACATAGATATGATTTTATTTTACTATCAATTTGTAATAAAAGTTTTAAGCCATTCATGCATCAAATAAGTAACTACCTAATGTTATCTTCGTTGATTAAACGTTGCTTTAAATCGATACCATTTTATTTTTATATCTGTGATTTTATAATAAGATCGTTTACCGTAACATTAAGAGGCGTAAAAACATTTTTAACGGAGACTCGGCAATCGATAAAATTCCGTAGCGAAACGATATGATCATTGGAATTCCGGAAGCTGGCATCTATCGATATATTAGTTTTTATTGACAATCTTCTCTAGTGGCGTGAAATTATTTATGTATTCGATAAATCATTCGATAGTAGTGTTTCCATATATACAGTAGCACTAACATACGAGAGTGGAGATCTAGTGGTTAATGAATAAAGTAGCCAATGTTATGATATTATATTCAAAACCATTGCCTGGTTACTGTTCAGTAGTTCTAGCAAAAATGTACTGTGCTATACCAAGCACAGGAACTTCAGAATATCATGATTACCATAATATTCGCAATCGTAGATTTTGTCAATTGTTATGTCAAATCAAATAACCCGCCCCGTATCGTTCCCGGCGCAAAGGTACCCATGACACTGGCAGCGTTGCCTCGCTGAATCGCGATGGCCATCCTCTGCCCCCAGAAACGAGCCGAAGCGGGCATATAATACCATAATATTTAAACATAATTCCGACTATCACAGTTATTTAATCTTAAGAAAAATGCCCTGTACAGAGGTCTTTGTTTTTTCAAAGGCACGTGTGTCCTTATGTGAATACTCCCTGTATCTATCTTCTACTGATACAAAACTGATAACTAAATTCATAACTTGCGAATGGCTGTATCGATTACAAATCTATTATTTGGTTCATTTTGTCTTTGGGAAGCTTCTATCCTCTGACACAACCAACCCCAATAGGAAAGCCTGTGCCAAAGCTATGTCTATCAGCATATATAGCAACTTGCATGTGATGTTGGGTCGGCACATCCGCATATACTTCCATAACTGCTTATCTTTATTCTTCGTTAATGAAGTTCTCTCACAACATTGTGGTTCAGATATTTTGATGGCTTATAAAACTTATCGTTAACCTGCCACATTAAGGAACTGATTAAGGGATATTAATTTCGAAGGTACTCCACCGGGTGCTGTAGTCGCATTCTGACTGGAAACAAATTGCTTTTTTACTAGCCCATCAAAGTTTTGAGATATTATGAATGTCCGGCCATATTTGAATTGACAATAAAATCGTTTCAATTGGACGTTATAAGTTCTAAGAGGCAGTGGTTACGGTATTTTAATAAGCCCTTAATTTGATGTAGATGATATTATATACGATCTAATAATGTTAAATATGTGAAAGTTTGTGAAGATGTCTGGAGGTTTTTTCGTTACTCTTTGACGTAAAGCGGTTTAACTGATCTAAATTCAAAAGTACCATGAATGTTTTGTAAATCATGAAACGTAGCACTTGTACTCGCTCCCTTAAACGCTGAAATCCTACTTACTGATATTTGAAATATGAAATTACCTATGTGAAGATGATACCTACTGTCGAATATTAATATAAAACACTAGGACACGACGGTGTTTCCGTCCGAATTGAGCAGTCCGACTGGGGAAGTACCTCCACCCTACAGAATACTACGGCTATAATAACCTCGTGTTGTGTTCCCAGCGGTGAGTAGGGTAGCCAGAGCTCATTGGAGAGTTTTTGTGCTATCAGTGGGAAGATCAAAGGCTTGTACTACTACATTTTGTGTTCTGCACTGAAGGCACTTAAAATCTCTGTTCTTACAGGGTCGGGAGCACGGATGTGACTCCACTGGTGTTACAAACGTTCACAGGCCACGGGAACCACTTTCCTTCAGGTAGGCCGTGTGCTTGTCTGCCACCTAATATGGATAAAAAATAAAGAAAACCGATACTCCTAGATGTCCAATTAACTGGCTAAATTAACAAGATGTCTGCGATAGCTTCCATGACAAATTGCTATGTGATTTTAATCGTTTCAAATTATCGTATATTTAATAGTTGATCGTATACTAGGTGTGTATTAATGTAAATACAATTTTGGCACAGTTTGGCGCCCGCATAGTTGGCGTTGCGTCTCGCGGACGCGTCGCTACGGCCGCCTGCGCACACTAGCCATTAGTCCGCTGATTTACGCCAATTTTATGCTCGATTCTCTCCATTATTACCTGTCAAATTTATTGTTGTATAGACATACGAGGTGAGGCTACTGAAATTAAACGTTGCCTAATTTGTATATTGACCCGTGACTAACTATATCTACAGTTAAATATTTTTAGCGAGAGCGCCACGCAAGATTCGGACTGGCACCATTGAAAAGTAATACACAATTTGTCTTCTGTCATGCTGTGTGTGTTTTATAATATGTTTTCGTTTTTTTCTCTATCTTTCTTACTTCTGTCTCTTTTTTTAATCCCATTTTTTCTGATCGTTTGACAAAGGTAGTATTCGCTCACGTTAACTCGTCAGTTTTGTTTCGACTTAGAACTCTTGTTTATAAATTATAATTTTGTCATCACACGTTCCTGTATTAGGTATTTCATTTTTTTGAAGTTCATCGTCAATGAATACGCCATTGGTTTGCAAATATTCAAGAAGTCTTATCATGGTGACGAAGACAAACATTCATTTACAAGTATCCAGCCAGTCATTGAGTCAATATATCATCAATCAATGATAGTGAGGATATATTATATCTTTAGTATTAGTAGAATTTCTTACTAAACGCACCACCTATAGTCGCGCAATATTAATATCATGACTAATAATGTACGTGACACCCTATAACTTATACACCTATTCACATTTATAACTTCTTATTTAAGTACCTACTACAAATAAAGGTTTTATGTTGATTTTAATATCCCGTTCCCGGCAGAGTAGGATTTTGGCCAACCCATCTCTTCCCGTGCGGTGTCGTACAAGGCGACTAAGGGATAGGGCTGTTTAACATCCGACAGATATATACAGCCCAGATTCAGCCTCAGATGCATGGCTCGAGTCAACAATAGTGCCCGGAATACGACAATAGGTTCACCCCCTATTACGTGGCACCGAATACGATGATTGGTGTAATGTGGATATTAATTCATCTCTGCCTAACCCTCCGGGGATAAAGGCGTGATTATATGTATGTACCTATGTATGTACGTTTAATATCATTTCCACATTATTACTTAAACACTTATATATAACATGTATACTTACATATTTACTGCAAATAAACAATTTTCTAACATCATTTCAATATCTCTCCCACATCACATTTTATGCTTTCACTATTTATACTCCAATCGATTATCAGCCTTAAACTATTTGCATAAGAATCATTAGTAAGTATCTGAAAATGCAATGAAAAATATTAATTATAGGATAGTTAGCGGTCGCGTGTGCTGATGGTAACAGATACGCAGAGACTTCCTGTATTAGTGAGTCATTGAGTCCAATCACGCGAATCTCCCGATACGATGGCCGATGCCGATGGCCGGGCTCTGATAACGCGTATGCGGATATCTTACCAACTCGGATTGTTTGATTTCTAGTGCTGCATTATTACGTAAAGTGAGATAATCTAGAGAAACTGTTGGTGCAAAGGTAGAAAGGTAAACTAACACCTTTATGTAATTAGAAAATGGTGGCATAGAATACGTTGCACATAAATGAAATATATGCACTAAACCTATATTACTTGTAGTCAAACAGAATTATTTTATAAGACAGGTAAATGAGTTCTTTTTACAGTTTTAATTTAGATTCAGTTGGTTTCTCGATAACTTATTGATCACTGATCAAACTATTACTTACATGATTTCCACGCCTTACTTTATCATACGTCAGTCTACATCAAAAATAATAATATAAGATAATATTTTTTTAATACCACTTAGGTGGCAAGCGCAACAGCCCACCTGATGGAAAGTGGTTACCGTGGCCTATAGACGTGTGTAACACCAGAGAAGCCACACTCGCGCTGCCGCCCCTGTAAGCACAGAGTTTCTGTGCCGTCAGTGTAGAGGACAAGCCTTTAGTCACCCCACTGACAGCACAAATTCTCCAGTGAGCTCTGGCTACCCTACTCACCGCTAGGAAAACAACACGAAGTTCTTATAACCACGGTATTCTGTAGGGCGGAGGGAAGGTAGGTACTTCCCCAGACGAACTGCTCAATTGGGAGGAAATACCGCCGTGTCCTACCTCCTACTAAAAAAGTTTTTATTTAGATTCAGGTTTCCCGATAACTTATTGATCACTGATCATACTAGTGCTAACTTGCTTTCCACACCTTATTTTATTATACGTCAGTCTACATCAAAAATAAGATAATAATAATATAATCAATTGAAACTGCGATTTCGCTGCTTGCATTGTGGTTTTGCAATCGTCAATCGTGACAACATTAGTAAGTATGTTGTGATTAGCATTTTAGCGCTAATGTATTCTGTTTTACCAATCGATTTAATTAGTCTTCGAATTAGATTTTTTATTTATATTATTAGATTGTTATGAATTGATATTAAATTTGAAGGTTCGAAACTATTTTCGTAATTGACAAGTAGTAAATCTTCTTCCTTTAATTGAAATAAATAAATCAAGATTGATAACAGAATATGAACCCATAAACATTATTTTATTTAGAGCGATGGACATTATTCTACAACTACAACATAATTCCACTTTGCTCGACCTAGGAATACCATCGTGACTATCTCCACAAATCCATCCATTAACTTATCAAAAACAAAGTAATCAGAATAAATTAGTATTAACCACAGGTTCCGGCATCCACTCAACTTTTTACTATCGTATGTATTATTACAAAAATTATGCATTGAAGTAGAAAATATTTGATTAAACAACTAAATAAATTGAAGTTATATAAAAACCTCGCGAAATAACAAGTGTGTCTATAGATAAAGCAAAATAAATATTGTGTGTGAATATTATGATAGCGGTAGTGTAGTATTATGATAGGTATTCGTATTTATAACATACGTTTTGCGTTCCCTGTCTTGCGTGACTCGTTTTGCCGTAGGAGGCAGCTATGGCAAAACTGGTCACATGAAGAAGCAAAAAGTTTTTGTAATAGTTTAGGAAAACTGAAAATTTTATTCCTGACTATTCCCACCAGCAAATAGCTCCTACATACATCGGAATCAATAACAGTACTCGTACCTATCCAACGAGATGACATAGGACACACATAAATAAACATATAGGTATTTAAGAACAGAACTTTCCAACTTCCACAATGGAATAGGTAACATTTTAGATGTAGAGGCCAGTGACCATTAAAAGTACATGCTCGCTCCTGTTTCTTACAGAATTAGGCAGAGACAAGAAGCTACCACCTGTTTCAGTTCTTTCATATCTCACGAACTCCCTGGAAAGTCATTAAACCTCAAAGAAGGGTCAGTTACATAAAAGCAAAAGGTTAGCAACAGCAATTAGTACTTTTCTTATCAAAAAATATCCCAGAATGACCTTGCATAATTTCGCAAAATATTTTTTATTTTGTTTATCTCAATTCTCAATCAATGCTCAAGCCCGTTTCTTCATCATATCATTTTTATACCTGACTGAATCATAAAGTGATTCATCATCATTAGCTTTTGTCTTTCGAATATGTTACTCAAGCGCGCTCGTGTCCGTATCAAAGGAAACCGCTATTCATAGTAGGTATATGAGATTTTTAAAAACGTCATTATCATCCGGACCACGTAAATGGCATCACACTTTTACAACCACATTGTTATTTTACACTGTGATGCTATCAGTGTTAAATTCGACACGACAAGCATTATTGTCATTTTAATTGTTGTCAACGTGTCTATAAATAATGCTGATGGGTGCCATAAAAGCTGAGGGTGTTGCAAACCCGGTTTCGACATCAGTAAACAAAGTGACGACACCCATCATGCGCAGTTAACTTTCTTCGAGTTTCCACAATTAGCGCAATTTGCGCTAATGCGCCCGCACAGCTGACATTAGATAAAGTCGCGCAGATCCGATCAGACTATACAGCGTGCGACCGCTATAACTGGCTAGAAATTAAGATAAGTTTTATGATAGCGAATACATTTACCTGTCTAATTCTAGACATAAATAAGTATAAAATCGTATTAGGAGCATGTCAGTAAAGTCGGTCTATATTGAAAAATATCGTTATGCGTTGAATTAATTAATAGTTGACTTGTTGATATGTTAAACTAATAGGTGTCTTTATCTTAACTATCGGCGACTATTTTCTACATGTTCTTTCTAGTTAAATAATTTACCGGATCAAATTGATTATCTTGTATGCAAATTAAGTGTACATTTCCATGTAGCTATTAATAATGTGTGAGTGATAGTTTACTTTTGACAGATGTTGTAATTTTCTTAATCCATAGCTCACTCGTGCGTTCAATTACCAGTAGGTCACCGTAATTAAATATTGAGGAACAATTTACTCTCTTACAAAGATAGATATATTTTTTTAGATTATATGGTTTTAGAAAGCCTAAGAGGCCGTAATGTTTTTAGGATTTTCTAAGAAAGAAACATTTTGCTAGTGCATGGATCTCATCTCCGATATCTCGAATATCCGATAGAGACAATTTATGAACAAATAATATTCAACGCTCAGAAAGAATCGGAGAAACAATTCTTGTAATAAAAATCTGTTCTAAATTCAATCTTGATCTAATATCAATGTCCTAAATCTAATAAACGATCATAATGTCAATGTTATTTTTGAACAAATTGTGTTACTAGAATAGGTACTTACCGTTTTTGACATTTGGGAGATTGAGATTAGATTGAGACTGAATTCTTAATAGATTTTCATGCCATTACAAACGTAGTGTTATGTTTCTATATTCGGCACCTAAACATAAAAATAACTGTACCCATATTAACAAAAACCTTTCTGTCCACTGTCGTCAGCTATCACCACTGTATAACTCGATCATTGATTACTAAAAGTCCATTGGAATTGCAAACGACTATAGAATGTCCAATTTATTTACCCATCCACATTATGAATGCCTCGGGCTACGTATCTAATTAAAATTTATGCGCGTACATTAAGTTCTTCACTTATCTACAGCACAGTTACAGTCCCCGCGTCTTGTTTATATTGCCAGTAGGTATATTAGATTCTTGCCGCATTGAGCACTAACATTATTTTCATTTATTCCTCCTTTTTGAAGAAGGTACTCGCATAACTAAATGGATAGAGGCTAACGAAACTTCTCACTCACATCATACGTACTAACGTAACGCAAATCAATAAAGTGTAGTTTGAACATACATAACATAACATAAACTCACACCTATATCCCCGAAGGGGTAGGCAGAGGTGCTAGCACCCACATTTCGCCAGTTTATGTTTAGGTCCCAATGTAATAGGTGACGAGCCTATTGCCATTAACCGGGCACTCATAAACCTGCAATTGCCATACACATATATTATAACTTCGAAAAGCATCGAACAGTAATTGGTATGTGCCATGGTAAACCTGGGATCGAACCCGAAACCTCGTCTCAGCAGTCAATTATCCATACCACTTTTTTTTTTTTTTTTTTTTTTTACGTGCGCAAAATCCCCACGGATACCTCCCTACCGGAGCCGGAGGAGGAGGTTATGTCGGACTCGAACCGACTAAAACGCACGCCGCCTGTGGGTCGTTATGGTTGCCGAAGGTGAGGTTGACAGGCATATCCCTCGCACCCCGGCCGACCCAGGGCCATCTCTCACGATCTGGCCCTCTTCTCGGGTGTGGGGACTACAGAGTCCCCAACTCGACCCCGGAAACGGGGAGGCGCGCCAGGCGCACCACCGCCGCGGCCTGCTTCTGCCAGGGTGACAGGCGGCTCCACCTGTCACCCCCAGGCCGGCGCTCATGGGGGGCGAAGGTCGTTCATCGACCTCCGACGCCCGAGTTGCCTTCGTACGCGGGCAGCTTGGCTCGCGATCCTTCGTCGCTCCCGCTGCCGCTCCCGCCCCGCCTCCTCCTTCACGAGCATTACTTGCTCGCAGAAGGAGGCGCCGGCCGCCCACGCATCCGCGCAGCGAACCATCGCCGCGAGCAAGGTGGAGAGCGTGAGAACCCTCACTCCCAGGGCCGCCACAAGCTCCCGCCTCGGCGTCTCCCACGCCGGACACTCGGTGAGCGTGTGCGGACCTGAGTCCTCGCTCGCGTCGCAGTGATGGCACTCGGACGTTGGCTCTTTCTGCATCCGACGCAGATACTTTCCGAATTATCCATACCACTAGGCTACCGCTGTTACATTTAGTTTGAACAGTTTCTACTTTTCTGATATTAAGGTCGCAAACAATCGACATAACTGGTCTTCTTTTTTCAGATGTAGTCGCTTCAATACCGCAAACTATATCGTCTTTCCCTAAAATATTCGTCACGGCTCCTTGATGATATCTAAGAGTGGAGAGAACATGATTTACAAATATTCATAGGCACCGTTACTTAGCACGTACCTATCCTAAATGGAAATCTGCGTAACTCATACAGTAGAACCCGATTCGTGTTAATGCTGTACTTGCAAACGTTGTCCTGGACGCGACTAAATCTTTTATCGCTTCCAAATCGTCTCTCGTAAATCGTAAGTTTCAGCCCATTGTTGCCGTACACGGTACTTATATGGAAGCGAGCAAAATAAATCACGAACACAACCATATCGGCGCGATCGTAGACTATCTCTCAGATCGACCGCTGGGGACTAACATCGAGATACGGAGATATTACGCTATTGAATTAGCATTACCTCTGTTCCCGATACTGTGGTGTGCTGGTGGAGGCATGCCTCATATTTCAGTGTCGCATTATTTTAATTTTCGTCGTGCGTCGCGCGGACGATTTGCGGAATCGTGCAAGATCTTTGCATCTGATACTACTAGTAATCCTTACATCTCTGTCCACAGGAGCGTGCGGCACCCGCGACACGTGTGAGGGTATTTCTCATAGCCACCGTCCAATTCCTTAGGCAAACTTATATAAAATTACGGGACTATACTGTTTTTATGAACATGTTACTAAAGCCCTATGTTTTTGTTACAGGTGGCTCATAGACCTGAATGATCTTAATATCGACAGCTCCACCTATTAAATGTAAGTAAAGAAGTTATTTATACCTATAAGAAATATTCCACTGTCACTTAGCAGTTTGTTTTCTTGAGAAAGGTCATTGAATTCTTAACTCTTGTGTTCCTTTGATTTTATTTTATGAGTATTTCAATGTTATAGGTATGAGATACATAATTATTATTTTGCCTAAAGTGATAAGATATCTTGCTTCCGAAATTAGTTATTATTGACCAAAATATCACGCTCGTTTTGTGAATAATACAATTAATTCCATACTAACGTTGATAAAATCACATATTAAAGATATGACCTCATACATCAAAGATTCACTGGGAAAAAACACAAGGTGCTAGTCATTATCGACTTCAAAACAATGATTTTACTTTCAACCATCGTACTAGCTAAAGACCTTTTACTTCTGAACCAGCGATATTTAGTCAGTACTCATTTATTTTATAGATTGAATGATAAAAGTGAAGCTCCTGGCAATAAAATCATTATTCAATTACGATCTCGTCGCTCGTTTGACACCATTGTCACTTGACCGGCGCGGACCCGGGGAATCAAACCAAACGTTAACCTCAATAACAGTATCAGATATCAATCAGCGACCAATATTGGAGATATTGAATAATAATTGGTGCACACGAGGCGAGCAGGGCGGGCGTCACGATGGAGATGGTATCTGTCGAGCGTGCCGCATCCATCAGACCACGATGGGATCTATCTGTGGCGGTATCGCGTCCAACGATAACCATTGTCTTACTGGACGATTATATCGGCGAAATTTGTGCTCGCCTCCGATCGAACGTTTGTCTTTTGCCGCAAATGAGCCGGATAATGGCGGATGGAGCATAAAAGGCGCGTGTTTCTGCTAAACTTTTGCTTAGTCATTAATATGCCGTGGGAACTGGCGGCGCTTGGCACGGGACATCTTGTTATAGTTATGCTATAGAAGATGCGGATTATGTTTTAGCTTTTACAATTTCTTGACCGTATTATTTATCTGAGTAAGGCCCTTATTCACTAATAACAGTAATACAAGAAACATTGGACGTTAATATATGTAGCTCTACTGTTATACTCGATATAGAGCTTCGAGAGATCAGTACGTTCGTGCATTCAAAGGAAACAAATTATTTCTGGGAATCGGAAATATTCGTGTCTTTTTTAATTGGGATGACTTTTATAAACAACTTTTGAATTTTCTCTCTTCCTATGACTCTACTTAAAAATTAGTATAGACAATATTGTCTTAGATAGGAATTCCATTAAATATATTATTAGATAGGGATTCTGTAACTTTTTAATAGTAGATATATAAAATTTCGACAGAATTCTGAAAAAGAAATCATGTCTACTTAAATACAAAAACTCTTTATAAAAAGTCGACAATACAATAAGCGATAGGAGTACCTTAGAACCTTTTGTTCTAAACTGCTCTACCCCCCTAGACAAGTGGCAATGCGATGACCGGCGTATTGCAGAATATGATGACAAATGTTCCATACATTTGCCATTATATTCTGCAATACGCCGACACCGGTATTTGACGTATTTGACAGTCGTCAACGCATGTCAAATCCCATATATTCGTCATTCTATTCTACAATACGCCGGCCAACGAATTGCCACTTGTCTAGCGTCTGTTCCATTAGAATGTGTATTTAGTTTAGCCTAAGGCGGTAATAATATTTATGGTAGTATCAGTTCATCTCTCTATAGTCTAGCTGTCTATACAAATCACCATTCATTCCACTTGCCCTCTCACAAATTATCAATCTGCAAATAAACTTAATTTACTTAAGATCCGTAAATCACCGACGTTTCAATTAAACTCCATAGAATAGTTGAACTTTAAACTCCATGATTCGATCGGCTTAATTGCTTTTAATGCAATATTCCAAATCTATTCGGCGCACATAAAAGGCCTGTATTCATGCGCAGTTGACAGCTTACAAGGTGCATGCGTTTAAGCGCACTGCTCCCGTTCGAGACACCGACCACTTAATAGCATTAGTGTCATTGTCTTACAGTCATTAATAAGTTCTCGGACAGTTCTATTGGACGGCTCGCCATAACGGGCCTTAATATGTACTAGCTTGTGTCACGAATTTGTATCCTAATGGCTTAAGGGGAAGTTACGACAAAAGCTGGCAATGTTCCCGGATATCGGGAACACATTTATACACCTACAGTCGAGGGTGTATGGTTTCACATTATTATGGGCGATTTCATTTCTAGTTTGCTGTAGTAGGAATTTGTTATTGTGTCATAGTGTAATTAATTCTGTAAGACAGCTATTGTTGTACTGGATACATTTGCATTAAAAATATGTAATCCTAGTTCGTCATTATGACTTATAAACACGATATATACTTAGTTGGACTTGATTTATTAACATTATAATAAACACTGGTGTTAGACACGTTCATAGGTCACGGTAACTATTTCCATCAGATGGGCCGTGTGCTTATCTGCCATCTAAGTTGTATAAAAAAAAGACTATAAAACTTTTGATTTAGAACTAGAACTTTTTTTTACTACCGAAAAGGGCTTATATTTAAAGTAACTGCATATATGATTTTATTTTGGTCATTCGACGTGATAAACATTGTCAGACTTTTAGCTTTTAGCTTAATGAAAACTTTTACCCTTTTATTAAGAGTGCAATTTCCAAAGTTCCTTTTTTTTAGCTAAAATTACAAGTTGTAACCCAATTAAAAGCTACTTATGTTTAACGAAGTCGTTACGAAGCTATGAAGATGTAAACGACAGATTATAATTTCAAATAGTTTCATTTGTGAGATTTGTACCAATCATTACGTGTCCCGTGTCAGTGTCCTTATTATCATTATATCTACATAATTGGTATGAATCAGCTGAGATTTATTACTATTTTACTTGTAAACCAAAACGATGGCAGGTGATCATCCTAACATTAGCTCATTAAATCCTGTGACACAGATTCACTTTGTCACCGTCTGCAATTGCTGAATCGTTGCTTTAATTCCGTGGACAGCTGTAAATCCATTTAATCGGTGCAACCGTCCTCACGTCCGGACTTAAATTAGGCCCAATTACATACGACCGTCTCTGCACAACTTCTTTGATTCACCGACGACAGATCAACCGTCGACTTCTGCATTACTCCGAATTATATTTCACGATAACTCCTTCTGTACATCTCTGAATGACGCAGATGTTCTTCGTAATAGGGGGCATTCCTATAGCCATCTACTACACATACTTACAGGATACATTGTTGAAGGAGTAGACAGAGATTTTTAAATATTAACATACTACTACATGTTGAGAATTAACTAACTAATACTTTGACTGCTATACCGCGTGCGGGTAAGTGGTATTATTGCAATTCTGAACTCCTCCAATTAAATTCTGATAGATTTCGTTGCGGGTTCCAAGATAGTTTATCTTATCTTCGGGGTTTTCCCAAGCGCCATTATATATCTAAATGTTTCTGGAGACCTATCTCTTAGTCGCCTTGTACTACAAGGCTAATAAGATATACCAGATTTTCAATATTAGTCACACTACCGAGAAAATATTATATTGAACCATTGAAGCAAATATTACATTTATTAAGATATTGCTGGTATCATTCAAGAGATTGTTGGTATCATTCTCTTTATTCCAATTCTATAAAATATCCTTTTGTAGACCATCTGTTAATGGTGTTTGTTACCTTCTAACTTTCTAACACTGGTTGCAACACCCAACAACCATACTTAAATTCTTTTAAAAAGCACCGATATTATCATTTACAGCCACAATAAAACAATATCCAGGAAATTATAGTCCAAGTAACATTATTATCATTATAAGCAGCATTGCCAAGCGTCAGTTCGTTAATAACTTATTACGAGCCGAGATAAACACCGATGGTATATTTCTTAATTACTCGTTGCATGATACGGACACTATCGGAGTACTATTTCCAACATAATAAGCATTATCATAAAAACAACAAGCTAGTAACTCGCGGCATTCGGCGTGTACATGACGGGACCGACGATAACCCGCGAGCCGTCTCACTTGTATTTTGTGTTCAACAGAAAACAGTACTCTTTGTGTCCTCACTGCTTAATTTTTACTTAAGTTTAAACAAAAATTTATGTGAATTGGCAATGTGTTTGTGTCGTGAACTAAATTAACGTAAACGAAAGTTAACAGAAAAAATGTAAGTAAACGTTTCCGTCATTCAATTAAGTTATCATCACCGAACTAAGTTACATCTGATAGATATTTCAAAATCGCGTGATTGATGGCACTTAAATTTATTTTTGAGACGCATAATTACACTATTGTTACCATTGACCGTTCAATATCGATTTTACTCAACTTCGATTATAAGAAGTGGAGTTATTCATGTTTGAATGAAGTTTTTTTACGTGTGACTGAATGGGTCGACCCGTCTTTACTTCACAGTGGGTTCTCTCCGATCATTAATCACTTTCTTGTTTGTCCTAGGACAAAGATTTGGTGTTTATATAATTGGGTATGTTTTAACTTTACTCAAGACAATTTTTTTACTGTTTGCGTAAGTTACTCGGTTTCTTTTTTTGAACGATGTTAAAGAAAAGTTGGAACGGAGCTGTCACGAATTGAGTGCAGCTGTTTAGAAAAAATGAACGGGTTTTATAGTTTAGGAAGTTCTTGAGCAATACTGATTGCGGTAAAAAAACAACGCTACAGGTGATTTATTCAAATGACTTGTGTAGTAAAAGTATTAAAGAAGAATTTTTGTTCGATTCGTAGGTACGATTCGTATTATTTCGTATTGATACATATAAAAAAACTCTTGCCTTTCTCCCTCGAGAGTAAACAGATGCATCTGCCTGACAACAATCGACCTGGAGGTTTTAGAATAGTATTTTATCTTGTGGCAATATTTACACGAAATTACAATTTGATTAGTAAATGAATTGTTGTAATTCTGTGCATAACAGCGACCATTTTACTAATTACTAAGGAATTCATTGATATATACTGGAAATTAATTAAATTTGAATAAGAATTATTAAGTTACTAGTTTTTAGCAGAATCGCTCAATGTGACCTTTTTAGACCCGCTGATGGTAAGCGGTCACCATAGCCTAAATACCTATAATACCAAGATCGTTCACGCGTTTGCAACCTTATTAAAAAGTGGTACATATTTAAAATCCCTTTCTTTAGCTAGCAAACCTTTAAAATAATAGTAAAATGTTTAAATGACGCGCGGCGAATGAAAGCTCGACTACAAAATCGCGGATTCGATGCCCGATTAGTGTAAATTTTTATAGGCATGTTTACGTTTAATTCAGTACCTACCTACTCAAATAGAGTATGGGACAGGTTGCATATGCAAAGATACCTAGTGTTCAACTACGGTTAATGCTGTCTTTGCATGATTTTTGTATTTCCTCAGTTGTGCCGTATACCTTGTGCTGTATACATACATATAATCACGCCTTTATTTCCGGAGGGTTAGGCAGAGGTTAAACACCCACATTACACCAATCATTGAATTCGTTTCCACGTAATGGGGGTGAGCCTATTGCCGTCCTTATATATTATAGGTCTCCTACTTATGTAAATACGACCTGTTAGATCTAGACGAAAGTACTTATGATAATATAAAATAGTTGCTTTGACCTCTGCCTACCCTGCAGGCGCCATATCGTCTCTAATTAACTTCTGTCATAATATGTCAGTTATATTTCTATTTTATATGATTGTCCCAGTTAATCAATAATGATGATAACGATTTATGATATTGTCTTGAGCTGTCTTTGAATTCATTCTATATTTATTGATTTAAATATTTTAATGAAGATGAATACAAAAATTGAGTACACAATATTCACACTTTGCTAACTAAAACCCCTTCACATATAGAGTTTCACCTATATTCATAGGGCTGTCCATTAATCACGTGTGAGTTAACACGAGGGAGAGGGGGAGGGGGTTCGGAAAACTCACATATAGTATAGTGTATGGTGACATATCATATGTATTTATGTTTACTAAATTACGCGCGAAAAAAGTGAATATTCTGTTTTTATTAAATAGCTTGTGTGTGTGTGTGTGTGTGTGTGTGTGTGTGTGTGTGTGTGTGCGTGTGCGTGTGCGTGTGCGTGTGCGTGTGCGTGTGCGTGTGCGTGTGCGTGTGCGTGTGCGTGTGCGTGTGCGTGTGCGTGTGCGTGTGCGTGTGCGTGTGCGTGTGCGTGTGCGTGTGCGTGCGTGTTTGTGTGTTTGTGTGTTTGTGTGTGTGTGTGTGTGTGTGTGTGTGTGTGTGTGTGCGCGTTTTCTGCCAGAGTAGAATTAGGGCCACCCCATCTCTACCCATGCGGTGTTGTACAAGGCGACTAAGGGATAGGGCTGTTTAACATTCGACAGATATATACATTATACAGCCCAGACTCAGCCTCAGATGCATGGTTCGAATGAACAATAGTGCCTGGAATACGGCAATAGGCTCACCCCCTATTACGTGGGACCGAATACAATTATTGGTGAAATGTGGGTGTTAATTCACTTCTGCCTAACCCTTCAGGGATAAAGGCGTGATTATATGTATGTACAAAGAATTGCACGTGATTTTGGGTAGGGGGTGCTAAAAATCATCACATGATTAATGGACAGCCCCATAGGCGAAGTTATATAATTATAGTTAAGTACTCATCATGTAAACATAATTAGTAGAGGGAAATATATTTTTGGCACTCAAAACAGTAGATCTGCTAAATGTTAAGTACTGTAGGTCTGTTGCCTTTATTTCTCATTTCTTACTCATGTCGCCAGTACCACTGTCCGAGTTCTCGTTTCGCACTCGATCACGTGACGCTAACAGTACAGTATCGCCTCGTGCAGTTTTGCTGTAGTATTTTCTAATCTTTGGCGTAGCATGCTGTTCAATTGATCCTTGTAATCATACGGATCACTAAATACCAGCCACAGCAGACAGTGTCGAAATATATAAAACTGTATTGATTCAAACTCTAGTTTAAATATTCTACAACATTCTACAAAACGCTATCTAGACCGATAGTAAGCATAGCTTAACTAGCTTGCGTTATGGATTCTAGAATGCTGTTTATGCGCATTTTAGATTCCATAACACAAGCAACATACTTAAATACTTTTTTGAAAATACATACATATTATACATAGAAACATCCAGACCAATGCAAATACCAATATTCATGCATACAAATATTTGCACTGAGCGGGGATCGAACCCGCGCCCCTTGCGTAGCGGGCGCGTTCACTACCGCTACGCCAGAGAGGCTGTCGAACTCTACAACAAATAAACATGGTAAATATACCGCTACTTATTATAATGTTGTTTGATTTAAGTCGGTTCTCCTTTTCCTAAAAAGGTCACCACAAAGTCAAGAAATGACCAGAAATGGTCACGGTATTATGACGTATGTTTCGACTAAGTAAGGTATGACACGTACCTACTTAACGAATAGATAGCGACGATTTTCGAACAATACGTAATATTTCAGTGTTTAGTCATATCTTGTTTGTGTGACACTTACTACATATATATGTTAGATACACTATTATGAATACTTAGTAGGAACTTGCGTATTGTTATAACAACTACCAGTTTTATATAAAAGGGAATAATCAATGTAATAATTCTAGTTATTCTCGATAAGTGATTAAACTACGTCGTCTAGATATAGAAATATAGTGTCTACTAGTAGTGGTAATTAAAATATTGTGATTTGAAATAAGTTACTATTGTCAGTTTATAATATACGAAGACAATTGTTATGGGTATATATTTTCTAGTCGCGACATTCATATGTCTCTTCCAAGTGCACAGGTAATTATAAAAAAATTAAAAGTAATAATAAGCCACTTTTACTCGCGGATGCAATTTGATTTCCTGTCGGTTAAAAGTTTATTTCAAATGAATTTATTCGTATAAAGCTTTCGTAAAATACTTAAATAACAGTGAAAATGTTATAAATCCTGTGTATTTTTATATGAATACGTCGATTACATGCCCTTGAGGGATAAGGTTGGTATATTCTTATTTTATATTCGCATTGAAAATGCATTTAACCATATCTTTTTATAAAATCAAATTATTTATTTGCAAGAATATGGTACAAATGGTGTTACAATATTATGTTTATATTATCAATGCAAGACAGTCTACCTACTGTACACAAACTATTGACCGAACACTGTTCCCTAAAATACAGGTCCTAGCCTAGTTTAGGTAACAGAGTTTATAATTTCATGTACCCACTACAGCCCTAAATTGCTATCAACTGCAATTTATATTCAATTTGCATATCTTTAGGTTTTTTTTTTGCATTCAAACTTGTAAATCAAATTTGTAAATATATACATTTTATTATTACTACATATCTCCACGGATAATCCCACCACTGGAGCCGGTGTGGGAGGTTATGTCGAAATTGAACCGCCTAAAACGTACGCCGACTGTGTGTCCCCCAGGTTACGGGAGGTATATTATATCCCTCGCAACCCGGCCGAACCCTGAATATACACCATTCTAGAACCAAGAACCCATTAGTAGGTATATGCCTAAGAAAATTTAACCGGGTCAGTTAAAAGTTTTATAGAATCACTAGCTTTTTCCCACGGTTATCGCGACCAAACATGTCCTTTCTCAAGGTCTAATCTACCTTTATACCAAATTTCATCAAAATCGGTTCAGTGGTTTGTCGTGAAAGCGTAACATACAGACAGACATAGTTCACTTTCGCATTAATAAAATATTGGTATGGATATTATCATGGCAGAACAACACATTGACTTTTAAAAACAATATTTTAGTTTTAAATTGAGATGTGAATTTAATACATTTCAGAAATGACAATATGCCTAATAAAATTATTCCGTTCCGTTTCGTAGAAATTTACACCGAACGAACAATAATTCTATAATTCTATAACTTAATATATAATAAAATTAATTGATTTTCATTCTATATAATACTAGCAGCCCGTCCCGGCTTCGCACGGGGTAGACACCCCACTCCTGTATTTCAGTGCCCCCTCCACCCCGCCCGCCGCGATGCCCGGCGCGCTTTTCAGACTGCATCGCAAACAACGGCCTCGGCGCTATGGCGGTTTTGTTTACTGTTTGAATTTTTTAATTCGTAATATCTTTTGAATGGAAAGTCCAATTTAAATAATTTAAAAACTATTTTATAGGTAGTTAAATGGTCTTGACCATAAAATAATTTATTTGGATAAGGATTAATATAAACACATAAATAGCATGGTTTGAATTTGGTTAGCATTTTCATTAATGTTTAAAATGAAAAAAGTTGTTGTAGTGACATAACTACAATAGTTGGACATATATTATGCTACCGCGGAGTTTTTTGTAGACATTATGATGTTCTTCAATATTGTTGTACATTATTTTGTTCTATCGCTAATAGTTTCGGCAGCGCATTCGACGAAAGACATTTTAAGACTCATTTTTCTACACCTTCGGTTACATTGTTCAAATTTTACCAAGGATCCCTAATTTTTTCAAAATGAAATGTAGCCTACCTATGTCAAATTGGAAGAATGTAGCATTCTATTGGTGAAAGAATTTTTTAAATCGGCCCAGTACTTTTTGAGCCTATTCATTACAAACATACAAAAATAGGTACAAATCTTTCCTCTTTATAATATTAGTGTAGATATGTTTCAATCAATTTAACATGCTTTCTGAGGCTCGGCGAGGTCTCGACCCATCCTAAGACTGACATGGCTGGTCTAAGCTATCTTAATTGTATAGTGTGTTAACCTTCTCAGTTACTACGTAGTCACAAACCTCTCTATATGGCTGGTTTCCATCGTAAAGTAAACATACCAACAGCCTGTGAAAAAGTCTTACCAATTATTTTTTTTTATACAACTTAGGTGGCAGACAAGCTCACGGCCCACCTGATGGAAAGTGACATATGAACGTGTGTAACACCAGTGAAGTCACATCCGTGCTGCCGACCCTGTAAGAACAGAGATTTTGTGCCGTCAGTGTAGAGGACAAAGCAGGACAAGCCTTTCGTCATCCCACTGACAGCACAAAAACTCTCCAGTGAGCTCTGGCTACCCTACTCACCGCCGGGAACACAACACGAAGTTATTATAGCCGCGGTATTCTGTAGGGCGGAGGTACTTCCCCAGTCGGACTGCTCAATTGTGCGGAAATACCGCCGTGTCCTACCTCCTTGGGTGCCAATAAATTGCCGCTGACGTGATATTGAACAACATAGTTTGTTATAATACAGGACATGTATGATGAAGTATAAAAATATGAATTAGACAGATGGATCCAAATAGTCAACAGCATGTCATCAGCGAAAGTGATCAGCCCCGTTATGACGTGCGCATATCTCAAGACATATTGTCAGTCTCGTGCGTCAGCATGCCGGCGACTCTATTCATAATCAAATCAAAATTGAATCCCAAGAGAAGTTGGTTGCCAAAACCGCTGAATTTATCTCAGTCTCATCGTAATTACGATCGGTGTATGTTTACCGAAATTTCGGGTAAACTGTGATGTCTCATTACAGCAGTTATACCACTTAATGGGAAGATGTTATCGTGGCCTATGGACGTGTGTAATACCAAGGGCGTCACACTCACGCTGACCCTGTAAGAACCTTCTGATGCTCTTCTTGAAGAATCCCTTGTCATACGTTTCCACACATTCCCGTGAGACGTAATCTATTCGTTTACTACTTTCGTTGCCTTTTCTTTTCACATAGTAGATTTGTATTTACTTGAGACTATCTCGACTTCACGCCTGCACTTCTTGCTTTGAGCAAAAAAAATGTTATATGTAGTACCAATATTAATTTTAAGTGTTTATTATATGTAAAATTCTTCCGTAGTCCGCTATTTGCAGTCTAACTGCACTTCGATATTTCTTATGTAAAACCCACATAAACATAGACAGATAATTCTTTATTGTACACCAATAGATTACAGTAAAATTTGTAGTTAGCATGCATACAGTTTAATGTACAATGGGCGGCCTTAACGCTGAAAGTGATTTCTTCCAGGCAACCTTGGGATGGACAGTAATGTAATAAAGCAAAAGATTTGGTGTAGTTAGCAAATAAACTAGAAACAAGGAGTTTTAAAAAAAAAAGTCGTGTGGCACTCGGGGACTGCCGCGTTAAAGCTATTGCATAGCATTTTTTATGAACTTATGCAATTATAATAAATAATAATATAATTTGAATTTGAATCTGAGTCTGAGTCTGAGTCTGAGTTTGAATTTGAATTTGAATTTGAAAACTAACAACTTATGCAATTATAATTACTTACGTTAAGCGGAGCTACTTCGGAGCAGCTCGGCTCGATTCGTGCGAGCTCGGAGTTGGGGGTGTTAGGTTTTTTTCGTTACGGAATTTCTGGATTTGGTCCCCACGCTCAAGGCCCGCGATAAAAGCTATGCAATAGCTTAAAAAAGAAAGAAAGATATGAGAGAAGTTCAAATAAAGTAAAACTTTACTTACTTAACTATTAATAGATAAAGTACTTTCAATTAATATTTTTAGTTAGAACTCGATTGACTCTACCAGCAATAAACCCTTATTCAAGTAATCATGCTACCAAATCAACAAAAGTAACTTGACAATTAATCACTTCTTAACTGAGCACTCAGGTTGAGCGAACTTGGTAATTGAGATAAGTACCACACCTTTTTTGCCCACGACAGCACCGCACTTATGACTAGAGTTGCAAATACATACAGCTATTGATTAACGATAATAACGATTCTGTCATGGGCGTACGAGTGATATATTGCCAATAAAAAGGTTTACTCGTTAACATGGTTGACCCAATATTATTAGATAGAAAAGTTTGTAGCAGCTTCAACTTTGAATATTACCTTGTTTGAGTCGCTTACATAATCGAGATGGCTCGTGTCGTTCGAAAGTTTTTTTTAATTAATGAAATGTCAATTTTGGTTAAAGAGACTTTTGAGTCATTAGAGACCGGTCTTTTCAGCCTTCCTGAAGCTGCAGATGTTAAATCTACATTACTAAATGAACTATATTACATTATGACGAATTAGGTATGTAAATTGTTAATTTTTCGTATCATCATAATTTTTTTTTTTTTTTATATAGGACACGTCAATTGGACGTCGCCTTGCCTGATGGTAAGCTGAAGCAATTTTGCGTTTTGGTTTTTGTTACACTCTGTTAACTTTACAGTTTAAATTTACACTTTACACTGTCTCAATATTTTCCTATTAACAATTCGTGACGTAAACAGCCTTTTATATTCTCACACTAAACTAAACGGATATAATGATTCTTAGTATAGTAATGTAAAGGGCACAGGCTTGACAGCGATGGGTTTATCTGACTGTCACCGTGATAGAAACGGTGACACGGTGGCGCGATTTGTTCCGCCCACGTTCCTAGCAGGAGATACCTTCAAACTCCACGACAATGCCACCTGCTGTACGGCAGGTCACACCCGAATCGCACAGCAATGAGGCCGAAGGGCCAATGACCAAAAAAGTATATTAACATAGCATTTTGTGATAGATTTTGTAGCAGGAAATAAGCGAAACAGTGATATTTATTTTAAAATTAAAATGTTTCAACACTATTGTGCTAAAACATCTTAATTTTCAAATACAATTTGTATTTGTATGGCTGTTTAATATCGGACGGATGTATACAGCCCGGACGCAGCCTCAGATGCATAACTCGAGTCAACAATAGTGCCCGGAAAACGGCAATAGGCTCACCCAATATTACGTGGGACCGAATGGAATGATTGGTGATATGTGGGTGTTGCATCGCCTCTGCCTAACCCTCCGGGTATGGAGGCGTGATTATATGTATGAATGTATCTAAGTCGCAAAGTCGCGATAAAAATGAGAATAATTTGTAATAATCTGATTTGAGCTCTTACACTGTCGTAGAATCCCGTGCTATGCTCAAAATACACTCAAGATACGTGTACTGCGCGCATAGTGCACATTTTAGGTCATATGTCCCGAGGTATTGAAAAGAGCAAGTATTTGAGACTTTACATCTCTAGTTTTGCCTAACTAACTAGGCAAGGTTATAGGAGGTAGGACACGGCGGTATGAGCATTCCGACTGGGGAAGTACCTCCGCCCTACAGAATACCTTCGTGTTGTGTTCCCAGCGGTGAGTAGGGTAGTCAGAGCTCACTGATAATTTGTGCTGTCAATGGGATGACTAAAGGCTTGTCCTGCTTTGTTCTCTGCACTGACGGCACAGAGATTTTGTGCTTATAGGGTCGGCAACGCGAGTGTAGCTTCTCTGGTGTAACACACGTCCATAGGCCACGGTAACCACTTTCCATCAGGTGGGCCGTGCGCTTGTCTGCCACCTAAGTGGTTTAAAAAAAATGAAAAGGCAAGAAGTAAAATTTGATTCAGCGTAGATAAGTGTATATGGATTATCTAAATGAATGTAGCATACTAAACGTAATAATGAGTATATATCAAGATAGCGAGTAAGCAGTTAAAAAGTTATTTTCATTTCCACATAGCCTTGTAAGGTACGATTTGTGCTTGGGTTTTTCAACGCTACGCGACTTTAATTGCATTGCTGTACGTATTACATCGTTAGCGCTTTAATTGCTCGTTTGTTTCTCATTTATTGATGAGCTTTGACGTATGTACTAATGTTGGAATAGTATATTTTTAACCGACTTCCAATAAGGAGAGGTTTTCACTTCGATTCGATATGTATGTACACCGATTACTCTGAGACTTATGATAAAATTATTAAATCAAAAATTATGGTTGGCATGCTGGACTGCCCACTAAAAAGGGGGACAAAATTAATAAAACTTAAACAACCTTTTGGAGCCGGTGGAGGAGGTTATGTCGGACTTGAACCGACTAAAACGCACGCCGCCTGTGGGTCGCTTTGGTTGCCGAGGGTGAGGTTGACAGGCATATCCCTCGCACCCCGGCCGACCCAGGGCCATCTCTCACGATCTGGCCCTCTTCTCGGGTGTGGGGGCTACAGAGTCCCCAACTCGTCCCCGGAAACGGGGAGGCGCGCCACGCACGCCACCGCCGCGGCCTGCTTCTGCCAGGGTGACAGGCGGCTCCACCTGTCACCCCCAGGCCGGAACTTAAACAACCTATTACAGTCACTACAAAAAAATAAAAAAGTCGACTTTAAAAACTAAAAACTATAAAATAACAATAAAAGTAAGAAAAATTATCTATTCTATGTCTATTTTAACTTCGCATGCGCTTAATGATCAATCTAATCTCAAGAATTGCGCAAGATGTTCCTCTGTACTCATTTTCCCACATCTGCAATATCATTCATAACTATCTAGTTGTTTTGATTATTGCAATTTTTTCCGCTTCAGATATAGTTCAAATGAAAAGCTGATAATGATGTCGTGACTAATCGCGATATACTCGTACCCACCCATCGTATGCTATAAATATAGGTTTTACTTTCCTTATCACGCAAGTAATAAAAAATCTCTGAACACATCACACTTAAATAGTTTTATCGTTACATTTTGAAGATTGTCGCTAAGAAGTTGTTTAAAGAGGTACGTACTACTTATGCGAATTAACATGGTACCTGACTCGAAAACGATCCTCCTCTCTTATCTCCGCACGAGACAGAGGCTCTCTCATCCTTCAAGACCAGCAGCATCCGCAACACTGTAACCGTAACACGTTTGCCTTAGTTTGAGTTTCGTAGTTATTGGTTATCGGATTTTATTTGAAATTTGTTGTTGTTACAATTGGGAAGTCAGATGCCATGTTAATGCGTAGGAGTAGGACTTAACAGTACAATACGAGTACTGTACTCAATATGATTTTCCGCCCCTTGTTTTTAATATCGCTATGTAAACTTTCTACTGCTATGCTACAGAGATCGTATACAGTAATACATAGGTAAACAGTTAAAAATTGAGCACTCCGACTGGGTGTACCTCCACCCTACAGAATACCACGGCTATAATAACCTCGTGTTGTGTTCCCGGTGGTGAGTAGGGTAACCAGAGCTCACTGGAGAGTTTTTGAGCTGTCAGTGGGAAGATCAAAGGCTTGTCCTGATTTTGTGTTCTGTAATGAGGGCACATACAATCTCTGTTCTTAAAGGGTCGACAGCGCGAATGTGACTCCACGGGTGTTACACACGTTCATAGGTCACGGTAACCACTTTCCATCAAGTTTGCCGTGTGCTTGTCTGCCACCTAAGTTGTATAAAAAAAACAGCGATTTCACAAATCGGGCACTTCATTGATTTGACACGTCTCATAATTCGCCACTCTCTTTAATACCGATTAATGATATTGGGTCGCGTGTCTGCCAAAGATATTTTCCGAGGGAAAGAAAGCTCTTTAAACAGGGATTATAAGTTAAAAATAGATATTAAAGAAAAAAATGTTTAGTAGGCACCCCAAATCATATATACATACATACATATAATCACGCCTTTATCCCCAAAGGGTTAGGCAGAGGTGAATAAGTACCCACATTTCACCCTATCATTGTATTCGATCGCACGTAATAGGGGGTGAGTCAATTGCCGTTTTTCGGCCACTATTGTTGACTCGAGCCATGCATTTGAGGTAGAGTCTGGGCTGTATAAATCTGTCTAATGTTAAACAGGCCTATCCCTTAGTTGCCTTGTACGACACCGCATGGTAAGAGATGGGGTGGTCCAAATTCTACTCTGCCGGAAACTAAAATTAGTGCATTGAAGTGCTTTATTGTTTCTGTACAGTCTAGAATCTTAACCAACTAATAATACTGCACCTCTATTTTTTCTACTTTATTTAACGTAACATTTTACGTACGAACTAAGTTCACTTTTAAAACTGATGTGTAAAAAAGCCCTTTACGTGTTCATTGTCTTTCGGCGCTCACTGAACCAGTAAATGTTTTCGTAGGTACCAAACCACAATTATTCAGCAGCTATATCAAACGTTTCGTTTTTACTTCGCTGGTTGGAAAGTTATTTTCTATTGGAGGTCGGTGTATGGATTTACATCGGCGCCGGCGCATGTAAATTACGTGCGATGCTCGCTGTGTCACTATTGACCTGGCGGCATTCGGAATACATTACGGCAGAAGACAATTGAGCTAGTGTGGCGTCGAATGTTGACGTATTTGTGAACGTTGACGCAAACAACTTTTAATGTGTTTCTGTTTTATGTTAGCCTATAACTTTCGTCCTCGTGCGAAAGTGATACCTGGGTACACAAACGACGAGATCTTGTGTAATTTTATTCTTGTATATTTGAGCATATGTAAGTGGTAAAGTTATTGTCGTCTCGTGATTGTATGATCCAAGATCTTAGGGGCTCAAGCGAACCTCATATGTATGCCGTAAGGTAATGTTCCTAACTGCATGACAAGACTCTGGCGCAGGCTTCCTTATCAGAGTTGGCAGTCGCCGAAAACCTACAACATTGATGAGCAATAACTTTACACTAAACAGTGACATGATTAGTGGGCATGCTTTTGCGTCCTTTTCTTTATCGGTGCGCCTGCGCTGGGTGACCAATCCGCCCCTTCACTGCTAGTCAGAGGGACACGTAGAGAGCCTCCAAACAGCCCTCATCAGGACCGCTCCAGCCAGGTCCGACATTTGGACGTGGAGTAAGAGACGTTGCAGTCTCCGTTGCATGGATTTGTTTCTTGGGCGTATTGCTTTACGGCCATATTTTCAAAGACTTTTGCTTTCAGCATTAAATATTGTATCTTCTTCATCCTAGCGTAATCCCAGCTACATCCGAAACGTTCACCTCAGTGTCTCGGGTCTCCTTTACCAGTCTAGCTGCGTAATTGCCTGGAGTTAGACATTTTCTGTGAAGCGACTGCCAACTGACCTTCACAACTCATAGACAATATCTAAGCATTAACGTTATACTAGTAGTTAGACATTTTTAGGGCTCCAACTACCCTTAACGACTGCCATTAATGGTCGTATGGCAACCGGGACCTACGGCTCAATGCAAAGCCCATATTCATGCATACAAATATTTGCACTGAGTGGGAATCGAACCCGCACCTTCTGCATAGCGGCCGCGTTCACTACCGCCACGCTACGAAGGCTGTCGCAATAAAATATTGTATATTCTATGGATTTATTAGTAGCCAATGAAATGTTTTAATATATCCACTAGGCTTTTTTTCTTTTCTTTTATACAACTTAGGTGGCAGACAAGCACACGGCCCACCTGATGGAAAGTGGTTACCATGATCTATGAACGTGTGTAACACCAGTGGAGTCACATCCGTGCTGCCGACCCTGCAAGAACAGAGATTTTGTGCCGTCAGTGTAGAGGACAAAGCAGGACAAGCCTTGGTCGTCCCACTGACAGCACAAAAACTCTTCAGTGACCTCTGCCTCTGGCTCTCCTACTTACCGCCGGGAACGCAACACGAAGTTATTATAACCGCGGTATTCTGTAGGGCGGAGGTACTTCCCCAGTCGGACTGCCCAATTGGGCGGAAATACCGCTGTGTCCTACCTCCTCTGAAGGCTTGCTTTTTCTTTATGTAATACGTTCTGAAAAGCTATAGAAATGTTTAAGATACACAATACTCCGTTAGGTAATAACAGCAGATGCTCAATTCGGTAATTTAATAATGTATGACTCATTTGGTTACAATCCAACGTTTATATCCGGCTTAGACAGACATGATATTAATTTGTAATAGGTATATTTTGTACAACGAACTCTTGTCCACAATTCCAATATTTCACATACCTAAATGCTTTTTTTTTTTTTTTACGTGCGCAAAATCCCCACGGATACCTCCCCACCGGAGCCGGTGGAGGAGGTTATGTCGGACACGAACCGACTAAAACGCACGCCGCCTGTGGGTCGTTTTGGTTGCCGAAGGTGAGGTTGACAGGCATATCCCTCGCACCCCGGCCGACCCAGGGCCATCTCTCACGATATGGCCCTCTTCTCGGGTGTGGGGACTACAGAGTCCCCAAGATACCTAAATGCTGCTGTGTAGGTGAATGACCTAAATAATAAATGTATTTTTTATTATTATTATTTATTTTTTCTGTTGTATTTATTGTGTGAAATTATTATAATTAATACAATACAATATTATTTATTGTACATCATCATTCTCACTGAGGATGTTCAATAAATAATGTTTATTGTACCTACATAATAACTATAACTTTGTGGAATAATAAGAAATGAAAAAGAACAACCGGCGCAGTGGTTTTATCACTGAATGCGATTCTTACAGACAACTATAAATAGATGATTATATTAGTACCTACTTAAATGGAAAAGCTCATTATGTTATTTTTAAACTTTCGCGGTGTGAATTCATAATTATACAAGGTATTGTATATCAGGATGGCGGGTGTATTTCTCAGATTGGCCTAAATATATTGCAGTTATTTGGTACCTTCTGTGTACTTTACGTAACTCTCCTGAAAATCTGTGTACTTACGTCCGTACAATGATATTTGGAATATTAGGTACACCCGCCATCCTAATGTCAGAACCGCGGGTGTACTGTTATACAGTGTACCAAGTTACATATATTGGTTAAGTACATTTGGTACTTCTTGTGTACCTCATGAAACAAGTATAAAACAAATAAAATACGTTATATTTTCTGACAAATGACAATGATAAATGTTTATATGTATGTATGTATATTGTATGTCACTATACAGTAAACATTTTGTCCCCAGTGTTAGCATGGTGGTGGTGCTGAATGGCGTGCTCGCAGACGAGTGTCCGACGTCGGTGCGCGCGCTCCTCATCGCGCACCCTGGCTACAGAGATGCGGCTGCACAACTGCTGGCGTCAGCCGCCCGGGTGGTCCCGTCCCCTGGGCTGCTGTACGTCGTACAGAGGGAAATGGCCGCTGTGGTGCCACATGACAGTTAGTATATTCAAGGTTTTATTGAGATCTAGTACATTTTATTGTATTAACAGGCTCTGCTACTTTTGTTTTCATAACTCAGTTTTTCTGTTTAACTACGAAACGGCCGAAATTTGATATTTGTTCAGAAGAAAATAAATTATAAAAATTGTCTATCTTTACATATATTGATAACTTGTACTTTTCCACATTACTTTTAAGATTTGTTAGACCTGACCTGTTTCTCCTTACGACATCCTCAAAGTTTTATAACGACACTCAAACATATTTCCCCAATAAAAGTAATGTGGAAAAGTACAAGTGAGTTATCAATATGTATAACAACAAATTGCACCAAGTGCCATCAATCTACAGTAAAAAAAATGTCTATCTTTACTTTTAGTGTTTCATGCCTACCGCAGTACAATTTATTTTTACTCCCAAGAATGGGTTCAGATATCATCTTAAAATACTGTCAAATATTAAAGGCACTGGTCCCTTTTAGACATAAGTAGGTATATTTAAATGAAAGCAATTAAGAATACGGTATTTCTCATAAACTTAATATCTCTGCACAGTCTATTTAAAATTCTCACTTTCGACATACCTTAACCATTGTATATTTCAATTTCAGAAAACGTCACTATCATAGGATCCGATGATGCCACATCATGTATATTAGTCGTTGTCAGGCACGCAGGTAAATAACTGTTTATCTCTTACTTTTGGTAAGCTCTCTTTAGTGACGTGTCGATCGCACTTCGTATGTATATGTCAAGCATTCATACAGCGCCGATCAGTCCGGACTAACTCGGTAGAAGTAATTACCTAAATCACGCGGTAGCAACACTATTGATAGGTAAATTTGTTTAGCGCTATTTATTTAAATGAAGCATGACTTTATTGACCCCCTTAGGGGTCGACATAAACATACGTATATCAATCAGATCGAAGATATTTTGAAGAAAGGATATGTCAAGAGTACCCGAAATCGGCGAACATGTATGAAAACAAAAGAGTTATGCCAGCATCGTGGCAAGTGGAAAGCTGTAGTCTCTGCCTACCCCACTGGGAAAAAGACGTGACTGTATGTATGTATGTGTTTAGTGATCCTGCATGGCGCATTTTCCAACACGGCATCGTCAAGTATCACTACTAAATCTCAGAAAATCAACTGACTCTCTTAGTCCTGAATACTTTATTAGGAGTTGTATAAAGTACATTAGTTTAGGTGAGAAATACTTACATCTTCCAGTACTATGCAGCAATATGCTCTGCTACAGCATAGCGACTAAATTTCTCGTATTTAACGGTTCCAGGTTCAGGGGCAGTGGCTTTAGCACATTTAGATGGATCTGGTACGGCAGAAGCGGCAGCTGCAATGGTCGCACGCGTTCAGCAGCTGGCAGTCGGGTACCCCGAAGGCAGGCTTGAATTACAGTTGGTGGGAGGATTCACAGACCCACATCGTTACTCGGATGAGCTGTTTGCTAATATTATGTGTGAGTATTATGATTAATAAGAGTCAAAGTTACTTATAAAACGTCAAAATAACAAAGACTTGATAGGCAAATAGACCTAGAGAAGACTCCAGCAAGATACTCAGGAACTTTTGTTGACCTATTATATATACAGTATTTGAGAATCCTTGGGTCGGCCAGGGTGCGAGGAATATGCCATGCCTGTCAACCTCACCTTCGTCAACCAACAATGACCCACAGGCGCCATGCGGAGCACCGGCTCCGTCGGGGGGAGGAGGCAGGGGATACGTGGGGCACGTTAAAAAGTATTTGAGAATCGATAGGCACATGTTTTATTTGGACCAAGCATTCACTAAGTACGCGTAGCTTGACTAAGATAACGTCTAGATTGCAGAATGTTGTTGAAAGTATTTCCAGTTGTTGTTTCCTAATATACTAAACAAAATAGAAAACAGCTGTTGTAAATATTTTAATGATTACAGTCCTTGAAATCCCAAGAGATACAATCAATATCTTCGTACCGATTTTGTATACAATGTGTAACAGAGGTGGAGAGTCGGAAATAAACAATTACAATTGACGTAGAGGTCACATCGGGGGATCTTGTCAGAGTGCCAGAGCGAATATATTAGCGAGTGGGCATGTGGGCGGCGCGGTATTGTGGCGTGGAAGCGATCGCCATTCTCATTGTGACTCACTCACTGTCTGCGATGGCTAATTTGTGAGTTTTATAGGCGTTAAATGGTACACTAAATTAAGAAAAATAAATTAGGTATTAGCATAAATATCTAGTAGTCAGTTAATTTGCATATGAATATGTATTGCTGGCGATTTATGGTTAACCTAAAGCTCGGAGCAGCTTACGTTTTAAGTCGCCATGTTTCTTTGTTAGCGGGGTATAGTAGAAAAATCAACGTGTGATTTTTTTATATCATTGAACCTGATCGGACACAGACTTTGAGCAAACTCTGGTCAGATGTGCAGTGTTTGCCACCAAATGATCAGTAGATCCTGCGGGAGGTGGTTTACTCAGTCCTCCGAAAATATTCTCGAGCTATGCTAGTTAGACAATGGTAAAACTAATAAAAATTATTGTTATAATGTGTTTTATTGAATTCGATTTCGTGTCAAACACCAGCTATAGTGCCAAAGTTGCCATTGTTACATGCATAATGTAAATAAAATATTTCGTTCCAGTATCATTCCACCGGCTATCGGTAGAGATCGACCTGACATTAGCGTGCTGTTGCGAGCTGAACACGGCCCTCGGCGGGGGCGGGGCGGCCGCTGCCGCGCCGCTCGTGACGGGCGTGGGCGTGGACATCCGCGCCGGCGACCTGTTCCCCGCCACCTTCCCCGACAAGGGGCCCGAGCTGCCGCTGCGGGGCGCCAGGACCATCACCAGCGGCCCGCACTCCACACAGGTACGGTACTGCCGTGTTAACAGAATGTACACCGGAGAAACTCATGAGTGCCTCTGAGAACGCTATTAACCCGGCTGCACACTGGGCATACAAATTATTACACGTTATGCCGTCGATTGGACAGAAGAAGAAGTGTTAACCGGGCATCGTGACGCTACCCTATTGCCCGCCACTTTCCCCGACATGGGGCCCGGTTGGCCTCCCTTTTCTCTACAGGAGTTGTAAGTTCTCATAGGCATATTAAAATACTGTAAGATACTATCGAACGGTCACAACATAAACTAGTTGTTTGCTAATTTTGTTTTGTAGGGATCTTTTTATTCCACTTCTTACCCACCGTAGCTAGCGAGGGCGGTTATGTCGGACTTGAGCCGACTAAAGCTACATTCTATCATCGCAATGCCATAGGCAGGGGATTCGTCCTCACACATTGCGACTTGAGACGGTGCGCACTGTGCGTTATGAAAGGTACTTCATCTCTGTGGAATGACTTCCCTGTTGTGATTTTCCCAAGCGCCTACAATATTAGGTTCTTCAAGAAGGTTTCTTTAAGGTCGGCAGCGCGTGTGTAACGACACTGGTGTTGCACACGTCCATAGGCCACGGTAACCACTTCCCATCGGGTGGGCCGTGTGCTTGTTTGCCACTTAAACTTAACTTAACTTAAACACAAAAAAAAAACCGCACGCCACGTCTTGAGTCAGTTGCCTTTGGTGAGAATATCTCTGGCATAATCCTCACGTCTGGCATAATCCTCACGTCTGGCATATCCGTCACGAGTCTTGTTTTGAAACTGCCGATAAACAATTCTATGTTTAATGAACATAAATATGACCTCCACAGGTGCTAGACATATATGACAATACGGTGGGCATGCTCCGCATCGGTCCGTTCAACTACGAGCCTCTCCGCGGGGTGGACCTGTGGCTCGAGCAATCCGACGACTTCATACTGCAGCACCTCAGCACCACGCCAGCAGTCGAACCGCCTCACTTTGTACACAATGTAAGTGTATTACAAAAACTCTCTCTTCATCTCTTCATGCCGTGTTTGTTTCCTGAGGAGTAGAATTGGACTAAGGGATAGGGCTGTTTAACATCAGACAGATATATACAGCCCAGACTCAGCCTCAGATGCATGGCTCGAGTCAACAATAGGGCTCGGAAGAAGGCAATAGGCTCACCCCCTATTACATGGGTCCGAATTTAATTATTGGTGAAATGTGTGTTAATTCACCCTCCGGGGATAGAAGCGCGATTATATGTATGTATGTGTAACACATTGCTCGCTTCTAGACAGTTGGAGGCGACCCTATTACGTGGGACCGAAAATCATAGCTGTCAAAATGTAGGTGTTACAACATCTCTGCTTACCCTTTCAGGGATTTACAGGCTTGTATTTGTGTAATTATTCTTCATCCGAATTCCAATCGAACCCACTGCTCGAATTTGTTTTGGCTTTTATGGAAGCGAGCTGATTAAGCTTACAACCCGGAGAGAAAAGCCTGCACCAGAGCCTCGTCTACCAATCACCAGAACTTTATGAGTAATATAATCCTTATAAACGTGCAAAAAGCATGATTTTACATTTGTCCAAGTGTCATGATATCTATTATAAACCAATTAATAATCCATCTTGATATCTTCCCCAGATCCGGGTAACGCTGAAGTTCATTCAACAACATCCGTTCCCGGCTGTAACGGTGTTCCCGGACAACCGGGCCCACTACTACCGCCGTGACGAACAGACCGGTTGCTGGGTCGCCATGCGCTTCTAAACAACTACAACACTACTTGAAACTATAAGTACATACTTGAAAATAAGAACAGTCTTACATAATGCTAAAGACCGAGGGGTTACTCCATAGATTTGTTATAATTAAATCAAGATATATAGATAAAGAGAGACCCCTTATAGGTATTTATTTAAACTATCATGGTCACTCACATTAGTATCAAAGTTAGAATACAACATGGTTAATATCCCGATAACTTTAATACTAATAAAAGAAGTTATTACAAAAAATCCGGTCAAGTGCGAGTCGAACTTACACACCGGGGGTTCCGTAACTTAAGCTACATAAACCGTAATATGTTCTGAATGCTTCACGCATTCTTATGAGACATCTTAGATTGATTTTTGCACAATCACAAGACCTTATAGACCTGAGTATATGTCTATGGTATGAGTTTGATATCTCCACGCGTTCCTAATAAAAAAGTCTCGACGGACAACGAAGTGATCCTATTAGGGTTTCGAATTTTTATATTTTGATGTACGGAGCCCTAATTATATCATTTTATTATATCGCGATAATCGCGAAAGAAACCGCGCTTTTTTTTTATACAACTTAGGTGGCAGACAAGCACACGGCCCACCTGATGGAAAGCGGTTACCATGACCTATAAACGTGTGTAACACCAGTGGAGTCACATCCGTGCTGCCGACCCTGTAAGAACAGAGATTTTGTGCCGTCAGTGTAGAGGACAAAGCAGGACAAGCGTTTGTTCATCCCACTGACAGCACAAAAACTCCAGTGAGCTCTGGCTACCCTACTCACCGCCGGGAACATAACACGAAGTTATTATAACAGCGGTATTCTGTAGGGCGGAGGTACTTCCCCAGTGGGACTGCTCAATTGGGCGGAAATACCGCCGTGTCGTACCTCTCTTACACATTCACGCGCTGTCACATTTTGCGGAAAATATTCAATTGGTGAAATGAAGTCATTTTTAGTACACCCCAAAAAAATCAAATGACGATGTGCAATGAGAATAGGGGGACAACTGCGTTCTTTTCACAAATTATTTAAGGCCACGCGCTGCCTCATTCCTGCGTACCTACGCATGAGGCACTGGGCGGCCTAATGCGAGGTCATATTTATACCAGCTATTTTGCGCCATAACGTGGGTACCAGAATCACTGTTTATTCAAGTATCTCATGAGAGAACTATTCATGAAATGTATAACCAAGTAGTCTCCTTAAATTTCAAACCCTATGATCTTCTAAGAAACATTACTTAAAGTAATAAATTTATGAAGAAATTCTACAAAACATGTTTGTGTTTATCGAAACTTGCAAATTAAATCAACTCGTCATATATCGACAGTTGAAAAATAATAGGTTGCAAGCTACCGACTTTCCAAACAGGAAAGTGCATTTAACTGAAAAAATAAACTATCCAGCTTTTAATGTACTGAATTGATTAGAGATATATGTGTATATTTGTATGTATATAATAATAATATTATAGATTTTTTTATTTAAAAATGCAGATTATTTCTGAGGAAAGACGTCTATCGTGCCTGCTTCGCGTAGGCTGTTAGTTTGCTTGGTCGTATGTTTATGTTTTACTTGTTCTCGAAAAATATCTCTAAAAAGTATGTCTTAAGGATTACAATCGTCTGTACTGTAAATGAAACCACATGGTACCATTCTGCATACTGTGTGGTTCCCTTATGCATAAATAAGGAATCATTGAGACTACTTAGACTATGTGTTACGACCATAAACTATTATTTTTATTTTATTATTTTCAAATATTTGTGTTATCTATTTGTTTGACAAAAAATTTAAATATTTGAAAACTTTAATACAAACACACAAAATAACAAACTTGTTAGAAATGTACAGGGATAGTTTCAATTCGTTAAATGCCTGTAATATTACCAATATTGTCACTTCATATCGCAAAATCTCACACAAGCCCATGACAATGTTATACCATGACAAAAAAAATACCATGTTCATACATAAACATTTATACATTTTAACCTCGGAATATCTATTATCTATATTTATTTAAACATTCAATTCTCATACTTATATATGACTAACTTTAGCATGTATATGTGTTGCTAAATAATATGTATATACTCGTACAATGTTGCCATACTCCTACCACAATCAAATTAATTTATGAAACATTGCATTGAATACATTTTCATCGTATTTAATATAGATTTTTTAACCTTTTATTAATAAATTTGTTTGACCAGTGGGCGTTCAGATAGCCTAGTGCAACTTAAAATTATTTATTGAAATGTAAGCACAAAGTTTTCTAGCGCCATAGTTACCTACTCTGTGACTAAGGCCTCAGTAATAAATAAACATTTAAAAAAATCCTAATTTCTCTTAATTATAACGTAAGCAAGGAGTTTTGTTATTTAAAATTGTTTTAATAAACTCTTTGTCCCTTTAAAAATTAGTTAGGCTGGATTTCACCGACGTATTATTCAATTTAAACTACGATAGCAATTTACGTAGTGAATTTAAATGAATGAAACGCGAAAACCCAGTTAATGTAAACGGAGTTTAATTGGTGAAACCCAGCCTATACAGCTATTGGTTTTATTGTGATAATTGAAGCATATCGTGTTGTTATTATTTGTATTTATGAACAAAAGTGAGGCTTATGCTGGTCTGTCCTATTAACAACAGCCTCTTAGACAAGTGGCAATTCTCTGGCTGACGTATTGTACAAGAGATTGATGAATGTATTGACACGTATGTCAATCATATATATTTTTTTGAATCTTTATTTATGGAGCTTAGCCACAACATGGCTATGTCGCTCCATCGTAGCCATTTTGTATACAGTAATAGTAATTTTACACACATATAATCACGCCTTTATCCTCGGAGGGTTAGGCAGAGGTGAATTAAATCTCACATTTCACCAATAACTAACTGAATTCGGTCCCACTTAATAAGGGGTGAGCCTATTGCCACCTCCCAGTCACTATTATTGACTCAAGCCATGCATCTGTCTGATGTTAAACAGCCCTTAGTCGCCTTGTACGGCACTGTATGGGAAGAGATAGGGTGGTCTAAATTCTACTCTACCGGGAACCACCAGTAATTTTATATATATTAATAGATTATACAGCTGTAGCCCAGTGGTATGGGTAATGGACTGCTGAGATGAGGTCTCAGGTTCGATCCCAGGTCTTTCCATGGCACACACCAATGACTTTTCGAAGTTATGTGTGTAATTATCGCAGGTTTATAAGTGCCCGGTTAATAGCAATTGGCGCGCCACCTATTACATTGGGACCTAAAACATAAACTGGCGAAATATGGGTGCTAGCACCTCTGCCTACCCTTTCGGGGATATAGGCGTGAGTTTATGTATGTATGTAATAAATACATGCCTCGAGCTGTACCTATCTGAAAGAGGTCTCGTAAGGACACTATTGCATCCTCAGTTATCCACTACATTTATCTATTGTACAAAGACGTATTGCCAGTTGACTAGAGGGACAGTGCAGTGTTAGAATGATACTAATTGTATATATCCAATCTTAATTTGTTTGATATGTCTTCGAGAAACGTCCCAGTGCTTACTTTTGTATGTAAATGTAAAAATAAAGTTATTAAGTTATGAATTTCTAATAAATTGTATATTTTGTCGCTATAGATAACTTACATCAAATTCCAGTTTAGTTTTATAATGTCAATACTTGCCTTCTACAAACATGACAGTTTTCGCTTTCACGGTCTTGATTCTATACGCCAGAAGTGTGACTAACCTGCTTAAACTTACTGATATAGTTAGCGACATAATAATAGGTTGTTACATATAAAATTGTCGGTTATTTTTTTTAAGAAATTGGATGAAACACAATTTTCAGTACCGACATTTTTTTTAAGAATTACAAATCTATATTTTTTTTTTGTGTATAAACGAGGCAGCTTTAAGCTAAATAAACTCTAATTTTACATTTTTGAAAAGTGATAGCTGTAAAAAAGTAATACGAAATTTATCATTAAAATCGATAGCATTTAGTGAGTACTGTTTTTGAAGATAGAATTTAATTTATCAAGCGGCCAATAAACGCAAAAATTTAATACTGTACCTAGGTATTAAATTTTTGGAGTTGTAAAATCTTGAAATCAACTTTCAAGCAAAATATAAATAATGGAAATAACTATTAAATTATAGGAATAACGAACTCATGAATCTGTAAGAAAATTTCGGCAATTTCATAGGTAAAGACCTAATATATATCGTGACCCCAAGTAGAGAAACGAGGCACGAGGCGCGACTCTCGAGCTCAGCCGCCGTAGCTGTAGCGCCGTAGTAACGCGTACTGAGCATTTTGGGACGTTGCTTGGGTCAAGATATATGTCAGTAACTATATCTGTCACTTAGAGGCAGTCTTGTGTGCCTAATAAGTTTTTTTCCACTTCATTAGCGATTGATAAAATTGTAATGTGTACGATATTGAATCAGCGCTACAGAATCATTGGCGTGTCAGTGATGGTAGACTGTCAGAGAGAGAACAATTTTATGTTGTAAATATTATAGTGATCAATTAGATATAGTTAGATGACGTTATTAGTTATTGTTTTTGAAATATGAATATATTGAAAGTTCAAAAGAATTTGTCTTCATTTTTTCCTTACCTACTACCTGCATACAACATTTCCTAAATTTTTTTGTACCACTTGGTTGGCAAGCACGGCCCACCTGATGGAAAGTGGTTGCCTTGGCCTATGGACGTGTGCAATAATAAAGGAGTCACAATCGCGCTGCCAATCCTAGTAAGTACAAGAGTTTATGTGCCCTCAGTGTAAAAGACAAAGCAAGACAAGCTTTTGGTCTTCCCACTGACAGTTAAATAACTCTCGGGTATTCTGTAGGCAGTAGCAGCCCGGTCGCGTTAGTATGCAAGAGCTTCTTCGTTGGCGGAACCTTAGCAGCGCTGACCAAAATGGCATTTTTTTTTATACCACTTAGTTGGCAGACAAGCACACGGCCCACCTGATGGAAAGTGGTTACCGTGACCTATGGACGTCTGTAACACCAGAGGAGTCACAGTCGCGCTGCCAACCCTGTAAGTACAGAGTTTCTGTGCCGTCAGCAGAAGACAAAGCAGGACAAGCCTTTAGTCTTCCCACTGACAGCACAAATTCTCCAGTGAGCTCTGGCTACCCTACTCACCGCTGGGAACACAACACGAAGTTATTATAACCGCGGTATTCTGTAGGGCGGAGGTACTACCCCAGTCGGACTGCTCAATCGGGCGGAAATACCGCCGTGTCCTACCTCCTTAATAAATTGACGTTAACAAATGAAAATGTCGAATTTCTAGTAATTTTTTAAATCTAGAACACGCCCATTGGACTTCACCTCGCCTGATGGTAAGCTAGATTTGGTTTGAAGTCGCAACTCGGGTCACGACTGCCAGACCAAAAGCTTCAGGCATCGCCATACAATAGTAACGCGGCACTTCTTTTTTAAAACCACTTGGGTGGCAGACAAGCTCACGATCCACCTGATGGGAAGTGAATACCGTGGCCAATGGACGTGTGCAACACCAGGGGCGTCACATTCGCGCTGCCGACCGCGCACTGCTGAAGTCGCGACTGCCGAGATCCGAATGCTACCTTAAAGTTGTACCTATTATACATACAACACATACATTGTACCTACATTTTACTCAAAATTATATTAGATTACGAATGTACCACTAGGTAATGTCCAGCAGTATCAGAGTCCAGATACACGTTCGAATAATCAAAGAGGAACTTTGAAAGTGCTTCGCTGCAAAAAGTACCAATGAGTATCAACGCCAAACGTGGGTAGATAGGTATAATAAAATCACATAGATATATTCCCAAATTTTATTGCAAAACCTATACAAATTGAATAATTACATATTAATATAAGATCACGTGTTAAACGTTATACTTAACATGTAACGTTTTACTTACAACAATATTACAATGAAGGGAGTTTCATGCCAGCCCTCTTAGACAAGTGGCAATTTGTTGGCCTGCGTAGTGCATACAATAGAATGATGAGAATGTATAGGATCCCGGCAGAGTAGAATATGGACCAGCCCACCTCCCATGCTGTGTCGTACAATGCGACCAAGGCATAGGGCTGTTTAACATCAGAAAGATATATACAACCCAGATTTAGACTCAGCCTCAGATGCATTGCTCGAGTCAACAATAGTGCCTGGAATACTGCAATATGCTCATCCCGTATTAGGTGGGACCGAATACAATTATTGTTGAAATGTGGGTGTATGCCTAACGCTTCAATTCAAATCCATTAAGATCGGAAACAGTAAAACGACTCACCCGCGAACCCGCGACCAGTCCTCTTATAATGGAAATGTTCTGACAACTGAGCTTACCACGTAACGCCTTGAGCGCTCCAAATTGTCCTATAGGTACCTACATCTTGGGGCCACAATGGGAGCCATCTACCGATAGTTATAAGAGTTCATGACAGATGTCAACGTATGCTAGATTGGCATACATTAACCAATCTATTGTATTCTATTCGAGCGTATAATCCCTTGCCTAGAGGGGCAGTATCGTTCAGTCTAATCTTTTCAATACTCAGAGGTTAGTTAGTACGTAGGATTATAATGACCATCGGCCATTTAATCCTTTAAGTATTTATCATTCCACAACAAAACATTAGGAACTGTATTATATCAAATCGTGCTCTCATCTTTACACCTGTCTTTCTATCCTGTTAAGCCCAGCCTATAGGTAGCGTAGTATTTTTGAGAACTGGATAAACAAACCATAAGAAATTAAGAGTTCACGGGAGTTTTGTTGAAACTTCTTTCGATATAGAAGTTCGAGCAAGCAATTCAAAATGAATAACATCTGTCTCATACGAGTACAGAGAAACGTTACTTGTTTGCACCACATTAACTAGATAAGATAGCTTAGAAAAATTACAACATTTTGCAAAGCACAATTACGTAGCGCCTGTTAGTGCACACAACGTACATAGATCAGCTGGTTGTTTTTTTGCTTATAGACCAACCAGTAATTTCTTTCATATTTTTAAAAGATTTTTATCAAATACAAATGTCTTATCATTTCATCAGATATCTTATTTCAGTCAGTAAAGGGTATTCAGCTCTATTAATTTCTTTTTATCGTCGCACTTTTTTCTATTTTGAAGGGTAGCGTACCTAAGTTTGAGACTGCACGCAATTATAGCCATCACATTAAAATTGGAAGTGTGACGTAACAAATGCAAGCTAATATTGCATGCAGACGCACAAAGCTATAAACGACCTATGGTTATCGATCCAAAGTCAGATTTTTCAAACCTGAGTTGGACCAAGTTGTACCGTTGTTGGACCGTGTTGTGACCAATGTAACAAAAACCACATATATCAATTTTCAAATCAGAGAGAAATGGAAACATGACATAAAAATTCAATATAATGGACAAGAAATAAATGAGACAAAAGCGATAAAATTTTTAGGCTTGCACATTGACAGTGATATGTCGTGGAAAACTCACATAGATTATGTATGTACAAAAATTTATAAATTTTCCTATGCTCTTTATATGTTGCGAAAAGTAGCAAATGAGAATGCACTAATTGTTGCATACCATGGTTACGTAACTTCCACATTAAGATTTGGTTTGATATTCTGGGGAAACGGTACAAACATCAATGATATATTTGTGGCCCAGAAAAAGTGTCTTAGAGCAATATGTGGTCTGAAGCGTACAGATACCTGTGTACCATATTTTAAAAAACTGAGAGTTTTAAGCTTACCGTCTCTGTATATATATGAAGTTAATGTGTTCGTAAAGACTAATATGCATCTTTTTGATATCGTGGATAGTCAACGTCGCTCCGACAAACTGCACCTATTGAGCACTAGAACCACATTTCTCCACAAGAGCTTTTATGCAATGGCACCAAAATTATATAATAAAATCCCAAAACATATTAGGACATGCTCAAATATTAGTGAATACAAGCGTAGATTATTTAACTTTCTAGTTGACAAAACTTATTACTCAATTAATGAATTTTTAAATGATAACATTTGACATCTGCTATTTTGATTTGTATACCATATTTCCATAATATTATATTTTGACATTTGATTGGATTGCACATTTTTGGCGACTATGGACTTAGCACATTGCATCTCAATTTTCACTGACATTGCTTATTTTAATTTTATTTTAATTATGTAACTTTATTAACTAATAATGTATTATTTCGTATGCCTTTAGGCGAAACATTGAAGACCATTATATTTTTTATTGTAACACCTTTTTTACCTATGTTTGACGAATTAAATTGATTATTGATTATTATTAAGTTAGAAAGATTTGAATGTTTTCTTAAAAATACGCAACAGTTCAATCAAAATCATAGTGTATCTACAGAACTAATCATCAGATTCCCAAATATATGCAAAAAAAATCCAATACAATATTGTCAGCAATCGAGGTATGTATCAATTTGGAGTTTCTCCTCCCCAATTATAATAATGCTGAATTACGCAATCATTGATGTGTATGACACGAATTATATTCAGATACAATCACAATTAACAACTAAAGTTTTAAATTCCAATAATATAATTGTTTACATTCTTATATGTGATTTGGTAGGTATACACAATAAAAAAATACAATAATTATGTACATAACTATTCCATCATGAATATTCTTGTAACTTTAATCGATAAAGAAAGAAAAGATACAATTAAGAATTACATTACTATTTAACATTATACGCTTCTAAAGTTGCCACTTATAGTAGAATTAATCTTTAAAATAAAGTCTATGAAATGAAGTGGTTACTTATACATATTCACCATTATTTGTAATTGGTACACAATAGGAGTCTTTAAAATTTGTCCTAGACACGATTACAAGTTCTCAACTTGGTAATCCAAAAAATCTTCAAGAATTTTCTGACAATATCACTTTTGCATTTTACAGACTGGAGACATATTCATAGTCTACCTGAGAACCTCCCATTCCTTTATCGATCATCAGTTAGAACCTTCGTTATTTCCAGACATGGTTGCAATTGAACTTACAAATGAAAACGTTCACAAATCATGCAGGTAATAATAAAGCAACCAAATTCAGCAAAATCCTTAATAATAAGTAATATAGGTACTGGACGTTTATGTTTTTATTCGAAAATGTAATATGGTATACTTAAATTTTGGTATTAATTACAAAATAGTTGTAGTATGGCAAATAATTTTATGAATCAGATTTGAAAAATAATCACTCTTTACTATTAATTATTTAGATACATACCTGAATGAATTTAATTCTTAAACTATCACGTCCCATGATACACAATAATGTTAACGTGATTTAACGCGATCTTGGTATATGTACATACCTACATTTTTACTTTATAAGTAAGTATTTATAGAATATAACTATTTAATTAAACGCCATCAACTCTCAAATACTCCAACCAGTGGTTGCCTGGAAGAAATTGTGTAAAGCGACAAGTCCGCCCTTTGTACTGCTCTTGTCTTCTCATATTTCTGAACATGAATCATGTAATTGGCGTACAAAAATATGTACATACATACCTTTGATAAACGTTAGGCAAATCAAAGGTATGTTCGTACCTAAACCATGACAGCGTTAGGTCCTGCTAACATTAATTGTATGAATTTAATTCTGCTGAAATTGTAATTAATAGAATTTAAATTTTATTACATCAAAAAATACAATGCTTCTCTAACATTGACCCTATTGTTTTAGATCTGAAACCTTATATCCTACAATTAATTATAATATTCAAGTAAAGAGAAAATCAAAGGAATATCAAATCATATCAAATTTCTTAATTCTAGTTTAAATTTAATTTCGGATCCATTACAAATATAATTTTGGTGACTAACTACATTTGGGATACAATCATTAATAACATAATACAAAAACGGAATATTTTTTTTTTGCAGAATCGTCAGACCTCTCATTGAAATATTAGCATGTTCTTCACAGTACATCCACTATTTTAGATAGATACCATTGCATAAACGAACAATAATTTAAAATCTAACAAATAAACATACTTACTGCATATTTTAGCTCGCAATCTCTCAAGGTCAATGTTTTCAAATGTTCATGTATTACTTTTTGTTGTTTGAAATTGACCTTGAATGCGCTGGCCGTTTTAAATTGCCATTCATAGTTATTGGCTTTTTATGTAATCCACAGTATTTGTCAGGTTTTATACACATCCAAGTCTTCATCGTAGTATTAAAATTCCAGTCACATTCAAAGCTTTCACCTCTGATTCTGAGGTTCGCTTTTATCAGTCTACACAGCCAAGTGACATTTCTAATTTATTTTGTGAAAATTTTAAGAAAATTCGTGCACTTCACTTGTAATTGAACAAAATAAAGTAATTGAGACAACCTTAAGGTCCTGTTCCATTACACAATATATATATTATTACATTACGAAATCATGCAAAGTAACATTAATACATCCAAAACATATTTTTTTATGATAATCAAGAGTAACATTTGCATATTTAATCAAGGCTTTTCTCTCTATTCCATTGTTCTTTATCACCAGTAGCACCTTACTCGACAAATGCTCATCAGGTGTTATAAGATGGCTTTTAGTTTGAAGTTCTCAAGATAACCAAAAAAGGTTTATATAGTTTACTAGTCTCATTATTCTGCATTTCAATAGTTCTATAGACAATATTACTCGCATACATTCTAAAATATCACTATTTTCAAATATGGAATTGGTCACCACACTTTTAAGACCATCACTGAATAATAATATTTTCAAAAGAGCAAGTGTGAAATGTGTTCTGTATATCATTCATTATTACTGGTTTTTTGAATCTTATTCTATACTGAATTAAAAAAAAAACTTGATTATATTGCATTCTACATTCTGATTTTTTATATTTTTATTCGTTATTGTAATATGAGCCTTTTGAGCAATCAAGTTGTAGTTGTGAAATGGAGGTAGGCCTCACCTCCGTACAATTTATTACAACATAACGCTGCCAATGAATACACGTAATAACTGAATGACTAAACCAGTCAGTTGCTCAGGCTCTCATTACCAATAGAATTGAATTGAATTCTATTATTTTTTTGTGTAACCAAATATGCAGTGTTAGTGCATGAGAATTTACAGTATTCATTTAAACATGTACAATCTAAAATCATAGTTGAAAAATACTAATTGACCCTACGTCTGCAAAAAATAACCCAATAATAATTAGGTTATGTCATCAATATGGAAATAAAAATATTCACTTTCAAAGTATATATTAAAATATAGTCAATATTACTTTTCGGTTACTCACTGAAGGCTGCCTGTAATTAAGAATATAATCAAGCTTGAGTCTTTTAAGAAAAATATCACTCATACTATATCTTAATATAAACTATGAAGTTGATAATAGTAACCATTATTCATTCATAAACCTTTCAATATTTAACTTTAGTTAACAAAATATTCAACAAGATCTGTCAAACTGGTCTATCCAAATAGGGCCCCACAGTTTGAACACCTTCTATTTTTCAGTGCAAGACAACATAGGATCCCCAATGGGAAGAACAATATAGCACATAGGATACCAAGGCAGGTGAAATCATCTTCTAGAATGCCAACGCGACAGGCAGGGCAAGCTCCTACTGCGATAATAGGGGGTGGAATAATTATATTGGTTGCGCCATAGTTAGGTACAAAGCCAGCACCTGGAGGGGGGACGCCATATGGCGTGTATCCGGGCGGAGGAGGCGGGTATGGCGCGCCAGGAGCACCCGCCGGCTGCGGCAGAGGTCCTGAAATTGTTTACACACGCCGTTTAATTACTACTTAACTTTGATTTAATGTTTTGTCTCTGAAAACAAGGTACGTAGTTCAACTTATTCTATTAAGTATTTCTCAGATAGGAAATTGGAATTAATTAAACAATAATGCGCTTTTTACAAGATTGCGCAGTTTAATTGTACACCTTATCGTTATTGTGAATCATTCGTGTTAGGCTTTAGAGCAACAAACCGATTGCACTTACCTGGTGGAATAGTCGCTGAATATGGAGGTGGTAATTCAGTAACAATTGGTTTGTCCATTCTCAAAACTTTGGAACGCTTCACGGCTTCTTAAAAGATGGTGAACAGGAAAGAAAATATTACACAAAAATAACAAAACTTTGTTCACTGTTCACAAAACCAGCTGTCAGAAATAATGTGACAATGTTGCCATGCGAACATGCGTGATGCTAAAATGCGATGCAAAAATAGACTATTTTAAATAGGAAAATATTTTTTTAGTGCTGTCATCGTTCGGATTCATTCCTCTTTGATTCATTCTAAAATAGTGTGTCCCTGTACATCAGACTGAGGCTAGATTTAATAGTAAAAATTTGTAAAATAATTATGTAAATATTGCTAAAGTGTGTAAGTATATTGATGTAGGCACAAATCTACATACCTAATATTTTCTTGGTAAAACTTCGAATCATAAAAGTGCATTTTGATGGCAGCACAAACCAAAAAACAAGAAAGTACAACGAGAAGGACGCATTGTGACATTATTTTATTTTCTGAAATTGGTGTGAATTCGAGTTCTAATGTAATTAGTATAAAAATGGTGTATTTTTAAACATAACGTCTTAGACAACGAGCGCAAAAGTAGGAAAGTGGCAGTGAATTGTGACTTTTCGTGTTGATTCCAAATCCCCCAAGAATGCTCTAGTAAAGTCTTCATCACTTTACTGAGGCAGCAATTAGCATTGTTCGTCATCATTATTATCATCAACAACCATTCCAACATAAATGATATAATGATGCCAATTCTGTTGTGACATAACTAAACTAAAATACGCAAAAAATCTCTAAATTTTAGTTTAGTCCTGTCAACGGTCGTTTCGTATTCTGAGAACACACGACTAACCTAAAATTAGTTTGACACGATCAAAATTAGCTAAGTTACTCAACTTAGTCCTTTTTTAGTCAAACGGTATTATGTTGTACGTTTTAATTGTCAAAAATGCACTAAAATAAGAAATGTCACACTAAAATTAGACGCCTTCTAAATAGTGGCGACTAAGTTAGTGATAGGTGTAGTTCTGTCTAGTACTCTATCCAGAACCTCCACGCGGTGCTCCTTGGGCAACGAAGACTGCAGCGTCTCACTCCCGCACTACAAACGCTGTCGCCTACGTTATAATTTTGGTGGAGGCAGAGCGGCTCTATAGAGGGTTTGTCGGAGGCTTTCCATGTGTCCGTCAGACTTCCAGAGGGCACAGTGGATAGTAGGCACGTGCTGGACTGGTTCTCCGAGAGTGGGCTGGGGGTTACAGCTTCGACTACCTGGCATCCTCGCCAGTGAGGTCTCACGACACACGTCTCCTAATTATCCCCTAACCAGGAGTGAAAACTGTGCTTCACACAACTGAGAGGCCCTTATTAAATACGTGCATAGTTCAAAAATCAGCCCTTTTTTATTCCATTTGGGTGGCAGACAAGCACATGGCCCACCTGATGAAAAGTGGTAACCGTGGCCTATGGACGTACAACACCAGGGGAGTCACACTCGCGCTGCCAACCCTGTAAGCACAGTGAGTTTCTGTACCGTCTGTGCGGAAGACAAAGCAGGACAAGCCTTGGGTCTTCCCACTGGCAGCACAAAAACTCTCCAGTAAGCTCTGGCTACCCTAATCACTGCCGGGAACAGGGATATTATGGCCACGATATTCTATAGGGCAGAGGTACTCGGGCAGGTGTCCTGGCCTCGTCGTATCTTAGCCTGGGTGCAAGGGAAACTTCCTTTATTTTGCGCACGGATACCTCCTCGGGCTTTACCTTATCGGAGTTAATGATGAAGTGGCTATGTGACTCGAACTAACCAAAACCGTAGTATTTCGTTACATTAGCCAGTGCGGCTAGATAGGATAACCCAGAGATCCCGACCAGCCTTGGTCATCAACATTGGCGACCCCAGCATGTTGTTGGGGATCAAAATCTCCCCCATCCCTAGAGAAAGAGGCGCGCGCGAAAACACGACACGCCGCCACCCTTCTTCTGCTTCTGCTGAGCCAATGACTAGCCCCGTAACTTCTACGCACCTGGCATGGGCTCATGTGCGCTCTGCGTCTGTGTCTGTGATCTTGACCTTCTACCGCATGAGAAAGAGCTAAACCTCACACACATTATTCACATCTCTGCCTCGCAAAATGGCGTGGCGATATTTATTGCATTCGACTGCTACGTCAAGGGGCACAGGTTTGATCCTGCTCGATCTCGCGTTCCATCATAATTTGCTAATCATGATCAAACTTAAAGCCTGCTATATAAAATCCACTCAGTAGTATTTGCGTCCATCGCAAATTACCAGACATAAGACAAAAAATCATGGGTTTAGAATAGTTTAATTAAAAGAACATTTAAAAAAAATGGGTTTTGAATAGTTTAATTAACATAATTATTTTTCATTATGGATCTACTTGGATTATCTTCAACACTGTGTAGTCCCTCAGAGCAGCAGTAATCACTTCAGCGCTATGTCGAATACTTTCTTTTAAACTTCTATTGCTTTCTTGTAGAGCTTGCAATAATAATTTGTCTTAGATAGGAAGATGTAAGGGCCTAGGGCCTAGCAAGACGCGGCGCCATTGACACAACCCGATTTACGTTGCGCTAGCTTCTTACCAGGTGATATTGTTCCTATAACGAAAATAATTATTATGTTGGGTTGTAGGGCGTTAAGTCAAGGTACAGTTTAAATTATTGAAACCATATTTTATCATTTCAAGACTAGCAAATCCGTAAATTGGTGTTCCCGACTATATCTAAAATCTTCTACTCGATATCAAAGAAATCTGATATAGCTGGTTCTCTTTCCGTTACGCTCATTGAATTATGAATGTTTTGTGTCTTTATTTTCACCGTATAAAGGTATTAAACAAATATATAACAACAATTATGGTATAGGTTGCTATGCTTTACATTTTCCAGTACAAAATTCAAAATTTGTAAGGCTCTCGTTCAAAGATCTAAAAGTACTTACATGCTGACTGCTCTATATTGCAGGCTAAGTTGTTCAAGTCCTGCCTACTCCTTAAAACTTGACTTAGCAACTATTGTTGCCTCTTGTGGGCCCTTTTGTATCTCGTTCATTTATATCAAAGAGAATACAATACTACGTAAGAATTTATATTTTACTCTATTGTGAATTTTGGACATTACAACAAAATCGTAGACTGAGATTAGGGTTGTGCTCCGGTACCAAAAAAAACTGGAGAAACACCGGAGATAACAGATTTTATGCATAACCTTTTTTTTTTCTAAAACTCCGGTGATTTAATAATTTTAATTAAAATTTCAAATGAAATTAAAAAATTGGCTTTTGAAGTTGTCGGCATTGTGGTATGTGAAATATGTGGATTCAGCAATTGTTGTTCCAATACAACAATTGACACGTTGTGATTGCCAAAATCCCGCATTAATCTGAAGAACGTTGCGTTTGGCAGTTGGTTTGATGCAGAAAGCAATACTCCTTGATACGTGTGAAGATTCATCTCCTGAACTATCGGTAATCTGGTCTCTGTACCCAAGAGTAGGTACTATCTTTAAGTATATTTTAAATTTTATATAAGCTATTTATTACGCCATATTTTATTGCGGAATATGAGCATATAGTACAAATATGAGTTTAAAATGGTTCACTGGAATGTTCCGGACATTAAGGAAAACCAGAGAAAAATCTTCGGGATCTAAAATTAGCTCTAGAGCACATCCCTATTGAGAATGTGATGTCCAATTGTAATGTCAAACTGATTTGCACAGATTCAATACAGTTAGTTTATTTACATAGATAATTATGAGATGTACCGCGGGTTACCAGGTACGGGAGCCGAGTAAAACTGGGTTTATTTAGGTATGAGTGAGAAGAAACACAGTTTGTTTACTATTCGATCAATAATATGCATTAATTATCATTTACCGGCATTCTAAAGACCTATAAATAAAGTGTTTAAAGATTTTATGAAAAGATCATTTATCATTCGTTCCTAATTTTTAATAGCGGGTAACACTTTCATATTGAGCGTTTAGCGATGTCATATTCAAATTTAGTGCTGTCTTCGTGATCACCAAATTTACAAGTTGGCCTTAACAACAGAATACCATTATGTCAATCGCCTAGCTAAAATGAGAAAATTTTAGAGAAATTTAAGTTTAGAGATGGCAACAAAAGAATTAGCATCAATATAATATAATACAAAAAAATAAGATATGGCTTAAAAGTCTTGTAGCTAAGCCAAGCAACTTCAAAATATATTTGACACGACCGGACCCCAACTTTTTATTTCTGTGCAATTTTCTATAAGGTAGTACTCTTTGAAGGTAGTGCTCAAGTGGTGCTTCCCCAACTTAGAGGAAGAATACGTCTACGTTCCTCACTCATGTAAATCTATTTCCGCATCACTCTTTTTTATTAACTTTAGTAAGTATTGTACGTCTAGAGTTTTATGTGTATGTTCAGTTGTGTTTAGGGCAGCCGCTCCTGTAAATGCCAATATGATTAAAGTAATTAAGAAGAGTGGGATGTGGACACTGGGATCCAAAGTAAAGCTTTAGATGCTACTGGGATTGGCGCTTGAATGATAATAATGATAAATTAAACCACAATGAATTAGCCCATCGCAGTCCACTGCTGGACATATCTAGACCTTTTCCAATATTGTGAGGTTTTGGCCTACTGTTTAAGTTTGTTTAATCTGACTAGATGGATTGGCACAGGGTTTTATTTCGCGGTTTCCATCTCTCGCAATGATATCGTCTATATAATTTTCCGTTAGCCGCCTTCGGATGTAATGGAGAGATGGAGGGAGGGGGGGGGAGGGTACTCTATTTCCGTCACCACACGGATGTGTGTCGAAGTCACACATTAATAAGTTTTTAAATTAAAACCTAACTGATTTCAAAATTAGTTTTCTTTTGCAGCTCATTCATTTTAAGTACTTAGAGTTAGTATATACTAAGCTAGTTAGCTAAGTTTTCTGGAGAAAATTTACCCTCGGTGAGTTTAAATTCTCATTAATATTTACAGCGAGTTTATAAGCGGCAGCTGTCATGGCCTCACTTATGAAGCCTTTATTTTGTATTCAGCACGTGGTTGTATTTTTTTTAATGAAGGTTCGCCCATACTCGCCAGTTAGGTATCTTCAAACATTCATATCGTTGATAATTTTACGCAAATCAGGTTTTTGAATGGAGCAAAGTCAATGTAAAAAAACAGCCACTCGCGTTGTTACAATAAAGGTAAGTATTAATCTATAGCTAGAAATAATTTTAAGTAAGTATAAATTGATGGAAATAAAACCACTCTTCAACGGATTTTATCGCAATTTATTAAGCTTGAAGTTTTAGCTACTTTTCAGAAGCCTTGGTCGCGGGGTGATTATAAACCTTAGATAATTATTTACAAAAAGGTCTTTGTTTATAACATAATAAGTGACATTCTCGTAAACTATCTGAAGTTTTAGTATATCGCATTATCAATATCAATAGTATCAATGCATTGTTTCTTAAATTAATTACCAAGCAAATAAAAAGTATGGTAAAAGGGTCTAAAAATACAATAAAGCACCAATGAAAAATGTTTATCATCCCGCGTCACATCCATGTTTAAAATTACCTACTTACTTACAATAAACAATAATTTCACTAATAAATAATTTAGTTTGATCACGGATATCTGTGAGTTTGATCAAGCATACTAAACTTATATCCAGTGTATGTAATGGCATATAAATTATGTCATAATACTCATAATGTATGTAGTATCTCTATACTATAATAAAATTACAAATTAGTTGTGTCTATTCGAAACTATTATAAGGTACTAAAACAAATAAAAAAAAATACATAATTACATAATGCGTCATGAAATTCCTCTTCATCATCACCGACCGGTAATGTTCCCAGAACGCTGGCAGCATTGCCACGTTAAATGGCAATGCTTATCCTCTATGCAAGATAATAACCAGCCTTCTGGTTACGCGTAATGTCGATCACCAGCTTTGCCAAATCTTTGCATAGAAAACGAGCACTTGGAACCGATGTCCCCAACGTTTCAACCAAAAACGGCTCAAAAACATAATCACCTTAGGTTACAGTATTTGGGCCGTTTGAGGTTTTCCGCAGATGCAGGAGCAGCGCCAGCACAGCCTCCTGTGCTTGGAAGATGTGAATGCGCAAGAGTGTCAACGCATTTAGCGTCCCACATCAAAGGCCTACGCATCTTCGAAGGTAGCAACGACATACCCCGGTCTCTTTCTATCGCCACGCACCTGCCTATGCCTATTATGTTCTCGAATATCTGGCACGCCAACGGTGGCAAGAGCACGGCAGATAATGTCGTTGAAGCAGGCGTGTCGCGGTATACGCCCAGCGCTTCTACTGCATGAAAGTCCATGGTGTCCAAGACTGTCAACAGCTGCACCGCAGTGGCAATGATGGGAAGAAACACACGGTGCTCCTAAGTGAAGGCAAGTGGTAAGGCGGAAAGTAGTATCGTCCAACATAGTGCTCATGTTGGGCGATGGAAGTGCCTGAATCCAGAGGCCTGACTCCCATTCCCCTACAACCATAAGGCGCGGCGCGCACCTTCTTAAACATGGGGGCTATTTCTTACCAGCTTGCAGAGCGGCGCTTCCCATTGTCTCAGGGTGAAAAGTTACCAGACATCTCAGTGTTGGGACAAGTAACCTTCTAAGCATTAATGGCACCGGACTTACATAACACCTCAGAGTTAACTTGTGTGTTTATGAGATTTTTCCTGATTAACTCCTCAGTGCTGTGCACCGACGACAAAAACGCCGAGACCACCCAAGCGAACGAGTGAGGACGCTTAGAGCCAGGTTCGGTCATTCAAGGCCACATTTAAAATGTGCTGAGTGTTTTGGAAAATATTGTCAATTTTTGTCATAAGTGTCAAAATGTTCCCTAAAGTGTCAAATGTTGCCAAAATTCGGAAGAACGAAGGGCATGAATCTGGTCCCAAAGAGTTACCTTGCTGACAACCAACTGCTGATTCCAAAAGATGAATCAAAGAATCAATTTCATTTATTCAGTTTAGGCAGACAAAGAGCACATATGAACGTCAAAATTTTACAATTATGTATGTCAAGAAATAATAAAATATTAAATAATGTAAAAATAAACCATTGGGAAATTTTGTCGGGTGTCTATAACATTGCCAAAGGAATTTATATATATGAGGGGTTTCTAATTTTGTTTGGGTCAGCAAGGTGTCCCTATTTACTGAATTGAAGACATTCCTCTGGTCAACCTTCAAAATGACCTCACTTTCAACGCTGCAAAGGTACGTCGAAAGTACGTGTATGGCATCCTCACAGCCCCCTTTCGAATCGAGACCACTTGGTCGAAAGGGGGCTGTGAGGCCAAATTTGCAGCAAAATTCCAGCCCCTTCTACTCAGAAAGGGCTGGAATTTTGCTGCAAGTTCGGTACTATAGTACTTACAGCAAATTTTGGCTGCCAAAAAGTCGTAAGGTGCTTCCTACGGAAATGAGATGAATGCCACCATCCTTCTTGCGCAGGGTACCTACATAAGTTGGTGAAGTTTGAATAATATTTGCGCTGAACGGTATCAAATCCGCAACCGACCAAAGCTCTCCCTCATCTGTCGCTACGCCACAGAGGTAACCAAGTAAGATCTAAGATGAAACATGTCTCTTTATCATGTCCTTTAATTCAAACCTATAATAACAATAGGTACAGCACATTTGTGGTACGTTTCAGTATGTTTGTAGTATTTTTATACATATATTATATATATCTCTATTTATTTTATTAAATATATTAGAATTTCCGTTGTCTTGCGTTATCCGTTTATATTTTTTTTACGATATTTTTCCGTACGAAGCTGAGTTAGCAGTATTCAATGAAGATATTTATTGTACCTTAGTTGATTATGTATACGTACTCGGTTCAATATTCAACTATTTTAATTAAAAACGTACCTTAATTAGACAAAGGGTGTTAGGCAGTTGGAATTGTTCAAGGTAAATTTCAGTTACGTAGTTAATCCCTTCATGGGCGGTATAATTTGAAATTACTTATTAATAACTTTGAGAGTTACATTTCCTTTTTGCAAGGAAAGGAAATTAAGGATTGTTGACACCATTTTTCAGTGTCAATTTGTTAAGTGAAACTATACTTCATTCGGTTAGGTACCTACTTTACTTAAGGTAAACAATATTGTAGCGACTTTTTCTGAAAACACATACCTAATATACAAATAAATTAGGTTATACCTAACTGTAGTCAGTTATAACCTAGTTTATTCGTAACTATTTATTTATCTGTGCCACTAGGTAGTTCTAGGTGCACAGATTAATAAATAGTTACTGCGCTAGTGGTTCAATTTCGGTTTTTTGTCTTTAAATTGAGGTTTTAAATTGAAATATCTGAATAAACTGAGTTTTAAAATAAAACATTAAAAACAAACACCAAGCTTGTTTACGTTTAGTGCAGTGCCAGCACCTATCTAACCGTATGTTGTATAAGTGGAAAGGCTTTTTTCTCACCGGCTACATTGAAAAAATACATTTTGTTTATAAAAAGTACATATTAAAAAGATAGTATTTTTATATATTGTGTTAAATTAACGGTTAGGAAATAAATTATTTTCTTGCTTTCTTTCTTTCTAAGCTTGTATTAGTTAGTAGTGGGTTTACATTGAGTGTGATGACCATGATTTGAAACCTACTTATGCATTGGACTGGAACAATTGAGGTTTTTTTAAAGTCCCATGATTGGTCCTATTTATAAATCAATGGAACTAGTGAGAGGAAGATTCCACTATGTAACAATTTGTTGACTAGATCTTTTGAAAAATATAATATAATATAATAATATAAGTAAATAAATATTCCCCAACATTCTACACTACGCTATCTAGGCCCATGGCAAGCTAGCTTAACTAGCTAGTGTTATGGAATCTAGAATGCGGATAAACTTAAATACTTCTTTTTTGTAAATACATATCTACATATTATGGAAACACCCAGACCAATGCAAATATACTGATTCATGCATATAAATATTTGCATTAAGAGGGAATCGAACCTGCGCCCCCTGCGTAATAGTCGAACGTTCTACCGCTACACAACAGAGGCAGAAAGCATTAAATAAGTACAAAGTAGTTAATGTAGGTACTTATTCCTTGTTGAAAATTTCATGAAATGTTAATTAACTACTTTTTTCATGCTGTAGTTGTACTGCGTACTTAGTGAATACAACAGGTGCACTTCTCCACAGCGAGAAGGGGTAGATAATTATGCGAACATCCCTGCTGACGCAAGTTCTGTAATGCAAGTTTTTAGTTTTACCGACCTAACATCACAAAGTTGCTAATGGACTGCATTTTTATTAATGTTATAAAGTCCGGACTCTGTGGTCCCCACACCCGAGGAGAAGGCCAGATCGAGAGAGATGGCCCTGGGTCGGCCGGGGTGCGAGGGACATGCCTGTCAACCTCACCTTCGGCAACCAAAAACGTCCCACAAGCGGCGTGCGTTTTGGTCAGTTCGAGTCCAACAAAACCTCTTCCACCGGATGCGTGGGGATTTGCGCGCAAAGTACAAGGTATATTTTTTTTTTTACGTGTGCAAAATCCCCACGGATACCTTAGAGGTTATGTCGGACTCGAACCGACTAAAACGCACGCCGCCTGCGGGTCGCTTTGGTTGCCGAAGGTGAGGTTGACAGGCATATCCCTCGCACCCCGGCCGACCCAGGGCCATCTCTGACGATCTGGCCCTCTTCTCGGGTGTGTGGGGACTACAGAGTCCCCAACTCGTTCCCGGTAAACGGGGTGGCGCGCCAGGCGCGCCACCGCCGCGGCCTGCTTCTGCTAGGGTGACAGGCGGCTCCACCTGTCACCCCCAGGCCGGCGCTCATGGGGGGCGGAGGTCGTTCATCGACCTCCGACACCCGAGTTGCCTTCGTACGCGGGCAGCTTGGCTTGCGATCCGTCGTCGCTCCCGCTGCCGCTCCCGCCCCGCCTCCTCCTTCACGAGCATTACTTGCTCGCAGAAGGAGGCGCCGGCCACCCACGCATCCGCGCAGCGGACCATCGCCGCGAGCAAGGTGGAGAGCGTGAGAACCCTCACTCCCAGGGCCGCCACAAGCTCCCGCCTCGGCGTCTCCCACGCCGGACACTCGGTGAGCGTGTGCGGACCTGAGTCCTCGCTCGCGTCGCAGTGATGGCACTCGGACGTTGGCTCTTTCTCCATCCGACGCAGATACTTGCCGAAGCATCCGTGCTCGGTGATCATCTGCGTCAGACGGTACGAGAGGCTGCCGTGTGGCCTCTCTAGCCACTCCCCCATGATGGGTCTTACCGCCGCTACTACGGCGTGCCCTGCGCCTGGTCGCCCAAGTCGTAGCTCCCATTCCGCCACCATTTCCCTGTGGAGCCGGGATCTCACGGCCCGAATTTCTTCGGGCTCGGGATCGTGACCCCGCTCCCGCGCCGCCTTTCGGAACCGGTATAGCGCCGAAAGGGATCTCGCTTCCAGGATCCATGGTGGCGATCCGGCAAGGAGACTCGCCGCGTTGAAGGATATCGTGCGGTACCCCCTTATGATGCGGCACGCCAACTTCTGCTGCGGACGCTGCAGCAGGGGCATGTGCCGATCATTCAGGGTGTCCGCCCACACTGGACACCCGTACAGGGCCATGGACCGCACGACACCCGCGTAGAGTCTCCTGCAGGAGTCCTCCGGGCCCCTCAGGTTAGGCAGTAGCCGCGCCAGAGCGTTGGCTGTGCCCACCAATTTGGGGCCCAGACTTCGGAAGTGCTTCCCGAATTCCCACCGGCCGTCGAGCACGAGCCCCAGATATTTCATCTGGGGCTTGATGCCGATGAGAATGCCTCCCACTGTGAGACTGGAACCAGGTGGTGGCGTGCACCGAGGTCCATGAAAGAACATGGCCTCGGATTTATGCAGAGCCACCTCAAGGCCCAGCCGCCGGATCTGTTCCACGACTTGAGCAACCGCCGTCGTGGCCCTCAGGGTCGCTTCACGGTATGTAGCCCCGCTCGCCGTCACTAGCGTGTCGTCCGCATAGCACGTGACGGCGGAGTACAAGGTATATTAATACATAGTTAAGAGTGTATAATGTAGTGTGTATTGGATCTCACAAATTTCTTCTACGACTCTTCTTCGACTATAAGAAGAGATGCAGAAGGAATAAACAGACTCCCTCAATTCTACTAAAGCAAATCCAGTGTCATACCACATACACTGCAAATAATGGCATTAAATTTTAGACTTTATTTCTGTTTCTTAAAGTCCAAAACAAAATGAAGAGAGTTTCATTACACTTGTTCATTCTTTCTGCAAAAAGCATTTGGATTTTAGACTTTAACCACACAGCTTTAAAGTCTGAAATTAAATTGATTTTTTAGCAGCGTCTGTGGTATTACAGTGGTTTTGCTTTAGCGGAATCAAGGCCCAGGCTTTAGGTGAGAGTCTGAAGTAAACAGACTCGGATGCAAGGAGAAACAACACTATGCTGATGAGGTACAAAATGGATTGATCTGATAGTTACATTTTGATGGTATGAAATTATAGTTTATAAGAGTATTATTATAGGAGTATAGGTATATATAGTATAGTAGTATTATAGGAGGTAGGACACGGCGGTATTTCCGCCCAACTGAGCAGTCCGACTGGGGAAGTACCTCCGCCCTACAGAATACCGCGGTTATAATAACTTCGTGTTGTGTTCCCAGCGGTGAGCAGGGTAGCCAGAGCTCACTGGAGAATTTGGGATGACTAGGCTTGTCCTTCTTTGTCCTCTACACTGACGGCACAGAGACTCTGTGTTTACAGGGTCGGCAGCGCGAGTGTGGCTTCTTTGGTGTTACACACGTCCATAGGCCACGGTAACCACTTTCCATCAGGTGGGTCGTGTGCGTGTATGCCACCTAGGTGGTATAAAATAATAATAATTAAAAACTCACTTCTAATGCTGGGGCCACACTATCTTACCGTCTACCGGGTTGTTACCGCAATAACTATGGCATTGTGATGTGACAGTGTCATGTCAATCAATATGTTAATTAATTTGGCGGTAAATTGTCTACCGTCAATTGTCATATTGATGGCGTTGTAAAATTATGGCCATTAATTGTAATTACACCTAAGCTTTTTTGAAGTTGTGGTAATAATTATTGGCATATTACGGAACTGTGGCCCCAGTTTAAGAGGGTGAAAAAAAACTGTGGTACAGCAATACCGACATAAGTGAAAACAATCAGTAGTCCAATAAAAGTTTGTTTTTATGCCACTTAGGTGGCAGAAAAGCACACGGCCCACCAGATGGAAAGTTGTTACTGTGGCCTATGGACGTGTGCAAAACCAAGGGAGTCACACTCGCGCTGCCAACCCTGTAAGCACGGGGAGTTTCTGTGCCGTCAGTGTAAAAGACAAAGCAGAACAAGCTTTTGGTCTATCCACTGACAGCACAAAAACCCTCCAGTGAGCTCTGGGTATTCTACTCACCGTCGGGAACACAACACGAGGTTATTATAGCCGCGGTATTCTGTAGGGCGGAAGTACTTCCAAAGTCGAACTGCTCAATTGGACGGAAATACCGTCATGATATACCTCCTTATACCGATTTACACTAGTACTCTACTAGTGGCCGTTTAGAACCGCTCGCATTATGTTCGTAACATTCTCGTAACGCATTCAAGTCAAGCTTTAATTTAAAATAGTTTCTGTGGCGATAACCAACATCGACGCAGTGTGAAAGCTAGTTGTAGATAGAGACACAAACACAAAATATAAAGAATAACTCTGGACGGAAAGTCACGATATTTTGTCAGCTAGGACGTAAACACTTTAATCTCAGTCAACTTCATAAAACATTGTAGTTATTTAACTTTATGTTGTAACAAAAGGAGGTAATGTTCCCTTTTAATTGTCTTTGTAACAAAGCTTTGTAACTCAGAGCTGATTTCTGTACAAATAAATTGTTAGTAGGTATTTTATGTTTGGGTAAGATTTTGATAACGGATTAAATTATTGTTTTGTTGTGCTTTGTGGCGGTAGAGTGGTTGCGTGCTACGTCTGCAGTCGCGAATTCAATTCCCGCTCAGTGCCATTACATATTTGCATGTGTGAATATAAGTTTTATCTACCGCGTTGTTGGCTGTTTTTTTTTTAGTAATAATAATAATATAATATATAATCACGCCTTTATCCCCAAAGGCTAAACCAATTAACACAAACATTTCACCTATCATTGTATTCGGTCCCACGTAATAGGGGGTGAAACTATTGCCATTTTCCGGGCACTATTGTTGACTCTAGCCATGCATTTGGGGCAGAGTCTGGGCTGCATATCTGTTTGATGTTAAACGGCCCTATCCCTTAGTCGCTTTGTACGACACCGCATTGGAAGAGATGGGGAGATTCAAATTCTACTCTGCCGGAAGCCACGACAGATATAATATCCATTCATTCAGCATTCTAGGACCTACATTACAAATTCTGCAGAGCTTGAGTAAATGTAACCCATCTATCTATATAACATAGCATCGCACCGTGTTATATGTCCAAGTGTTTATTTCTTATTTCAATTAAAACCAAGCGGTTCGGTGACTCTTTCCTCTGTCGCACCATTAAGGCCTGGAATTCATTACCAGCTCACGTGTTTCCTTCTTCCTACAGTCCCAGGTCCTTTAAGCGGGGCGTGAAAAAACATATGATGAGGCCGTCAAGCTGAGTGTCACTATTGTCACATGGTATGTGTAAGTAATGGTGACCCTCTTTTATGAGACTTAGGCTTCAGCTTACCATCAGGCAAGGCGAAGACTAATTGACGTGTTCTATATAAAAAAAATGTCCTAGCCTTTTCTCGATTTTATTGAGTGTCTTTTTAAACCTTCGCATTTATAATACAGAATAATATGAGTGTCAAAACAATCAGGATATTTACCATGTTGCATTGTTTCGAGTTGCCGATATTTTGGCGCTGTTGCAAGCACCATGATCACGGAGTACTGATGTGAGTGAACATGATAGCTTAAATACCTTTACAGAATAATAATTAATAGTAAGATGTTTTATATAAATCACATAGGTACCTAGTTAACTTCACATCCATCATTGCAATCTTTTTCAGTAATGGCAACATATACAATAAAATGCCTCTTTACCAACTCTTTGGTATATTTTCGCAGCAAATTACCCTTCATGAAAGCATGTAGATACGTGTTTCTTATTCGAGGAAATATTCCTGTGACACATTTGTTGTTACCGTTGCTCAAATATCATCTGAAAAAGAAATATGCGATTGTGACGCCTCAGCGAGAACAACGGTTGCATATTTTAGGACGACGCTTGTGATATTACGACAATTTCAGCTTTACTGGGCCCCGATTCTAATAATTTCAGCTTTACTGGACTCAGATTCTACTAATTTTTACCCGACTACAGCGAAGCAAAAGCAGGGTTATACTTTTGACAGGCTATGTATGTATATAGGTTCATCTGTGACCTCATAGCTCCTGAACTATTTATTAGAACCGGACAAATGAAGCGTCTTGGTCGTCCGCTGGTTATAGGCTATATGACGTATCACTGTATCTAATGTAGCCTCTAGTGGTTATAAAGTACAGTGTTAAAAAAATACCATGTTTGGTATCCTCTGAAAAGGCTTAATTAGCACATTACAAATATGTATAAATTATAGGTGTTGCTTGCCCTGAAACAATGTACTTATATAAAAATCGGTTTAAAACTAAAACCCGACTCCTGTAAAATCTAACAAAGCAATACATTCTAGGAAATGTGGCATACTACCACGGCTATGCTTGATATTTTCTTGTTTAAGCAATACTTGTTAAAGCGTGATTTTTCAGTAGTCGGGATTTATAATAATATAACCATTGTCTTACCTCTGACAGAGGACTTTTAGACTTTACTGTTATGCTGTTAGTCTAAAATTTAATGGCATCTTGTAGAGTAAATGAAAAATTGTGATGAACTCTTTTTAATTAAATTTTGGACTTTAACCCTATAGCAATAAAAACTAAAATTTTACGTAATTTTTTGCAGTGTTTGTGGTATAACAGTGGTTTTGCTATGACATAAAATTAGCAGAATAGGGGCCTGTTGGAAGATTAGCACTAAATCCTACTAATATTATAAATGTGAAAGGTTGTGAAGATGATATTCAAACACTCTAACGGCTGAATGGATCTGGCTGAAGAACAGGTATAGCTTATGGTCTGAAAAAACATAAATTTTTACGTTTAATAATCCCATGGGTGGCGATAACGGTATCAAAATTTCACGCCGGTGATGCCGCGTGCAACTGCTAGTTAGTATTTGTTTGTTGTTGTTAGTATTAGTATAAATGAAAATCTGTTTAACAAAACTGAAGCTTAATTTCACACAATTAAATTCATTGCATAAAATGCGCTTACACCATCGTTTAAAATATTTAAATGCGTTGATATTCATCGATAAAATCCAGCCAAATTAGTAAACAAAAACATGGTAGTTCTCACTATTGTGTAACGGACCTTCTTACCTATTGTCCTTTTTTCTAGCGGGAATTCCCACGGATTCCCCAGAATACCACCCCTCTCGACTATCAGGGGTGGATAGCACTCCTCTACCTACTAAGTCCTGTTCTAAGAACAAAGTACACGTAAAAGTAGTGTCTGAAAGATGAAGGTAAACATCGCCTTAAAATTATATTCTTTAACTAAAGATGTTTGTCCGAAATAAACAAACTTCCGTTTGTACAAATGATGCTAATTTGTAACTTTCAGGGAGGCGTCTATTCAAAATACTCTTAAATATTTATGGGAAACAGAGGCAAGCTAACCGCGAAAGAACTCTGATCAAACAACAGCGGTATACTTTACTTTTATGGCAGTTTTTTTCTTAAACCAAGATTAGGCTTAACTTCATAAATACTTTTCCGAGTTATTCTTCCGTTTTGTGTTTGGTCGATTTCCTTCGAACTTGGAGCATATTTAATTTAATAGCTACTTTTGTGAAGTTTTGGTTGGAATTCGTCTTTCGCGAAAATAAATCTTGTCTCTTTCGAATCATTATTGTTCGTTAATAGGACATTTAGTTTTAATTAATACGGTAAAATTATATGTTATACAATATAACTATCTTAACTTCTTGAGGTAGTCAGGGATGACACGCGGTCCCCAATGGTCTCACTACCAGGGATACCAAAGACCCTGCGAAGTGGAGGAGTAAATACCGGAAAGTGGATTCCGGACTCCGAGGTGAACGCCTCCAATCCTATCGAGACTCAACACTGAGATGATGATGATTAATATACCTTTATATTTGAATGTTTTTAATGTAGTTATATAGTCTATAGTTTTTAATCCTTTTGTAATAAACGAGTAGCAAACAAACAATGTGAAACAATGGAATGTGTGTGACGGGTGGAAATAAAAAATTAAATATCCTACTTTCACAACATGTTTCGCGTTGCTCGCGTGCTACATGCTTTCGCCTCGAGTAGTTTAATATTTTTCAAGGGAGTGTAAAAATTGTTAAACTATCATAATGCCATGGCTGAGGTAATTTAAAATTGAAATATGCAAGATCCAGTTTTAGTCATGCCTCTTGCATCTTGTATGTACTCGGTTCTATTCACATTTCGATTACCCTATTCCTCCGCGTAGCATCAGCCCACTCATGAGATTGCTGGAGATATATTTCTCACACCCTAGTCGACTCAGGGCCATCTCTTTCTAACTAGCCCCTGTTTATCAATCGATCTAAACTGACGTGCAGTCATTTAGACGAAGTGTTCCGTGACTTCTGTATTTAAATGCGAAAAACTGCTAGAAGGTGCTTGAGTGTAGCATTTTTCAAACCCAGAAATTGATGTACTATGTTGCTGGTGTTGTCTATGTAGATCCATTGTGTAGTTTTCAATTTTTTATTCCATAAGGTTTGTGCTTTTGTTCACAATGTTTTACCTACGCAGCGACTATAAGCGAAAACTTGTTATTGGCTTTCTATTGCCTAATCCAACGCTATTCATGTTTCTATGTTCTTCTGAATTTAGCAATTTTTTTTATACTTGCGTTCAATTTCTTTGATAATTTATATACCATAGCAACGTTTGCCGGATCAACTAGTAGTGTAACTGTTTGCTGACGGCAAAAAGTATGTAAGCACATAGGTAGATATAAAAACTCCTACGCACATTCAGAACACCACAGATCTCACGTGGGTGTTGCCGACCTTTAAAAACATTTAACTAAACCAGTCCAATTTGTAGAACCCAATTCTGTTGTTTTTTGGAATCACCTAACAATTAGGTCATATCACAATTTGGGCCTCTGTAGAAGGAAGTTTCTTTGTTCTGTTTGCAATGAATGATGGATATAAGTAGGTATAATAAACTCCTCACAGCTGTGAGTTCTAGTCAACACGACCCGCTAGATAACAATAGGAACACAATGTAAAATCACGAAACCATGCGTCCTGTGAACAAAAACGTTCAAGTGACATTTGTAAAACTATTCACATTCTAAACAGTATCTTGCAGAGCTCGGTTGTAAAGTTTGTAAAGGCATTCATCTAGAGAATAGCTAGCGAAGCCGAGATCTTGATAGCGGACGGGAGCGACATCCGTCTGGAATATACCTAGGTACCTATAACTGCTGTAGATATTGAGAACTTGTTGAAAGAGTTTTCAAGTTATAATGGCAAACAAGTTTAAGCTTGAAATCACATTTATTGGCATCATGAATCGCATCATGTACCTGTGAAAACAGTCTGAGGGGCAGTGGTGGCGCTTGGCCCAACGTGCGCGAGTGGACTGTATTGCGGAGAAGCAGATAACTGTTCTATTGACACTTTACACACAAAACAAGACAGGTGGCCGGGCTGCCGCGGATTCGATCCAGGCAGTGAATGCAGCCCGAGAAATTAGGAGAGGATGCACTAACCTTCACGACCCACGTGTTTTTCATCGCAGCCGGTACACGGATCTTCTCTTCCTTGCTCAGGAGCTGCCGTCAGCGTCACTAGATCCCTTGAGGAACACACGAGAGGCACCATCCGATCGGTAAAGGTCTATGAAGCGGTTAAAATACAACAAATATTATTCATTTCTGAGAGACGCGCGCGCGCGATCGCCTTTACGCTGGCTAGTTCAAAGCGGCACTGAGTGTCTATATTTCACAAATGGCGGACGGAAGCCATATCTATGATTAGTGCGGGAGAGGAGACGGGTATAAAAGGAGTGGGTTTCCGTGTCAAAAATACAGTTTCCACTTCGGCGCAACCATTCCCCCCGGCTTGAAGGGTTACCTTCGAAACGACAAATGCGAAACAAATCTAAAGTCTAATCTAAATCTAGGTTTGGGAAATAACAACTAAAATATAAACCTAGATTGGAGCTCGTGCCTACTGCTGGCTAGGCAGCGGGCAGAGGCGAACAAACAACACAACGCAACAGTCTCGACCAAGACGAGACGCGATTAGCCAACAACAAAATAAGGGTCTCTTCACGTGGGACCGATACAACAAGCGAGTGCTTCTTCTCCTCGGGTGGTTCGGAAACCGTAGTGGGATTGAATTGACTAACTGGCCACCCATCTAACGCGGCATGAATCCAGGACGGTCCACCAAACCACAACGGGTGATCCAAAATTTGCGAAGGAAGCAATCCACGAGAGAGACAATCGGCTGGGTTGTCGGTGCCAGCAACGTGAAAGAGATTATGTGGCGCCAATTCAGATTGAATTTTGCCACTCTATTAGCGACGAATGTGTCCCAACGATGGGGCGAAGAGTGGGCCCAACACAAAGCGACTGTTGAGTCCTAAAAGCTAAAATTCTACTAATATTAATGCGAAAATTTACAATTATGTCAAATAAATTACCTTAAAGATTCCGACCACAATACAAAATGTCATTAAGCGACACGGAAGTGCTAGTCTTAGCACTGCCATCCAAAACTACGCGGAGTTTTAGTAGTAAGCTTATCTTCTCTAATAACTCCGCGGTGCGGGATAATGTACGAAGGCTGGGTCCCGCCAGTGTCCGTAGGCGCAGGTGAGATGTAACCTTTATCTAAATATTCATTAACAACCTCATCATAGGCCCGCTTCGACTTTGGGGACGCCTGCATCTTTCGTTCCAAACAAAGACGTTTTTCAGCGGATACACGGGAGCCACCGAGCGAAAACTTGCGGATGGTAGACTCCAGTGGCGGCTCGACGGTGCAACAGAACGAAGCAGTCGAGTGACTAAAACTATCTATAGAAGCGGGTGCGGAACCAATTATAACAAAACCCAGAACTGTTTCCAGGGCGTGCGGAGCGGGGTACGTCGGTCCCCCTTGAACCTTACGTGATAGCTGGAGGTGCGGGAGAATCGAAGCGCCGATCAATATATCGACGACTCCAGGAACAGCGTAAGTCTCATCTGCTAAAGGCAAATCTTTAAATTTCGTTAATAAAGACGTGTCAACCGGGACGGTAGGCAACTGTTCAGCTATTCTATCTATAACGAGCGAATCCATGTCAAACCAAATATTATTATTAAAACGAGATCTAAACCTTGTTTTAACGGTGCCACGAACAGCTGACTGTAAGCTTCCAAAACCCTTCACCACTGAGCGGGTTGAACGCTTATCAACATTGAAACCAAGACGCCGACAACAATCTTGAGTAATAAAATTACTTTGCGAAGCGCCATCTAACAGCGCTCGAACAATGCGCGGCTTACCTAATGCATCAACAATAACAACGCGAGCGGTCGCAAGACACACAGTAGTGAGTGCAGCACTAGCGGAGAACGAACACAAGGTGACGTCATCCGCGGCGGTCACCGGGCGGGCTGGAGCGCGCGCGAGCGCGGGCTGCGGCTGCGGCGCAGGCTGCCGTGTGTCACCGCTCGACGAGCCAACCGTGCTCACATTGGATGCGGCATTACTATTCTCAAAATGAAGCAAAGTGTGGTGTCTCGCTTGACATTTGCGACAACTATTTCTACTATTACATAAAACAACGCGGTGTTTAGTACCGAGACAATTAAAACAAAAATTATTAGCGCGAACAAATTTATAACGATCACTAGGCGACAATTTTAGAAAACCAGGACACCTGTACAGTTGCGAATGATGAGTGCTACACAAAGAGCAAACAGGTGACTGTACACGTGCTGGTGCGGTACTAACATAAGTATGAGTTGACCTCAGTGACTTCGATGACGCATCTACTTTGCGTGCAGAATCAACAACTGTCTTCGCGCCTTCATGTTTCGATGAAGAGCGTTGCAATACCTTTATATGCTCGCGAACAAAACTTTCTAAGTCTTCGAACTTAGGAATCCTATTGCCGCGATGATCCGACTCAAACAAACGAATGGTTTCGGAATCTAATTTCCTTAAACCCATATACAAAAATACGAAGTCGCAGAGGTCATCGACCTTTAGGTTCTTTACGGCGCGAACAGCTGACGCGAAAGTATCTAGAAATTTCTCTAAGTTTTGATCGTTACATGCCGTAATAGATTTCAAATCAAACATCTGATCTAAATAGGCGTTAGCTACCGATCTTTTATCCTCATACCTAGCTTTCAAAGTATTTAAAATTAAATTATAATTCTCGGCACTAAACGTAATTCCAGCGCAAACGGTTATAGCTTTACCAGTCAATTTTTCAACGAGATAATGCAATTTTTCGTGATCTGTCAACGAATCGTTCTTATCTATTGTATTCTCAAAACTATCTATAAATAGACACCAATTGCGAATGTTACCATCAAATTCGGGTATTTGAATTGGTGGCAACTTAGGTCGGTCGCGAGTGGGGTTGGGTAGGTCAGCCGGTTTCTCCAAACTCCTAGCGACGCGTTTGATACGACAATACAAATCGTCAAACGACGACAAGGCCTGATAACTCACTGAGTAATCGGGATTCAAATTCAACTCTAAAACGTTGATGTCATGTACTAAGGTTTCGAAATCCGCGCGTAGACTATCTAAGTTTTCTATAGAACACAAGAACGAATCTCTGATGACCAAATCAGAGGTTTTAAGTGCATTATCATAAATCGATTGTACGCGAGAGTAAATCATTTCTTTTTTAGCGTTTAAAAGTTTCAATTGAACCTTACCGGTCCTATCAACCTTTGGGGACATGTTTACAATTAAATCTCAAACTAAAGTGAGGTAAACAACAAATATGAAATGACTTAATCTTAGCGGCACAGAGCAGCGAGGCGGCGCGAGCGACACTCGGCAGATAGGTAGGTACCTACGCGATGGTCGCTGTCTAGGTTCAACTATTATTTCCGAGATTAAGTATTGCGTAATATCTATTCAAATTAAAATACTTTCGTATGAATTGGGATGAGATGCGAGCGAGGTAGGCACAGCCACGTGTCTACCCACGCAGGTACTAGGCAAATACGACGCGAGCCGAGAACAACGTAATTGAAAAAAACAAAACAAAGCCAAATGCGTTAGGTATTACACTGTGCCTATGCACTAGGGTGTCTGAGTATACCTAAGATCTAAGCCTAAATGTCTGGATGCGGGGTTTTCTACTAAAATAACCAGGCACTTAGGTGCGATGCGAAAATTGCGAACTACGATTAAGTGTTGATATGATACCTAACCTATTTATGTATTAGGTAGGTACAATGCGAGCCAGCGGCGAACGGACAACAAATTCTAAGCCTAAGTGTCTGGATGCGGGGTTTTCTACTAAAATAACCAGGCACTTAGGTGCGGTGCGCTCATTCCCATTAGAATAATAACAAAATACGAACTACGGCTAAGAATCCGGCTCGATCCGGACCAAAAAATGGTGGCGCTTGGCCCAACGTGCGCGAGTGGACTGTATTGCGGAGAAGCAGATAACTGTTCTATTGACACTTTACACACAAAACAAGACAGGTGGCCGGGCTGCCGCGGATTCGATCCAGGCAGTGAATGCAGCCCGAGAAATTAGGAGAGGATGCACTAACCTTCACGACCCACGTGTTTTTCATCGCAGCCGGTACACGGATCTTCTCTTCCTTGCTCAGGAGCTGCCGTCAGCGTCACTAGATCCCTTGAGGAACACACGAGAGGCACCATCCGATCGGTAAAGGTCTATGAAGCGGTTAAAATACAACAAATATTATTCATTTCTGAGAGACGCGCGCGCGCGATCGCCTTTACGCTGGCTAGTTCAAAGCGGCACTGAGTGTCTATATTTCACAAATGGCGGACGGAAGCCATATCTATGATTAGTGCGGGAGAGGAGACGGGTATAAAAGGAGTGGGTTTCCGTGTCAAAAATACAGTTTCCACTTCGGCGCAACCAGGCAGCTTTTCCTGTCTTGTTGAAATCAGTTTGTACGCGAATTACGCCTCTAGACGATGTCGTGAAGGACCTAGCAGATGGAGTAGGAGGTACGACACGGCAGTATTTCTGTCCAATTGAGCAGTCCGACTGGGGAAGTACCTTCAACCTACAGAATACTGCAGCCATATTAACTTCGTGTTGTGTTCCCAGCGGTGAGTAGGGTAGCCAGAGCTCACTGGAGAGTCTGTGCTATTAGTAGGAAGACTAAAAGCTTGCCCTGCTTTGTCTTCTACACTGACGGCACAGAAACTCTGTGCATACAGGATCGGCAGCGCGAGTGTGACTCCTCTGGTGTAGCAAACCTCCATAGGCCACGGTAACCACCTTCCTACAGGTGGGCCGTGTGCTTGTCTGACACCTAAGTGGTATAAAAAAAAAGTTGTAAGACAATGTAGTAGACTCTTTTACATAGATTTTTATGTTAATTAATTTATTTTTACATAAAACAAAAATCCGGGCTCTCGGGTGATAGCCTCGCATGTAAAAGTGGATAAAGTTAAGATTGATAATGAAACGGGAGTCGAATAAAAAGACAAGGCAGAGAGGAGGAAGAGAGTGGACAAGTTTGAAAAAATGATGATGTAGGTATATTTGCCAAGTTTTTGAATTGAACACACAAAGGGTTACAGACGATGAATACCAACTGAAGGTACTAAATGTCTGTTTAGTACCTCGTATCTAAAATTCCGCATATCTTATCGCAGTAGCTTTCAGATGTCGGTCGTAACAACACCAACTAGGTACGGCATTAAACTTTGTTGCCAGTCGTTTACGAAAATGTTATAACAAATATGTTCACCAATATACATGTGACTTTTATTTATTTATATAATATATATATAATAGGGTAAGTAACTAACTACTTTTGATATATCATGATCAATTAAATCTATGATGTAATTGGGTAATGGACTGCTGAGACGAGGTTTCGGGTTAGATCCCAGGTTTTACCATGGCACACACCAATTACTTTTCGATACTTTTCGAAGTTATGTGTGTATTTATCACAGGTTTATAACTGTCCGGTTAGTGGCAATAGGCTTGCCACCTATTACATTGGGACCTAAACATAAACTGGCGAAATGTTGATGCTAGCACCTCTACCCCTTCGGGGATAATGGCGTGAGTTTATGTTATGTTAAATCTATGATAATATTTACATTATTAAAAAATAATAATTAAATAAAACAAAAGTTAAAATGCGTCGCGGAATTCCTCCGCATCGTATGTCTCTTGTGGTAGCGTAATAGATAGGTAGGTAGGTACTGATTTACGACTGTGCTGATATGTGGCAAATGTGAATATCACTTTGCGTAAAACTTGCAATCAATCTCATCACGAAATGCTCTTTTAAAAAAATGAGAAAATGTACTTGCATAACTAAATACTCATATCATAAACAACAAACATAACAGAGACCTTCGATCAAAAAGTAATTTTCTTCTAAGTTGTCCTACTCATACTTCTGGGTTTGTTCACTCTTCTTTTCCTATACAGTCTGTGCTCCTTTGGAACGCGCTACCTCTTGAATTCAGGAAGGCCACCAGCAGTCTTGTGTTCAAGGCGAAAGTTCGTACCTGTGCCTTTTTTTTTTTTTTTTTTTTACGTGCGCAAAATCCCCACGGATACCTCCCCACCGGAGCCGGTGGAGGAGGTTATGTCGGACTCGAACCGACTAAAACGCACGCCGCCTGTGGGTCGTTTTGGTTGCCGAAGGTGAGGTTGACAGGCATATCCCTCGCACCCCGGCCGACCCAGGGCCATCTCTCACGATCTGGCCCTCTTCTCGGGTGTGGGGACTACAGAGTCCCCAACTCGCCCCCGGAAACGGGGAGGCGCGCCACGCGCGCCACCGCCGCGGCCTGCTTCTGCCAGGGTGACAGGCGGCTTCACCTGTCACCCCCAGGCCGGCGCTCATGGGGGGCGGAGGTCGTTCATCGACCTCCGACGCCCGAGTTGCCTTCGTACGCGGGCAGCTTGTCTTGCGATCCTTCGTCGCTCCCGCTGCCGCTCCCGCCCCGCCTCCTCCTTCACGAGCATTACTTGCTCGCAGAAGGAGGCGCCAGCCGCCCACGCATCCGCGCAGCGAACCATCGCCGCGAGCAAGGGACAAGGGCAAGCTAAAAAGGGCTGTTTGGGATGGAAGGTCTTGCAGGTCCGCCATACCACGACCCCCTCAGGGTCAGCTAGCCCTAAAAAGGGCTTGTCGGATTATTTGTCGACGGCTAGCAGAGCTCCTTCTCCTTGGAGTCAGAGTCTACTAACCGTCGTCCAGGGTGCACCAGCCTCCCCGCTTCCGTTCCCCAGGACCGCGGTCCAGAGGGAAAAGAAACAGGTAAGCCAACGTGGAGGTTACCCAACCCGCACCTCCGTACCTGTGCCTGGCGAAACCTGTGCGAGTCGACTCTGTGAGTGTTGTGTGTCGTGAATGTGAACTAGCTCGGCGGTCGTCAGTACACTGTGATCATGGCGCTTGTAACAGCGCTGAAATATCAGTTGCTCAACAAAAATAATAAACACGGTAAATATCCCGGCAAGTATTACTCTAGGTAGTAATAAAAATAATTTTTCAATTCAAACCAGTAGTTTCAGAGATTATCGCGTTCAAACAAACAAACAAACGAACTCTTCAGCTTTATAATTTACTAACTGAACTGCCCCAAGCCCAGATTCGCCTGTGACATATTTTGAAACCTCAAATGTCACCTTTTAAGCTTATAATTTTTAGTCATCAAATAATGTATAGAAATCTGCTGGATTTGTCGACATTTATGATCACTACTCCGCTTCCTTATATAATGCTTCCGTGTAAACAAAAACAAAATCCCTATATTTGTCGCGGTTCTAGCAAGTCGCTTGCGGGTAGGTACTCTAGATGTGGCTATTCATTAAAATCTCTTCGATCTGATTAACATTCGTAGGTATGCCTAGGGGTTTTTTTATCACGTGCGAAAAATCCACGCACATGCCCTGCCAGCCATGCACCGGAGCCGGTGGTAGAGGTTATGTCGGACTATAACCGACTAAAACGCACGACGCCTGTGGGTCGTTTTTGGTTGCCGAAGGTGAGGTTACCGGTATGTCTAAGTTGACCTTTTGCGGATTGCCGATACATTCCCACTTCATGACAATGTATCGTCAATCTACTTACGTTCACCTGTTTCTCCACCCATTCGAACCATCAAAGTATCATTTTTTCTTGGTAGCGTATACAAAAACTCTATTTTAATGTGCCTAGAACTTAGATTACTTAGAAAAAGGTTTAGGTAACTTAATGTTTAGGAATACCCTAGAGGTTAGCCGATTGGGATCTGTTAACTTAAACTTTTTAAGTAATTCAGTTTTTTCAATAAAACATAATTTATATTTTTCCAGACGAAAATAATAAATATTTTCAAAGCAGAAATGTGTTTTTTTTAATATCGATCAATTATTTATTTAAAAAAGAGATGGAGCGGAGCAGTCGTCATACTACTTTAATTTTCGTAGGTTCCAGTTTAAATAAAAAATTCATTACTTCAGAAAATTTAAGACATCTAATTTCCACCCTATAGTCCGAGGCGTCGGGTCTACTGGTGGTCTGCAGAGATCGCGAGGCTACAGCAAGCCTGCGTGATCGCGTACCGCCGGTGGACCAGCCTCCGTAGGAGGCGTAGCCGAACCGCAGATACAGAGCCCCGAGAGACGGAGCTTCATGTGGGATACAGGGAGGCCAGAGATGCCCTCCAAGCAGAGATTAAACGGGCGAAAGCCGCGGCTTATAAGGAGCTCATGGAGACGCTGGAGCGGGACCCATGGGGGCGGCCTTACCTTATGGGTTTGAAAAAATGATGATGTAGGTATATTTGCCAAGTTTTTGAATTGAACACACAAAGGGTTACAGACGATGAATACCAACTGAAGGTACTAAATGTCTGTTTAGTACCTCGTATCTAAAATTCCGCATATCTTATCGCAGTAGCTTTCAGATGTCGGTCGTAACAACACCAACTAGGTACGGCATTAAACTTTGTTGCCAGTCGTTTACGAAAATGTTATAACAAATATGTTCACCAATATACATGTGACTTTTATTTATTTATATAATATATATATAATAGGGTAAGTAACTAACTACTTTTGATATATCATGATCAATTAAATCTATGATGTAATTGGGTAATGGACTGCTGAGACGAGGTTTCGGGTTAGATCCCAGGTTTTACCATGGCACACACCAATTACTTTTCGATACTTTTCGAAGTTATGTGTGTATTTATCACAGGTTTATAACTGTCCGGTTAGTGGCAATAGGCTTGCCACCTATTACATTGGGACCTAAACATAAACTGGCGAAATGTTGATGCTAGCACCTCTACCCCTTCGGGGATAATGGCGTGAGTTTATGTTATGTTAAATCTATGATAATATTTACATTATTAAAAAATAATAATTAAATAAAACAAAAGTTAAAATGCGTCGCGGAATTCCTCCGCATCGTATGTCTCTTGTGGTAGCGTAATAGATAGGTAGGTAGGTACTGATTTACGACTGTGCTGATATGTGGCAAATGTGAATATCACTTTGCGTAAAACTTGCAATCAATCTCATCACGAAATGCTCTTTTAAAAAAATGAGAAAATGTACTTGCATAACTAAATACTCATATCATAAACAACAAACATAACAGAGACCTTCGATCAAAAAGTAATTTTCTTCTAAGTTGTCCTACTCATACTTCTGGGTTTGTTCACTCTTCTTTTCCTATACAGTCTGTGCTCCTTTGGAACGCGCTACCTCTTGAATTCAGGAAGGCCACCAGCAGTCTTGTGTTCAAGGCGAAAGTTCGTACCTGTGCCTTTTTTTTTTTTTTTTTTTTACGTGCGCAAAATCCCCACGGATACCTCCCCACCGGAGCCGGTGGAGGAGGTTATGTCGGACTCGAACCGACTAAAACGCACGCCGCCTGTGGGTCGTTTTGGTTGCCGAAGGTGAGGTTGACAGGCATATCCCTCGCACCCCGGCCGACCCAGGGCCATCTCTCACGATCTGGCCCTCTTCTCGGGTGTGGGGACTACAGAGTCCCCAACTCGCCCCCGGAAACGGGGAGGCGCGCCACGCGCGCCACCGCCGCGGCCTGCTTCTGCCAGGGTGACAGGCGGCTTCACCTGTCACCCCCAGGCCGGCGCTCATGGGGGGCGGAGGTCGTTCATCGACCTCCGACGCCCGAGTTGCCTTCGTACGCGGGCAGCTTGTCTTGCGATCCTTCGTCGCTCCCGCTGCCGCTCCCGCCCCGCCTCCTCCTTCACGAGCATTACTTGCTCGCAGAAGGAGGCGCCGGCCGCCCACGCATCCGCGCAGCGAACCATCGCCGCGAGCAAGGTGGAGCCCCCGCCTTGCGGCTTCGGCTCTCCCCCGGTGCAGGCCTTGCTGCCAACCCTATGGTCGGCCGGTTTGCCCCCCGCTGCACACCTGAAACAGTGCAGCGGAGCTTCGCACCCACCAGCCGTATGGCCGGGTTGGCCACAGCGGAAGCAGCGGTCACCGACCGTCACCGCCGCCGTGCACTGCACCCCCACGTGGCCGAACGACAGGCACCTAAAGCACCTGGTCGGTCGAGCCTGCAGGAGCCGGACCTGCACCCGCACCACGCCTCCAACGGCGAGGAACCCCCGGTCGGCAGCCTTTTTGGCTGCTGCGATGGGGCAGCCGACAACTGCCGCCCCCAGTCTACGGCGGCCGAAGCGGATTGCTCCGACCTTCACCGCCTCTAGGGGGCAGCCCCCGGCCTCCGCCACGGTGAGGCGGATTTGCTCCGCCGTGATGGAGTCGTCCAGGTCCGAAATGCGCATTTCTGCGCATTTGTTGGGCCTGGACACCCGGACGTCGGCTGCGTCTAGCGTGTCCCGAAGCCTAGCCGCTAGGGCATCGGCCTGGGGACCGCTTGAAGCGCCGGGGATCTCCAGTAGCCGAGCACCCGTCCGAGTGGGTTTCACCCGGATGGGGCCCGACATGTCGAGAGTCGTACGTAGATGTCGTACTGCACGCCCCTCTCCGCTGCCTCCGCCGTCATCGTTAGCACGACGGCCGTTGAGCGGGGGACGCGCAGCCTCCCGGCACTCCCCTCGCAGCAGCCTCAGCCTTCTTGGCATTTTTGGCTGCCTTCCTCTTGGCCTTGCGCCGCTTCTTGGAGGCTCCGGCCACCTCCCAGCCTCCCTCCGGCGGGGAACTTGTGGAGGCAATCCCCACCGGGGTCTGGGCCGGCGCTGGGGCTGAGGCTAGGGCCGGGGACTTCTTCCCCTTGCCTTTCCCCTTCCCCTTGCCCTTGGCCCGGGCACCCTGGGAGCTCCCAGCTCCCACGTCGAGAGCGACAGTGGCTCGAGTGACCGGAGTGGCAGGAGCGGCAGGCGCAGCTGACGGGCTGCGGGCCGACTCCTGCAGGGCCCCTGCGACCGCCGGACTGGTGGGACCTCTTCTAACCGCTCCGGCATACCCCATCGGCGGCGCCAAGGGCGGGCGGCGGCTGGAGTCCATGACCGCCTCCATGAACCTCCAGGTGCGCTCCTCCTGCGTCACCTGCCAGCTCCGCTGCTCAGCCAGCGCCGCCTCCTGCCGCTTTTCCATGGCGACCATTGCCGCCATGCATGCCGCCAGTGGGTCCGCGGGCCTAGCCGGCTGCAGCACCGGCGACTCCAGCCGAGCGGGTTGCGCCAGTGACACCGGCCGCACCTGTGTCTCCGGCCGCGCCGGTGTCTCCGGCCGCACCGGTGTCTCCGGCCGCACCGGTCGCACCGGCGGCCTTGACCGCACCGGTGTCTCCGGCCGTACCGGTGCCTCCGACCGCACCGGTGACCTCGACCGCACCGGTGACAGCTGCGGCGCCGACGGCACCGGACGCTCCGGCTGCACCGCTAGTCGCCGCCGCGCCGACCGCGTCACGCGCTCCGCGGGCAGCCCGGCGACGACCTGACGGAGGTTCGCCACTTCGGCCGCCATCCTGTCCATCTCCTTGCGGTGCTCAGCCGCTGTACGCTCCACGCTGTTGAGGAGCTCAACTTGCCTCCTGCCAAGTTGAGCTCGCTCGTTCCGGGACTCGGCTAGCTCCGCCTTGAGCAGCTCAAACTGCTCAACGAGGCGCGTCGCAGCCAGCCGGACCCGGTCCTCACATCTTCCCCGGCTGAGGCCCGTGAGGTGGCGGCTTTAGTGATCCCGCCCTGCAGCTTTCGGCGGCTCACCGCAAACTGTTTGGGTGAGGGGGGGGGGGGGGCGCATCGTCTCGTCTCCATCATGACTGCTCGCCGACGACGACTCAGTCAGGGTGAGCTCGAGATCCGAGTCAGTTTTTGGTGCCGGAATCATCTTCTTCTTCCGGTTTCGTTTTCGCCGTGGTGCAGATTTCCGGGTCTGCAGACCCACCGGGCTGTTCGCCCTGCTCCTCTCAGTGGCGGTGTCGAAGTCCTCCGACACCGTCCCTGCTTGGGACGCGACCTCCGCGTCGTGGTGCTGCGCGACCTCCGCGCAGACTGTTTCGCTTGGTGATGGTTGTTTTTGTTTTAAAGTTTCAGTATCCATATCCATATCCCACGAGTAGAGACGATCTAAGATACACTTCCCGGGTGACGCTCATTCCGAGAAGCGGGGTAAATACTGTGGATTTCCCCAGGTGTCCACAGGTTTTAATCGACTTCGCTGTCGGGTTTTTCAGACTTTTCCTTGTCGCGGGTCGGCCAGTTAAGGCAAGCCCCGCGGCCTTCAGAATATCGGCTTCCCAAGTGTGGCTAGCACTCAGGTCGTTGTCGATATCCTGGAGGTTACGCGACGCGGGAGAGCAGCCAACTCTCCCAACACCGACGGTGGCACGAATGCCTGCCAGCCTCTGCGCGAGCAGTAGGCCGGCCCGTCCCTGGATCCCATGGATCCTTGTTTCGCCCCCATGTCCCCTCTGAAAGCAGAGGGATACCGGGAGCGACAGGCTAGCCCTAAAAAGGGCTGTTTGGGATGGAAGGTCTTGCAGGTCCGCCATACCACGACCCCCTCAGGGTCAGCTAGCCCTAAAAAGGGCTTGTCGGATTATTTGTCGACGGCTAGCAGAGCTCCTTCTCCTTGGAGTCAGAGTCTACTAACCGTCGTCCAGGGTGCACCAGCCTCCCCGCTTCCGTTCCCCAGGACCGCGGTCCAGAGGGAAAAGAAACAGGTAAGCCAACGTGGAGGTTACCCAACCCGCACCTCCGTACCTGTGCCTGGCGAAACCTGTGCGAGTCGACTCTGTGAGTGTTGTGTGTCGTGAATGTGAACTAGCTCGGCGGTCGTCAGTACACTGTGATCATGGCGCTTGTAACAGCGCTGAAATATCAGTTGCTCAACAAAAATAATAAACACGGTAAATATCCCGGCAAGTATTACTCTAGTAATAAAAATAATTTTTCAATTCAAACCAGTAGTTTCAGAGATTATCGCGTTCAAACAAACAAACAAACGAACTCTTCAGCTTTATAATTTACTAACTGAACTGCCCCAAGCCCAGATTCGCCTGTGACATATTTTGAAACCTCAAATGTCACCTTTTAAGCTTATAATTTTTAGTCATCAAATAATGTATAGAAATCTGCTGGATTTGTCGACATTTATGATCACTACTCCGCTTCCTTATATAATGCTTCCGTGTAAACAAAAACAAAATCCCTATATTTGTCGCGGTTCTAGCAAGTCGCTTGCGGGTAGGTACTCTAGATGTGGCTATTCATTAAAATCTCTTCGATCTGATTAACATTCGTAGGTATGCCTAGGGGTTTTTTTATCACGTGCGAAAAATCCACGCATATGCCCTGCCAGCCATGCACCGGAGCCGGTGGGAGAGGTTATGTCGGACTATAACCGACTAAAACGCACGACGCCTGTGGGTCGTTTTTGGTTGCCGAAGGTGAGGTTACCGGTATGTCTAAGTTGACCTTTTGCGGATTGCCGATACATTCCCACTTCATGACAATGTATCGTCAATCTACTTACGTTCACCTGTTTCTCCACCCATTCGAACCATCAAAGTATCATTTTTTCTTGGTAGCGTATACAAAAACTCTATTTTAATGTGCCTAGAACTTAGATTACTTAGAAAAAGGTTTAGGTAACTTAATGTTTAGGAATACCCTAGAGGTTAGCCGATTGGGATCTGTTAACTTAAACTTTTTAAGTAATTCAGTTTTTTCAATAAAACATAATTTATATTTTTCCAGACGAAAATAATAAATATTTTCAAAGCAGAAATGTGTTTTTTTTAATATCGATCAATTATTTATTTAAAAAAGAGATGGAGCGGAGCAGTCGTCATACTACTTTAATTTTCGTAGGTTCCAGTTTAAATAAAAAATTCATTACTTCAGAAAATTTAAGACATCTAATTTCCACCCTATAGTCCGAGGCGTCGGGTCTACTGGTGGTCTGCAGAGATCGCGAGGCTACAGCAAGCCTGCGTGATCGCGTACCGCCGGTGGACCAGCCTCCGTAGGAGGCGTAGCCGAACCGCAGATACAGAGCCCCGAGAGACGGAGCTTCATGTGGGATACAGGGAGGCCAGAGATGCCCTCCAAGCAGAGATTAAACGGGCGAAAGCCGCGGCTTATAAGGAGCTCATGGAGACGCTGGAGCGGGACCCATGGGGGCGGCCTTACCTTATGGTAAGAGGAAAGCTGCACCCCCGGGCCCCGCCGTTGACCCAGGTACTCCAGCCAGCTCTGCTCGGCGGAGTGGTCGAATACCTGTTCCCAGCGCGAGCGGAACACGTTCCACCGCAGATGACTCCGCCACCTCGGTCGCCTGTGGCGCCCGGTGTGGTAGTTGACGACGAAGTCCCCGAGGTCACTTGGGTAGAACTGGAGCTGGTGGTGCGAAGGCTTAGAGCCAAAAAGAGCACCGCCCCGGGACCCGACGGCATTCCAGGCCGCGCGTGGGTCCTAGCTCTGGGAGAAGACGGTCTCGAACCCCGACTGAGAGGGTTCCTCAGCGCATGCATGTTGCGGGGCCAGTTTCAGAAGATGTGGAAGACGGTGAAAAAATAAGTCGTGGAATGGATCCGGCGGCTGGACTTTGAGGTGGCTCTGCATAAATCCGAGGCCATGTTCTTTCATGGACCTCGGCGCACGTCACCACCTGGTTCCAGTCTCACAGTGGGAGGCATCAAGCCCCAGATGAAATATCTGGGGCTCGTGCTCGACGGCCGGTGGGACTTCGGGAAGCACTTCCGAAGTCTGGGTCCCCAATTGGTGGGCACAGCCAACGCTCGAGCCCGAAGAAATTCGGGCCGTGAGTTTTCGGCTCCACAGGGAAATGGTGGCGGAATGGGAGCTACGACTTGGGCGACCAGGTGTAGGGCGCGCCGTAGTAGCGGCGGTAAGACCCATCATGGGGGAGTGGCTAGAGAGGCCACACGGCAGCCTCTCGTACCGTCTGACGCAGATGATCATCAAGCACGGGTGCTTCGGAAAGTATAGAATCTGCGTCGCATGGAGAAAGAGCCAACGTCCGAGTGCCATCATTGCGACGCGAGCGAGGATTCGGGGCCGCACACGCTCACCGAGTGTCCGGCGTGGGAGACGCCGAAGCGGGAGCTTGTGGCGGCCCTGGCAGTGAAGGTTCTCACGCTCTCCACCTTGCTCGCGGCGAGCAAGTAATGCTCGTGAAGGAGGAGGCGGGGCGGGAGCGGCAGCGGGAGCGACGAAGGATCGAAGCCAAGCTGCCCGCGTACGAAGGCAACTCGGGTGTCGGAGGTCGATGAATGACCTCTGCCCCCCATGAGCGCAGGCCTGGGGGTGGCTGGTGGAGCCGCTTGTCACCCTGACAGAAGCACACCGCGGCGGCGGCGCGCCTGGCGCGCCTCCCTGTTTTACGGGGACAAGTCGGGGACTCTGTAGTCCCCACACACCCGAGGAGAGGGCCAGATCGTGAGAGATGGCCCTGGGTCGGCCGGGGTGCGAGGGATATGCCTGTCAACCTCACCTCCGGCAACCAAAACGACCCACAGGCGGCGTCCGTTTTAGTCGGTTCCACCGGCCCCGGCCACGGATACCTCCCTAGGTATCCGTGGGGATTTTGCGTTGAAAAAAAAAGACATCTAATTTGAATCGTTGTCAGAAGTCCATTCGCTAAGAAATAAACTCATTGGGTGTTAATTTCATGAAACATACCCGTGTATAACAAACCTCTTTGTTATGGCGAAAAGAAGATCAGATACATAATTATACTTCTAGATTTTATATAAAATGTAGGTACGGTTGATAACAGTAGCAGGGGTACGAATTCAGTTATGTCAAAGTCAATAATATTCTAAAATAATAAGATGAAAAAGTTTTAAGAGATAATACGCTATACGTAAAAATATCACATTTCAAACCCTTTTACAGGTCCGACATGTAGTTCAATATTTCCCGTCTTCCCAAATTTAGTAATGGATATGAACTTTAATAATGAAGGTACTGTTAAGGATAGGATTTTTTATGAGATAAAAGATGGTAAAACATTGTAGCAGCGTCTGTGGTATTACAGTGGTTTTGCTTTAGTGGAATCAAGGCCCAGGCTTTAGGTGAGAGCCTGAAGTAAACAGACTCCAGCCTCGATATGAGAGTCTCGGATGCAAGAAGAAACAACACTATGATGATGAGGTACAAAATGGGTTGGTCTAACAGTTACATTTTGATGGTATGAAAAACTCACTTCTAATGCTGGGGCCACACTATCTTACCGGGCTGTTACCGCAATAATTAAGGCATTGTGACGTGACCGTGTCATATCAATCAATATGTTAATAAATTTAGCGGTAAATTGTCTGCCAATTGTCATATTGATGGCGTTTTAAAAGTTTTTTTTTATACAACTTAGGTGGCAGACAAGCACACGGCCCACCTGATGGAAAGTGGTTACCGTGGCCTATGGACGTGTGTAACACCAGAGAAGCTACCCTACTCACCGCTGGGAACACAACACGAAATTATTATAGCCGCGGTATTCTGTAGGGTGGAGGTACTTCCCCAGTCGGACTGCTCAATTGGGCGGAAATACCGCCGTGTCCTACCTCCTACTATGTACTAGTATGGCCACTAATTGTAATTACATTTAAGCTTTGTTGAAGTTATGGTAATAATTTTTCACATAAATATGACGGTACTGTTTACCCAGTTTAAGAGGGCGCAAAGGAAAAAAAACTGTGGCACGGCAATACCGACATCTCATCATCTCATGATGATAAGTGAAAACAATCATTAGTCCAATAAAAGATTTTTTTTTTATACCACTTGGTGGCAGACAAGCGCACGGCCCAACTGATGGAAAGTGGTTACCGTGGCCTATGGACGTGTGTAACACCAGAGAAGCCACACTCATGCTGCCGACCCTGTAAACATAGAGTTTCTGTGCTGTCAGTGTAGAGGACAAACCAGGACAAGCCTTTAGTCACCCCACTGACAGCACAAATTCTCCATTGACTCTGGCTACCCTACTCACTACTGGGAACACAACACAAAGTTATTATATACTTCCCCAGTCGGACTGCTCAATTGGGCGGACCTACCTACCTACCTACCTACTTATTTGGCCGAGATGATGATGACAGTCTACTTTCCTAACCTAACCAAGCTATAGGGCAAAACCGGATCTGATATCGAAGCATTGCATCTAGATCAGTTGTTGGCGGCCGGGGTGCTAGGGATATGCCTGTCAACTTCACCTTCGACAACCAAACAAACCAACACCAAAAAGTATCTGTGGGGATTTTTCGCATGTAAAAAGATCCAGTTGTTGAACTTTTTTGGGTTTTGATCAAACTTCGATATTTGCGACTGCCATATCACGTCCATTACCCAAAGGCAATATTGAAGCATTGAAGCTACCCGTAACAACTGCCATAGATGTTCAAAGAATCAAAGAATCAAAGAATCAATTTCATTTATTCAGTTTAGGCACACAAAGAGCACATATGAACGTCAAAATTTTACAATTGTGTATGTCAAGAAAATAAACCATTGGAAAATGATTCTTTCGCTGGTTCGGTAGATTAGTTCTACTGAGAAGATACCAGCAAGAAACTCAGAGAAATACATTAGAACTAGATTATATTTCTTTTTTAAATTTGCTTCAGTTTTCAATTTATTTTGTGCGAGCAAGCAAGAGACTTATGTTGACCACGCATTAACATCATTGAGATGTTAATGCGTGGTCAACGTAAGATGATTTGAGTGGCATGATTTCGAGTGGCAACCGGGACCGATGGCTTAACATGCTTTCATAGGCACGACCGGACCAATGCAAATACCCATATTAATACATACGAGTATTTGCACTGAGCGGGGATCAAAACCGCGCCTCTTACGCAGTGGCCGCGCTCACTACCGCCACGTCACGGAGTCTGTGTTAGTACAATTTTTTTTTTAATTTTAATAAAATTTAATTTACACCATACAAACAGAAATAATTTGACTTTAAAGATACTTAAATGAAATTTAAAACTAAAAACTATTATTAGGTACCTACTAAAATACACTAAAATAAAATAAAAATAAAAATTACATACATAATGCGTCATGAAATTCCTCCGCATCATCACCAACCGGTAACGTACTCAGAAGACTGGCAGCATTGCCACGTTGAATGGCAATGCTTATCCTCTGTGCAATTATCTTACTATAATTCGGGTATAATCAAAGTAAATGATAAAAAATGTATTTACAAGTAAACGAGAAAGCATGATACTTACGATTTTAGTAAATTCATATTCCCCTTTAGGGAGGTACGTACACGAAGGCACGTCCGACACCCACATTTGCGAGCTGTATTTTTAGGTCTCACATTCTGTTACGTGCGCCAATTGATAAGGTTTTAGTAACTAAGGTTCATAGAGTTTTTTATTAAGTCAATTAGGGCTCATAAAAATACAAGATAATTATGAATTGTGAGAGAAGTTTCTTGAAATATTATTTTCAACACATTTGCACATAAAGTGGCTCTAATTTCACCGAAATTAGGCACCTAATTGAAACAGTTTAATAAATAAAACGTTCACTCAAATATATAAAACGTATTCTCTGTAAAAACTTTCAATTTCCCATTCTCTAGATACTTCCCGTAAAAAAACTCGTTCTTTTAGTCTATGGTCTATCCTAGATGCGTGCAGATTGGAAAACAAATTAATTCTCAACCCGTTTTGACTATTCAAATTATAGTTAATTATTAATTGAATTGTGTACAAGTATACTAGTTATGAAGAAACTGATTTAGTATGCTGTTCACCGCCGCCATAAGATGTGAAGCCCTTAACGTTATGGAAAGTTTACTACCTGAAAACCATAAGGGTAAATATCTATTTTAGTAATGGCGCCTTAGCGGTAATCATCAACTTTACACACTTATACAATAATATACTATTATAGCTCTCTCGCATGTTGTATAAGTGAACTGTAATTTATGATCATTTAAACTTTTATCTACTAATGTTATTTACTTACTTACATTTTGCTAACCCATGAATTCACGCTATAGAAGCAATTTTTTGGGAATTTGCTGAGAGCAGTAAATGCTGCTTTAGTGTGTATTCCCTCTAATAATTATTTCAGTATACTCGTACATATAAAATGACCACAATATTGAATATGTAGCTTGAGCTGTTAGAACAGTACTTAATTCATGTGATTACATAAATATACTATAAAAACTATAATAATTTAAATACGTGGATTTTGTCACGTTAATAAAACATATTGATTTATTAATAATTGCATTGATAGTAATAAATATCGATACATATAATTTCAGGCGTTATAAACATGTAAAACGGTATATAACGCTATGCGCGGGAATAGAAAAAAACTGACATATACGAGAACATCGATTGATAAGTTGTTAAACATTTTATACATACATACATACATATAATCACGCCCCCGTCCCCGGAGGGTTAGGCAGAGGTGAATTAACACCCACATTTCACCAATCAATGAATTCAGTCCCACGTAATAGGGGGTGATCCTATTGCCGACTTCCGGGCACTATTGTTGACTCGAGCACTGCATCTAAAGCTGAGTCTGGACTGTATATATCTATCTGGTGTTAAACAGCCCTTTTTATTTTTTAAAGAATAAATATGTTGTATTATCAATCCTGTAGTTTTTCTGGGTTGGAGACCTTGATCCTTCAGAAGCGACTCTCACTAAACGTGTGAATCTGACGTTTTTCGCGAACATGATATTAAACAAACGCTTCCGAATCCTGTCATACATACCTCGTCTGAAGATGCAAAAATAGACGATCATAATTTTCATCATAATTTTATTATGTTCTTAGAAATACTTCACTGCGATGACGTAATAACTGGACGGTGACAAACAAACTTCATCAAACCACCTTTAGAAAATGAAATTAGTTTTAAGTTTGAAATAAACTCATTTAAAAGTTTGACAGATGTTTGTATATTCTACGTGAAAAGTTAGTCTGATTGTAGCAGTGGTTTTAATATTAGTGAATAGCCCAGTTAATATAATTGTCCCGGGGTGCGGGGGATAATGTCTTAGATAATCTTACACCCCAGCATGTGAACATCCGATACTGCTTGCGGTTTTAGACAATTCGCGGTCAACAGTCTAACATACCCACCTCCGCTTGGCAGTGAGAGGATATCGAAAAGGTAAAAAAAAACATAACATAACGTCATAACATAAGCTCACGCCTATATCCTCGAAGGGGTAGGCAGAGGTGCTGGCACCCACATTTCGCCAGTTTATGTTTAGGTACTGGTGGTAGAGATTTGACGGCACAAATTTGTCACAAATTTCGACCGGGTTGGTACCACCGTGCAATATTGTGAAAAACCCTTCATAGTAATTCAATTTCGGTTGGATTGCGTTCAGGGATCAGCAAATGCATAGCCAGGTAGAGGTGATAGTGGTCGCAGCACTAGTGGGACCAGTGGGTCTTGGCGTAGTCTAGTGAGGATGGTGCGGGGCGACGCGCCGGTCAGGGAGACCCGTAGAAACGGTGGTGCCGCTGGCCGCCCGCGATATAGTACAGAGGCCCAACTGGGACTAACCACCCTAGAAGGCTGCCTCACCAGACCGCGCATAATCCCGGTATGGCTCGTCGTGCCGGTTGGTGACCGGAAGTGGGGGCCCGGCGACCATATTCGGGGGGGTACGGGGGCCCTTCCGTACGGCGTGTCGGCTCACGCCTCATAATCATAGACAAAACCAATATCCCGCACTTTGGTACGCGGTGCTGCGACGACAATCACCTCTTTTTTCACGTCCTTTTCTCCTTTTCATCATGGCAGCGCATTTAAGAGTATTGGGCAACACAGCGGCTCTTCAAACTCCCACAAGTGTGGAGTCTATGCGAACCTCAACGCCGTCCACCAACACCTTGAGACGGCGAAACCAGATATGCTCTTTCTCACGGAGACACAAATAGGGCGCCCTGATGACACGACCTACTTGCCCCGGCTATGTTATCGAGGAAAATTTCCGTGCAAAAGCCGGGGTGTGCGTGTTTGTTAGCCCTAACAAACACGCACACCCCGGCTTTTGCACGGAAATTTTCGAAAAACCCTTCAACCCCGCAACCCGCATCGCGCGGACGTTTGTTGTCGCCGTTTGCGCTGCCTTGAGGACCCATCCTTTTCAACCCTATGGGTACTCGTAGACCATGGCTCTACGAGTCTGATCTATGTGTGCCTCTACCGTTCCCATACAGGAGATGCTGAGACAACTCGACTCTTTGAATATCTGAGTCAGGCGTCAGATGATGCGCAGAAACGGTTTCCGAACGCCGAAGTGGTATTTTTGGGGGACTTTAACGCTCACCACGAAACCTGGTTGGGCTCCGCCAAAACAGACCATGCGGGAAGAGCCGCCCATGCATTTGCTCTGGCGCATGGCCTGACCCAATTGGTACACGAGGTCACTAGAATACCAAGAAGGTCGGGCCTAGCACCCTCTCTGCTAGACCTTCTGCTGACGAGTCACCCAGACCTGTACAGTGTTTCGGTACAAGCCGTTTTAGGCAATTCCGACCACTGTCTGGTCTGCTCCAAGGTGCCAATTATAGCGCCCTCACGACCCGTGCCGGGGAAGCGGCGTCTCTGGCACTACTCGTCATCAGATTGGGATGGGCTGCGCAACTTTTTTGCGTCCATCCCGTGGGTTGAACGCTGTTTTGAAGGTAAGAAACCCTCAGATTGTGCTACTGCTGTTGCCAGTGAGATCGGTCTGGGTATGGAATACTATATCCCGTACACTGATATCACCGGTGCCCGAGGAGTTGGTTCCGGCGCGAGTGTGCGAGGGCTGTTGATCAAAAGTAGTCCGCGTATCGCGTTTGTAAGGGCGCGTGTCACGCACGATCCCAATGTGGGCCACTTCAAGGCGGCGTACAACAGACCCACAAAGGTCTGCAAGAGGGCTTACGTCTGGAGCGGATGCCCTGCGCATTGCACGGCTTGGTCAAGAGCTAGTGCCACATCCCACGGGCAGCCGTGGATACTGGCGACTGACCAAAGCCGTGCAGGCCAACTTCTGTCAGCCTTCGCTGCCACCGCTGCGCTACCCTGATGGATCCCTGGCCCATGGACCACAAGAGAAAGCCAATATGCTAGTAAATCTCTTTGCGGCCATTTCTCGAGTCGATGATTGCGGTATACAGCCGGACCACGTAATGCCTGAAATACGTATCAGGCAATGCGATGTCCGTACGGTACTTCAATCACTCGATGTCCGGAAAGCCAGTGGCCCGGATGGTATTCCATTGGTGGTTTTACAAAAATGTGCATCGGAGTTGTCTCCGATGCTTACGCGGCTGTACCGACTGTCCTACAGCTCGGGTACAGTGCCTTCGGCTTGGAAAGAGGCGAATGTACAGCCGATCCCCAAGAAGGGGGATCGCTCAGAGCCAGCCAACTATCGACCCATAGCCGTCACCTCAGTGCTTTGCAAGGTCTTCGAGCACATCATTAACAAACAGCTCATGCGTCACCTAGAGGATCACTCCTTAATTAATGACCGGCAATATGGCTTCAGGCCGAAACGTTCAACGGGTGATCTTCTAGCATACGTTACCCATCTTTGGGGTGAGGCTATGGACAAGCACGGCGAGTCACTGGCAATTAGTCTTGATATCGCCAAAGCTTTCGATAGAGTCTGGCTCAAATCGCTTCTCTCCAAGCTACCAGCCTTTGGTCTGCCTCCTAGACTGTGCAACTGGATTGCTAGTTTCCTGCGGGAGCGCCGTATCCGCGTCCTCTGTGATGGACGGGCTTCGGAGTTCTTGCAAATAAATGCTGGCGTACCGCAGGGGTCTGTATTATCTCCCGCTCTCTTTCTTCTGCATATCAACGACATGCTGTCCACCGGCAGCATACATTGCTATGCAGACGATAGCACCTTACACGGGAGTTATCACGGACAACCTGCGGCCAAACAGTCTGATATCGTGGAAAAAAGACAGCTTCTTGTCACTGAACTGGACCGGATCTTGAATCACATTTCTCAATGGGGCTCTGAGAACATGGTCGAGTTCAATGCCAAGAAGACGCAAGCTTGTGCGTTCACAGCAAAGGTATCTTCTTTCCTTCCCCTTCCCACTCTTCAGAGCACGCCACTGCCACTGCAGGACAATCTCGATATCCTAGGCATGGATATTCGCTGCAAACTGAATAACAGAAATTACATCGAGAGCATCATCAAAACAGCCTCGCGGAAACTCGGACTCCTAAACAAAGTGAGACGTTTTTTCACGCCGGAGCAGAGGTGTCTTCTCTATAAGACACAAATTCGCTCCTGCGTGGAATACTGCTCGCATCTCTGGGATGGCTCCGCGAAATACCTACTAGATGCTCTCGACAGGTTGCAGCGACGCGCGGTCCGAATTATTGGGAACCCTGAGGTCACGAACACCCTCGAGCCTTTGCAGATGCGTAGAGATATTGCTTCCTTGGCTGTATTTTACCGTCTCTACCACGGTGAGTGTTCTGACAAGCTCTTCCAACTAATCCCATCATCTCCTTTCCTACATAGGACAACACGTGCAGGCCTTAGATGTCACCCTCACACTGTGCAGAATATACGAGCAAGAACCAAGCAGTTCGGAGACTCTTTTCTTTACCGCACCACCAAGACCTGGAATTCATTACCAGCACACGTGTTTCCTTCTTCCTACAGTCCCGGGGCCTTTAAGCGGGGCGTGAAAAAGCATCTGATGAGGCCGCCAAGCTGAGTGCCTCCATTGTAGTTGCACTTAGTGTCTGTAATTGTGACCCTCTTTCCTGAGAATTTGCCTTTAGCTGAGGCGAGGTGAGGTCAAGTTGGCGTGTCCTATATAAAAAAAAAATCCCAATGCAATAGGTGGCGAGCCTATTGCCATTAACCGGGCACTTATAAACCTGCGATAGATACACACATAACTTCAAAAAGCATCGAAAAGTCATTGGTGTGTGCCATGGTAAAACATGGGATCGAACCCGAGACCTCGTCTCAGCAGTCGGATTAAAAAAAAGAGATAACATAATGGTTATAGGCGATCCCACTACGATATTCGTCGTCCTTACTTCCTTCCCTCTCTTGGTTATGAGGTTAGCGTCAGACAGCAGTCTCTCCCACAAAAGTCAAATCGAACGTAGGAGAAATAGTTATCGGATCCCAGGCTCCAAGGTGAAGGGCCTGATGCAGCTGTCGAATAACCTTGTGCCAGCTCACAGATTAGACTGGTTTGAAATGAGGAAGAATATGGTGGACCCCTATACGATAACACGCATTTAACGCGTGAGGCAGGTTATTGAATAGGGCTATTCGCGATTGCCCCTGTTCTCGTTTCCCACCGAAAATTATCTTGACCATTGGTGGTAGTGATTTGTCTCAAGCTTCAAGATGAAAATAATATATATATGTTTGTATACTATATCTAAATGTAATTATGAAGAATAATATGAAAGTGTGTATGAAATTGTCAGCAGGGAGCTTCATCTGCCAACAAACTGTTGTACAGTTTGGCAGAGGTATTTAAGTAAGTAAGTAAGTAAATCATTTATTGCTCGAAACACGGTATGTTACAATGGTGTTACAAAAACAAATAAGGTCCGACATGCTTCGCAGTTTCTCTGCATGCAAAATCCATTGATAATGTTATATATTCGATTGATGATGATGTAGGTAATTCAATTGTAATAAGATTAAAATTAAAATTAGAATACATATAAAATGTCCAATAATGTCAATATTTAGTGTCAAGAATACATGCAAGTATAATTTATTTATTTATTTATTTTTTATATAAAAGAATACACAATACCTACCTACTAATAATTACACATACAATAATCATCTCATTTATAAGTCCCACATAATACATTAAAATGACACTTCAAATGTGATTTGTACCCAAACAATCATCATTATCGTCAAGAAACTCCTTGACACTATAATAACACTTCTCAATCAGCCAGGTAGTTAGTGCTTTCTTAAATTTGTTGAAGGTTAGCTCTCTAATGGGTCTGGGTATGTGGTTATAAATTTTGGCTGTCATATAATGTGAATTATTTTGATGGAGAGAAGTTTTACAGCTAGGCAGCAGAAGTTTCGTGGTATCCCTAGATTTGTACAACTTATCTTCACTGGCCCTTTTAAACAACTCCGGATGCTTCCTTACAAATACGCCAATTTCCAAAACGTATAGTGACGTCAACGTCAGCAGCCTAAGACTTTTAAAGGCTGGTCTACACGAGTCTAGTGGCCCAATGTTCGCCATAGCTCTAATACATTTTTTTTGACATATAAAGACCTTTGAGATATGATTTGAGTTACCCCATAACAATAAACCGTATCGTAAAGTTGATTGTATATAGCCGTGGTAAGCAGTCATTGCAGTTTTTAAATTCACTGTTTTGCGTAGTCGTCTTAAAGCAAAAACGAACCGATTTATTTTGGAACATAAGCCATCTATATGCAAGTGCCAATTACAATGTTTGTCTAATGTAATACCTAAAAATTTAGTATCAACTGCTGTCTCTATATCTGTACCCTGATAGGTGATCTTTAGTGGTTTGTTATTTGATTTGTAATTCTCAAATTGTAAATTTTTTGTTTTAGCTATGTTGGCGGTCAGATTGTTCTTACTTAGCCAATTCATTACGTCGCTTATTGCAGTATTTACATTAGAAATGTGCTGTGGTTCACCCCTGACGTCGGACACTACAACTGATATATCGTCTGCGAATAAAGTACAGTGATTTTTTATAACTTTAGGTATATCATTAATATAGAGAAGAAAGAGTAGAGGACCCAGAACACTTCCCTGGGGCACGCCGGATGTATTTGGCGCAAACTGTGATCTAAAGGCATTTAAGCATTTTTTATTGTCAACCCGGTCTATCTCAACACATTGTGTACGATTTTGGAGATAGCTACTTATCCATTCGAGAGCCTTGCCCCTGAGCCCATATCGTTCACATTTGCTGATCAGTATTTTATGATCTACAAAATCAAATGCGCGACTCATATCAAAGAACACAGCAGATACTTGTCTCTTCCTATCAATGTTTTCAGTAATGTTCTTAAATAAGTTAAAAGCTGCCAGTATGATTGACTTATTAGCCTGAAAACCATTTTGCTCTGGGACTATGATGTTGAATTTTTTTTTGTTGAAAGTCATTGATTCGAACACACATGGCCTTTTGCAAAGATTTTTGAAAACACAGGAATCAGAGTTATAGGTCTATAATTACTCATTTGCAATCTACTGTGTTTCTTGTGAAGTGGCCTCACTGTAGATATCTTTAATTTTTCGGGAAATACACCTTGTATAAATGTTTGATTGACCAAATGACACAAGACCTCTGCCAGCTCCATATCACATTGTTTTAAAATAAATGTAGATATACCATCATAACCGACTGCGTTTGTATTTTTGAGCGATTTTATGATTTTAACTATTTCTAATTCAGTTATGGGTTGCAAAAATATAGTTGGGTCTGTCTTAATTATCAACGAGTAGTCTGGATTGTTTATGTTTGTTGAATTAACAAGAGATAAGAAGTAATCGTTGAACTTATTCGCAATCTGTGTTGCATCTCGCACTTCCTCTCCATTGCATTCAACCATTTCAATATCATGCCTCGTTATACCACTATCGTTTTTTATAACTTTCCATGATGCTTTACATTTATTTTGCGAATTTGTTATGTATTTTTTGTAGTGACTTTTTTTAGATATAATTATACATTTTCTAAATAATGTGTTATATTCATCGTATTTATTCTTATTTTCTACATTTTTTTTTAAATAATACTGGTATCTATACTTTCTGTTTGTCATGGCTGATACTTTTATTCCCTTTGTTAACCACCTAGGACCCGTGTTATTTTCTGTTATTTTAATTTTATTTATGGGAAAGCACAGATTGTACAGGAGTGAAAACATATCATGAAATTGATCGAATGCACTGTTGCAGGTTGGTTCATTATATACCTCTGACCATGATAAAGAGGAGATGTAGGTTTTAAATTTTTGAACGTTTTCCTTATTAAAATCTCTCCTTAATGCATACCAATATGCGGGTGTTTGCCGGTCCCTTGCAGCTGGAAATGATAATGTTTGTCCAGTTTCATGATCAGATAGAAACAACCTATGAACGTGCCCTTCCGCATCATGAATGTTGCTTATTATGTGGTCAATACATGTCTTATTTTGGCGCGTGGGTTCCTTGATGTGTAGGTACAAATTATAATTTAACAACAGATTCATTAAAGTTTCCGAAAAAGTGCTATGTTTCAATGTGTTTATATTAGTGTCACCTGCTATAATTAGTTTTGTATTAGATTTAAGGTTTAATTTGTGAAGTAATATTTCCAGTCTTTCGAGAAGTGTACTAGCATCTGAATTGGGTATTCTATATATACAGATAATAATGCACTGTAATTTAGGTATTCTAATTCCGCAACATTCGAAGGATTTTTCTAAAGCCAACTCATTACAAATACCAATAGGTTCACATTCTAAATGCTTTCTGACTAGGATGCATACACCCCCCCGCTCTTTATCTTGTCTGCAAAAAGCACTCACCAACTTAAAGTTGCTAATATGTACGTTACACTCATCACCCGACCGTACAAACGATTCGGTTAAACATATTATGTGTATTGGCTTTTTATTTGTTGCAAATCCATTCAGACATATCTCTAGCTGATCCTCCTTATTCAATAAGCCCGCTATATTCTGATGCAATAATGTCAATGTACTAACACTGGTATTGACTTGATCGTTATTAACGAAAAAAAGTTGAATTCAACTGGTCTATGGACGTCTGTAACACCAGAGGAGTCACAGTCGCGCTGCCAACCCTGTAAGTACAGAGTTTCTGTGCCGTCAGTAAAAGACAAATCAGGACAAGCCTTTAGTCTTCCCACTGACGGCACCAATTCTCCAGTGAGCTCTGGCTACCCTACTCACCGCTGGGAACACAACACGAAGTTATTATAACCGCGGTGTTCTGTAGGGCGGAGGTACTTCCCCAGTCGGACTGCTCAATCGGGCGGATATACCGCCGTGTCCTACCTCCTACAAGTTATAGTCAGATTAATCATGCATTTGATTGGATTAGTATCATTTTCGCCTATACATAATATTAAAAAATTATCAGGTACATCTTCTAATTGACAACAAGTTTGTATAAATTCTTCTGATTTTGCATTTGTAAAACGTGAATTTTATTTTATTATATTTTTTTTTTGTATATATAAATTCGAAAATTTTCATGTTTTTGTCCTCTACCAGTATTATAATAGCGTTTTATAAAAAAAAGGTGGTACCCACATGAAATTCGGGTTAATAAATGAACTTTCTTGCTTTAGCTTATTACACAATTCACCGGACAATATCTAAGACAAAATGAAAAATTTCCCCGTTTCAATTTAAACCATTCCCAGCGGAGAAATCCAGTAAATGATCTAATATTGTCTGGCCTGATTACTGACCTAAGCAGACCTATATTAAAAGCTTTTTCTTGTACAAAATTATATTTTATTTTCCTCTAACACAAAATATAAACATACAACACAAACACCTATTCTGATTATATTAGTTATCAGCATCTTAACATAATTGCATCGGAAACTATTAACTCTGAACCCGGGGTCCGAATATTCCTTTTTCTTCTATTGGTTCGGGTTATATGGCTTTTGTGGGAGTGACTGACGAATTTATGGTATCTGACCTATCAATCCCGAGAGGAGAACCTCCACCAGAACCTCGTCCATTGATCAGCAGGTGTGCTGGCTTGCAGTTGAAGTTAACTCGGCCTCTAAGCTATCTCTCTCTCTTTCGACATCTCTCTCTCTCTCTCTCTCTCTCTCTCTCTTTCGCTCTCTCTCTCTCTTGATACCTCAGTTGTCCTAGGACGTTATTTTTATTATAAAGTAGGAAAATTTAATCTCAACTTACGCAAGTTTCACAGTTTTTCACTGGAAACTTTTTGTGGTATCAGTGAGAAGATCAAAGTCAATAGCTTTGTCTTCTGTGCTGCTGGCACAGAAACTCTCAATTCAATTCAATTCTTGATTAATGGCTCTGTGCTTTTAGCATCAATTCCGCATATATGTCCCTAGATTATAAAATTATTAATTTCAAGAAATTTTACCAGAGCCACGTTAGCCACGCCAGTAAGTTTGTTTCCCTGTGTCCACCCCCCACGAGATACAGAAGCTCTCTGTTCTTACAGAATCGGCGGCACTAGTGTGACTCCTCTGTTTGGGGACAGGCTACAGTAACCACTTTTCACCAGGTGGGCCGTGTACTTGTCTGCCACCTAAGTTTATTAAAATAAAAAAAAAACAAATTAGTTAAAGGCTAATTACATGTTATTATATCCTACAAGCGTTTAAGTGGCCGAACTTCAATATTTTTCGTAAAGCAACTCGAGACCTCAACATTCCAAGTGTATGTAGTATGTACCAATAGATAAGTATATGGTACACTGTAATTATTAAGCGGTGTCGCACAACGTTAATGTGCTCGTAATTTGATTATTTCACCAACATTTGGTTCACCCATTAGGTTTAGGCACGAGTTTGGAACAAGTTTGGAGTCGCAGCAGGCGGCTGGTGCGAGGACAAATGTGTTTCAACTTGGGATGTGTGACGGGAAGTTGTCAAATAAGTTACAATTAAAACTGTGGGTAGATATACATAAACGGTTGCAAATTGGCGACGTTAATTCGAGTGTAGATCTGCCCCTCTAGACAAGACGCAAGACGGTGTTTTGTAGAATCGAATGATGAATATATGGGTAAGAGGAGGTAGGACACGGCGGTATTTCCGCCCAATTGAGCAGTCCGACTGGGGAAGTACCTCCGCCCTACAGACGACCGCGGCTATAATAATTTCGTGTTATGTTCCCAGCGTTGAGTAGGGTACCCAGAGCTCACTGGGGAATTCGTGCTGTCAGTGGGAAGGCTAAAGGCTCGTCCTGCTTTGTAATCTACTGACGGCACAGAAACTCTGTACTTACAGGGTTGGCAGCGCGACTGTGACTCCTCTGGTGTTACAGACGTCCATAGGCAACGGTAACCACTTTCCATCAGGTGAGCCGTGTGCTAGTCTGCCACCTAAGTGGTATAAAAAAATGGGTATTGACGTTTTTTATTTTTTTATTTTATTTAACATGCGTTGACGACTTTCATAAACGTCAAATCCCATTTTGTTATTCTATTCTATAATACACCGGTCAACGAATTGCCACTTATCGAGGAGGGCTGTTCGTTCAGTCCTCCTCGATAAGTGGTAATTCGTTAGCTGGATAGAACTGCCACAAACGTCAAAATACTTAATCATTCCTTCATTCGTCGATTATGATTACATCATAATCTATGTATAACGTAAAATTCTACTACTTTTTATTATCTTTACATACTTAAATAAGCTGACCGTTTGCTCCTTATAATTGCTTACTCACGTCACGTACCAGTATATCTATTTCCTATATCTATTCAAGGCGTCTCGAGTGTCGTATGGGTTGCCAGCTTTATGTTTAACCGTACAAACTTTAATTACAACACTTGAAAACAACGTTTTCAAATGTAAACGTGGAATGTGTTACATTAAATGTGTTTACTACTTTATGGCGGTTATCACGTAATGTGGTATTTGTGGGGTAGTTCAAAGCATAGAGAAAACAGTGTGTATGGCCCTAACATAAGACAGTAGGAGTGTCTATGTCACTTTAAACTTATGCGTCCACCTTTCGGCTTCGTTCACGTCAGACGCATCGCATCAAATGGATGAATTTAAACAATGCGTCCACCTAATCGCATTTTACCACCGCAACTAACAACAATCGGATTGTCGACGCCACTTCATTCGGATTTGCGTAAATCTGTCAGTACCGGAGCGAGTGCGTTATCGTCACGCTTCGCAGAAGTTGCCTCTCTGAGATGAGCAGATTTGAGCGATCCGTACGAAGCGAATTGGTGAACGCACTTGTTTGACTTTCTAAACAAATAATACTACGATACGTTTGATGCGCTGCGTCTGATGCATACGATGCTGAATAGTAGACGCTTAGCTTTACGAAACGGCTAGAAGACCAATTTCAAAAAGATGGTCTGTCTCGATCTGTCAAAAATGTCATTCTCGTAATACAAACTTCAAGATATATCTTTGACATCGTAATCATTTTTGACATTTGGGCGATTGAGATTGTATTTTGAACATCTTTTTATTAGGAAAATTGACCTTTAGGTCACATATTTTGACTCGTATGACACAAAAAGTTTGAGTCACGCAAGATTGTGTCTTTAAAAGATTGCTCATTGAGTTTCTTGCCGGGGGGTCACGTTTCAAACCGGTGGTCCATTTGCTAAACTAGTCATTCATATTTCTTTGTATAGTGACGTTTTATAAGTGCAGATTTAATGGTCTATGCAGAATGAATGATTTTTGTATATGACTTTGAACGCTATAAGCGATGAATTAGAGACGAGATTTCCGCCTGATCACCCATCTCGAGTGTGTGACAAAATTTAAGAGCTTGTCTTTCCGTTCGATCTGATAACCTTATCACGGTGCAAGCAAAAGCACTCGTCTTGGCGTTACTTTACATAAAAATGTTTTTGGTGGGATACAATTATCAAGATCTCACCCCAAAGTTTCTTGAACCTTTATCGTGTCCTTTGTCAAAGGGATTTTCTTTGAGTTTATCCTGTACCGCAGCGTTATAATCCCAAAATATTTAACAAAACGTGTTACAAAAAAGGGTTTAGTATACAAAGATTACATTAACTATTACATAGGTTTCTTAATGAATTGTCCACATTGATCTATATTCACTAGATTAGACAAACATTTTCTCGGTATAATATACCCGGTGACGCCGATTCATGATCAATCGTTATAGAACGATACAAGGCAACGGAAATTTGTAATGTAATGTGATGGTGTTGCTTGTTTTGTTCTTAGTAAAAAACTCTCTCTCTCTCTCTCTCTCTCTTCCTCTTAGCCTTAATCCAAATTGCATCCGAAGCTTTCGCCTTGTTGTCTGGAGTCCGCTTTATTAGTCTAACTGCGAATTTGGCTAAACTAACTGCGAGTTTGCTCCCTTATGCACGATCAGCCAAACGCAAATACCTACATTCATGCATATAAATATTTGCACGGGACGGGGATCGAATCCGCGCCTTCTACCTAGTGTCCGCGTTCACTACTGCCACTCCACCGAGGCTGTCTTAGTAAAAGACAATATCAATAGATATAACTCTTTATTTTTGAAGAGGTGAAAGAGTTAAGGTATATGACACCTCACCAATCTGTGCTTACAGGGTTGGCAGCGCGAGTGTGGCTTCTCTGGTGTTACACACGTCCATAGGCCACGGTAACCACTTTCCATCAGGTGGGCCGTGCGCTTGTCTGCCACCTAAGTGGTTTAAAAAAAAGAAAAAAAAACCAAGATCTTCAAGTTGTTGTTGAAGTTCACCTCACCTGCGCGTAATCACACTAGCTGATTAATGAACGTAGTTATAGCGTACCTAAGCTTTCTTTTCGAGCTTGGACTTCAGACGGCCGTAGCACCCGTGAAAGACAAGACGAGACGAGAAAATGTAGAAAGAAAGATTTTGCCAACTATGATTTTCGAGCTCACGTTTTTTTTTTGTCGCGCTGCTAACCCTGTGAATAAAGAGTTCTGTGCCGTCAGTGTAGAAGACAAAGCATCCCACTGACAGCAAAAATTCTCCTGTGAGTTCTGGCTACCCTACTCACCGTTGGGAACACAACACGAAGTTATTATAGCCGCGGTATTCTGTAGGGCGGAGGTACTTCACCAGTCGGACTGCTCAATTGGGCGGAAATACCGCCGTGTACTACTTCCTTAAAAAAATCACACAGTCACATATTAGGGGGCGAGCCTATTGTCGTCAAGCGGGCTCTTGTTCATGGGCTGTACGTTTAGATACTCTCAGTTTTCGGATACAATGGATATTAAAAGCTTCTTCTACTTTCATTGAACTATTATATTTAAGTTCGTATAGATAGATAGATGTAACTGGTGTTTTCTCTTCTAGTCACATTAACTCCGTGACAACGGACCGTAGCAATTAGCGTGCTATGTAAACGAAGACCCGGGATTCTCTACCGTTTGCTTTACAAGGTGGTAACACGGTTTAGGCGGTTCCTTTATTGCACAAAAGGCTAACGTGGAAAGTTTTACCGAGATAAAGAAATACCTAAACTCGATGATAAAAATCCTAAAATACAGTGCCACGGCTGCAAAAGGCAAATATGCGTGAAATGTAGTGGGTTGCTGGCCACAGAGTTGAGAGTGATTATACTTCAATCCCCGACCTTAAAGTATTTGTGCCCTGAATGTGAACTAGGAGTGAGCCAGTTGCCGGCTTTAAGAAACACTGTCTCTCAATTAAAAAATGAAATTGAAGCCTTGAAAGCTAAACAAAGCCAACCTACATGCATGGAGACCATTTTAGAGGAACTGGCAGAGAGAAAAAAGCGAAGCGCGAATATCATACTGTTTGGGATTGACGAGTGTCAGCTACAAACAGGTGACGCTGTCAGAGACAAAGAGTTATATATTGAACATGACAAAGTGCAGGTTCAACAAGCCATGGCCAACATTCCAGAAGCTGAACGTCCAGTTGCTGTTATCCGCCTCGGCAAACTCAAACAATCTTCGCCACGCCCAATCAAGGTAATTTTTCCCAATAAAAAGACAGCGGTGAATATATTGAAAAATAACAAGAAGCTTCCATCGAATGTATCAGCCAAAAATGATCATACACCCTATCAGCGTGAATATCTACAGAAGCTACGGGACGAACTGAAACAAAGGTTAGATAGTGGAGAAACCGACTTAACTATTAAATATATACACGGCACCCCCAAAATAATAAGCGGAAAAAAGCTATAAACAGTGATGTTTGGCTTTTGGAGATCACCTTCTTCTATACGAACCTGGCTTCGATTATGGCTAAAAGAGATTTGCTCATCATGGAGATTAATAAGATAAAACCTACTATCATCATAATAACAGAAACACATTTAAAACCTTCTATAAGCAGTAGCTTGGTAGATATCAGAGGTTACACTTTATTCAGACATGATAGGGCGAAAGGGACAGGATGGGGGGGGCGTGGCTATCTATGTATTACATAAACTATATGACATACCCATACAAGTGACCCCTCATCCCACCTTCAACATAACACAGGTAGAGGCACTATGGCTGAACATAAAATACGGTAAATTCAAAATGTTAATTGCAGGTGTCTATCGACCAACCCACTATACTTTTGATGAATCTGATAAACTACTATTTGAAACAATTAAACAAGCTTCGGAAACTATCAATACTTTGCTTATCATGGGAGATTTTAACCTGCCAGACTTGAAATGGCCATTGCGCAACGTTGATATAGACACATACAATTCGCTCCATGGACACTTTGTGGACATGTACATAAATAGTAACTTACACCAACTTGTAACAAAAGTAACAAGAAAGAGAAATAATGAGGAATCACTACTTGATCTGATACTTTGTAACGAGGAAAACTTTTGCACTAAAGTAGAACACCATCCCAATATAGGAAAAAGCGACCATCAGGTCCTAGTAGGCACAGCACAAATCAATTTGCAGTCATCTGACAGAATTGTCACTCAGCAACCACGTAGGGACTACTTCAAAGCTAATTATGACAAAATAACCCAAATCCTAGCCCAACAAAATTTTATAGATACCAACGTTGCTGATATTGAGGCTGCTTGGACAAACTTTGTAAGAGTAACACACAATGTTATCGAAACTCAAGTACCACTCAAAAGAGCAAATAAGAATCACAATATCAACAAGCCATGGATCAATCGCCACATATTAGTCTTAGCAAAACATAAAAAGAAATTATGGAGGCAGTATATCTTAAACGGATCAGATGAGTCATACAGAATATATAGAAAAGCAAACAATCAACTAATAAGCAAAGTTAGACATCAAAGAAGGGAATTTGAAAGAGGAATTGTCAGTTGTGGACTCAAATCATTCTATTCCTACATGCGTCATCAACTGTCTTCAACGGTATCTATACCACCATCACTGAAGGATGAGAATGGGAGCATTACAAGTGATCAGAAAAAGGTAGCCAACTTGTTTGCGAGGCAATTTGAAAAATCATTTGTTATGGAACCGGACATACATATGCCGGAGATACAACTTCCTCGAGTTGAAAATTCTATATAGTCATTGATATTTACGCCAGAGAAAGTAACTAAAGCATTGAAAACATTTAGTGATTCTACCTCAATGGGACCAGATGCTTTGCCTTCAATATTACTAAATCAATGCAGCAGTGTTCTCGCTCACCAACTTACCAACATCATGAACCTGTCGCTAGGAGCCGGAAAGCTGCCACAAGAGTGGAAGGAAGCCTTTGTAACTCCTATATATAAAAAAGGCGATAAGCATCTAGCTGTCAATTATCGACCTATCAGTCTCACAAGCATTGTCTGCAGAGCCATGGAGAAAATCATAGCAAGTGAACTGAGAGCTTTTATCAATGCAGAAAATATTATCATCGATGAACAGCATGGTTTTGTACCTGGAAGATCTACAATCTCGAATCTCCTTATATGTATGGACATATGGACAAGCCACTGGAATAGTCATCAACCCACAGATGTCATCTATTTGGACTATGAAAAAGCATTCGATCGGGTACCTGTTAAACGGCTTGTAACTAAACTGGAACACTTTGGAATACGCGGACAACTTCTTCAATGGATAAAGGATTTCTTAACCAACAGAAAATTCAAAGTAAGACTGGGTGGAATACTCTCTGATGCTCATGATGTACACAGTGGTGTGCCCCAAGGCTCAGTACTAGGACCAATCCTGTTTGTTTTATACATAACGGACCTAAAACTTGCCATTCACTCAAACTTGTCAATATTCGCAGATGACACCAAAATTATGGGGAACCCATTAGTCTCTCATAACATTATACAGCAAGACCTGGATCGAATAGTACAATGGACAAAGAAATGGCTGATCTCGCTCAATAAGAGCAAGTGCACTGTTTTGCATATAGGTAACAATAATCCTAAACACAAATACACACTTGAATCCGTGCCACTACAAGCAGTAAACTCCCAAAGAGACCTTGGAGTCACTATAACACATAATCTTAAGTGGGATGAGCACATTGCAGGGATAACCAAAAAGGTCAACTCCATGTTGTACATGATTCGTAAAGCATTTTATGTCATAACCAAAGAATTGTTTCTCAACATGTACAAAACCTACATACGACCTTTGTTGGAATATGCCTTCCAAATTTGGAGCCCATATTTTAAAAAGGATATTCTATTGTTAGAAGGGGTACAAAGGAGAGCAACCAAAATGGTCACTGGCCTGAAAAATATGTCATATGAAGAACGCCTCCTGGATCTGAACTTAACCACACTGGAGCAGAGAAGGAGGAGAGGAGACCTCATTGAGACATACAAGATTCTTAATGGGCATTACAATGTGACAAACATCGAGAACATGTATATCAAGAACACAAACAGACACTTAAGAGGCCACTCAATGAAAATCAGTAAACCTCAGTGTGCCAGCAACCCTAGATATCACTTTTTGCCAAACCGGGTGGTGCAATTGTGGAACTCCCTGCCAGAAACAATAATAAGTGCTCCTAGCATAAACATTTTTAAAAATAGACTGGACAAACATTTGGAATGTTAAACACAAGTGCAGTGATATACACGCATCAGCTTTTAGCTGCAAGTGTATCAAACAATAATAATAATAATAATAATTAAATTATCTCACTTCAACGTAGGATTTAATTTTTTTTGGTATTGTATATTAGGTCCATGTGGAAGAAAGAATACAAGTATCACCACCCCATCTCGTCCGAAGGGTGTCGTTAGAGGCGACCAACGGAAAAATACGCAGACGATATCACTGCGAGAGAAGGAAAACTTGAAATAAAACCCTGTACCAACCCGTCTGGCCAGTGTGGGAACAGTAGACCAAAGCCTCTCAATATTGGGAGAGGCCTAGTCCAGCAGTGGACTGCGATGGGCTAGTTGTAGTTGTTGTATATTAGGTCCTATGAAATTGCTGAAATTTTCTTACAGATTCATGAGTTCGTGATTCCTGTAATTTAATAGCTATTTCCATTATTTATTTTTGTTTTGAAAGTTGATTTTAAGATTTTATAACTCTGTATTAAGTTTTGTTTTTATTGGCCGCTCGATAAATTATATTCAATGATAAATTTCGTATTACTTTTTTACAGCTATCACTTTTCAAAAATGTAATAAAAGTGTTTATAAGCTTAATGGTGTCTCATTCTAAAAAAATGCAAAAATGTTAGTACTGAAAATTGGGTTTCCTTCAATTTCTTAAAAAAAACGTCAAATACATGGTAATATGTAACGATTTATTCGTTATATAATAATATGATTGAACATATCAACTAACTACAACATCAAATAATAAATATTTTTTCAAATATGTGTACTGTTAACCTCCTATTAAATCTTTATTACATTATTTCAGTTTTATCAAACATAACAGGCAAAGATATTTTAAATATTGAATAAATAAACAACCCATTCGAGAAGCTCCTCCTTTTTAGAACTCAGTTAAAAAGATAATGCATAATAATGTTTATAGTTATGATTTTTTAGTTTTATACTTAGATAGGTAAGGAATACAGAAAAACACAGAAGCATATATGTTTTCCATGTCAGAAAATAACAAAAGCTTTTAAAAAAAAGTGGCTAATGGGTCGTCTGCAAATGGACTTTGAATTACTGACCTACATTATTATTAAAAGTTCTCGCAATATTATATAGTAAATGATAAGCTAGAAAGAAGTTTGAAATCATGTTAAATAAAATACCTACTTACTTACAAAAGGTTCATAACATCTTTATAAGCGAAACACCCGACAAATATTCATTTAATTGTATAAGCACGTAATTATTTTGGCATTTATGTTCATTTATACATCAGCTCAGAATAGTAATCTATTCATCTCAAGACAGATAAATTACAGTAATCTCATTCCCGCGAAGATGGAGATCGTCTGAGTATGAAGATAATTGAAACATTTGATTAAAGAAATAACCTTCACAAAACCTACAAACTGTTTTCGTACCAGCTATTTTTGTATCTAAGGCACATTGACGTCATATAGAAAAAAAAATCGTAAAGTTTAATTGTATATTGTTGTAAAGTAAACTAAACCTCTCCATCATTCTCTGACTATCATCAACCAAGGTGCAGCTGAACTTTGATGTTCTCCGTGAAGAGACTGATATCTGAACTCCACACCAAACTAATTCTATTCTACTATGTATATGTAATCCCAGATCTAAGTCCACGTGGTCTAAGATCTGGATTTCTGGGGGTGACGGGTGGAGCCGCCTGTCACCCTGGCAGAAGTAGGCCGCGGCGGTGGAGCACCTTGCGCACCTCTCCGTTTCCGGGGACAAGTTGGAGACTCTGTGGTCCCCACACCCGAGGAGTGGGCTATATCGAGTGAGGTGGCTCTGGGTCGGCCAGGGTGCGAGGGATATGCCTGTTAACTTCATCTTCGGCAATCAAACGACCAACAGGCGTTGTGCGTTTTAGTCTGTTCGAGTTCGACATAACCTCTCCCACCGGCTCCGGAGGTCGGAGTATACGTGGGGATTTTCTGCACGTAAAAATAAGATCTGGACTTCTTTTTTGGCGTGGAATTTTTATACTTTTCCTCAATAAAAGTAACCTAAGTTATGCCTTAGGTATTTGTTTTCTTATATCGCCAAGCCGAGCATATATTTTTTTGGAATACATACACATTAGATACCCTTAATCAAGTGGTTCCAGGCAGAGTAGGATTTGGACCACCCCATCACTTCCCATGCGGTGTCGTACAAGGCGACTAAGGAATAGGGCTGTTTAACATCAGACAGATATATACAGCCTAGACTCAGTCTCAGATACATGGCTTGAGTCAATATTATTGCCCGGAAGACGGCAATAGGTTCACCCCCTATTACGTGGGACCGAATGCATAGATTGGTGAATTTTGGGTCTCAATTCACTTTTGCTTAACCCTCCGGGGATAAAGGCGTGATTATATGTATGTATCTATGTTAATCAAGTACCTACCTACCTATATCTAGATGAGGCGAGAGGGAATTAAACCTATGAGTCCCAAAGTAATAAAAAAATTACCAACCTTTGTATTCATAATCAATATGTTCTGTACCTACATAATAAATATTAATTAAATTACGAATATAAGATGGTGCTAAAATATTATATTTGTTTTATGTTAATGTTGGAAAACGAACCATCATAAGCATTAGCATTTTACCTCTCCTTTGATGAACTCCGTAAGTACGAGCGTGAAATGTGGGGTAAATGAAATTTAAAGGGTGAATAGAAATAAAATGGTCAGATAATTTTTCTTTTACGCAAAATGAAGAATTACATTCGTGTATTACCTATATACAGAATAACATAACATAAACTCATGCCTATATCCCCGAAGGGGTAGGCAGAGGTGCTAGCACCCACATACCGCCAGTTTATGTTTAGGTCCAAATGTAATAGGTGGCGAGTCTATTGCCATTAGCCGGGCACTTATAAACCGAAAAGCATCGAAAAGTCATTGGTGTGTGCCATTGTAAAACCTGGGATCGAACCCGAGACCTAGTCTCAGCAGTCCATTACCCATACCACTAGGCTACCGCGGTTATTATTATTATTATTGAATAATTACATACCATGAAAACATCTTTGTAATTGTCTAGATAAGTATCTGAGAAAAACTTTGTCGTTTTCAAGTGACCATATTGAGTCTCTTTCAAACTTTAACTAACACTTATTCACTCCGACTCACAAATATTTTAAAACAATAATAATAATATCCTTTAATTTGGTACTAACCTAACTTTTTTTAAATATTCGTAAGCTAATAGTGCAGGAGCTTGGAGAATTTTACTTATGCAAAATATGAGCATTATTATTGTATAATGAACTAACAGCCTATCTTAGCGTTATACTATTCCTACAAAAAAGTAACTAAATTAAGTAATCAAAACTAATTCATAATATCAGCATTGGCTCATAATATATTTATGTACTTGCGAGGGATATGGCTGTCAACCTCACCTTCGGCAACCAAAACGACCCACAGGCGGCGTGCGTTTTAGTCGGTTCGAGTCCGACATAACCTCCTCCACCGGCTCCGTTGGGGAGGTATCCGTGGGGATTTTGCGCACGTAAAAAAATAAAAAAATATATATTTATCTACTACGGATTTCTTCAGTACGAAAGAAGAAGGGATGTATAAAACCACAACGTAAAATGCGAGTGCAATATTCGCCTTATCAATATTTATGGCATTCTCAGTTAATTAAACATTTGCATACTGACTTCCTTACTCCCGGCCTATATGGCGAATGCGAAAGTCACGTATGAAATGAGAATTGAGTTCGACATAAACAATGCGGCTGTGAAAACGTTCTTATTTCAAAACTGCGGCCGTTCTTTTCTCGTGAATTTTTTTACCAGTCTCAAGGCGAGCGTAAATTTCGCTTCGAAAATCGCGCTTTATTTTTTCGCTTCTGCATTACGTAAGTAGATATCTAAAATGTATTTTCTTTAAAAATTTCTTGTATAACATAATAAAGTGCTATATTTTAACAAAGTGTACTGTTGGAACCGAAATATGATATGTATGAGACTATAGGCGACGACCTCCGTGGCGTAGCGGTAGAGCATTCGACTGCTATGCAGGGGGCGCGGGTTCGATTCTCGCTCAGTGCAAATATTTGTATGCATGAATATGTATATTTGCATTGGTCTGGGTGTTTCTATGTATAATATGTATGTATTTACAAAAAAAAAGTATCTAAGTATGTTTATCCGCATTCTAGATTCCATAACACAAGCTAGTTAAGCTATGCTTACCATGGGTCTAGATAGCGTTGTGTAGAATGTCGTGGAATATTTATTATTTATTATAGGCAGAGAATAGATATTATATTGCTTCATTTCGCCGCGTGGTCCTAGGCAGAGTAGAATATGGGCCACCCCATCTCTTTACATGCGGTGTCGTACAAGGTGACTAAAAGATAGGTCTGTTTAACATCAGACCGATATTTACAGTCCAGACTCAGCCTCAGATGAATGGCTTGAGTCAACAATAGTGCCCAGAATACGGCAATAGGCTTACCCTCTTTCGTGGGACCGAATACAATGATTAGTGAAATGTGGGTGTTAATTCACCTCTGCCTAACGCTCCGGGGATAAAAGCGCGTATTTCGCTTTGATCCTACTAAGAGTTACGAATAACTTCAGATTATTAGAATTTTTTTTTTACCAACATAATTTAAATACCAGACCACTATATGCCAGACCTGGTCAGTGAGTCGAAGAAGAAGAAGATTAGGACTAAGTTGATGTGATTTCGGTATGTTGGTACTTCGGAGTAGATAGAGACAACGGCCTGTTATTTTCTTCTGTCGTTTATTAGATACAAATTACGCTCCCAATGATATATTATCTTGGATTACATTCCAACTTTGAGAGTCGACTTAAGTTTGTATCAGAACCACAACTGTTGATCTGTTAGTTGTGTGGCTTGAGAGCGAATACCAATCTGACTTCCCAGCCAGAGTTGTGATTAGTGGCCAAAACCTGACAGAGTAGTTCAGGTCGTCTCCGTCTTGACCTAAGAAGTATTAACAGCCGGGACCAATTTTAAAAGTACCCTTTCAAGCACAGGAATCTTAATACTAATACAAAAGTGAATAAAACATACTTACATTGGTTACGATGTGGAGTGATAGAAGATGTTCGGTCATGTTGAGAGAATGAATGAAAGAAGACTAACGAAACAGGTGTATGAGGCGAGTGTAGATGGTACCGTCGGAAGGGCAAGACCTAGGCGCACATACCTGGACCAAATCGGGGAAGTTTTAGAAAAGGGGCAAGTCAGTAGTACCCTAAACCGACGAGCATGCATGAAGAATGTAATAAGAGTGAATGTTTTTTTTAATTTTTTTTATACAATTTTTTTTTTGTTACGTGCGCAAAATCCCCACGGATACCTCCCCACTGGAGCCGGTGGAGGAGGTTATGTCGGACTCGAACCGACTAAAACGCACGCCGCCTGTGGGTCGCTTTGGTTGCCGAAGGTGAGGTTGACAGGCATATCCCTCGCACCCCGGCCGGCTATACCACTTAGTTGGCAGACAAGCACACGGTCCACCTGATGGGAAGCGGTTACCGTGGCCTATGGACGTATGCAACACCAGGGGTATCACACTCGCGCTGCCGACCATGAAGAAACCTTCTGATGCCCCTCTTGAAGAACCCCATATTGCATAAGAATGTAGCGGGAGTAGTATGTCAGGATCGTAGTAAATGGATATCCGTGATCTCTGCCTACCCCTATGGGAGACAGGCGTAATTTTATGTATCAAAGAATCAATCAAAGAATCAATTTCATTTATTCAGTTTAGGCACATAAAGAGCACATATGAACGTCAAAATTTTACAAACATGTATGTCAAGAAATAATATAAAAATATTAAATAATCAAAATTAAACCATTGGAAAATGATTCTTTCGCTGGTTCGGTAGATTAGTTCTACTGAGAAGATACCAGCAAGAAACTCAGCGAACTACATTAGAACTAGTTTATTTTTCTTTTATAAATTTGTTTTTTTTACAATTTATTTTGTGCGAGCAAGCAAGAGACTTATGTTGACCACGCATTAACATCATTAAGGTACTCATCCACTTTATAGTAACCTTTACTCATTAAAGTTTTTTTCACTTCTATTTTAAATTTATTTATTGGCATATTAATCAAGTCATGAGGAATTTTATTAAATATTTTTATGCAGCTGCCTACAAATGAATCACCAACCTTGTGAAGCCTAAGTTTTGGTACAACTTTAAAGTTTTTTTCACTTCTATTTTAAATTTATTTATTGGCATATTAATCAAGTCATGAGGAATTTTATTAAATATTTTTATGCAGCTGCCTACAAATGAATCACCAACCTTGTGAAGCCTAAGTTTTGGTACAACTAGTTTATCTTTATTTCTCGTATTAAAGTTGTGTACATCAGATAGTTTTTTGAAAATATTATGTATGTAAATTGGCACCCGTGCTAATATTTCCAATTTTAACTTTTAAACTGTCGCGTTTCTACGAAATACAATAATGTCTACTAATTTGGTAATAAACGTCAGGTGAATCAAAGGTATGTATGTATGTACTTATACCATGATCGCGTTAATTCCTGTATACATTATTATTTTTCCAATATTGTCCAATGTTATGTTTCAACTTTAAAAACATTAAACTGTCAATATCAGAACTGCTTTTAACGGAACAATTGTAAAGTTTCCTCACAATCGGGAAGCGAACAGCGCGAGTTGGGGACAGCCCTCACGGCATTGTGTCGGTAACAGGATGTGCGAAGTAATAACTTTTGCACCCGGTTGTGACCCTCCAGTAGAATTGAGCCTTCACCGACTTCACTCAAAGTGGTTACTCACCGATATTGATTTGTATTGTAATATCGCTTAAGGGTGCTAACGCATTCATCAGGGTCGGCCCGCAATTTATCTTTACATATTGGCTATTTTGTACGAAAATTTAACACTGCTAAACAAATTTTTAGTTAATTTTAAGCTTGCGCGTTCCATGATACACAATGATGTTTACAGGAATTAACGCGATCATGGTAGATATAGGTACCTACATACATACCTTTGATTTGCCTGAGTCTGAGTCAGCCTGTGACCACGGCTGGTGTAACCTGGTCGAAACGTCAGGCAAATCAATTTTTTTAGTGTTTTTAGCTTTGTCTTTGACTTTATAGGTATTTAAACTATCATGGTCACTGACATCAGTATCAGAATAAACGGGATATTTACCATGTTTCATTATTTTGAGTTTCCGATATTTCGGCGCTGTTGCAAGCACTCCAGTTCCTCCGTGATCATCACGGAGGAACTGGAGTAGTGGCGATGAACAAAGAAAAAGTTTTTCCTAGGAGTAATTATATCGATCTACGCGTAGTAAAAGAACTCGAAAGAGGGTAGATCGATATAATTACTCCTAGGAAAAACTCTTCCGTTTGCCTTCACGCGGTCTCCACTCTAGGACTCGTTTGTTCCAGCGGCCATCGGTCCTTCGATAGACGTGGCCAGCCCACTGGGACTTCAGCGTGCCTTATCTGCGAGCTATGTCGGAAACTTTGGTTCTTTGTTGGATAACCTCGTTTAGAATTCTTTCCTTCATAGAAACTCCAAGCACAGCTTGCTGCGCAACTTTTAGGTTACGAACTAGTTCCACCGTCAGTGTCCACGTTTCGGCTCTGTAAGTCATAACATAACTATTACCATTCTTAATTCATCAATAGCGCTTAGTGCGCTTAGCACTATCTAGTATGTACTTCCAAACATATCCTAAAATCATTGAAATTCGTCCCAAAATAATAAATACAACGTGAGGCTCACTTCCAATGACTTCTTAATAAAGGCACCGAATTCCAAATATCTGTGAGGATCAAAAGAAAGAGCGTCTACCCTCCAATCATTACCAGAATGTAATTAAGGCGACCAAATGTCGGTGTACCGATCAATTGTTTTGGCTTTCCATTAGATGTAATGAAATAACACAGGTTCTGTCCTTTGTGTTGGTCAAATAGTGATCAAAAGTGATATTGAAGTAGACTATTTTAGTGAACAATAGATTTTTTATACATTGAGGGGTAGTTTAGTGCGTGTATGGTATATAAGTGTATAATATATATTATATATTATGTACACCGGAAACAGCCCACTATGTCTATCTATTTGACCACCTCCGTGGCGTAGCGGGAGAGCATTCGACTGCTATGCAGAGGGCGCGGGTTCGATTCCCGCTCAGTGCAAATATTTGTATGCATGAATATATGTATATTTGTATTGGTCTGGGTGTTTCTATATATAATATGTATGTATTTACAAAAAAAAATATATCTAAGTATGTTTATCCGCATTCTAGATCCCATAACACAAGCTAGTTAAGCTACGCTTACCATGGGTCTAGATAGCGTTGTGTAGAATGTCGTGGAATATATATATATATATTTAACACCATATATATATATATATATATATATTTATCGATCTCACTCCATCCCATGGTTGCCTGGTAGAGATTACCTTTTTTCTTTTTTTTTTTTTTTACGTGCGCAAAATCCCCACGGATACCTCCCCACCGGAGCCGGTGGAGGAGGTTATGTCGGACTCGAACCGACTAAAACGCACGCCGCCTGTGGGTCGTTTTGGTTGCCGAAGGTGAGGTTGACAGGCATATCCCTCGCACCCCGGCCGACCCAGGGCCATCTCTCACGATCTGGCCCTCTTCTCGGGTGTGGGGACCACAGAGTCCCCAACTCGTCCCCGGAAACGGGGAGGCGCGCAACGCGCGCCGCCGCCGCGGCCTGCTTCTGCAAGGGTGACAGGCGGCTTCACCTGTCACCCCCAGGCCGGCGCTCATGGGGGGCGGAGGTCGTTCATCGACCTCCGACGCCCGAGTTGCCTTCGTGCGCGGGCAGCTTGTCTAGCGATCCTTCGTCGCTCCCGCTGCCGCTCCCGCCCCGCCTCCTCCTTCACGAGCATTACTTGCTCGCAGAAGGAGGCGCCGGCCGCCCACGCATCCGCGCAGCGAACCATCGCCGCGAGCAAGGTGGAGAGCGTGAGAACCCTCACTCCCAGGGCCGCCACAAGCTCCCGCCTCGGCGTCTCCCACGCCGGACACTCGGTGAGCGTGTGCGGACCTGAGTCCTCCCTCGCGTCGCAGTGATGGCACTCGGACGTTGGCTCTTTCTGCATCCGACGCAGATACCTTCCGAAGCATCCGTGCTCGGCTCGTACCGTCTGACGGTAGAGATTACCTTGTGCAATAAGGCCGCCGCAAAGATGTACCTATTGTATTTTTACTGTATCCCTTCTTTGTGTACATGCAATAAAGAGATATATTATTATTATTATTATTATAAGGTCCACCTAGACCGGCTTCACCTGCTGGTACAAGACTCAGGGGCAGGCTTTACTTTCAGGATTGAGAGGTACACTCAAACCCATTTATTTATGGCTTACTAAAAGGAGGAAGAGTATTTCCGTGCCTCAGAGAGCACGTTAAGCCGTCTGACCCAGCTGCCATACGAACATCTGGCCAAACTCTACGTATAGTTGGAGCCCTAAATAGTCCGACTTGTCTAACTATAGAACTTTGATATCACTAATTGATTGTAGAAATCAGATGGCGGTCGCTTCACGGAAAATATATAAGTTCAGTCACATCACAGACTGGGAAGCCGGCCCCAATAGAGTTGGGAAAAGGCTCAGAGAATGATTAAATAAGCTTAAGCGGGCCCCGGGCTCCAAAACTAATAAAAAAGGATTTCAAGATAATGTAAAAATCTTTATTCAATATCAATCTAAAATTGTCATCATTTTAAATTCAAATTAGGTGCCAGAACTTATGACCCGACTAATTTATAAGTTATTTTTAATTTTTACTTCGGGTAACACTTCATCGCTTATGAATTAATATTATTTATTATTCATTTGCTTCGGGTTCAGTGAAGGTATGTAATTCGTGAACATCGCACATAATTGATAAAGCTTCGCTATTAATATCGAAATTAATCATTGTTCCGAAAATCCGCACTTCCACACAATAATTAATTTTATTATTTAATCAGTGGGACTGATCGACGGGCGGCCGGGAAGCGATGGATTTTAATTGCGTAATTTTAAATCGATTTTCACCGCAATTGATTTCCATTGAATGTGCCGATTTGAAATATAGTTAAGATTGTGTCTTTTGATTAAGTTAAAGATGAATTAATAATTAAATAAAAATATTTAGTAGAATATGGCTATATTATTCCAATAGGTACCTACTACCTATACGAAAGTACCTTTTTTTATACCACTTGGTTGACAGACTAGCACACGACCCACCTGATGGAAAGTGTTTACCGTGGCCTATGGACGTGTGCAACACCAAGGGAGTTGCACTCGCACTGCCAACCCTGTAAGCACAGAGTTTCTGTGCCGTCAGTGTAAAAACAAAGCAGGACAAGCTTTTGGTCTTCCCACTGACAGCACAAACCGTCCAGTGAGCCCGTAACTTATGTTGAAACAATTCAAGGGTATGATAATTCTCGCTGCGTGGTTCCCGACAGAGTAGAATTTGGACCACCCCATCTCTTCTGATGCGGTGTCGTACAAGGCGACTAAGGGATAAGGCTGTTTAAGATCAGACAGACCTATACAGCATAGAACCAGCCTCAGATGTAGGTCTTGAGTCAACAATAGTGCCAGGAAGACGGCAATAGTCTATTACGTGGGACCGAATTCAATGATTGGTGAAATGTGGGGTGTTAATTCTTCTCTGTCTGACCTTCCGCGCATAAAGACGTGATTGTAGGTATGTATAATTCCTTACCCACAAATTAACCTACCCTTATATGGTTTAGTATAGGCACAGAATAAATATAGTACTCGTGGTATGGGTATATGATCTAATCTCTCTTCCGAGATGAATAGGCATCGTTATAAAAAACAATCAAATAAAATGTTAGGATTATAATCTAGCTTAACCCTGGGCTATTTAACATAAGACAGATAAATACCGCCCAGACTCAGCCTCAGATGCATGGCTTGAGTCAACAATAGTGCCCGGAAGGCGGCGATGGGCTCACGTGTGCAATGAATTCAATGATCGGTGAAATGTGGGTGTAAGAAAGAGAAGGAGAGCGAACCCAGCTTAAGCCCCGGTGGCATACCCGGCACCCGGGGCTTAAGCTGTGACTGATGATCTATTTAAGTATCATAAGTAAATTATTCATATTCAATGTATTCAAATACAAATTGAACTATAAAAAACTCGTAGTATTTTATTTTTTTAACGTGCGCAAAATCCCCACGGATACCCCCCACCGGTGCCGGAAGAGGTTATGTCGGACTCAAACCGACTAAAACGCACGCCGCCTGTGGGTAGTTTTTGGTTGCCGAAGGTGAGGTTGACAGGCATATCCCTCGCACCCAGGCCGACCCAGGGCCATCTCTCTCGATCTGGCTCTTACCTCGGGTGTGGGGACCACAGAGTCCCCAACTCGTTCTCGGAAATGGAGAGGCGCGCCAGGCGCGCCACCCCGCCGCGTCTTGCTTCTACCAGGGTGAAAGGCGGCTCCACCCGTCACCCCCAGGCCAAACTCGTAGTTTTTATCTCCTTAAATCAGCACACAAACATACAAACATACATACATACATACACACCGTTACGTATTTGCTTTCGATCATCCGTCAGTGCCTTAGAATTCGATTTAGAAGCTTTTAGCACGTAATAGAGTTTGCGATGCGCCGATAAAACAAGTGATACCTATAGGCACAGAATACACAATAATAGGTAAGTGGTGCTGTTATAAAGCTATTTACATAACACAAATTCACGCCTATATCCTCGAAAGGGTAGGCAGAGGTGCTAGCACCCACATTTCTCCAGTTTATGTTTAGGTCCCAATGAAATAGGTGGCGAGCCTATTGCCATTACTACTGCGATAAATACACACATAACTTCGAAAAGCATCGAAAAGTTGAGACCTCGTCTCGTCTCAGCAGTCCATTACCCATACCAATAAGCTAACGCGGTATATAAAGCTATTTGTCAAACCAAAATAGGCTCCAATCAAGTTTTCCACTGTATTGTAGTTGGTGGATATAATACCGGTTTAATATATCCTGTTCTAATTTAGAACTGGGCCTCGACTCTGTTAAAGCAAAACCACTGTCATTCCACGGACAGTGCTAAAAATTCCACTTAATTTTAGATTTTAAAGCAATGCTGTTAAATGTAATTAACCGCGGTAGCCTAGTGGTATGGGTTATGGACTGCTGAGACTAGGTCTCGGGTTCGATCCCAGGTTTTACCATGGCACACACTAATGACTTTTCGATGCTTTTCGTAGTTATGTGTGTATTTATCGCAGGTTTATAAGTGCCCGGTTAATGGCAATAGACTCGCCACCTAACATTGGGACCTTAATATAAACTGGCGAAATGTGGGTGCTAGCACCTCTGCCTACCCCTTCGGGGATATAGGCGTGAGTTTATGTTATGTTATGTATGTATGTATGATTTGAGATTGACATGGTCATTCACATTACTAGTGTAAAACTCGCCAGGATAACAGCGCCGAAATATCGGTTTCTCAGTAGAAAAATAAACATGGTAAATATCACAGCGAGTTTTACACTTTTTTTTTTACGTGCGTAATATATTCACACGGTACCCCCCCCCCCCCCCCACCGGAGCTGGTGGAAGAGGTTATGTCGGACTCGAACCGACCAAAACGCACGCCGCCTTTGGGTCGTTTTTGGTTGCCGAAGGTGAGGTTAACAGGAATATCCCTCGCACCCTGGCCGACCCAGGGCCATCTCTCACGATCTAGCCGATACACAAACTAAATTTTATGGGAAATTACTTGGTTTTGTTTTGTTTTCAAATGTCAACAACTAACAATTGCTTTTTACAATCGCAATAATTACTTCGTAAATCTTAGTTAATACTCAGTTAAAAGTCGGTCGGTTTGAGTGACCGACTTTTAATTAAGCTTGGGCTTATTCACTTCACTCATCGCTGCATTAGATCAACTACATGACATGTATGCACTGAATAATACGTACGAGCGACAACAAAGTATGATTTCCGTCATAAAACGTGGTATTTTTGACATCCCGATAAAGAGGATCGTTTTGCACAAAATGTACGAATAAATTTGTGCGAATCGACCATTACCTCATTGTAATATACCTACGGCCATTGCTTCCAATAACTACCATTTAATAAATGGGTACCTATCTATAGGTAGGACATACCACCCGCATTCTTAGTGAAAAAGAAACCTGCCTTGTGTGGTTTTCTTATCTAAAATGTCTTCGGGCTGGAATTATCTTTGGATTTTGGGTCTGTTTACTATGTAACCACGGGGATACTTAAGTTAATCAGATTGACTCCTGACGCATAGATATCGGCTATTCAGATAATATATGTAAAGGTTTTGAGATTTGCACCCGTATGACTTGAAAACTGCCATTTTCTATGATTTATTTTTGTATTTTTGCCGTATGTAACTGAGTAACAGTAACAGTAATAAAATGTTTGTAACCGTTCCGGTCCGACCAGATGGAAGTCGGTTAATCTGAAATTGTACCTTTTAGAATAGAATGACTTTATTTGTAAAACATGGGTACACAGAAATCTTAAAAGTATTAGGCTCACAATGTTTTGCTATTTTTGATTTTTATTAATAAACTCATTATTATCATCAAACAGCTGAAAAAAACTTTAATGAGTAAAGGTTACTATAAAGTGGATGAGTACCTTAATGATGTTAATGCGTGGTCAACATAAGTCTCTTGCTTGCTCGCACAAAATAAATTGTAAACCAAAACAAATTTATAAAAGAAAAATAATCTAGTTCTAATGTAGTTCGCTGAGTTTCTTGCTGGTATCTTCTCAGTAGAACTAATCTACCGAACCAGCGAAAGAATCATTTTCCAATGGTTTATTTTTACATTATTTAATATTTTTATATTATTTCTTGACATACATAATTGTAAAATTTTGACGTTCATATGTGCTCTTTATGTGCCTAAACTGAATAAATGAAATTGATTCTTTGATTGATTGATTGATTGAGCTGTATGCGATCGAACACTTTTATTAAGCAAAGTGGTTCTATCCCCGCTCAGTGCAAACATTTGTATGCATGAATATGAATATTTGCATTTGTCTGGTCGTGCCTCAAACAGCAAGTTAAGCTGTCGCGTCGGTCCCATTGTCATACGAACATCTGTGGCAGTCGTTATGGGTAGTTGGAGCCAAAAAATGTCCAACAGCTGGTTTAACTGCAATGCTTTGATATCGTCTTTGGGTTGTGTAGGTCAGATGACAGTCGATTCACGGAAAACATCGAAGTTCAGCCAAATCCGCAGTTAGTCTGGTAAAATGGAAGCCATACTCTGAGGTGAAAGTTTCAGATGCGACTGGGAATAATTAAGAAATGGCGATGAAATTCGTTATACATACATAGATACATACATCTATCCCAGGAGGGTTATGCAGAGGTGAATTACCTCCCACATTTCACCAATCATTGAATTCGGTCCCACGTAATAGGTGGGTGAGCCTATTGCCGTATTCCGGGCACTATTGTTGACTCGAGACATGCATCTGAGGCTGATTCTGCGCTGTACATATCTGTCTGATGTTAAACAGCCCTATCCCTTAGTCGCCTTGTACGACACCGCATGGGAAGAGATCGGGTGGTCCAAATTCTACTCTGCCGGGAACCACGCGGTTATATAAAATTCTATAAGCTTACTAAAAACTCACACACTTTTATAGTATATAAATTACCTAGCCTTATAAAGTCAGCAAAATCAATACCAAGATGGCGAACTGTCAGGATGAAACCGTTAATGAAGGTGCAGATTGCAAATTGCGGTCGTGCCACATTCGGCTATATCCACCATCCACCTGAAACGTTCACCCCAACTGAAATGTCAAGTGTATACTCGCAGTTCACTCACACCGAATACCGTTAAACTGTATATTTCTCATCCATTGCTTGTTTGGTTACTGATCCGAAATGTTAACTTTATAAAAACCGTTGATGTATGTTTTAGAGAGTGGTTTAACGTTTTGGTGGAAATAATAAAAGTGTTATAATGAAGGGTATGTACCTCTATAGGCTGATCTGGTAAGCAATCGATTAGTAGCTCGTGAGCATACCTCAGAGTCATTACGTTTGGTAAAGTGTACTCGAAACAGAAATGTTACTAGCGAGTCGCTGCCACTTGACATGGGTATAATTTAATTTCTCGTTTTTCAAAAGTTTATGTTGAATGAATTATACATACTATCCCTATCTCTTCCCATGCGGGGTGTCGTACAAGGCGACTGAGGGATAGGACTGTTTAACATCAGAAAGATATATACAGCTCAGAATCAGCCTCAGATGCGTGACTCGAGTCAAAAAATAGTACCCGGAAGACGGCAATAGGCTCATCCCTTATTACGTGGGACCGAATTTAATGATTGGTGAAATGTGGGTGTTAATTTACCTCTGCCTAACCCTCCGGGGATAAAGGCGTGATTATATGTATTGTGAAGCTGTATCGATACCACACGGATATACAGACGGTCACAGACAGCCTGTACATCTGTACTATTATCAACTCTATTTTTACGTACGATTAAACCTCATTGATACCTCCACCATCGGAACCCGTGGGAGTGATTATGTCGGTCTCGAACCGACTAAAATGCATGACGCCTGTGGATCGATTTTGGTTGCTGAATGTAAGGTGAACAGGCATACTCCTCGTACTCCGATTCTGCCCTCACCTCGGGTGTGGGGACCACAGAGACCGCAACTAGTCCACGGAAACGGGGAGGCGTCTGCCAGGGTGACAGCCGGCTACACCCGTCACCCCCAGACTCATGAGGGGTGGAAGTCATTCATAGACAATTATCTACTCTGTGGTATAAGTGTTTACAAAACAACATTAGAACATCAACAATGAAACTAATGGAGATAGAACGTAATTATAGTAAATAAATAAATTCGATAGGTATAGCATTACATAGTTGAAACTAATTTTATTTATTTAGCAGTCTAACCAATTTGATGATGTAGCCTAGTTCTAAATAGAAACTGAAATAAACACTTTGGATTCTGTTTTAGATCAAGCAAATCCTTTCAACTCATATAAATTTGTAAATAGGATCTATCTAATGATACTTTGTAGCACAATTATATTCTGTGTGTATCAGGCGTGGTTCCCAATTGTTAACTTCAATCACATGGTTTCTGAAATTGAAAAATCAAAATTAAGTATCGTCTCTGCGTATTTATATTATATACAATTTCATAGTGCGTTTACAAGACTCGCTTCAATTTCTCAATTCAGAAACCGAGTAATATTCTAATTATTTTCAAGTAACTTTACCATTATGAGTTCAGATAAAACAGTTGGTAAGTAAGTGTACTACCAGTAAGTAGTGAATCAAATTACACTTACAGTTTTTTCAAAAGAACAGTTTTTCAACAAAGTTTCTTGTATGCTCTTAAAGTAAGAAATGTTAGAATTAGAAATTAAATAATTGTTTACTGTCACAAGAAATCGTGTAAAATTATAAATAAATGACTTATTCAGTAAAGATAAATGTACCTATCCTTAAATTCAAGATGGCGTTGAATGCAATGAATTCCGAAAGAAAATTACTATTAGGATTTTTTCCAAGTATGACTCTTAACTTAGCTAATACTACTATATTATTTTAAGATATTTATTTATTTATATATTTTAAAGAAGGCTTGCAGACAAATACAGAAGTTGAGTACATAACTAACATTCACAGTTTGCTAATTAAAAGCCTCCACATTTAGGTAATCAAATAGAAAAGAAAAGAAAACACAATATATAGCCATAAAACAAGAATTAAACAAAACAAGAAACAGTGTGCAAAAAACGTTAGTTTTAATTCAGTAGAACTTGTTTAAATTAAGTAGTCAGCCGGTCAAAGCAAGAGTCTGCTAGCTGTCGTCTAATTATTTTTTTTAATTGTCGGCACACTAGTGCTGCATATATCAAGATGCTGTAAAATTGTATTAAATTTAGATGCGCTTCTGATTGAGAAGTCATTCAGCTTATAATTGGTAGTAACCATCGGAATGTCTAAAATCGGCCACAACCGAACCCCCAGCACATTGGTTCGCGAATTTCAAATTATGAGTCGCATTTAATAATAAAATAAACTATTATAAAATTAGATATTCATTTAATAAAACTATTTCTTATGAAAGTAGGTTGGACACGACGGTGAATTGTGTTCTCGGTGGTGAGTATGGTAGCCAGAGCACACTGGAGAGTTTATGTGCTGTCAGTGGAAAGACCAAAGGCTTGTCCTGATTTTGTGTTCTGCACTGACGGCACATAAAATCTCTGTTCTTAAAGGGTCGGCAGCACGGATGTGACACAGGGACCACGGACAAAAAAGGGACTCCACAGGTGTTACACACGTTCATAGGTCACGGTAACCTAAACATACATTCTAATTTTAATTTTAATCTTATTTTTGACATTATTGGACATTTTATATGTATTCTAATTTTAATTTTAATCTTATTACAATTGAATTACCTACATCATCATCAATTGAATATGTAACATTTTCAATGGATTTTGCATGCAGAGAAACTGCGAAGCATGTCGGACCTTATTTGTTTTTGTAACACCATTGTAACATACCGTGTTTCGAGCAATAAATGATTTACTTACTAATTAGGAGGGCCGTGTGCTTGTCTGCCACCTAAGATGTATAAAAAATAAAAGTGGATCTGTCTTTTGTCTTAAAAATATATCTGAGTTATTGCTAACAGTTGGTCGACATCAAGTATCTATAAATATTGGTCCCGAGTTGGATTTTTACAGTTCTGCCCAGAGTGTCACTGTTTTTTCTAAAAATATTTGTAACAGAAACCCTATTCCCCCTGACCCCTTCAGTTAAGCTAAATCGCTTCCATTAGGAGTGGAGTTCACATTGGTAATGTGATGGGTGACTGATTCGACTTCTCGACTTACATTAGAACCTATGATATCTTCCAAATTCATCACTGGATCTTTTAGAGTAAACGTTTTTATTTTTATTCCACTTAGGTGGCAGACAAGCACACGGCCCACCTGATGGAAATTGGTTACCGTGGCCAATGGACGTGTTCAAAACCAAGGGAGACACACTCGCGCCGCCAAACCTGTAAACACAGAGAGTTTCTGTGCCGTCAGTGTTTAGTAAAAGACGAAGCAGGACAAGCTTTTGGTCTTCCTATTGACAGCACAAAAACTCTTTAGTGAGCTCTGGCTATCCTACACACCGTCGGGAACACAACACAAGGTTATTATGGCCGCAGTTTTCTATTGGGTGGATGTATTTCCCTAGTCGGACTACTCAATTGGATGGAAATACCGTCGTGTCCTACCTCCTCGTAAGAACCTCGAGTGATGAAACAGGTAAGTAATATTGATTTATCACTCAGGGTCAAGGTCGTGGATATAAAAAATATCCCACCGAACACCACACGTACTTCACATTTATTCTGGTTCGTAAAACCAAAACGCTTTCTAAGGTATAAATATTTTATGGCAGTAAAACAAATAAAAAATATTAATAAAACTCAATTTATTTTATACATCTATACTTAATATTATAAAGTTGAAGAGTTTGTTCGTTTGTGTTGGTTGGTAAAACGCGCTGATCTCAGGAACTACTGTTTTCTTTTAGTGTTGAATAGCCTGTTCATAGAGACTATATATCGAAACACTAAGGGAGCGGAGCAGAAACCGCAACGGCAGATTCCCATACATTATTTGAAAATTGTTATAATGTGGATCATCAATATCATTGCTGTCATCTATAACTTATTCTGATTTGCCTCTCAATGTTTGATTTGTCTCGCATTTAACTCTCATTTTTTTAATAATTTTTGAATTTACTCATTACGATTTAAAAATAAAAAAAATAAAGTAAAATTTTTATTTTGCCATTACAAAACTGCAAACAACTATTCACAAGATTACCAGGTATGTACATAATAGTATTGAATAGAAACAATTCCAATATTGCCAAAAGCTTTCTACACTAGGCTTAGCCTGTCCTGTAGAAAATATTTTTTTTTTTTTTTTCTAATTCAATAATTACAATAGTAGGTAAGATATAATTGATGTACTTATAAAGGTTAAAACATACAACTTTAGACTTCACAACACATGTTTTAAAAAGCTTTCCGTGTACTCATGAGACCAGGTAAGCAAGGTCTTCAGTATAAGGTCCTTAGCTTCACACACTGACAATTTACCTATGTGGCAGAGTTTATTTATCCTGTTATACACCTGAGGCTTCATGTAGGCACTAAAACGTCTTGCAAATTCGGTTTTTACTGTGGTAAGAGGAAGTTTATAAACCCGTTTCAAGATCATGTCTCCATGGTAACCGGAGCTGATCACCTGCTTATGGGTTAGCAAAGTGATTCTTAGGATATATATCCTTCTGACGCTGAGCAGCTTACATTCCTTATACAACGAATTAGTAGGAAAACGAAAAGGTTTTTTCATCATTGTTTTTAGCACGGCTCGCTGAGCTCGTTCCAACTCAATCAGGTGAGAACTACCAGAACCCCCCCAGGCAGTGATACAGTACGATAAGATCGATTCGCAGAGAGAAATGTAGACTGTTTTTAGGAGGCTCATCGAAGCCACGTCTCGTAGAATTTTCATAACATATATAATCTTTCTAACTCTTGCAGACGTGGCCACGATGTGCTCGCCAAAGGTTAGTCTCTCGTCTATGTCGATCCCTAGGTACCTCACCGATTCTGTTCTACTTACTTGTATACACTTACAACCTGGTACAGTATCAATGGTGGCGTCATTGCTACAAGAGTGCACAAGAATTTTTAAACCTGACGGAGGTGCTGAAGCAGCTGTTTTATGAAAGGCTATTGTACGCGTTTTAGTAGGGTTAAGTGCCAGGAGATTATTATTCAGCCATTTTGCTACTCGATTGATACTACTTTGTGCACTGTTAAACACTCCCTCCCATGTCCTATCGTTACATATAATCACAGTGTCATCAGCATAATTAATTATAGTAGCGTCGCCTATGTGATCCTTAGAAGCCAGGTCATTTATATAAACAAGAAAGAGAGTTGGGCCCAGAATACTACCCTGAGGTATTCCATATTTCACGCGCTGGGGGTTGCTGACAAGGCCGTTCACTTTAAGACATTGCTTTCGACCTGCAAGATAACTCTGAAACAGATTCAAACTTATACCTCGGACACCTAGTTGTTCTAATTTCCTCAATAAGATAGGATGTGAAACCGTGTCGAAAGCCTTTGCCAGGTCTAAGAAGATTCCCATACAGGCGCGTCCTTCATCCAGGTGTTTGCTGATAATATCAGTCAAAAGGACTACTGCCTGTTCAGTAGATTTTCCCTGTCGGAAACCGAATTGGTGTTTGGAGAGTAACCCATGTGACTCTAGGAATTCTTTAAACTGCCTGTTAATTATTTTCTCCAGAATTTTTGAAAATGTGCAGAGGAGAGAAATTGGTCTATAATTGTTTGGACTATCCGTTCCTCCGCCTTTATGAATTGGGACCACAGTTGCCAGTTTCCATACATCTGGAAATATTCCAGAAGACATGGATAGGTTAAATAAGTAGGATAAAGGCTCACAAATGTAAGAGTTGAGTGATTTTACTAGTCGGTTAGTAACGTTATCGTATCCAGGAGTACCATTGTCATTAAGTTGACGTATGAGACTTTCAACTTCTGTTGGTGAAGTAGGGTGAAGGAACAAAGAGTTAGCTGGGGACACAGGAACCCTAACTTTAGAAGCTAAATTCGATTCGGTCTCCTTCATTTTAGTGAGAATTTGGCCAGATAAATGTTGCCCTACAGTAGCGAAAAAGTTATTACAGTAATCCAAAGACTCAATGGGAGAACTCTTTATTTTGGATAGGTTTAGTGCGTGTGGTACATTAGACACAGAATGAGTCAGGTGCTTAATTGTGCTCCATAATTTGCGTGGATTGCCTGAACTGATTTCTATTTCTTTTTCATTATATTGTGTTTTTAATTTGCGTATGAGTTCTTGATAAAAGTTCCTGTATCTCTTATAAATTAACAATTTTTCGGAGTCGTTTGGGAATTTACGTGTTTCTAAGTGTAAATGGTCTTTATGAGCCGAACATCTAAGAAGTCCAGGAGTCATCCAGGGTTTGAAGGTGAGCTTGGTCCTACTGACTTCTGTTACCCGGGTATTTTTATCGGTTATAGAAAGTATCATAGTCATGAATAATTCAGTCGCTTCATTTGGGCAAGCTTTATCGTAGATTTTTTGCCAATTGACTTCCTTTATTTCCTGCTTAATGGAATCGAAGTCAGTTCGGGTTTGATATCTATTTTCCCGTGACTTTCGAGATTGCAACCTAACGCCTGTTAAAATTATGTCATGATCTGTCACTGCACACGTGCATATGACGGATTCTAACTCGTTTTTTGTGTTACTGAAGACATGATCAATACACGAGCCGTCCCTTGTAGGTTTATTCACGGATGATTGAAAGCCCAGATGTGCCATGAGGCTTAAATATTTATCACAGACTAGAGGGTCCAAAGTATTGATATTCATATCTCCTGCTATTATACAACAGGGGCTCTTTTGCATGTTATTTGTAACAATTTCAAGGGATTTCAGAAAATTGCTAGTATTAGTAAAAGAAGGCGATCTATAGACACCCAACAGACTCACACAGCCGGGAATGTGTACTTGTAGACAATTTGCGTCCAGAAGATTAGGTTCGCTTACTATAGGTGTCCAACATTGTTGTATATAGACAACTACTCCCCCTGATTTATTTATGAATTTAGTGGAAAAGAAATTAAAATAGCCGTCAATCGTCGGAATTACTGGATTTTCGCTTAACCAACATTCACTCAAAAGTAGTATGTCAAATTCCAACTCCATTCTTTTTATGATTACCATAAGTTTATCTAAATTACAGGACACGCCTCTAATATTAAATGCCAGCAACTTGAAGTCATACTTTGACATATAGTTCTTACAATGTTCTGCGAACTCAACCCTGTGACAGCCAACGTTAAGCGTATTATCCACTTCTGCTAATAATTCCGTAGACACCATAGATTAGAATAAAGTTTGCGTAATTCGTTTAGATATCTCTCAACAAGTTTTATCAGTAAATATAGAAGCATTAACTCAATTGCACATTTTAGCACTCTAAGAACTGTTGGCTTGAGTAACTGGACGATGAGATTATAGATCGCAAGAGCAACGTGTTTGTTGTTATAATGAAAAAACCTATTAACTATACAGACAAAAAAATTGTGTATGACATTATAGTGAAGAATAATTACATGAAACCTATCAACTGAACAGACAAAGAAGAATATTAATTTGGCTGACCAAGTAGTACACGGTATATAACCAAGCAGCACCGGTAGATGTACAGGTGATTTAAGACATTTGATCCGGATTAACGTGAAAGGGGCCAACGTTGAAAGAAACAGATGAAGGTCCAATACGTGCGTCGATGTCACATTTATTACGAATGATGATTGCTGGATGTTTCGTATCTTTGGTGTTTGATGCCTTGCGCACATATATCTGTCCGTTACGGACCCAGCAATAAAGAAAGTTATGTTGTTTAGCACGACGTCTGGCCTCCCCAAATAATCTCCTGTTCGCCATAGATAATCTTTCGTTAAAAAAGAGTACTTCAGACGTTCCATCAACAATATCCGAAGAAGTAAGTCCGCGCCTCGTACTAGCCGCTGACAGCAGTTCGTCACGCTTAGCCTTGCGTATTAACTTAACCACTACCGGCCTATTATGGTTGTGTGGAGCGCCCGATTCTCTCTGTTTGGGTCCGACTCGCTTTACCTGATCAATATCAGACTCCCGCAAATCCACGCCAAGTTTCTTAGAGGTCACTAAGATTGTATGCGTCAGATTCTCAAGTGGCTGTTCTGGAATGCCTATAATTTCCAGTTCATTTCTCAGGTTATATTGGGCTTGGGAGCCAATAGTTTGCTGCAGTTCTGCTATCGTCGCCTTCAAACCAGTAATTTCATTTTCGTTAGTGAGCAATCTGTGTTCATACTCATTTACTTTCTCTGTCAGCGCTGATACCGCGTTCAATTGTGCCTTAACATCCAGTATCTCCTGTCGCAGCAATCGCAGCTCCTCAAAAACTTCTGGTAACCCCGCCGAATCCTTTTCTGATGGAAGGGTTGTCAGTTTGCTTCGGCTACCTCGTGACATGTTGATATTGAGCGACGAGTTAGATTGGTTGAGGGCCCTAATAGGTGTAGATACATCGCCGACCTTTGGTCTCGAGCATGAGCAAGTAGGACATACCCACTGTTGTTTGAATTCGACGGACTGGTTCTCAAAAGTAGGAATTTTGATATTTAAACATTCAATATCGTAATAAGATTTGCACAAGGCGCACTCCATAAAGTAACAGGTTGAGATATTCTTTCCACATGCATTACACAAATGCGGCATCTTGTAGCCCTGCTGAGCAATTCTCCTCAGAAACACAACTCTTAACCAACGCACCACGGGAAATTAACTTCAAACGGTGGTAATTAGTTTTGTCACACTGGCAACATTAATATTTGACAGATTAGCTAGTACTATAAAGTCGGAAGAAAATTGTGGGTAGTAACAAAATGTTTCCTGTTTGCCTATGTCAATAACAGATTGTTTACTTTGTATGCGTCCAAATATTCGATTAATTCGTTGGAATAACAACAAAACACTTAACACAAATTATATCCAACACTTTTCAAAGATTATATCATGGATCCGACACTTTTAAGCAGCAAAAATGAATAAAACACTGGAGCGCGTTCACAATCGAACCTACTTAGTACTTGTTGTTATTATGACTGTCAAATACATTTGTATTTAATTTTAACTTAGTATAATTTTTTATTCGAAATGGTTTTTATTCGCAACCATTACTGATTTTAGTATTATTATTTTTAATGTGCTTGTAAGTTTTTTTGTAACATATGGGATTGTAAATGCCTGAAATGAATAAATTTTAATTTAAATATAATTATATCTGTTTAAGCGGTCATATGGAGTTTCGAAATGGACCACGGGCGAAGCCAGGCGGGCTGGCTAGTTTAGGTCATATAGATAGTTATATAATGTAAATAACGACTTCATAAGAAAATACTACGGTTTTATATCTATTACAATCATTTTGATATGTTTGCCTGTAGTCAATGATATCTTAACTTTTACATACATACGCCTTTATTCCCGTAGGGTTAAGAAGGGGTGAATTAACTACCACATTTCACCAATCATTGAATCCCACGTTATAGGGGGTGAGCCTATTGCCGTCTTCCGGACACTATTGTTAACAAGCCATGCACCTGAGCCTGAGTCTGAGCTGTATATATCTGTCTAATGTTAAACAGCTTCTATCCCTTAGTCGTCTTGTACGACACCGCATGGGATGAGATGGGTTGGTCCTAATTCTACTCTGACGGGAACTATGCGGCTGATCTTCTCTTTTTTTATGCTCAAATTGCCACCCGCTACTTGTCATAGCTGTGTCTCATAAAGGCATAAATGGCCTAAATGGCATCCTTCATCATCACCCGAATTACGTTGTTAAAAACCTTATTACGGTTCTTTGTGGCCTGGGTATGCGATCGTCAGGTTTATATTAAAACTTCCTTCATATAATTTTGTGTCAATTCATACATTTGAAAGCGCTTTTGTGGGTAAAGAGCCATTGTGATACGAATAGGCTTCCATTCTCCTTTTGTCCACATTTGTCAGTATTTTTCATGTTTTTTTGATGATAGCGCATAGTTGCAATCGTTAATACAGTATTAGTTATGAAATAAATGTACTTTTCTTTTCGAACTCCGAACACCGAATCGGACTTTTCGAAGTTATGTGTGTATTTATCGCAGGTTTATAAGTGCCCGGTTAATGACAATAGACTCGCCAACTATTTCATTGGGACCTAAACATAAACTGGCGAAATGTGGGTGCTAGCACCTCTGCCTTACCCCTTCGGGGATATAGGCGTGAGTTTATGTTATGTTATAAATGTAGTTTCTAGAAAAGACGTGTATTTAGAGATAGGTTTATCAGATGACATCTGAAATTTTGTTTGCAAGCCGATTCATTAGCATTATTGTTTGTTTTGTGCTATATGAAAATAGCTATATGAATTATACATACACATAATCACGTCTGTAAATTCCCGAAGGGGTAGACAGAGGTGTATTAACACCCACAATTATGATTATGATTTTTGGTCCCACGTAATAGGGGTGAGTCTATTGCCATCAAGCGGGTACAATCATGAGCTGTATGTTTACTGTTGGATGGAGAACAGCCCCATCCGTGTAGAATGTCGTCAAATATATATTATATTATATTATATTATATTATATTATATTATATCCCTTAGATGCTATCTACTACACCATCAGGAAGAGATACAGTGACCCTATTCTGCTCCACCGGGGACCAAAACGACCAAAATTTGTATGTATAGATAATTATAACAAAACATCTACCACCACGTTCTACTCCGATCATTGTACAGCAAGAATAAATCTAACAAAATTGCCTTCTTAATCCTCACTCTGTCACTATTTGTTAACCCTTTAGTGATCTATGAGAACTTGTACTCAAATATGCTCTGCGTCCCAAATCTTTTTCATTTACCCGGTACAAGCAATCTGTCGCTTGCCGGCCCACCGAACTGCAAAATTGAAGTTTTATGCGTACACACTTTCCCTTATGAGCACAGGTATCACTTTAAAGCTATGTATGCATTATACCCAACTGCCAAGAAAAATATAATTTGGTAAGCAGGAAGGTTATGTTTTAGTTTATGTGCGGAATGAATATATGTGTTTATGTAAATATACGCCGCGTGGTTTCCGGCATAGTAGAATTTGGACCACCTCATCTCTTCCCATGCGGAGTCGTACAAAGCGACTAAGAGATATGGCTGTTTAACCTTTTGGGCCATTGCGCGTGCAGAGTTACTAGCTAAAGCAAAAAGCAAGCTAGGATTCCACGTTCCGGATAGCTTGAATCCATCTTCCCTATTGATCCATCTTCCCTAAGATGGATTCAAGCTATCCGGAACGTGGAATCCAGTGATTAAGATACTAAAACCAAAAAACACAATGCCGTTAAAAACTGACATAGTGAGTGTGGTGTGTCGCCAGCCTAACCATTTATAATAAGTGTAATGGTGGGTAGGCGCTCAAAAAATGTTCCCCGCATACATCTCGACGCTCGAAGACTAGTCAAGTCGTGACCACGGGTGCTGCAACGCATCCGAAACGTCGGCAGAAATAGTAAGTTCCAAAATATAATTCGCGAGAAGTCCCGATACTTAGTATAATTATAAATTCTTTTAATATGCTGCTTGCTTATAAATTTCTATATGTTCATATACAACAAAGTATGACTACTACTTTGATAATTTATTTATGAAAAAATGTGTGAACTAAAGCACATGCTACACCTAATGGTCATACTGTAAATCTTTTGGTGTATTATAAAGAATTATCTATCGATCTATATATACTTTATATCCATTTAATGTACAATTAAATTTATATCTATTTATACTTTTATCTTAATAAAGTCACTAGCTGACCCGCCCCAGCTTCGCCCATGTCATACTATGAAACCTCATATCACCCCTTTGAGCCCGTTATTATTTAGTCTTCAAATAATGTCTATAAATCTGCCGGACACTAATCATAAATGTAAATAAGACATTTATGATCAGTGCTCTCCTTCCTTAAGTAGTAGCGTGATGACATATAGCCTAAAACCTTTGTCGATAAATGGACTATTTAATACTAAAAGATTTTTTCAATTCGAATCAGTAGTTCCCGAGATTAGCGCGTTCAAACGAACAAATTAATATTGAGATAGATAAAGATAAGATAGATAAGATTCATGATATTAGTATTCGCTTAGTGTTTAAGACTCCACAATGACCTCTGGGGTTAAATCATTTTCATCTGCAAACCACCTACTGATTGATGGCCTAGGTTCTGGCGCAAAACCCCGTACAGTCAATCAGTTAGCCCACCGTAGTCCACTGCTAAACACAGGCCTCTCCCAATGTGCGTCATTTCGTCCGGTCCTTCGCCTCCCGTATCCAGTCTGTTCCAGCCCTTGTTTTTTGTTTGTTAAGGTTCGTTTTATATTTTTTTAATAAGTACTTCTCATAAAAAAGAAAATTTCTAAGACTTTCATAATACTAATAAAACTTAAGTGAGAAAATTAAGTCAGTAGTCTACAAGAATAAAAAAGGATACAGTTTGAATGAGTTCCAGAGCCAACACTATAATGAAATTATGGAACGAGAAGTTCGAAATTTAAATAATTAAAACGATTATGTACTATGGCGCGCAATCTTATTTTATCCCTCCTAAATTACTATCTGCAGCAAGTCTGCAGCAGCATTAGCATGGTGGCGGAGACATCTCTTCGCTTTCCTTCGACAAATGAAGATGACGAGATATGTCGTACATCATGACGTTTTGGTCACGAGACGCCTTTTTCAGCGATTTCGCTAGTCGAAGATATATTTCTATATTTTTTTATACAAATTAGGTGGCCCACCTGATGGAAAGTGGTTACTGTGGCCTATGGACGTGTGTAACACCAGAGGATTCACACTCTTGCTGCCGACCCTGTAAGAATAGAGAGTTTCAGTGCCGTCGGTGTAGAAGACAAAGCAGGACAAGCCTTTGGTCTTCCCACTGACTGCACAAAAACTTCCCAGTGTTCTTTGGCTACCCTATTCATCACTGGGAACACAAGACGAGGTTATTATGGCCGTGGTATTCTGTAGGGTGGAAGTACTTCCCTAGTCAGATTGCGTATATTGCGATAATTGAGTCGAAAATACAGTCGTATCCTACCTCCTGCAAAAAGTCGAAAGCAAGACAAAACTTAAAAAAAAAAGGTTAACTAAGGATTGAGTTTTCTCGCTACAAACCTTTACACTTAAGGACACACTGAAATAAACTGTTACTAACTATTAGATGAAAGAAAGAATTTTTTTATTTTGCTTCTCACAGTGTTACTTAAATACTTATGAACTATACTTACAACTAACCTTAACCTAGTATATCTCACACTGTGTGAACCCAAAATAGGGCCCCATCTCAGCATTAAATGCTACGCACACTGAGAGTATGCGCAGCGCTGGTTTTCAGATGGGGACGAATATTGTATGGCTTCAGGAAAGCAATCAAAATGTCAGAATCAGTGTTAATTACAACAAATAACGGCATAATTAATTAAAAAATATTTTTATTTCGACGGAATGGTAAACGTGATTGAATAATCACACGGTCATAGCCACAGGCAACAATTGGTGTTATATAAATGTCAATAATAACCAATGTTCATAAAATGTTCTTGATATTTGTATCGAATTTTTTTTCCAATTAATGGTACTCGAGTCCATGTTTGCCCAATTATTTTCAATCAACAATAGTCACTCACCAATCACGAATGTTCTCGAAATTGAGCTTATTTTATTTGTTACAATAACATATTAGTTTGATAAGAGCTAACATAGTAAGAACAATGAGACAGCAATTTAAAAAGATTCTGGAAAACGTGGACCGAGTATTGAGTATTCTATTCTGTACCATTAATTAAGCGACTTCGATAACTTCGATAACTTTTGTGGTGTAGCGGTATGTAGTGAACGCGGTTGTTACGCCGTAGGCGCGGGTTCAATCCCCACTTAGAGCAAATATTTGTATGCATGAATATAGATGGCCGTTGGAGCAAACAAGTCCTAGAGTGGAGACCGCGAGAAGGCAAACGGAAGGTAGGACACCCCCGGCCAGATGACCTGAAATAGGTTCCTGGGACAGATTGGATGCGGAAGGCAGAGAATCGGATAAAATGGAGTAAGATTTGGATAACTTCAGGCGAGGTTCGGTGGCTTAGTGGTCAGAGCATTCCCCCTGTAAGGGAAAGATTACGGGTTCAATTCCCGCCTGAACCGAATCGATTTTTTTCCTATCTTAATCGATTTGAATAGTTAGCATACTAAATGCTTTCAAATTTCATTTCATAATTCACGAGAAGTACATACATTCATATAATCACGTCTTTATACGCGAAGGGTTAGGTAGAGGTGAATTAACACCCACATTTCACTAATCATTGTTTTCGGTCTTACGTAATAGGGGGTGAGCCTATTGCTGTATTCCGGGCACTATTGTAGACTCGAGCCATGCATCTGAGGCTGAGTTTGGGCTGTATATATCTGTCTGATGTTAAACAGCTCTATCCCTTAGTCGTCTTGTACGACACCCCATGGGAAGTGATGTGGTAGCTTAAATTCTCCTCTGCCGGAAACCCCGCTTTTCACGAGTAAAAAGATATAAAAAGAATCTGCTTTACTGAGTTTCAAAGTCTCATCCATCAATCAACATACCTAGTGCCCGTACATCAGCGGCTTGCAGTTGTTGTTGTCAAGTCAACATCAACCACCCAAAGTACGGCTATGGGTATGGGACGAGGGTACTAATAGTAGAACTTACTGTCTTGAGCAATTACGTGTCTTTTTAAACGTGCTATAAAGCTCAATATTAATTGTCTGGCTGTTCGTCAGTACACTAATAACTAACTAGAACTACAGAGCGTACATAATTTCTTTTTTTAGGGTACCGTACGTGCCGTGCGAAGGAATCTTATTACTAAGCCTAACACCGTCCGCCCTTCATGTGTCACCAGCCTATTTGATTAGGACCGTAATGGCCAACCCGTTTCCCGGAATACTTTTAATTATGGCCAGTAGTCTGCTGATTTAGGAAATGATGACACTTACAAGCATAACACTTGTTTTTACCTTACCATATATTACCAACCGATTAAGAAAATTGAACTAATAAATTTAATAGATATATGAGCCGGTGGGAGAGGTTATGTTGGACTCGAACCGACTAAAGCCCACGACGCCTGTGTGTCGTTTTTGGTTGAAGAAGGTGAGGTTGTCAAGCATATGCCTCCCACCCCGGCCGACTCAGGGTTATATCTATCGATCTGGCCCTCTCCTTGGAGGGTATAGATAATAGGGATAGCAACGACTTCTTTATATATACGACCTTTGTGGCGTAGAGGTGTGTTCAACTGCTACATCGGAGATCGCGGGTTCGATTCTTGCTCAGTTCAAATATTTGTATGCATGAATATGTCTCAAATAGAGCTGCCTGTACGGAACAAAAAGAGGTCTCTAATACGGGACTTAACGCGAACATGGTATAGGTACATTCCTACCTTTGATTTGCCTGACGTTTTGACCAGGCCCTCGATCATACTAAAGCAAAACCACTGTCTTTTTTATACCACTTGGTTGACAAACTAGCACACTGCCCACCTGATGGAAAGTGGTTACCGTGGCCTTTGGACGTGTGCAACACCAGAGGAGTTACACTCGCGCTGCCGACCATGAAGAAACCTTGATGCCCCTCTTTTTTTTTTTTTTTACGTGCGCAAAATCCCCACGGATACCTCCCCACCGTAGCCGGTGGAGGAGGTTATGTCGGACTCGAACCGACTAAAACGCACGCCGCCTGTGGGTCGTTTTGGTTGCCGAAGGTTGATATGCCTGTCAACCTTGATGCCCCTCTTGAAGAACCCCATATTGTAGGTGCTTGGGAAAACCGCAGCAGGGAGGTCATTCGACAGCTTAAGTGTGCTTGGGAATGAAGTTTCTTTCATACCGCACAGTGCGCACCGTCTCAGGTCGCAATGTGTGAGGATGAATTCCCTGCCTATGGTGAGAGGTGCGAGAAGTTTTGGATGCAACTTGGATAACCATTATGATGATGATAATAACATTGATGATAGCTTTGATAACGCCACATAAAGCTTTATACCTTAATTTATAGGCACGCTTAGGGTACCGTGTATAAAAAATACTTCGCAGATATTCGAGCAAACTTCGAATAAAAATAAAAGATTATGTTATAGGCCATATTGTACCATCTCACGTCTCACATTAAATTAAATGCATACATTAAAAGTAATTTCATATCCTCTAAAAGTACCCGAAATTTCGCGAAAACCTCTGAAGGCGTGAAGGTGAAATTTATCAGCTAATCCTTTTCTTGTAAGTAAGCACTTAGGGCGCGTTTCCACTATGTCATTACAGTAAGTTTACGTTAGACGAGTATTGTCTATAGCTAATCACATTTTAACGACTGTTCGTCATCGTTTTATAGCTGATATTTTTTATCGATGAACGTATCACATCAAGCTGTACCCATTTAATCCTGACGACATTTTATCAATTCACAGCAAATCACCAGGGACCACGACAGTTAATTGTGCTCGTCGTCTCTTGTTTTCCACAACTTTTTAGATAGATAGATAGATAGATAGATAGATAATTCTTTATTGTACACCAATAGATTACAGTAAAACTTGTAGTTAGCATGCATATAGTTACCATGTTTATAGCAAGCGATTTCTTCCAGGCAACCTTGAGATGGACAGTAATGTAATAAAGCAAAAGATTTGGTGTAGTTAGCAAATAAACTAGAAACAAGGTGTATTAAAAAAAAACAAAAAGAAAGAAAGATATGAGAGAAGGTCAAATAAAGTAAAATAAATATACAACTTCAGCACATAAATAGATATACGAAGTAAATATTACATACTAATAAGAAGGGAAAATAGTAAGCATATTAATTGTGAGCTGCCACAGTGTTCAAAATGATAGGTAGTAGTCCTTTACCATTGGAACTACGGAGTATTAACCAACGGGAAAAGTATCCATCCAGGTGAAAAGTATGTGAACTCCTTTATTTAAATGTACCAATGAACATTTATTTATATTTATGCGTGTATATCTATTTATCATTACATAATTATATTCGTATCTTCGTACTATAGTATGGGTACATGGCGCTATACCTGGTTATGTAGGTATAGCGTTTATTTGTTAAATGTTACTCGCAATAACATAACATTATATATACTCACGCCTATATCCCCGAAGGGGCAGGCAGAGGTGCTAGCACCCACATTTCGCCAGTTTATGTTTAGGTCGCAATGTAATAGGTGGCGAGCTTTGCGAGGGATATGCCTGTCAACCTCACCTTCGGCAACCAAAGCGACCCACAGGCGGCGTGCGTTTTAGTCGGTTCCAGTCCGACATAACCTCCTCCACCGGCTCCGGTGGGGAGGTATCCGTGGGGATTTTGCGCACGTAAAAAAAAAGAAAAAAAAAAGGTGGCGAGCTTATTGCCATTAACCGTGCACTTATAAACCTGCGCTAAATACACGTACACATAACTTCGAAAAGCATCGAAAAGTCATTGGTGTGTGCCATGGTAAAACCTGGGATCGAACCCGAGACCTCGTCTCAGTAGTTCATTACCCATACCACTTGGCTACCGCGGTTGTACTCGCAATATTAATTTATCACTGCACCACCTGGAAGACTTGACTGGAAGAGAATGCCTACAGCATTAAGACCACCAATGTACTTGTGCTTATATGCTTATATGGCAATAGGCTCTCTCCACCTATTACATTGGGATCTATACATAAACTGGCGAAATGTGGGTGCTAGCACCTCTGCCTACCCCTTCGGGGATATAGGCGTGAGTTTATGTTATGTTATGTACTTGTGCATAAAGTTCAATAAAAAAAATAAACATGTTTTCCAGCATCCGTTGCATTAAATGTGTCTGTACACTTACAGGCACTGCTTTCGCACTGCAAATTCGTGCAAATCAGATATATTTATGCATGAAACAGGCGCAAACGGCCTTTAACTGCACGACTATCTGTCGTCCCATCACGAAAAAATGGGAACGCGCCCTTACTCGTATCTAAATCGTGAGCAGACCGTGAAGTTGTGCAATAAATTCTAAGATCAGCTAGTTTGGCTCGCAGCCAGCTCCTGGAATCACACCTTAAGCTGTAACACTAATCTTGGATTACGTTCGACAGTTCGGTGTGAAACTTGGAATTTATCTGACTGATTTATTAGTCATTAATGCTTTATTGACTAGCTGTTGCCCGCGACTTCGCCCACGTAGTTTTGATTCCACTATTGCAAATCATGGGAACTTATTTCTGAGCCTATAGAAATAACGATTTCAGACTGTAATCTATCTTTGTACCAAATCCAAGGAGGTAGGACACGACAGTATTTCCGTCCAATTGAGCAGTCCGACTGGGAAATTACCTCCGCTCTACAGAATACCGCGGCCATAATAACCTCGTGTTGTGTTCCCGGTGGTGAGTAGGGTAGCCAGCGCTCACTGGAGAGTTTTTGTGCTATCAGTGGGAAGACTAAAAGCTTGTCCTGCTTTGTCTTTGACACTGACGGCACAGAAACTCTTTATGCTTATAAGGTTGGCAACGCGAGTGTGACTCCCTTAGTGTGTAGCACACGTCCATAATGATAAACCACGTTAACCACTTTCTAACAGGTGGGCCGTGTGCTTGTCTGCTACCTAAGTGCTATAAAAAATAAATTATTCAGGTCTGTTAAACTTTTATACCTTCATTATAGAACAAGAAAACATCTTGACAAACTTTCACATAATATATATTATACTAGCTGACTCACCCCAGCTTCGCCCGGGGTATATTTTGAAGCTTCATATCCCTTTGAGCCCCTATGTTTTAGTCTTCGAAATATGTATGTAAAATTGCCGGATTTGTTAACATTTATTATCAATGCTCCGCTCCCTTATGTAGTAGCGTGATGATATAAGCCTAAAACCTTCCTCAATAAATGAACTACCCAACACTGAAAGAATCATTCAAATCGGACCAGTAGTTCCAGAGATTAGCGCGTTCAAACAAACAAACAAACTCTGCAGCTTTATAATATTAGTATAGATTATTAGGAGAAGAATTTGATGAAAGGTTCCATAGATAATTTGTAACATGAAACATATCTGTATCCAAAAAACATGGGCAACATCCATTGTTATTTATGTAAGCTATTAACATAAAACATAAAATAAATCTCAAATTAACCAAACATGAAATATGATCTGACGTCTGACAACCAAATTATTATATTTCGCAGAAACGACGACATATGATCATAAGGCTTAGTCTTTTGTTGTGAATGACATATTATCATCAGAAAGTATTGTGACATAAAAGGTAATGTACTACAGGGTTGTAAGCTTAGGTATATAGATGGATATTTAACTCTTTATTGTAAAATCAGCGTCAGAACGACTTTGACAACAAAGTCTCAAAATGATCTTTATACAAGGTATTAAGAGCGACCGGCCTGGGGGTGGCAGGCCGCGGCGGTGATGCGCCTGGCGCGCCTCCCCGTTTCCGGGGACGAGTTGGGGACTCTGTAGTCCCCACACCCGAGAAGAGGGCCAGGTCGTGAGAGATGGCCCTGGGTCGGCCGGGTTGCGAGGGATATGCCTGTCAACCTCACCTTCGGCAACCAAAGCGACCCACAGGCGGCGTGCGTTTTGGTCGGTTCGAGTCCGACATAACCTCCTCCACCGGCTCCGGTGGGGAGGTATCCGTGGGGATTTTGAGCAAGTAAAAAAGAAAAAAAAGGTATTAAGAGCGAATCAAAGAGTTTTATGTAATTTATGAAACTTAGAGTACTTATTAAACGTGTTTACTTCTTCCTACAGTCCCGTGTCCTTTAAGCGGGGTGTGAAGAAGCATCTGATGATGCCGCCAAGCTGAGTGCCACCATTGTAACATTGCTTAGTGTCTGTAATGGTGACCCTCTTTCCTGAGCCTTTAGCTTACCATCAGGCGAAGTGAAGTCAAGTGGCGTGACCTAGATAAAAAAAGAAGGGTTGTATGCCTCTGAGGCGTAGCGGTAGAACGTTCGACTGCTACGCAGGAGGCGCGGGTTCGATTCCCGCTCAGTGCAAATATTTGTATGCGTGAATATGTATATTTGCATTCGTCTGGGTGTTTTTATGTATAATATGTATTTACAAAATAATATATCTAAGTATGTATCCGCATTCTAGATTCCATAACACAAGCTAGTTAAGCTATGCCTACCATGGGTCTAGATAGCGTTGTGTAGAATGATGTAGAATTTTTTTTTATTTCATAATGAAAAAATATTAAACTAAAACTAGACAACAAAGTCTCAAAATAATCTTTATACAAGGTATAAAGAGCGAATCAAATAACGTAACAGAACATAAACTCACGCCTATATCCCCGAAGGGGTAGGCTGAGGTGCTAGCACCCACATTTCGCCAGTTTATGTTTAGGTCCCAATTTAATAGGTGGCGAGCCTATTGCCATTAACCGGGCCCTTATAAACCTACGATAAATACACACATATCTTCGAAAAACATTGAAAAGTCATTGGTGTGTGCCATGGTAAAACCTGAAATTAAACCCGAGACCTCGTCTCAGCAGTCCATTACCTATACCACTAGGCTACCGCGGTATCATATAATTTATTAAATTTAGAGAACTTATTAAATGTTGTACGCCTCTGTGTCGTAGTGGTAGAACGTTCGACTGGCACGCAGGGGGCGCGGGTTCGATTCCCGCTCAGTGCAAATATTTGTATGCGTTGATTATGAGTATTTTTGCATTCGTCTGGGTGTTTCTATGTGTAATATGTATGTATTTACAAAAAAAAGTTTCTAAGTAAGTTTATTCGCATTCTAGATTCCATAACACAAGCTAGTTAAGCTATGCTTACCATGGGTCTAGATAACGTTGTGTAAAATGTTGTAGAATATTAATTTATTTATTCATGAAAAAAAAATACTAAAACTAGATACCGTGGTAACCTAATTTAAACAAGAATATCATCCAACATCAGATACTTTTTTTTAATTTATTTTTTATTTTATTTTTTCTGAAAAACTTACAGCTAAAATACAGATTAAAACAATTATAACATAAAATGGCCAATTACAAGTTTTTGCAATTATAGCTGTTATTATAAAATGTACAAGACGGTAGATAGTATTTCAATAGTAATAATATCACATTACACTGTTACTTCGCATTACACTGTATCAAAAAATTTCCTGCTCAACTTGACTTTAAGTTGATTAGTGCTTACTTACTTAGTAACTCTACTGGGATCTTGTTCGTTCGCAAACTATTCATATTCCAAGCACTTCGCATATACAACCGGATATCTATTCTATGCCTAACAAAAAACGCCAAAAGACAATTTCAATGTGCAGTACCATTTACTTCGCACAGCGACATTACGACTATAATGGACGGCAAACATAACTTACTAACACTGACACACATAAACTCAACAATCATCCTTTTAAAAAATATTTACTGAATTTTCGTACAAATAACATGGACTATGATTCAGAAATCAGAATTTAGTTAACAATTTTTTTATACCACTTAGGTGGCAGACAAGCACACGGCCCACCTGATGGAAAGTGGTTACCGTGGCCTATGGACGTTTGTAACACCAGAGGACTCACAGTCGCGCTGTAAACCCTGTAAATACAGAGTTTCTGTGCCGTCAGTGTAGAGGACAAAGCAGGACAAGCCTTTAGGCATCCCACTGACAACACAAATTCTCCAGTGAGCTCTGGCTACCCTACTCACCGCTGAGAACACAATACGAAGTTATTATAACCACGGTGTTCTGTAGGCCGGAGGTACTTCCCCAGTCGGACTGCTCAATTGGGCGGAAATACCGCCGTGTCCTACTTCCTATACACTCACCATGTATACACACGCCATACCCATTTCACTCACACGCATACACATTCGTAGATAACCCTCACATACATACACATACACATCAAATAAAACAGGTTACTTTATTTACAATATTTACTTTTTTATTTTATGAAACCATGTAATTGATTCCACAGTATGAAACCTGTAAGGCGGAAGGAACAGTCTGCTGAGATACAGGTTGAGAACCTAATTCGGGATACAGAGACTGTATGTGCCTATGTAACATAGTGATATAATATTTTTTTTTTATTTCATTTTATGTAAAAGAGGATTCATAAGTTTTAGGGGTCGAAATATTCTTTCTCCCCATTGATGTCGACTGGTAAGTGTTTTATTGATTTAAATTGTATTGTCCGAAGTAAACGTGTGTATCAAATATTCAGTCAACTATATTGTTGACTGGAGCCATGTATCTTTAGCCTCGCCAGGATAGACATATCAATACAATACCGTAGTGCACGGTCACCGGTTCTCAAATAGAATCGAACACGTTCTACTTAGCCCAGACGCCACTGAGCGCTCGTGTAGAAAATATATTCATTGGTTTCTAATTTACTTTCAGTTACTAACACCTATTTTTAGAAGAAAATGGGTTGAATTCCAATTTTGTGATGTCGGTTCTGTAACCAGACTGAGAAGAAAGAGAGATTCATTTTCATTCTGTGAACATTTTAATATATAACGAGACCATTATTTGTAAGTAGCTGTTACGCGCAACTTCGCTCACATGCACTTTTGTTCCCACAACCCATGGGACCACCTCAAGTATTCTTGGTATAAAAAGTAGATAACGTGTTATTTCAAATTATAATATATTCCTGCATTAAATTGCAGCCGGATCTGTTCAGCCGTTGCAACGTATTAAATATCAAATATCCGGAGCGGTTCGGAGACTCTTTTCTTTGCCGCTTCATTAACATCTGGAATTCCTTACCAACTCACGTGTTTCGTATTTTTTCCCGGGTCCTTTAAGCGGGTGTGAAAAAGCATCTGATGAGACCGTCAACCTATGTAACATTGTAACTTGTTTGTAATTGTGACTCTCTTTCCTGAGAATTAGCCATTAGCTTATAATCAGGCTAGGTGAAGTCAAATTGGCGTGTTCAATATAAACAAATATAGAGATATAATAAAAATATAGCGCTAGAGGGCGCCACATTAGATGCAGTGAGACATTATATAGCCTATAACCAGCGGATGACTAAGACGCTTCTAACGATACCTCATTTGTTTAGATCTAATATGTGGTTGAGGGAACGGATGAACCTACATACATACATACATAGATAACCTGTCAAAATCATAACCCTCCTTTTGCTTTGCCGTAGTCGGGTAAAAATGAAGCCCTAAAACACGCAATTAATGCTGTCTTATTATCTCAAATCAATTTACAATAGTATTCATTTGAAGTTGAGTATTCATGATCCGATTTTAATTGACAGGACTGATCCCTGAAAAGCCGTAGCTTCGTTAATTGGACGTATGACGTGACGTCACGGCACTTTCTATGATATCCAATATTTCGGATATTCTGTTGACCGTTGATAGTAATTGAGACTAACAAGATCAGCATAGTCACAGTGTGGGAAGATATGAATATTTTGAATTGGGCGATGAGTGAAATGGGATATTTTGTCGAGTTAGTTTTTGTAGTTATTAAATTTTATTTTGTGTGGTTGGACAGTGATGTCTCAATTTTTTGTAATTTCCGTGTAAATGTACGAATTTATTTAAAAACCTATAAGTGGCAGACAAGCACACGACCCACCTTATTGAAAGTGGTTACGTAGTGGTACCCTGTAAGAATAGAGAGTTTCTGTACCGTCAGTGTAGAATACACAGCAGCATAAGCCTTTGGTTTTTCCACCGACAGCACAAAAACTCTCCAGTGAGCTCTAGCTACCGTACTCACCGCTTGAATAGAGGAAGTCGTGGGTATCAGTTAGTACAATAAAGCATCTCGTTCTTCTCACTCTCCTATTTTAGGGTGCTTACATACAGAAACAGGTTGCCGGTATCGGCGAGCCGGCTTTGAGGTGGTGCGAGTTTAAACTGGTCCTAACTGTCTATAGCGTACACAGAGTAGGGTGTGTGTAAAGGAGTTTGTAGGATGACAAACTCCTTTACACACAGGACCAGGAGACGGACATAGGATACTTTTCATCCCGTTCGACCTTCATCCTGTTGGACCACGTTCCCGTATGACGTGATATAAAACCTCAAAGGGAATACAAGTCACTATTAAAAGTGGTATACCAAGCTCATCTGACTCGGAATAAAAAAAAAATAAATGACAGAAATTTAATTGTGTCTATAGTCTATAGTGGTTAAGTTTAGTTAAAAATTTGACAATTATACATTTTGTCTAAAATAATCTGTATTAGTCAGTCCTAAAAAAAACTTTCTTCACAATATGAATATACGAAAATAGGTATAACATATATCAAGTTTGAGTTATATAGAAGTGAACATATCTAAATATATTCTGAACGTAACGCGGACGAAGTCGCGGGTAAAAGCTAGTCTATTTATAAAAGAAAGTCATGTTAGTTTCACTATTTATAACTCAAGAATTACTGTACCGATTTAGCTGAAAATTGGTGGGTATGTAGCTTAAAACCAGGAGACTGACATAGGATTCGTCCTGTTTGACTATGTTCCCGTGTAACGAGATATATAACCACAAAGAGAATACAAGTCGCAATAAAACGAAGTATAACAAAAACGCGTCTGACTTGGAATAACTAAATACAAATGACAGCTAAACGTAATTTTTCGTATGGGTAGGTTTCTTATAGAGTGTAGACATCCGCTAAGAATGGAGTTTACAAAACTCCTCCCTTAAAAGGGTAAAACGGGTTTACGCGATCGAAGTCGGGGGCGGCCGCTAGTTTATTATATTTCTTTATGGCACATATGTTTTAGTGCTTTCCTTACTTGTTGAAATCTGTATTATGTATATATTATTATTATAAAACTGCAGGGTGTGTTTGTTTGGTTGAACGCGCTAGTCTCAGTTGGTTTTAATTGAAAAAAGTTTTTTAACACAAAAACTTACAAAAAGTAGTCTATGTATAGTGATGATATTTAGCCTATAATCTTCCTCGATAAACGGACTATTCAACACAAAAAGAATCTCTCTTCAGCTCAAAAAATTTAATATACCATGTCACCATTGTCACACGGTATAATGGTGACCCTCTTATCTGGGACTTTGCCTTCAGCTTACCATCAGGCAAGGCAAAGTCAAATTGACGTGTTCTATATAAAAAAAAATAATATATATATATATATATATATATATATATATATATATATATATATATATATATATATATATATATAAATCTTGAAGGACATGTTGCGTCCTACATGGCGTTATTTACCGATGATGCCGCGTCCGACTGACTTTGTGCGTCCGAAATACGGAAGCAAGATTAACCGACCCTCATTTTCAGCCCAAATGTTCCTTATGATCAATAGAATGCTAGGGCGAAAAATTGGCATGGACGTAATTCCATCACTACAACGCCTTTTAGCGTATAATATAGTTCGGCCGTCGCCCGACTGAAATTTGGAGGGCACTAGTGTTCAGCGTATACTTTACCACGTATACTTTGAGTTCAGTTCACCGATCTTAATGTGTCCATTGAATATCGTACTTAATTTGTAAAGTTTTTATCATGTTTTCGTGACAACAATCTTGCGTCTCTTAAATATCCTTAAACGGGCACTAGGTACGGTGTCTGAGGGGTCTATTCGGGGTTCACGAGGGACGGCGGGGCGGGCGGCGGGCTTCAGCGCGCTCGCGTGCCGAAGTTTTTAAACAAACAGACATGTGCGGTCCGTGATGTAAGTTTGTCACCAAAGTGAAAGCTTTAAAAATGGTTATTTATTTGATCTATTATTACCTATAGATAGTTTTTTTTTAATCTTCAGTTGTTATTGAGGATTGAGGTCTTAGTCATAGCGTGACTATGTCGCCCTCATTGGAATTGTTGAATACATGGTGTTCAATCAAAGATCTATACAGCAAATCTTAGCTAAGGAATACAATTTTTTCGGCTCCTCAGAAGTTGGACTAGCGAGGATACTGTTACATAGGCCCATATTGTTATTACCGTTACCATATTGTTACGACAGACGTCGATATCTCGAAAACTAATAACCGGATCTTCAAGAAATAAAAACGCATTGTTAGTGACGACGTACTCTACCGATTGGCATAGAAAAATCTAGAATTGTCAACACAAAGTCACAACCTACCTACGAGTACCTACTCTTTTGAATAAATGAAAACAATAGGTGAATATCGAGAATGAACTCGAAAGTTCAGTGACGGCGGCAAACTTCAAAAGAGAGTGGATAGTTATCGCTCGCGTATTTTCTAGATGATTCGACCCTCCTAATTGAGAGGTATATGAACACGCTCGCATAGCGACACCATTCATTCTGTCTTTGAGATCGCTAACAAACACAGCGAGCTTAAGCAACCGAAGAAGATTATACCTGTGACCTGAGCAACGACTGTGGACTACTGTGAACTACTGAGCGACTGGAACTGTTGAAGAGTACTGTGTGCACTAGTGATTTAATTGTCTAGTTTGTGGTGAGCTAATAAATTCCTTCGTTGCGTACACGGCATTTATTTGTACCCTGTGCACGTAACAATATAATTGCTTTCTTTGAGCCTCATTCCGGACACACTTCATCTAAATGTAATTGATTGACGTTACATAAGCTACAGTTAGGCGAGCACAACTTATCCTTTAAAGATAGACTGTAGGCACTTGAGGTGGAAACGATCCAGAGTACGTTTGTGGTGCCGATACACACACCACATCTCAGAGGAATATAAGAGGTTTGACAGCACAACTGCCATGTAAACAGATATTTTGGTGGCCAGCTTAAGGTCATTTGAGCAGAAAACCTTGGAATGCAGCTTCCCAAATATCGCAGCTGCGGCATAGATCCTGCTGCCGATCTCATCATCAAGGTCACACTTGGATGTTATAGTGCTCCCCAGATAGCAAAACTGGTCAACCTGCTTGAGCATGTCCTGACCTAGCTGTATAGACAGTGTCTCGTGACCATGTGTGTCCAGAGACATCACCTCCGTCTTCTTGACACTGATTTTAAGGCCGAACTTGCAGCAAGCTTGGTGACAACTGGACATTAGCTGTTGCAGGCCATCAGGGGATTCTGCCACAAAGCATAAGCATACATGATTTCTGTAATCATTGTATGGGGAGACCTTAGTGCGCGCCTTAAGTCTGCCCAAATTGAAAAGACCATCCTCCGCCATCTGTGCGGAAGCGGATGCGTACTCCCTCAGAAAGAGTTCGTAAAACATCACTGACTATTACTGCAAAGTACTTGGCGAACAGTGTGGGCGCTAGAACACACCCTTGTTTCACCCCACAGGTAACGAGTAAGAAATTTGATTGTTCACCATCGACACCGACGCAGCATTGCATGTTGTTATGCAGGAGTCAAAGAAGTCTCACAAACTTCTCCGTGCACCCTAGCTTCCCAAGCATCATCCAGAGAGCTTCCCGAGGCACACTGTCGAATGCCTTCTCCAGGTCATCACAGCGGAGATAAAGCGGACGACCCTGTTCTCTGCTATTTTCTTGCAGTTGACGCACAGAAAAGATTGCTTCAGAGGTGGTTCGTTCAGGTCGGAAGCCAAACTGGGTTTCTGGCAGTATCTTTTCAGACAGAGCTTTTAAGCGGTTTAAAAGGACTCTGGCCAAGGCCTTTCCCAGGGCTGACAAAAGCGAAATACCGCGGTTAGAGTTGCAGTCGGAACGGTCACCCTTGTTTTTGTAGAAGGCTTTTTTTAATTTTTTATACCACTTAGTTGGCAGACAAGCACACGGCCCACCTGATGGGAAGCGGTTACCGTGGCCTATGGACATATGCAACACCAGGGGTGTCACACTCGCGCTGCCGACCATAGGGAAACCTTCTGATGCCCCTCTTGAAGAACTCCATATTGTAGGCACTTGGGAAAACCGCAGCAGGGAGGTCATTCCACAGCTTGAGTGTGCGTCGGATGAAGTTTCTTTCATACCGCACAGTGCGCACCGTCTCAGGTCGCAATGTGTGGGGATGAATTCCCTGCCTATGGCGAGAGGTGCGATGATACAATGTAGCTACGGGCATCATGTCTAACAATTCATCTGAGCACAAACCATTGTATAGGCGGCAGAACACACACAATGAGGCAAAATCCCTCCTAAGGCTAAGAGGTTCCACTCTACCTGTGAGTATGGGATTGTCAACCAGCCTCAATGCCCGTCTTTGCAACGAGTCGAAGGGGTCAAGTTGGTATGCAGGTGCTCCAGCAAAAAGGTGACAGCAGTACTCCATGTGAGGCCGGACCTGTGCTTTATAAAGAAGGAGTTGCTGCCCCGCAGTGAAATACTGCTTCGCCCTGTTGAGCACTCCGAGCTTTCTTGATGCCAAGTTAACCTTGTCCTGCAAATGACTTTGGTATTGGACGTCACTGGAGATATCGACACCAATTATCCCTATACTCAGGGAGATGGTAAGCGGTGTGCCCAGGAATTGCGGCGCTACAATGAATGGGGTTTTCTTAGCGGTGAATACACATACTTGTGTCTTAGTGGGGTTGACTTGGACTAGGTTTAGTCGTCCCCAATCGGATATTCCAGAGAGAGTAGTCTCGATTTCAGACACAAGTTGTTCGCGACTCTTCTCCACCTCGGACTGAGGGATATTTGCACGGCCCGTGTAACACGTGTCCCCGGTACTGTCGCCCGCATAACAATGAATGGAGCCATCAGACAGCATGTCATTGATATGCAGCAGAAACAGCGTCGGAGACAACACGGAGCCTTGTGGGACACCAGCGTTTATGTTCATGCGGTCCGAGCAGCTGCCGTCGACGACGGCTTGGATGCTTCTGTTGGACAAAAAGCTGGAGATCCATTCGCACAATCCTTCGAGGAGTCCATAATATGGCAACTTCGTAAGAAGACCTTTGTGCCAGACCCGATCGAAGGCCTTCGCTACATCGAGGCTGACCGCTAGTGCCTCACCTCGACTTTCGATGGCTTGCGCCCACCGGTTTGTGAGATACACAAGAAGGTCACCGGTAGAGCGACGGTGGCGAAAACCGTACTGTCGGTTGCTCAGTAGATCGTTTCCTTCAAGGTACCTCAGGAATTGTGTATTAATAACACGCTCCATAACCTTCGAGAGAAGGGAGGTTATAGCGATAGGCCTGTAATTGGTCGGATCTGTCCTGTCACCTTTCCTAAGAAAGGTGACAGGACAGATCCGTACCTCAGTACAGGGTGCACGAATGCAGTCTTCCACGAGGCCGGGACCTGCCTTGCGGAGTATGAGAGTGCGAAAAGTCGTGTAAGTACAGGGCACAGCTCGGGGGCACAGTGCTTAAGCACCATCGCCGGTATGCCGTCCGGCCTACTCGACTTCCGAACATCTAGGGACTTAAGCTCGTGCCGGACCACCCGTTGTGTGATTTTAATTTAGGTCATCGAAGCACCACAGCTGGGGATGATGGGTGGTTCGGCGTTCCCGTCGTTCATAGTCGAGTTTGACGCAAAGAGATTACCCAAAAGATCGGCCTTCTCCTTAGCGCCATGGGCCATACTACCGTCGGATTTTTGCAGCGGCGGAAGGCAAGCCTGGCAGAAGTTTCCCTCAGCAGCTTTAGCGAGCGACCAAAATGCACGACTGCCAGATGGGTAGTGCGCAAGCAAAACTCAAACTTTGCTCTAGACGTTGCCTTTTTACTGGACCTTGAAGCAGCATTCAACTTCCGCTTCACCTCAGCGATGTTCGGATCCTTATTGGCAAGAGCCGTGGTCCAAGCCTTGTATGCAGATTGCTTGCGGTCTCTAGCTTCCCTGCAAGGCCTATTAAACCACGGGCGTTTGCTCGCTCCTGTCGCGACCCAGCGGTTGGGGACGTAACATTCATACCCACTAGAATCGCGTCAGCGACTGCTGTTGCACAGGAGCTTGGATCATCAGAAGAGAAGTAAAGCTGCCTCCACGGGTACGACGCGAAGAATTCTCGCAGTCCGTCCCAGTCTGCCGACTTGTAGTGCCACACATGCCGCCACTGAGGTGGCCGCGGTGGTTCAGGCCGCGCGAGTGACACTTGCGCCCGGACGAGGCTGTGGTCCGAATTACCGAGAGGTGCTTCCACCCTTAAGGGTATTCATCCGGGCGCGTAGTCAGCAGAAGGTCCAGTATAGAGCTTCTGTGGGTCTCAATTTCTGGTGTTCTAGTGATAGAATGCACCAGTTGAGAGAGCCCATAAGTTAGAGCGAAGTCGTGAGCAGCCCTTCCCGCAAAATCAGTCCTAGGAGACCCCAGCCACATACAACCAGAGCCCACAGACAAGTTGGGGTTGTGTGACTGGCTGGCGCGATGGGCGGAAGGGCCCCCGGTCCCCTCTCAGATACTGAAGCCAGGTCCACTCCGGTCTCCTCCTCCGGCATGGCTACAGCACCGGGAACTTTACACAGGCTGCTGGTTCAGCCTCCTGAGGCGGAGATTAAGTAATCCCCAGGTTCGGAAACCGTACAGCCTGCGGGCGGCCAGCGGATAACAGTTTCACCGAGTCTCCCTGACCACCGCGCCAACATTTCACGCCCCCACCAGTCAGTGGGGTCAATTTAAGCCTTTGGTCTTCCTACTGACAGCACAGAACCTCTCCAGTGGGCTCTGGCTACCCTACTCACCGCCGGGAACACAACACAAGGTTATTATAACCGGGGTATTCTGTAGGGCGGAGGTACTTACCCAGACGGACTGCTCAATTTTGGACGGGAGATACCGTCATGTCCTTCCTCCAAATAAAAATACAAATAAAGGTACAAATGCGAAACACTTTAAAGTCATCCGGGACTCGCTCTTCCTCCCACATACGAGCAAAAAGTTTCCAAACCAACATCTACAACTCCCCGCCGCCGTATTATAACAGCTCTCCCGGTATAAGGTCAATACCAACCGCTCGCTTCTGTTGCTGCCTGATAGCAGAGACAACCTCATCATATGACAGGGGCTCATCCAGCTCAATGGAAAGAGGGAGTTGAGGTATTAGACTCACATTTTGTAAATCAGATGATCGATCTACGTTGGACTTGGACTTGACCAGTATCTCTCTGCCTGACAAGTATAATCAATCAAGTGCCAGTGTTTCGGATCAAGGATGCATCCACGTTGTCTTGTGCTTAGCGGCAAGTCTGAATATAGTGTTCGATATTGCAAGCTCAAAATGAGCACAAAGACTGAGTAGCAACTGACCATTGCTGTTCATGTTGCCGACTCCGTGTCTACCCAAGACTCCAGGCCAAGCCTCATTGTCCCGTCCAACTCTGGCATTGAAATTGCCTAGCAATATAACCTGCTCTCTGGCGTTTATGCTGTCAAGGCATTGAGATAGTTCCTCGTAGAATTTATCTTTGATGTCATCAGCCTTGTCTAGCGTAGGGGCATAGACACTGATGACATTAAGGTAATTGTCTTTGTCCGTGAAGGCGCAGTGTGGTAACGCGGTCTAAAGAATGCATAGGGTGCTCCTCAAGTCGCTTAGCTATGTGATTCTTGATGGCAAACCCTACGCCTGAACGTCGCGGTTCGGAAGCTGTGGTACCTTTCCAAAAGAAAGTATAGCCGCCACCTTCTTCTATCAGCTCTCCTTCATCGGCAAGGCAATCCACGTTATATCGATGAAGTTCCCGAGCTACTATGGCAGTTTTGCGTTCAGGGCAGGCGTTGCCATCGCGATCAACAAGCGTTCTCACGTTCCACGCGCCGAATGTCATTATAGGTATTGTCATTTTTGTATGCTAACTATTAGTTATTTGATATCTGTGCCTGGAGTCTTTATAAGCCCTTATATACCTAGATGGAAGCCTCTTGCTGATAAGCTGGATACAATAATTCAAAAACAGTATTCGGAACCAATCTGAATTCAATAGTAGATAGAAGTCATGTAGTTATTAAATAATTATGATATATGCAGAGCATTATACGGAATTGATTTCAACATGCAGTTGGATGGAGGCGGGAATGTGCATGCAGTGTTTTGAACGTATACGGAGATATTCAGTGTGCAAGAAAGATTTAAGAGTGAACGGACGAACTAATTCAGTTATACGGAACCAATCTCAATTCAATAGTAAATGGATGTAATTTAGTTATTATAATCATTATGATATATGCAGAGCATTATACGGAATTGATTTAAACATACATTCGGATGGAGGCAGGAATGTACATGCAGTGTTTAGTAGGTATACGCAGGTATTCAGTGTGCAAGAAAGATTGAAGAGTGAACGGACGCACAAATTCAGCTAGAAATATTTAATTTGAATATCACCATTTAACGTTTAAATGAAATTTGACGTCGACTACTGATATGATACTGATTAAAACATCTTACATACGCATTGAAAACATTAAAAATCTCACTACATTCAGTGGACGCCGCCGGGTGGTAGTTTGTAAAGACGCAAGAAGTCCTTCGCGATTTATATATATATATATATATATATATATATATATATATATAGTGGGCATAAATTTCAAAAAGAACAGAAAGCAGCAAGACTGTCCTCAATGTAAACTCGTTTACACACACCCTTCTAAATTTAAGCAAGCGCCGATCGCGCCGGCTCGCCGATACCGGTAATAACTTGCTTCTTTATGTAGGTACCCTTAGATATAGGTATTTGATTTGAATAAACTTATGTTGGTACCAATTTCAATATTTCAAAATTCCTAGTAGCAATTTTCTTTCGGAATTCGTTGAGGGAAGTCACTGGCAGTCTAAATTTCAATTTCCTGACGTATTCGGTTTGTTGCGTTCTCCGCCATCTTGAATTTAAAGCTGAAATTTTATTCACTAAACTAAACGTTATCAAAATAACTGAACATAACAGTTTCAGTTATTTTGATAAAGTTATTTGTAGATAACGTCCGTTACTCAAAATGCGTTGCTAACTCATACATCTACTCCAATTTCTTATCAGCGCACGCATGCGGAATTATTTCCGTCTGCTTGTATAATTTTGCACTAGTTTGCATATAACAGAGTTCGTTGAATCAATTAATTCAACTACACCCAACTAAGGTTGAATGGAACAAACTGAATGCGTAGGTATTGAATAGCATCGAACCTGAAAATGTGGGTAGCTATCGATATAAATGTTTTGTTCAGTACCCCTATTGGATAAACGGTTCGAATTAATGTAATTTTTATTATTAGTTGGATATTTTTGGGTCTTTTTGAGGTTTCATAAAGATCATCAGGATATCATCGTTGCGTGAATTCTAGGCGCGATCGAGGCTTTTATTGTGGCGTCTGAGGTCCGATTATGATATACCCTCTCGCCGGTTAGCTGAATAAAATGATTTATTTCAGGCATTGCCCATAGAAAGTTAGTAACAAAAGAACTTAAGAAATATGTTAGTAGTAAAACTGTTATTATAAAAACAAGAACCCTAATTAATCAATCAATCGATCAATCAATCAATTAACTCACCGCAATCCACTGCTGGACTTAGGTCTCTCCCTATGTTTTTTCCGATCCTCTGCCTTCCGCATCCAGTCTGTCCCAGCCACCTTTTTCAGGTCGTCCGTCCATCTGGCTAGGAGTCGTCCTACTTTCCGTTTACCTTCTTTCGGACTCGTTTGCTCCAACGGCCATCGGTCCTTCGACAAACGTGGTCAGCCAAGGTCACTTCACACATGGACATAATTAATGTGTGTGACGTGTGTGTCTTTAGCAAGGTGAAGCTGTGTCCACCGCTGCATAATATCAATGTTCACATGGAGCCTTGACGCAACGCGCTGCCGGAGGCTGCTGGAGCTGCCCCGCTTATTATGTTAATGTAATGGTATGTTATTATTTAAACCATGGTATATTTATGGTATATTTAAACCGCGGTAGCCTAGTGGTATGGGTAATGAACTGCTAAGACGAGCTCTCGGGTTCGATCCCAAGTTTTACCATAGCACACACCAATGACTTTTAAATGCTTTTCGAAGCTATGTGTGTATTTATCGCAGGTAAGTGCCCGGTTAGTGGCAATAGGCTCGCCACCTATAACATTGGGACCTAAACATAAAACTGGCGAAATGTGGGTGCTAGCACCTCTGCCTACCCCTTCGGGAATATAGGCGTGAATTTATAAAATAAAATAAAATGTTATGTTATGCTATCAACACCAGCCTCTGTGAACATCTATGAAGCAACTAAAATTGAAATATATATAATTTCATTAGGTACATGATTGATGAACTTGCAAATAAATCTAATAAAAGTGTATGAAGCGTGTTTGACTTACAGAAAAAGTGTCATCCATTGATTGTAGCTTTAAGATCCTCACATACATTATAATATTATGAGGTAAGTACGTAGGTATTCATCATTTTTCTGCCCTTGTCACAGCTGTAAAGGGTCGACATAATATAATTTATTCTTCCTCTATTCCGTTTCAGTCCTCTCTGTGCGCATTCTGTTTTTTTTGTATGTCATCTTTCTCACAATTCACATATTGCTCATACATATAGAGACATTAAACATTTGCAAAAAGGTCGAAATGATTCTTTCAAGTCAAAAAGAAAGTTTAATGTTACTCATCTCCCGAGTGTCATGGGGTACATAAAATGTCAACAAAAATTATACGCTGGATATTTGGAGCTAAAATACGTGTAATATTTTTTTTTCAATCTAATTTATCTAAATAATAAATAGTAGTGTATCAAAATGAAGATAATTAGAAACAGATTACAAAAATATATTTATGTCATAGCATAACTGAAAAGTTGTTTATTTTCTTAATAATGAATTTCATTATCATAAATTGTTATTATCCTTTACTTTTAAACACCGCTTTTAAAATCTTTTTATAACCGCGGTAGCCTAGTGGTATGGGTAAGGGACTGCTGAGACGAGGTCTCGGGTTCGATCCCAGGTTTTACCATGGCACACACCAATGACTTTTCGATGCTTTTCGAAGTTATGTGTGTATTTATCGCAGGTTTATAAGTGCCCGGTTAATGGCAAAAGGCTCGCCACCTATTACATTGGGACCTAAACAAACTGGCGAAATGTGGGTGCTAGCAACTCTGCCTACCCCTTCGGGGATATAGGCGTGAGTTCATGTTATATTATGTTTTAAACACAAAATTCCCTCAGGTTAACCTATAATATAAAGCCTTACAGTAGGTCCCTCAAAAATGAAAATATATGTAGATAGTAGGTATATAAACAATGTTATTAGCCTAAGCAAGGTTTTCAGCTCCTACCTACCGATCGCTGTGCTCGACGAGTTTCAAATTATCACTAACGAACTCCTCGTCTTAGTTCACAACTTGACGGTAGTCGAAAACGTAAGGCTTGTTCACACTGTTGACAACTAAATCTATACCATTTTTATAAAGAGGTAAAGTTTGTGACGTTGTAGGGAGTAACATCTTTATCTAGTGTGGTGCCGATTTTGAAAATTCTTTTACCAATAGATAGCCATATTATTTGTGAGTTTGTGCGAGAGCTGTGGCATGAACTCCCTGCTGCAGTTGTACCTATTGCTACAGTATTAGTATATTTGATTTTAATACAAGTCGGTTTATGTGCACAGCAACCCTTAGAGTGTTTTTCTCACTATCCGATCCTATATCGGTGTTGACTCCGATGTCCGACATCCGATATCCGAGAGGCAGTAGAAATATGTATCTGTCTTTCATATTATCCGGCCCGATATCGGATATTAATGTCAATCAGACATAACAGCAGCAACATAATAAAAAAAGCATCAAATATCATGTCATTTTCAATAGTAGAGATTTCTAAGGAGGCTATTGAGCTTATGGCTAACGTATCCTTCATGTATCAGACCGATTTTATCGGATATATGTAAAAACAGCTCGTAATGTCGGTTATCGGATATCGTATATGGGCTATCGTCATCCGATATCGGACCGGATAATGTAAAAACAGCCTTACTCTCAGGCGGCGTGTGCTTTTAAACTACTTCGTCTACTACCTCAGTTTTATGACTGTGTTAACATAAGAGGTGATTACCTGCACTCAGCTTAAGATTTCGATAGTGCAGTAGAAACTCGACTTAATACTAAATTTAACTAAGCTGGTTTGTGAGCGCTCTGCCCTGGAAGATACTGAAAATTGCGACACATTATTAACAGTAAATAATGTGTAGAAGTAGAAGGTGTATTACACTTGAGAATTTAATAGTTTTTCTTGCTATCATACATCAATTAAAATTTTCATCTAACACGCGGTTATCCTGGCCATCCATTCTACTAGCAAAACCACAGACACTGCGAAAATTGGCATACATTTTTTTTAAAGTTCAAAATTTAATGAAACGTGTTTCACTCTGCAAAAAGCCTTTTCATTTTGGATTTATACACCGCATTGCTTTATAGTCTAAAATTGAATGTATTTTTTAGTAGTGACTGTGGTATGACAATGACAATTTTGCTTTAGTAGAATCGCGGACCAGAGTAATCGCTGATAGCATTGAAGCATCAAACCAAGGTATCCTTGGTTCGAGTGTGACGCCCCTGGTATCTTTTTGTACCACTTAGGTGGCAGACAAGCACACGGCCCGCCTGATGGAAAGTGGTCATCGTGGCCTATGGACGCCTGCAAAACCAAGAGCGTCACACTCGCGTTGTTACGCACGTCTATAATAGGCACGGTATCCACATTTTATCAGGTGGGCCATGTGCTTGTCTGCCACCTAAGTGATATATAAAAAGGCCTGTAAAATGTACTTTCTATATTGTTGGTATATACCGCGGCACCGCCTGCGTGGACTACTAATACCGTTGTTGCAATCCACGGGATCACGATCATATTTCCGGGATAAAAAGTTAAACCGTATATCATATCGCTGATAGGAAATAATCCTATCCTCGACCATACTCTACATGTGCGTAAAATTCCAACCAAATCCAATTAGCCATTTTTGCGTGATTTCAGTAACGAACAAAGCAAAATCGTTTTCGCATTTATGATACAAAGTAAAATATTTTTTGTGTGAGCATAAAACTTTAAAAATAGTTCAATATCAACAAATTTCCAACATGGCATTTTTTACTATATGTACATTTTATTGTACTCAAGTAAAATAATATAATTTAAATTATCGTTTCAACCGATTTCTGCCAAATATCCATATTCAGGCATTATGTACTAAATTGTTGTCTTGGATACAATCTGTAAAAACAATGTATATTTAATAAATAAAAAAAATATATATTATATAGCAACAAGTATTACAGATCCGCCGCTGTTGAATACTGTACTGTACTGTGTAAAATTTGGTAAAAATTACTACATTATTTTTTTTTATAAAACCCGGTCGGTGCGAGTCGAACTCACAATCTGTAGGTTTCGTATAACATTTTATTCAGGGACGAACTTATGCTATATAAACAGCAATATTTTATGATTACGTTGACTTCGTAGTTTGATTTTTGCACAGTTTCAAAAGATTACAGCCCCGAGTACCTATGTGGTCTGTGGTATGAATTTCAACTTGACACCTCTCACGCATGCCTGAGAAATAGGTCTTGACAGACAAACAGATAGACAATGAAAAGATCACAATAGTCCTAATCTAGATCCTAATGGTCATATCTCATATTTATAAAATGGTGATTTACACTACCTAATAATAGTTTTCTTAGAAATTCGATATCAAAGGAGTGGTTTGGTACTAGTACTTGGTGAAACCTTCGTCAGTGCCTTCAACTTCCTTTTAAACTGTCAAGTAATTACATGAATTGCATTTAGCTTCCTTAACATTGAATTGAGGTAAATTCTGTAAGGAAGGCTATAAAACATAGCAACAAGCACACAAAAAATGCACATCAATAATTACGACACTAATTCGTCCAGTGCTTATGTTGAGAAGCATTTGCGGCTTAAATATCGATCAATAAACATGTGACTACACACTAAAGCAGCAAGGCTTAGGTGTGTGGTCACCCTTAATAGTGAAGGTAGTTAAATTGGCAACCTCTACAGTAAATAATATTTGTACTTGTAGAACATTCTGTAAAGTTGAGAGCAAGATGTTTCCGAGACAGCGGTTCAGCAAAGTTGCTGATATAACGCGCTGACAAACTTGACCGTCTCCACTTCGCCGCTTACCACGGTAAACCGAGGGTAAGTATATTTACATAGAAATGGTACCACTTTTAATAACTTATATTTAACTTTGCAACACGTACTTCGACTTTAGAGTTTATTATTATTATTCTGTCGTTCTTTTTATAAATACTGCCTGTCATTATATGTATTTTATTACATTGGAAACTTCAATTAGACTTCACCTCGCCAATGCGCGTGTGACAATGGTGACGCTCAGCTTGACAGCTTCATCATATTATGCTTTTTCAAGCCTCGCTTAAAGGACACGGGACTGTAGGAAGAAGGAAACACGTGAGGTGGTAATGAATTTCAGGTCTTAAAGGTGCGGTTAATGAAAGTGTCTTCGAACCGCTTGGTTCTTGCTCGTATATTCTGCACCGCATGGCGGATGATATCTAAGCTCTGCACGTGTTGCCCTGTGTAGGAAAGGAGAATGATCCTGTGTAGGATCAGAACATTCACAATGGTACAGACTGTAAAATACTGCCAAGGACGCAACATCTATATTCATCTGCATTTCGTTAAATAAAAGTAAGATCGGGAGAGTATTCATTTTATTTTTTTTATTTTTTATTTAGCAGACGTCAATAAAGACTTCACCATGTCCAATGGTAAACTAAAGAGATTTCAGAATTTTTTTCCACACAGTCCACCAAATGGAAAGTGGTTACCGTGGCTTACGGACCAGGGGAGTCAGAATCGCTCGTGCTGTCAAACCTGTTAGAACAGAGTTTCTGTGCCGTTAGTGCAGAAGCCAAAGCCGGAAAGCCTTTGGTCTGGGTAAACATTCAACAAATTTAAGAAAGCACCAACTAGGTACCTGGCTGATTGACAAGTGTTATAAGTTACTTGAGGATAAATAACGATTATTTGAATACAGATGATATTTAAAGTGTGATTCCAATTTATTATGTGTGTGATTATCATATGAGAAGATTATTGTTTGTATGTTTATTGATAGTATTGTGTATTGTTTATTAAAATCTTATTCTTGTATTCTTGATATTAAATATTGTAATTTATGGACATTTTATTTATATTCTAATTTTAATCCTTTTATTCTTAAATATTATTTCTTGACATGATTGTAAAATTTTGATGTTCCTAAACTGAATAATAATGTGAATTCACAATAACAAATGAATAATATTGCATTATTAATATTATTATTGTGAATATTATGACATCACTATAAATAATTAAACTTTACTTATCATTATTAATCAAATATGTAACATTTGAAATTAATAAATTTCCTAATAGAAAAAACTTAATCAGTCCAGAAGGGAATCGAACCGCGATCTTTCCCTTACAGAGGACACGCACTGGCCACTGAGCCACAGAACCTTCGCCTGAAACCATTCAAATTCTTCTATCCATATATCCGTCTTACGGCATCGGTGGGAGAAATCGGAATCAGTGAATGATGTTGCAATCATTTTTAAACATTGATTATTATTGATGAGTTAGATCAAACTATTGAATGAAAACGCTCTGACCACTGTACTGTACTGAGCCACCGTAATAAATGATTACTTACATACTTACTTCCCACTGATAGCACAAAAACTTCATGGCCTGAGGGTCATGACTCAGATCATTAAATAGTACCTACATAATATGTGCAGTAAGAAAGAAAGAAAGAAAGAAAAATATTTTATTCAAGCCCCACACAGCGGGCACACCACCAAATACAAACAGGTAGGCAATATAACAATTAGCAGGTATATCAAATCAAAACAGTAGGCCCATTAAAATTAAGCTACGGGTGCAACACTCCACACTATGCGAACGCAAATAGGGCCCCATCTCAGCATTGAATGCTGCACACACCCTTCGTTGGGTATGCACAGCGCTGTTTTCAGATGGGGCCACTAGGCAGCGCTGACGCCACGCACCTATGCAGTATTTGATGCTTACAGAGCAAGTAAGCATCATTATCATAATTATTCACGTATCCTAGAGAATTTATTTAAAATAAAATTACACACATCAACAAAGTCTAGGGAACAAGGACATTTCTAGTTTTTATTTAAAAACCCTTTCTTGTAATAGTGAGTGTTTTATATCAATAGAAGGGTATTTTATACCGTTTTTAATTTTAATTTTAATAAAAACATTTTCATACCAAATTTTTTTTTTAAGAAAGAATTGAATAGTGCCAACATTGAGTATTACAACCTTCTATGATTAGGCACAAAAATAACAAGGTAGTAAGAAATACAGTAATTAACCGTACTTTAAACGTTTTTAATAATCTGTAGGACCTCCTAAAGCATTAGCAACAGCTCGACAACGGCGTGGCATACTTAGTATGAGATTGTCAATCATCGTCTGTGGAATATGGCTCCATACACTGCGAAGGTGTAAAAAAAATAGTTCTTCAGTGTTCAGATTTTCCAAAGAATCACTGAAAGCTCTTCTCCCAAGCAAATCCCAGGCATGCTCTATGGGATTGAGGTCGGCAGACTGAGCAGGCCATTCCAACGTCGTCATATTGTGCTCGCTTAACGCATTGACCACTGCCCTCGCGGTGTGTGACCGTGCATTATCTTGCATGAACATAAAATCTTGACCGAACTGCTGTCGATGAGGGATTACCATGGGGTGTATAACCTCCTGAATGTATTGGTTTGCATTCAAATTGCCCCGTATCCAAACGAGGTCGGTCCTTCCACCAAGGCGAATTCCAGCCCATACCATGATTGTTCCACCTTGGTAAGGATGAACTTCTTGCGGATTCTGGAGACGACTCCGACGTCCAGGAACTCGCCATATACGCACTCTTCTCGAATCAGGATGAAAACCGAAGCAAGATTCGTCGGAAAACAGAACCCGTGCCCATTGATGGTCGGTCCACTGTAAATGTGCGTTAGCCCACAATAAGCGACGACCTCGATTTCCACGTCGAAGAGCTGGAACCCTAAGCGGTCTGCGAGCATAAAGATTGGCTTCGTGTAGTCTTCTTCTGACAGTTTGATCGCTAATAACCACTTGATGCTGAGACTGGAGGCCTGCGACCAACTGACGAGCAGTAATCGTGGGTTGCCGCCTTGCGGAATTTTGCAAGAAACGATCTTGTCGCGGGGTAGTAACCCTATTTCGTCCCCTGTGACGTTCGGCAACATCCCCTGTAGACCTGTAGCGTGCCCATAATCTGCAAATTACGCTTGGTTGGGTGTTGACAGCATCCGCTACGTCGCGTTGAGTTCGTCCAGCTTGCAGCATACCAACAGCCCTTAACATCTCTTCGCGACTTAAATTACGACGTGACATGATGACTACAGTCACAAAAATGCACAAACCATACGTAAAAGACGTATTATTGATAATAAAAGTTATTTACAATCAAAAAAAATAATTTTTATTTTGCCTCAGAGAAACTGCACAATCAAACACTTTTAAAAGTTTTCCCTCCATATTCGAAAATCATTACTTATTTAAATTTATTTTTAAATTTCGAACAACTTTGTAATCTACTTTATTCTATTTTTATTTATTTGCTGCCAGTTATTTGCAAAACAAGATTTACACGAAAAAAAATAATTGGAGTCATCTTGTTCCCTAGGCTTTGTTGAGGTGTTTATTTCCACATTAACGGAATCAAAATATGCTTAGATCCCACAGACAAAAATAATTCTGTTACTTAACTTAGGTACAACACTACGTGTTTCGACATATAGCTAAGTGACTGCTCACTCTGTTAACATTATTTTTATGAACCTTCATTACCTGCACCCTGACTACGACTTTCATAATGGAGTACCCCTTGTCACTGCAGTAGTCTAAGAAAAGAATTGGATTTAGAAGTATATCTACTTCATGACTTAATTTTTTTTTATTACTAATCCCTTCACGAATTTGTGTGACCTATGGATGTGTGACAACATCAGGGAAGTCACACTCGTCATGCCGACCCTGTAAGAACAGAGAGTTACGATGCCGTCAGTGTAGAAGACAAAGACTTGTCCGCTTTTGGTCTTCCCACTGACATTCCATAGTGACTTGGTCTATCGATCGCTACTTCCTCTCCATACTCTTTACGATTACGATTTGTCTTGGCATTGGTAGTAAAATTTCAAAATTATATTCATATTTATATATTATATTATATTATATAGCGTGGACTTTATGAATAATAATTTCTTTTGTGTAGACCATTAAAAATGGTAAATGACTAATGTCAATGTTTGTTGTCTAATTATTCTTGAGTTATAACAGCATTTTTTTTTTATAAAAGTAAGAGAGATATTCATTCCTGTTATATCAAAAGCCGATATTAACAATGTCGGAGTTTCCAAACAGTAGCTCCATCTAAAAAACGAGAAAGTTTTTAAACGATAAGGGTTTTACTTCCAATCTATCTGGTGGCGCGATTGGCCACGTGCGGTAGTGGACTGTATTGCGGGGATGTAGATAACTGTTCCATTGACGCTTTACACACAAACAAGACAGGTGATCGAGTTGCCGCGGACGTGATCCAGGCAATGAATGCAACCCGAGAAATTAGGAGAGGATACACTAACCTTCACGACACCACGTGTTTTCATCGCAGCCGGTACACGGATCTTCTCTTCCTTGCTCAGGAGCGGCCGTCCACATCACTAGATCACTTGAGGGACACACGAGAGGCACAATCCGATCGGTAAAGGTCCATGAAGCGGTCAAAATGCAACAAATATTATTCATTTCTGAGAGATGGTCGCGCGGTCCGCCTTTACGCTGGCTAGTTCATAGCGGGACTCGGTGTCTATATATCACAAATGGCGGACGGAAACTATATCTAGCACTATACTATGGTTAGTGCGGGAGGGGAGACGGGTATAGAAGGAGTGTGTTTCCGCGTCAAAAAATACAGCTTCTACATCGGCGCAACCATTCCCCCCGGCTTGAAGGGTTACCTTCGAAACGACAAATGCGAAACAAATCTAAAGTCTAATCTAAATCTAGGTTTGGGAAATAACAACTAAAATATAAACCTAGATTGGAGCTCGTGCCTACTGCTGGCTAGGCAGAGGGCAGAGGCGAACAAACAACACAACGCAACAGTCTCGACCAAGACGAGACGCGATTAGCCAACAACAAAATAAGGGTCTCTTCACGTGGGACCGATACAACAAGCGAGTGCTTCTTCTCCTCGGGTGGTTCGGAAACCGTAGTGGGATTGAATTGACTAACTGGCCACTTATCTAACGCGGCATGAATCCAGGACGGTCCACTAAACCATAACGGGTGATCTAAAATTTGCGAAGGAAGCAATCCACGAGAGAGACAACCGGCTGGGTTGTCGGTGCCAGCAACGTGAAAGAGATTATGTGGCGCTAATTCAGATTGAATTTTTGCCACTCTATTAGCGACGAATGTGTCCCAACGATGGGGCGAAGAGTGGGCCCAACACAAAGCGACTGTTGAGTCCTAAAAGCTAAAATTCTACTAATATTAATGCGAAAATTTACAATTATGTCAAATAAATTACCTTAAAGATTCCGACCACAATACAAAATGTCATTAAGCGACACGGAAGTGCTAGTCTTAGCACTGCCATCCAAAACTACGCGGAGTTTTAGTAGTAAGCTTATCTTCTCTAATAATTTCGCGGTGCGGGATAATGTACGAAGGCTGGGTCCCGCCAGTGTCCGCAGGCGCAGGTGAGATGTAACCTTTATCTAAATATTCGTTAACAACCTCATCATAGGCCCGCTTCGACTTTGGGGACGCCTGCATCTTTCGTTCCAAACAAAGAAAGCGTTTTTCAGCGGATACACGGGAGCCACCGAGCGAAAACTTGCGGATGGTAGACTCCAGTGGCGGCTCGACGGTGCAACAGAACGAAGCAGTCGAGTGACCAAAACCATCTATAGAAGCGGGTGCGGAACCAATTATAACAAAACCAAGAACTGTTTCCAGTGCGTGCGGAGCGGGGTACGTCGGTCCCCCTTGAACCTTACGTGATAACTGGAGGTGCGGGAGAATCGAAGCGCCGATTAATATATCGACGACTCCAGGAACAGCGTAAGTCTCATCTGCTAAAGGCAAGTCTTTAAATTTCGTTAATAAAGACGTGTCAACCGGGACGGTAGGCAACCGTTCAGCTATTCTATCTATAACGAGCGAATCCATGTCAAACCAAATATTATTATTAAAACGAGATCTAAACCTTGTTTTAACGGTGCCACGAACAGCTGACTGTAAGCTTCCAAAACCCTTCACCACTGAGCGGGTTGAACGCTTATCAACATTGAAACCAAGACGCCGACAACAATCTTGAGTAATAAAATTACTTTGCGAAGCGCCATCTAACAGCGCTCGAACAATGCGCGGCTTACCTAATGCATCAACAATAACAACGCGAGCGGTCGCAAGACACACAGTAGTGAGTGCAGCCCTAGCGGAGAACGAACACAAGGTGACGTCATCCGTGGTCACCGGGCGGGCCGGAGCGCGCGCGAGCGCGGGCTGCGGTGTGTCACCGCTCGACGAGCCAACTGTGCTCACATTGGATGCGGCATTACTATTCTCAAAATGAAGTAAAGTGTGGTGTCTCGCTTGACACTTGCGACAACTATTTCTACTATTACATAAAACAACGCGGTGTTTAGTACCGAGACAATTAAAACAAAAGTTATTAGCGCGAACAAATTTATAACGATCACTAGGCGACAATTTTAGAAAACCAGGACACTTGTACAGTTGCGAATGATGAGTACTACACAAAGAGCAAACAGGTGATTGTACATGTGCTGGTGCGGTACTAACATAAGTATGAGTTGACCTCAGTGACTTCGATGACGCATCTACTTTGCGTGCAGAATCAACAACTATCTTCGCGCCTTCATGTTTCGATGAAGAGCGTTGCAATACTTTTATATGCTCGCGAACAAAACTTTCTAAGTCTTCGAACTTAGGAATTTTATTGCCGCGATGATCCGACTCAAACAAACGAATGGTTTCGGAATCTAATTTCCTTAAACCCATATACAAAAATACGAAGTCGCAGAGGTCATCGATCTTTAGGTTCTTTACGGCGCGAACAGCTGACGCGAAAGTATCTAGAAATTTCTCTAAGTTTTGATCGTTACATGCCGTAATAGATTTCAAATCAAACATCTGATCTAAATAGGCGTTAGCTACCGATCTTTTATCCTCATACCTAGCTTTCAAAGTATTTAAAATTAAATTATAATTCTCGGCACTAAACGTAATTCCAGCGCAAACGGTTATAGCTTTACCAGTCAATTTTTCAACGAGATAATGCAATTTTTCGTGATCTGTCAACGAATCGTTCTTATCTATTGTATTCTCAAAACTATCTATAAATAGACACCAATTGCGAATGTTACCATCAAATTCGGGTATTTGAATTGGTGGCAACTTAGGTCGGTCGCGAGTGGGGTTGGGTAGGTCAGCCGGTTTCTCCAAACTCCTAGCGACGCGTTTGATACGACAATACAAATCGTCAAACGACGACAAGGCTTGATAACTCACTGAGTAATCGGGATCCAAATTCAACTCTAAAACGTTGATGTCATGTACTAAGGTTTCGAAATCCGCGCGTAGACTATCTAAGTTTTCTATAGAACACAAGAACGAATCTCTGATGGCCAAATCAGAGGTTTTAAGTGCATTATCATAAATCGATTGTACGCGAGAGTAAATCATTTCTTTTTTAGCGTATAAAAGTTTCAATTGAACCTTACCGGTCTTATCAACCTTTGGGGACATGTTTACAATTAAATCTCAAACTAAAGTGCGGTAAACAACAAATATGAAATGACTTAATCTTAGCGGTACAGAGCAGCGAGGCGGCGCGAGCGATACTCGGCAGGTAGGTAGGTATTTACAACTGTGAATGCACGCTTGAACAAAACGCGCCTAGCAACAGCCAGGTCGTACTTACGCGAGCCAGACCGCTGTCTAGGTTCAACTATTATTTCAGAGATTAAGTATTGCGTAATATCTATTCAAATTAAAATACTTTCGTATGAATTGGAATGAGATGCGAGCGAACAACGTAATTGAAAAAATAAAACAAAGCCAAATGCGTTAGGTATTACACTGTGCCTATGCACTAGGGTGTCTAGTATACCTAAGATCTAAGCCTAAATGCCTAGATGCGGGGTTTTCTACTAAAATAACTAGGTATTTAGGCGCGGTGCGAAAATTGCGAACTACGACTAAGTGTTGATACGATACCTAACCTATGTATGTACTAGGTAGGTATGTTGCGAGCCAGCGGCGAACGGACAACAAAATCTAATCCTAAATGTCTGGATGCGGGGTTTTCTACTAAAATAACCAGGCATTTAGGTGCGGTGCGCTTATTCCCATTAGAATAATAACAAAACTACGAACTACGGCTAAAATCCGGTTCGATCAGGACCAAAAAATGGTGGCGCGATTGGCCACGTGCGGTAGTGGACTGTATTGCGGGGATGTAGATAACTGTTCCATTGACGCTTTACACACAAACAAGACAGGTGATCGAGTTGCCGCGGACGTGATCCAGGCAATGAATGCAACCCGAGAAATTAGGAGAGGATACACTAACCTTCACGACACCACGTGTTTTCATCGCAGCCGGTACACGGATCTTCTCTTCCTTGCTCAGGAGCGGCCGTCCACATCACTAGATCACTTGAGGGACACACGAGAGGCACAATCCGATCGGTAAAGGTCTATGAAGCGGTCAAAATGCAACAAATATTATTCATTTCTGAGAGATGGTCGCGCGGTCCGCCTTTACGCTGGCTAGTTCATAGCGGGACTCGGTGTCTATATATCACAAATGGCGGACGGAAACTATATCTAGCACTATACTATGGTTAGTGCGGGAGGGGAGACGGGTATAGAAGGAGTGTGTTTCCGCGTCAAAAAATACAGCTTCTACATCGGCGCAACCACTATCATTCGTGTAAATTACAAAAATATTTGTTAAAAAGTTATAACATATTTTTACAAAAATAAGTTGGATTTTATTTTTAATTTAGTGAACTGATTATTTTCTGAGAACATTGATTTATTCATTTTTCATTTCATCATCATTCAGTTATGGACCAAGAGGACCAAGAGCCCATTTTATAAATGCTGAAACTTTGTCAGCGCCAAGACCAAGAGCCAAGGCCCAAGCCAAGGACCAAGAGGCCGTTTTATAAAAGCTGAAACTTTGTTAGCGCATGCTCTCAACACAGGTAAGAACGATGGCCCAATATGAAGTTTGGATCATAGTGGCTTTGGCAGATGTACGTTACTAAGAATTTGAAAAAAGAAAATCTATTTCGTCAAATAATATATGAGTATGATTTTCAGGTATTACCTTCAAAATATTATTAGAAATCACGTCGTTCAAAGCCAGAGACTTTAATATTATGGTAACTGCTTGCCAGACACCCCTAATGTTCATGAAAGCATATGTTATAGTACAAAAGCTGATTTTTATACGTTTCCCAAAATTCATGGACAAGCCGGCACCAGAGAATCGGCCCGCTCATGGTTACTCGAGAAAAAAAAATCTCTTATTTTTAATTAAGTATTTAAACTTTCTCCAGAGTCTTCGTTCGGTATTCGATATATTATGATATTTTCAACTACCAGAAACATAATGACCAAGAGCTCATGAACACCAGACCTTCGTTATTTTATAAAAGCTGAAACTTTGTCAGCGAATATTCCTAATACAGGTGAATTAAAAAAAATTGGGATTTTGACATAGTTGGACATTTAGGTCTTGAATACCTAGCATATGAGGAGAGTAACGTCATATTTACTGTATTGTACCATACGGTTCGTTCAATAGGTATTAAGTAGTTTCTTTTATTGTCGCACAACAGAGAATTGGAATAGTCTAACCGCACACGTATGTGTTTCCTTCCTGAGGGTGTGAAAACGTACCTGTAGGTAAGGTAGGTAGGTACCACAGTACCAAAATCGATAGTATTTGGAATGGTTGTCCTTACTTTTTCTAACTTCAGCCTAGCTTACCATCAAAGGTGCCATCCTTTGCTGATACTGCTATTATTTCAGAAACATTTCACATAAGCTCTTAACACTTGAATGTACACGAGTTCATTGCGGTAATTTGGAGATTTTGTGTACAACTGTGACACTCAGCTGTTAGGCTGAGTATTTGACACACTTTGCTGAACGTGTAACATGCCGGTATCTATTGCAGCTCAAACTGTTCCACTAAATTAAACGGAACGTCACCCGACAGGGCTGCAATTACACCGATAGGTGTGTAAAGATTGAATAAACAATGAAAGAAATCATTTCTTCATACACAAACCTGCGATATATACCTACACATTGATAGACATTTATAGTTTCACATTGATTGAATTCACGATAGCTTTATGAATAATTTATTGTCAAAAAATAATATATCAGATCTGTTTGCTACGGTAGCGGTACTTTGTCGACGTATGGCTTTCATATAAATAAGTTAATATGCATATTACAAAATTAATATTGTACTCGGTGATCTTTCGATTGGGTTATAGGATATTTTACGGAATTTCAATTCAATTCAATAAATTTATTTATTTGCTTGTAATATGGTACGACAAAAGATGGAAATAAAAAATATAGTAATCAAGCACATTTCGCCATAAAGTTGGCATGCAAACAGATTATTAGGTATACAAAGCAATATCTACTTAGCAACTAAAAAATATTGCAGTCACAATAATGACACAACCGTTACAATGCTTCTCTGCAGTGATACGAATCGATCGTCATTCCTGTAAGAATCGAGTAATATGTTGGGAGAAGTATACTTTGCGTTAGGTACCACCTGTAATAATAGATGTGTGTTTATAAATAAATTATTAAATGTTCCTTTGTTCGTTAATAGAACTTGGAACATAAAATTAACAAAAGTTCAAAATAGGGAAACGTTAATATGGTCTATTCTGCTTTACCCTTTGGGCAACATTAAATCACGTTCTGCACGAATTTCCATAAAATATCAAGAACACGGTGTGACAGTGAGTCAGTTCTCACCGCTTCCGGTCCCTCCCACCTTGTCTTCCGCTGCGCACTTCTGTTCAGCCCAGCTTTTGTACAACAGACTCCACGGGCGTATACACAGCCGGTATTCATAACTGTACCGCTTATGAAACATCTCGGTGAGTTGAAGTAGTATTTAACGATGTGTATAAGTTTGAACAGGTTCAGAGCCTTTTGAGAGTGGAGCGTTCAAATTGTAAAAGATACGAGTTGCTGTTTGCTGAGATATGTATAGTATAATATACTCGTATTTTATACAACTCTTTTGATAGCCTCTGTAGCGTGGTAGTAAACGCAGGAGGCGCAGTTTCGATCCCAGCTCTGTGCTAATATTTGTATGCAAGAATATAGGTATTTGTATTTGATCGTACCTCGAAAAGCACGTTCAGCCGTTGATTCCGGTTGCCATACGAACATCTATGGTAGTTGGAAGTTGGAGTCCTAATAAGTCCAACAACTGGTCTAAATGTAATGCTTCGATATTGCGTCTGGGTTGTGGAGGTCAGGTGGCAGTCGCTTCCCGGAAAATGTTGAAGTTCAGCCAAATCCTTAATTTGACTGGTAAAGCGGACCCCAGACTCGGAAGGGAAAGCTTCAGATGCGGCTGGAATTAACGCTAAGATTGAATTGATTTTCCAATATATCTTCATTTGTTTTGATTCCGTATTTGAACATTTTGAATACCACAACGGCTTAATGAATCTTCACGAAGGCACAGATATACTAACTGTAGTCTGTAATATTTAGTTCTAGGAATAGATGCCTGCAGTTTCGACAAAGGGTTCAGTATGCCACGTAGCTTGAGCTTGACCTGGCTATCGATTCTGCTAATTTTATGTCATAGCAAAACCACTGCAAAAAATATTAGCAAGACCCATGTGAATGTACTCTTTATCTCAATGCCACTGAAAAGCAATGGCACGACGACGTCTGCCATTTTTCCCATGGTTGCTCGAACTCAATACCTCAATTGAACCTTATAAATTCTCTTTAGATTTCGACTGTAGTAAACTAATGATATATACATAATCATTTAATCTCACTAAACATGAATACCTGATTAATTGAATAATTAATTAGCTTCTCAGTAATTTCATTACCTTAAGCCATCAGCTTTAGCGATGGAGTTCTTCATTGACAGAAAATTAAAGCATATTAGTTCATATGTATTAGTACAAATATGAGCCCAATCAGAGAGGCTGGAATTTATTGTAAAGATTATCAATCTTTCATTCTATCAATCTAGTATAACTGTTGAAGTGTGACTACACACCAAACTCTCTGTTATGTATCATAGATCAGTCGAACACTGCCCTTAAGATACAGGGGTAACCCTAGTTTAAGAGGTAGGGTTAACAATAATAGTAACTAAGTACTTTCTTTATTTCTTTTCTTTTTTTTAAAAAGGAAAGAATATTAGAACCCTAATTACTAATATTCCCTCTAACCCCTCCAGTTAAGCTAAATTGCTTGTGTTCGGAGTGGGTTCACGTCAGTTGTGTAATGGTCAGGATTCGAACCCGGAACCTCTCGATCGTAGGGCCGACTCCTTAACCACTAAGCTACCACGCTTACACGCCTTTGTTGTACTATGCTTACATCACACTATCTGATATTCTTATTTCCATTTGATATCTCATTCACTGCTCTGTAATGTTACTCAGTACTCCTTATTGTGAAATAAACATTTATTATTATATTATTATTATTCTCTGAGCTTTTATCCCACTGTGCTTTCCTGTCAAACTGTGATTCGGCTGAGCTTCGATATTTTCGGTGAAGCGACTGCCATTTGTCCTCCACAACCAATTAGCGATTTCAAAGCTATTAATAAATTTTAGTATTACTTAGTAGGGTGTAAGAGCCCCCTCCACTTAAAGCTAACTTGCTTGTGTGTTATAATATAAAGATAATAAAGTGCTTGTGCATCCACAAGCAAAAAGAAGTGGGTTTACGTCGATAGCGTAATGACTATAACTCGAACTACGGTTTGTAATACCAATTCATTACCCAACTGACTGGGAAACACACAATATTATTAAATAAAATTGTCACATCTAGTCACTTTATAAATACATCTTTGTACATACCTTTACAAATTCAGTCAAACACATTTCTCGTGTTAGGTTCCTGTGGGTCGGACGCTGAAGCACGCTCAGCACCTGCGAGTTGTATACTTTAACCTGTCGACCTGTACCGTGTACAGTGGTTCAACAGGACTGGAATGTCTCTGTGCGAAATATTTGATAGGAGATGTTGTTGTTTGAGATAGGACTTTGTTGGATCGATGCTGCTATATTTAATGCGTTATGTAGGTAGGTACGCACAGAATTGTACTAATATATTCAAAAATAATCGTACTAAAATCTTATTATTTTACTGTTGTGTTCTGTATAATTGTGAAGTGGTCGTATAAATACATTGGAGATATTTAAAAACCTTGGGTTATGTTACATTAACGATACTGAACACGAATTTTTTTTTTAAATTCTTGTTTGTTTATTCGCGATGGACGCAAAAACTAACAATAGATGTTGATGCAGTGTTTTTGTTTGAAAGGTCTTGGTCAGGCTTAAAATCTTATGTAAGTTTATTGTTCGCAATCCGTCAAGTAGAACTGGAATATGACCAATAAATGAGAAAACCGAAATCTACCCGGGCGGAGCTGCGGTCAGAAGGCTAGTATATAATAAATCGCTACGAAATCCATTACAAATAATGTTGTTTTAACATTTCTAAATGTTTAATAGACGCTACCTGTGACCAGAGGGCTGGTTTATTCCTTGCGCAAAGGATTGGTATTGCCATTCAACGTGGCAATGCCGCCAGCCTTCTGGCCACCTTCCTGGTTGACATCGGTGGGGAGGAATTTTTTGATGCCTGAACCTGCAGGATTGTTTTGGTATATTCTGTATTGTTTTTTTATATTATTATTTATATAACTCCCATGTATATTATGTAAATAATAATCAATTTAATTTTTAACTTTATATAAGTACCTAAGTACTTCTGAAAATATTAAAATTGACTACAACAATAAAATTGATCTAAACAGAGAATAAAGATGTATGTATATGTATATGTGTATAATTATATATTATATTGTAGTAGTATTATATTGTATATTGTAGGTAGTTTATTGTATTTATATAATTATTAAGTATTTTATGTATGTATATATTTATTATATGCACTTATATAAGTATGTATAAATTATGAAATTTTTTGTTATTAAACGCCAACAACTCCCAAATACTCCAACCAACATACATTTCCATCCAAAGGTTGCCTGGAAGAAATTGTGTAAAGCGATAAGGCCGCCCTTTGTACTGCTCTTGTCTTCTCAATTTCTGTAATATGAATCTTGTAATTGGCGTACAATAATATAAATATAAAAAAAAAAAAAAGATACCTGGGGAACAAGGCTTAGAGGATAAAACATTTAAACAAAGCAAAAGAAATATAACTACTACCAAATAAATAGGAAGTGCAACCTAGTATGAATCTCATCAAGCATTGGTCCCCAAGGCCTAATTTTTCACCGCGCATCCGATCTCGGGCTTAATTGCAGTGGTAGGGTTAAAGTGAGGCCCCAAAGGATTAACAGTGGCAATTTCGAAGTGATTTAGAGAACCAGTGACTTGTGTTACGGTTTGGTGTATTATATATATCGATTAAAGTTCAAAGTTGCTTAGAATTAATGTAGGACAGATAGAGGGTTTGACAGCCTCTGTGGCGTGGCGGTAGTGAACGCGACTGCTAAGCAGGAGGCGCGGGTTCGATCCCCGCTCAGTGCAAATATTTGTATGCATGAATATGGGTATTTGAATTGCTCTGGGTGTTTCTATGAATAATATGTATGTATTTACAAAAAAAATGTATTTATGTATGTTTATCCGTATTCTAGATTCCATAACACAAGCTAGTTAAGCTATGCTTACCATGGGTCTAGATAGCGTTGTGTAGAATATTGTAGAATATTTATTATTCTTATTATTATTACCTAGAACAAGAGATTTTTGAATTTCGAGGTAGACAATGATAATTTTAAATTTTAAGTATCTGTGGTATAACTATTCAGGTTGAGATTTTGACTACGGGTTGAGCATTTTTAACGTGGTATTGTTACATTATATTATATTTCATTATATTTAAGGTTGTAAGTATATTGTAAAGCCATTTCGGTTAAGCTTTTCTAATAATTTCCACACTAGACTTATGGTCTGTATCGTGAAAATCATACATAATGAGTTGACGTTATAGAATTTAGAACTGAACAACATTGCATCAATTTGGGAATTTGTAGTAGTTTATCCAACCTTAGTTAATACATTTTTTTTTTCGATTGAATTGGATTGGATACATTATACATTAAATACATCAGTTACTTGAAGTCTTGCTATGCTATGCTATGCTATGAGTAAGTAATAATTTCGTAATAGCTTTTACGGTAGTGTCGTTTGATCTCACAACCATAATCGTAAATAGTAGAAGTGGTAGATAATAGATAGGAGAGTTGGTGTGTTTACTCACCTCGAAGAAGATGAATCAGGCACTGGAGAGCACTAACGCCCCCTAGTCTGCGTTAGAACACTTATTTTCATCGATGGAAGGATAGCCGGGGATCAAATTCTAGTGATATACTATCACCAGACAAGCAAGGTGACAATGTAAATTGGGACGGGATGAATGCGGAATAATAATCAAGCATGACCTAATATTTTGAAGCGGTATGAGTTTTAATGGTATGAACACGAAACATACATACATATAATCACGGCTCTATCACCGGAAGGGTTAGGCAGAGGTGAATTAACATCCACATTTCACCAATCATCGAATTCGGTCCCATGTAATAAGGGGTGAGCCTATTGCCGTCTTCCGGGCACTATTGTTGACTCAAGCCATGCATCTGAGGCTGAGTCTAGGCTGTGTATATCTGTCTGATGTAAAACAGCCCTATCCCTCAGTCGCATTGTACGACACCTCATGAGAAGAGATGGGGTGGTCCAAATTCTACTCTGCCGGGAACCACACGGCTTCCAAGAAACATCCCTTAAGAAGACGCCTTTTCGACCCTTTAAGCAAAAAAATAATTCTAATTTTTATCAAGTCGTTTCCGCCGGGAACTTACTTATATAAAGAAATAGAAGATTTCAACGAACTAAGACCCTTTTTGAAAAGCGGTTGAAAAGGCTGGGTCGGACAAAATCAATCAAACCAATCATATCTTTGAGTCGGGCTTCAAGGTCTCAAATAAGAATAAGGATTGATTTAATTAAAGCGTGTTTCTTTCGTGTATTGATAATTATTTTATAATATTTTCAATGTTTTTTGATTTTTCTAACTGCGAATTTTTATGAAGAGACGGATGTTGCGTCAGCTGTTATGACACGCAAACGAATTTATTAAAATTGAGAACCTTCAATACCACCATTTTTAAGATTAAAAAATTCTTAATAGATAGGTAGTAACATAAAAATATATTAGCTCTTTAGTTCAGTCGTAAACATACATCATGCACACATATAATCACGCCTTTATCCCCGGAGGGTTAGGCAGAGGTGAATTAATACCCACATTTCACCAATCATTAAATTCGGTCCCACGTAATAGGGGGTGAGCCTATTGCCGTCTTCCGGGCATTATTGTTGACTTGAGCCATGCATCTGAGGCTTAGTCTGGGCTGTATATATCGTATACTTAATCTTATAAAAAAGTTCCGCGGCCTCACAGTTAGACTGGAACGCCGATTTCAACTGAGTTGAGAGAGGAAGGGACAGCGAAGGGAGAAGAAGACCCAGAGGATAATGTTGATGGTTTTTTTAGTTCCTTTTTTAATGTGAATAAACACTTTTTGAACAATTACTCGGATTTCGCTGTCGTTGTCATGTCCCTTGAGTTCAAATAATTTGCTTGCTTGAGTCTGCCAGTACGAAGGCAACTCGGGCGTCCGAGGTCGATGAACGACCTCCACCCCCCATGAGCGCAGGCCTGGGAGAGACAGGTGGAGCCACCTGTCACCCTGACAGAAGCAGGCCGCGGCGGAGGCCCGCCTCGCGCACCTCCCCGTTTCCGGGGACTAGTTGGGGAATCTGTAGTCCCCACACCCGAGAAGAGGGCCAGATCGTAAGAGTCATATGGTCATATGGTCGGCCGGGGTGCGAGGGATATGCTTGTCAACCTCACCTTCGGCAACCAAAGCGACCCACACGCGGCGTGCATTTTAGTCGGTTCGAGTCCGACATAACCTCTTCCACCGGCTCCGGTGGGGGGATATCCGCGGGGATTTTGCACACGTAAAAAAAAAATTGTGCGAGTCTGCCTGATGAACTTTCTGCCTATCTACATACATAACATAACATAAAACTCACGCCTATTTCCCCGAAGGGGTAGGCTGAGGTGCTAGCACCCACATTTCACCAGTTTATGTTTAGGTCCCAATGTAATAGGTAGCGAGCCTATTGCCATTAACCGGGCACTATTACACCTGCGATAAACACACATATAACTTCGGAAAGCATCGAAAAGTCATTGGTGTGTGCCATGGTAAAACCGGGGATCGAACCCGATACCTCGTCTCAGCAGTCCATTACCCATACCACTAGGCTACCGCGGATTACAACTACATACATTACCTTCCTATCCACACAAGAGATTTGCATTCGTTTGCCTTTATAGTTTCATTAAAAAAATTTAATACTTATTCGCAAAATTTATTCAAAAACTTTCCTCTATAGCTTAACAATTTTAAAACAAGTGCCCAACACAAAAAAAAAGTTTAACAAAAAGGTAATTTTAATTAAAAGTAGACTTTGAGATTAAAATATTAATATTGGGTGACTTCAGCCAACTTTATGTGGGGTACGGGCAAAATGAAATGAAGTCTCAGCGAGTAAATATAAATAATCGTACGCTTATATTTAGAATGTTCTTATGCTCCATTCAATTAATTTTCTTTTTTTTTATTGAGTCACAAAACAGTTATAGGTACATTACGTCATACAAAATGAAATTTGACCTTATACAATTTGGGAAATGTATAACCCACACTTATGTCCGCAAAATAATGTTGTAGTTAAACGAATTAAAATTGTGCTAATCCTTTGCCTCAAATTGAATCAAAGAAGTGAAGATATGGCTTTCATTCTAAATTCATTGTCCAAAAGTGCGGAAATAAAAATGCTCAAAGTGCCAAAATAAATGAACAAAGTGCCTGTTAATTAGTAACTTACCTAAACGTAAACTATCTAGATATGTCTTTTACGCGACTGCCAAGAAGGGTTATGTTTTCGCGCATGTCTTGTATGTAATGTTTCTTTATTACCTACCTCACATCTTCTGAACTGAACCACTTATCGAATTTCAATGGCTGATATCTCAAATTAAAGGCATTCATTGCCCAAGTGTGCTTAGGTAATACTCTAATATTCCACAACCCCTGGGGAAGTACCTCCGCCCTACAGAATACCGCGGTTATAATAACTTCATGTTGTGTTCCCAGCGGTGAGTAGGGTAGCCAGAGCTCACTGGAGAATTTGTGCTGTCTGTGGGATGACTAATGGCTTGTCCTGCTTTGTCCTCTACACTGACGGCACAGAAACTCTATGCTTACAAGGTCGGCATCGCGAGTGTGGCTCCTCTGGTGTTACACACGTCCATAGGCCGCGGTAACCTCTTTCCATCAGGTGGGCCGTGCGCTTGTCTGCCACCTAAGTGGTATAAAAAAAACGTTCTACACAACGCTATCTAGACCCATGCGGATAAACATACTTAGATACTTTTTTTTATAAATACATACATATTATACGTAGAAACGCCCAGACCAATGCAATTATACACATATTCATGCATACAAATATTTGCACTGAGCGGCAATCAAACCTAACGTTCTACCGCTACGCCACAGGTACTTAAAATTTAAATTAAAAAATGCCATATTTAGATAATATTTATTTATTTATTAAAAAGTCATTCTATAGACTATAAACAGAAATTAAACCAATAATAGTTAAGTAGTCAGTTAGTTAGCCTAGTTTACTTGTTTAGTATGAGATTTTTAAAGGACACGGCGGTATTTCCGTCCAATTGAGAAGTCCGACTGGGGAAGTACCTCCGCCCTACAGAATACCGCGGCCTTAATAACCTCTTGATGTGTTCCATAGTCAAAAGTCAAAAATCATTTATTCTGTATAGACCATTATATCGGCACTTACAAAACGTCAACAAAAAAGTAACATGAATATCAGTTAATTTTTTTTTTTTTTTTTTTTTTATGTAGGACCCGTCAATTGGACTTCGCCTTGCCTGATGGTAAGCTGAAGGCAAAGTCCCAGAAAAGGTATTCTGTAGGTTTAGTAAATGGACCACCGCCGGTTCGAAACGTGGCTCCTACCTGAGAAGACTCCGGCAAGAAAATCAGCGGGCATTTCTTTATTTTTTGGTCTATTTACAAACATACACTTAGTCTACTTAATCTAAATGCATAATTCCCGGCGGTGAGTAGGATAACCAGAGCTCACTAGAGCGTTTTTGTGCTGTCAGTGGAAAGACCAAAGGCTTGTCCTGCTTTGTCTTTTACATGGACGGCACAGAAACTCTCAATGCTTGCAGGGATGGCAACGCGAGTGTGGCTCTCTTGGTTTTGCACGCGTGCATATGCCACGGTGACCTCTTTCCATCAGGTGGGCCGTGTGCTTGTCTGTCATCTAAGTGGTATAAAAAAAAAGTTTTTGTAAAAAGTCGCTACAAGATAATTTATGTTTAGTTAAATACCTAACCGAATGGAGTATAATTAATTGTTTTAATAATATTGAATTTTTTTCTTGTATAAGTAAGCATTATTTTTCATTTTTCTTTTACTTTTTTTTGTACTTAATATTCTCTATTAATTTAAGTTGCACTGAAATTTAATATATACAAAATAATTAAAACATAAATACACAAAACAAATTCGCGATTATGTCGCGTCAAACAACCCACTCCGCATTGTTCCCGGCGCTTAGGTGCCTATTTTTAACTATCTTTTTATTATTTATTATTATCATGAATGTTGAGGTTATGTAATAACCCACTTTTGTCTTTTCATTTCAAGCGATTAAAATAAAATAAAAAAATTCTGTAGGTATCTAGTATTAATTTAATATCTGACAACTCTAGTATCAAAATTCGAACTCCTTTAGTCAATTCGCGCACGTTCAATAATTATTCAATCAACTAGTTAATTTAGAGCCAATTGCGATCAGTTTATCGCTTGTAGTTGCGTCACGTCATCTGCATGCAGATTCTGTAAATGTCTTCCATTTTTAATTATTAACACTGGTGGCCAATAAAACAGTTTGAATTGCTCTTGATACCCAGACTTTGTTCTCAAGATCGTTCTGACGCTGACTGTACCTAGGGTATGGAAGGCGGAGTTCCACCTCCGAGAACCGATAGTAATTACTTATATCATTATTATTGGTCAATGTGGCTTTATCCTTGTTGATATGCTTCGGGCAGTATCTTACCGAGTGTCCGGCGTGGGGGACGCCAGGACGGGATGCGTGAGCGGCCGGCGCCTCCTTCTGCGAGCAAGTAATGCTCGTGAAGGAGGAGGCGGGGCGGGAGCGACGAAGGATCGCAAGTCATGCTGCTCGCGTTCGAAGGCAACTCGGGTGGAGCCACCTGTCACCCTCACAGAAGCAGGCCGGGGCGGCGGCGAGGCTTGCGCGCCTTTCCATTTCCGGGGACGAGTTGTAGACTCTGTGGTCCCCACACCCAAGGAGAGGGCCAGATCGAAAGAAATGGCACTGGGTCGGCCGGGATGCGAGGGATATGCCTGTTAACTTCACCTTTGGCAACTAAAAACGACCCAAAGGCGCCGTACGTTTTGGTCGGTTCGAGTCCGACATAAGCTCTCCCACCGGCTCCGGTAGGGGGGGCATCCGTGGGGACTTTGTGCACGTAACAAAAAAAAACCTGTCAAAAGCATTACTTTCACTTGGCAGGGTTTTCTTATACCCAGCATGAAGGAGGACATAGTAATAAATTACTGGGCAATGGAGTTATTTACTTATCATTACATACATACATATAATCACGCCATTATTCCAGGAGGGTTGGGCAGAGCTGAATTAACACCCATATTTCACCAATCATTGAGTTCGATCCCATGTAATGGGGGGTGAGCCTATTGCTATCTTCCAGATTTCGCCTCATATGCATGGCTCCAGTCAACAATAGTTAGTTGGGTCGAGCCATGGCTGAATGCATGCATGCAAATATTTCTGCATGGACGGATGCTTGCATTTGAGGCGGAGTCTGAGCCGTATACAGGGTGGAAAAAAAGTCAGTTCCAGGAGGAAAATAAAGAACAAGAATAGAATAAGAATAATTTATTTCAATAGGTACATTATAAATTTCTCCTTATAACAGTCCTGGAGTGTAGCTAAAAGTTAGATGCTATACAATTAAATTAGGTTATAAGGAGTGCTTAGGCAATCGTACTAGGTGAACCCTGTATCACGAATGCCCACATAATTCCTTCAATTTTCAAATTTCGCTAATTTTACTTGTAGAAGACATTCCTTTATTTTGAAAAAGAAACAATACAGCATTCAAAGATTTTCGAAAAGTCGGCTCACCCGGGACACGAACCAACTAAAAGTTGAAAAAATAACACCCTGTATTTTTATAACATCAATTGATAGGGTAAATCAAATCAAATCTCTCTAACAAACATGGTACACAACCCTATTCCTTAGTCGCGCTGTACGACATTGCATGGAAAGAGCGAGATAGAGAGATCAATATTCAACTCTGCCGGGAACCACGCAGGGTAATTTTTTTTTTTATACCACTTAGTTGGCAGACAAGCACACGGCCCACCTGATGGAAAGTGGTTACCGTGACCTATGGACGTCTGTAACACCAGAGGAGTCACAGTCGCGCTGCCAACCCTATAAGTACAGAGTTTCTGTGCCGTCAGTAGAAGACACAATCAGGACAAGTTCTTAGTCTTCCCACTGACAGCACAAATTCTCCAGTGAGCTCTGGCTACCCTACTCACCGCTGGGAACACAACACGAAGTTATTATAGCCGCGGTAATGTTGGAGTTATAATTTATGTTTCTGAATAGATACTATCTAAAATGCCCAAATCTATGTTTAATGCCTAAATCCCTCTTTCCTGGGACTTTGCCTTTAGCTTGCCATCGGGCGGGGTGAGGTCAAGTTGGCGAGTCCTAGATATAAAAAATATTATGCCATACAACGTGGCAATGCTGCCAGTCTTCTGGGAACGCTACCACAATAGGCATGCGATGCAGAGGAATTCCACGACGCATTTTAATTGTTCTTAGCTATAAGTTGTATAATAGTTATTTTAGTTTTGTTGTATTTAATATTTATATATTATTTCTTGACATGATTGTAAAATTCAGTTGTAAAATCATAAAGGATAACCATATTAATATTTTCATTAAAAAATATATATTCTTAGATTTAATAATCTAAGCCCATGTTATCCATGTAAGACATAAAAACCAGCACTTCAAGATTAGTAAATAATATAAAAGCTCTCATAAAAGGTAGAAAGTTCTTCAATAAAACTCAGATGTAATGTTGCGTTTATAACCTCTCCCCGTACATAGTTAGGTACGTTTTTTAAACTTTAAACAACTTAGGTTATTAAAAAGGTCGCTAATGTAACCTTATCCAGGTGTACCATATCGCATTATTGCTTTTTTTAAAGCCACAAAATAAAAAAGGGACAACTGCGCCCCACACCCGAGGAGAGGGCCAGATCGTGAGAGATGGCCCTGGGTCGGCCAGTGTGGAAGCGATTTATTTATTTATTTATTTATTTATTTATTTATTTATTTATTTATTTATTTATTTATTTATTTATTTATTTATTTATTTATTTATTTATTTATTTATTCATTTATTTATTTCCACAATACAAGCTTACAGTGAAATAGCACCAAAGCGCTTATAATGTTATACTAATTAATATTTAACTAATACCATGCAATTCAATTGTCAAATACAAATATTAAAATAACAAACAATTAGAATAGTTAATATTAGAATTACAAATAATTACAGTAATCAATTTGAAAATAATAAGCTATTCATTACAATATATAATCAAGCAATAAAAACATTCAAATAATATTCCCAATGAACATTAATCAATAATAATCTAAAACAATCATTAAGTAATCTAAATAATCAAAAGTCAACTAACTAGAAGAGTCAATATTAAAATAACTAATAAATTGCAATACTAATATTAATTGTACCAGAGAAAAAACACCTTACGAAGGTGCATTAAAAAATGATAAGACGTTTTTTGCCATTAGATATATGTTGTCAAAAAATAAATCTATATCTGGATTCGCTTGTAGCAAACCATTAATTAAATCTATCGCCCTTGAGGTGGGGCAAGTGGCAGCCTGAGCCAAACGCCATGTCGGTGGCTTTGCGAGAAGGCAATGCTGACGACGTCCAGTGGCACGCATATAATTATCTGGCACATATAAATGTATACATTCCATGACTGATGGATTATCTACCTTATTGTTCAGTACCAGGTAGTAGTGCACTACGTGTATGAAATTTCGCCTCAGCTCGAGGGTTACCAAACCTACCATACCTATGACAAACATGGAGGGATATAGAAAAGGATAATATCCGTGTGAGCGCCTGTAAAGATACCGGGCGAACCTGCGCTGTATTCTTTCAATCATTAGAGCATAAGTTACTTCATACGGGCTCCATACAATGACATTGTATTCCAATTTACTTCTCACATACGCGTAGTATAGGAGCTTTACTAAATGAACGTCATTAAATTGGGATGCTGTCCTAAGTATGAACCCCAGTGATCTATTGGCTGCCTTACACGTTTCATTTATGTGCTCATGGAAGTTTAACTTTGAATCAAACGTTAAGCCGAGATCTCGTATTGTCGTAACACGCTCAAGCTGCTTTCCACACAACGTATACGACATCACTATTGGTGAACGGGACCGCGTGAAGGTAATCAATTTGCACTTCGAGATGTTTAATGATAGTTTATTAGTTGCACTCCACTCTGCAACTGCATCAATATCCCGCTGTAGGGCCCCGCAATCATCAATGCTCCCGACTGATGTGAACAACTTCAAATCGTCAGCAAACATAAGACATTTCGATTGGGAGAGGACACTAGGTAGATCATTAATCATGAGAAGAAACAGAGTTGGCCCAAGAGTACTTCCCTGACTGACCCCTGACCTCGTATAATAGTCCTGTGATCTATGGTTTCCCAGTCTAATATACTGTCTTCTGTCTTTGAGATAATCAGCAATAAATCTCATTAGCTGATTATCGAATCCTATTGATGAAAGCTTACTTAGGAGGATATCATTATCTACGCGATCAAACGCCTTTTCGAAATCAAAGTATGCCGCATCTACTTGACAGCCTGACGTTACGTTTGTTTTTAAATAATCTACAAAGTTTATATGATTGGTTAAGGTGGAGCGCGCTGGACGGAAACCGTGCTGCGAGTCATTCAAAAGAGTACGCACTTGACATGTGATACGTCTATTGAGGACAGCCTCGAATAATTTACCGAATACTGACAATATTGCTATAGGTCTATAATTACTAACATCTATTGATGTCCCATTTTTGGGAACCGGCGTAACACGCGAAACTTTCCAACCACTAGGATAGGAACACTGCTGTAGGGCAAGATTATATAAGTACAGTAGTGGTTCCTCGAGGACCGATAGACAATCCTTAACGATGAAAGGAGGTATGTTGTCCGGTCCATGCGCCGATGCTGATTTGAGACGCCGTGCTGCAATTCTGAGGTCAGCCCCATTGATTTGTGGGATGCTAATCTGGTGACCATGCGCATTATGATCCGCCATCTGTGGGTTTAATTGCGGAATATTTTTGTGAAAAACAGAACTGAAGTAGCTTGCAAAGGAGTCAGTAGCTTCTTGTCCCTGAACTGTTCTACCTTTATACGTGTACTCCTTGCTCAGCTGTCTGTTCTTCTTTTTGTTCCTAACATATTCCCAAAATTTAGAAGGATCATTAGTTATTTTCTGGCCTACGATATTTAAATAACTTTGATACGCACTATTAATAAGAGCCTTGACTTTAGTTCTATAATACATATTTATATAGCTCCCAATTGAATTCCAATCCATTTTGCCTAAATTTTATTAGATTATAATGCTTTAATTTTATATAATGTATTATCTCTCCAGTAAACCATGTTGGATATATATATTGTTGACTGTGCGGGATACTTTTTTGAGGGACGTGGTTACTGATTGCACCGTATAACTTTTTGTATAGGGTATCTACAGCTACATTAATGTCAGTCTGCATAACAAGGTCGTTCACGCACGAACCTATGAGTACTGTAGGCACTAATGGCGTTCTCTATACATGATAGTACATCCAAATACTGCTCAGCCTTACAACTAGGCGGCAGGTACACAATACATAAACACAAGTTAACATTTTTCTTTGATATTAACGCAAATAACACTTCCTTGTCATCAGTTAATCCGTCTATATCAGTTATCCTTTTTACTGTATAGCAATCTTTAACAGCCAGCAATAAACCACCATATCCAGTGTCACCGCGCCTGTCCTTCCTGCGATATGCCTGTTAACCTCACCTTCGGCAACCAAAAACGACCTACAGGCGGCGTGCGTTTTAGTCGGTTCGAGTCCGACATAACCTTTCCACCGGCTCCGGTGGGGAGGTATCCGTGGGGCTTTTGCGCACGTAAAAAAAGGGGCAACTGGGAATCTGTCTCGCGCACGTTGTGTTCTGTACCATTATCTATTTTTACCCGACTGCGGCAAAGCAAAAGGAGGGTTATGATTTTGGCAGGCTATGTATGTATGTATGTAGGTTCATCTGTTCCCTTATAGCTGCTGTACTACTTATGAGAACTGGACAAATGAGGTACCATTAGAAGCGTCTTGGCCGTCCGCTGGTTATAGGCTATATGACGTTTCACTGAATCTAATGTAGCGCCCTCTAGCAGTCATTAAGTACTGTGTTAAAAATAAACTTGAGATAAATATTATACCGTCTTTGGTATCATCTGAAAGGACTTAATTAGCACATTACAGATATGCATAAATTATAGCCGTTGCTTACCCTAAAATAATATTTAAAAAAATTAAGTTTAAAACTAAAACCCGACTACTGCAAACATCACGCCTTAAAAAAGTATTATACAAGAAAATATCAAAGATAGCCTTGGTCATATGACACGTAGTCTAACAAATCATTCTAGGAAAAAGTGGCATACGACCACGACCACGACCACGGCTATCCTTGATATTTTCTAGTGCTGCATAACCTAGATGGAGCTCTCGACGCGTCGTCGGCCTCGGTGTAAACTTGGATAAAACCAAAATTATGTTCAACGAACATGTTGCACCGAGACCGATTGCCATCGAGACGGGGGGACGCTCGAAGTTGTTCAAAAATATATCTACCTGGGGCAGGTTATCCAGCTCGGTAAAAACAACTTCGAGAAAGAACTAGGCAGAAGGATCCAGCTGGGTTGGGCAGAATTTAGCAAACTACGTCGAGTTTTCTCCTCACCCCTACCGCAATGCCTCAAAACAAAGGTCTTTGAACAGTGCGTCCTACCTGTTATGACTTACGGTGCCGAAACGTGGACACTTACAGTGGGGCTGGTCCATAGCTTAAAAGTCGCACAGCGGGCTATGGAGCGAGATATGCTTGGAGTTTCTCTGAAGGATAAAATTCGGAACGAGGTTATCCGACAGAGAACCAAAGTTACCGACATAGGCCACAGAATAAGCAAGTTGAAGTGGCAGTGGGCTGGCCACGTTTGCCGAAGGACCGATGGCCGTTGGAGCAAACGAGTCCTAGTGTGCAAACCGCGAGAAGGTAAACGAAAGGTAGGACGTCCCCTAGCCAGATGGACGGACGCCCTGAAAAATGTGGCTGGGACAGACTGGATGCGGAAGTCCGCCTTCCGCATCCAGTCTGTCCCAGCCACCATCGGAGAAAATGGCGCACATTGGGAGAGGCCTATGTCCAGCAGTGGATTGCAGTGGGCTGATTGATTGATTGATGTGAAAATATCAACTGTTTAACTACCACGGTTCACGAGCTGCAGCGGACTCTGTAATACCCAGACCGCGGAGTCTTAGTAATAGGTATTTGTTTTTCCACTTTGGGCACGGATCCCTAAAAAAGGAAATTCGTACCACACAAGCTTATATTGCATCAAAGCGTGTGTGCAGTTATATTCATTGTACTGATGTAATTGATCTTATTTATTTGTTTATTGATGTTCTTAAATGTCATTGTAAACCTTTGAGTATACCGTAGGCGAAACCGGTCAGGTGTAATAAGTAATAAAGTAATGTGGAAAAGTACAAGTGAGTTATCAATATGTATTTTGTTTATGTTATTTGAAATGGACAATCTCTGTGGCGGTAGTGAACGTTACGCAGGAAGCGCGGGTTCGATCCCCGCTCGGTGCAAATAATTGTATGCATGAATATGGATATTATTTGTCGTTATAACACGTTTAGCCGGGCGGTCCTGGTTGCCTTACGAACATCTATGGGAGTCGATACGGGTTGTTGGAGCCCTACAAAGTCCATCATCTATAACTGTAGTGCTTTTATATCGTCATTGGATTGTGGAGGTTAGACGGCAGTCGCTTCACGGAAAATATCAAAGTTCTGCGAAACCTGCAGTTGGACAGGTAAAAGGGGACCGGATGCAAATGGGATTAACGTTAACATGAAGAATATGTTATTAGAAATGGTACACATACCAACAGCTACACCTCATTCACTTTAGGATGTACATACATACATACATATAATCACGCCTTCATCTCCACAGGGTTAGGCAGAGGTGAATTAACACCCACATTTCACCAATTATTCAATTCGGTCCCACATAATAGGGGGTGAGCCTATTGCCATTTTCGGGGCACTATTTTTAACTCGAGCCATACATCTGAGGCTGAGTATGGGCTGTATATATCTGTCTGATGTTAAACAGCCCTCTCCCTTAGTCGCCTTGTACGACACCAGATGGGAAGAGATAGGGTCCAAATTCTACTCTGCCGGGAACCACGCGGCTAAATTTTAGGATGTAGACATCGTAATCTTGGCGGACGATAAAAATAATTAAAGCATACGTTTTTTTATTATTATCGTATTATTTTTTATTTAACGAGTTCAGTTGAACAACTTATTGTTTTCTTGTCTATTTTTTTCAATTAAATTCATAGAAGGCTTTCATGATGAGTGAGAAAAGTCGTTCTCAAACAAACACAATTAATACAACCATCATTATCCGCGGTTCTGAAGCAACTCGACAGAGCCAAGTGTTGTTGACCTGTTTACCCGCTGAATCCGTTCGAATTTTTTTCATTTACAAATATTTTGTGCACGGCCTGTAACTTTTTTGTTTGTTTTACATGTTTTTTTTTTAATTTAGCACCTAGTATAGAGTAGGTACCTAGTACGTAGGTACAACTAGTATCTTTATCCCATCATCAGTTCAGTTTATTGATCAAGAGAAATTATAGATGTCAGGTCGTGAGCTTATTTGCTATCTTAGTACAAAACAGTATCATTTAAAATGAAATTGCGACAGTTTAAAATATTTTGACAATTATTGTAAGAGACATTAGGCACATCGTTGGACATCGTGGGTTCCATTCCCGAATTCGGCAGTGTAGTTGGAGATTTCTATTAACTATAATGGGATCGAAATAAATAATAAAATAATAAAAACACATACTTATTCATGCATTTGCATAGGAGGGAATCAAATCTGCGACCACTGTCATAGCGGTTGATCTCTCAACCGTCATACTCAGTTTCTTAATAATGCATTAAACACCTACATTCTTATAACATTTGACAACATTACCGCTGAACATAAAGTCATAATAATAATTATTATGCAGTTTGCGTTGAGTCAGTGTGCTTGGCACCCTTCGCGGTATCGGTACGGGTCGATAACCACAGCTGACAGCTGCAGCCGAGTCGGCTTGCGCTCGGCATATCCGACACATACCGAGCATTACCGAACACGCGGCACAGCACGGGCGACGCGGCGCGGGGGGGACGCGATGCGACACACTTTCGGTGCGGTAGCCAATCGACAGTCCGCGCCGCGCCGCCATTGTGAACTCCGTTTCTGTGATTATACAACATTTTTAAAATGTCTATGGAAATACAGTTAATACATCAAATAGAAAAGTACGAATTCTTGTATAATTTTCATCTGCCGGAATACAACCGCAAGGATTTGGTTGAAGATGCGTGGGCAAATATTGCGGCGAACATAAACCTATCAAGTGAGTACTGACGACACGTGACGTCACTTTTGAATTGTATACACCGCGTGCTATATTTAGACGGCTATTCATTTGTAGGTTGTTCCACTCGGTAATGTAGGTACGCTATTATGTTTATGTATTAAATAGCTCTGATTCAATAGCAAGCCGTAATAAAGAATGACGAGTAGTACCACAGACTATAAAAATAATGTTTTACCTACTTGATTTATATTTGGTGAGAGGTAGTAGTTGTTGTTTTTAGTTTCCCGCCGAAAATGGAATTATATAGAGTAGGGTATACATCGCAATGGGTTGATTCTTGTAACAATGAAAAATAAATTGCTGCATTTTTTTACTCCGGTGAATTGTGATATTTCATGTGTGTGTTCCATCCAAGGATGCATTATTTCATTCAAAGTCACAACTCAAGCTTATTTCAGCAGCTAACTCATACCTGTGCTGTGCTTATACTTTTTCGGTTAGGAACCTAGCTAAATGTAAACAATCTCTTTTTTAAATATGTTTTATTTAAAAACTCAGTTTATTAATATTTTTCTGTTTAGAAACTCATTTTTAATACTAAATACCGAAAACGAACCATTAGTTAGTCAGTTAGTTAGCCTAATATATTTCTTTAATATGTGTTTTAAAAAAGACGTTACAAGATTGTTTACTTCTAGTTAAGTAGGTACTTAAGTACTTACCTACCTACTATTCTGTTAGCCGAATGAGTATATAATCAGCAAATATAGGAACTGAGAATTATATAAACTGAATTACAGTATTGCGTTTTAATAATAAAGTACCAGGAGTATGTGGAAACCTAGTTTATTTAACGAATTTTCATTAGTTAGCCCAGCGTTAGTATTTCTTACAACAAGGGATTTTCAATTAATTATACTCTATTTTGTTTCAGTCAGTGACTCCAAGGAAAAGTGGCGGAATATAAGATCGTCTTTTCTAAGAAGTATGAAGCATAGCGGATCAAAAGTAAAGAAGCCATATTACTTAACCGACTACTTAAAATTTATTCTACCATATTTGAAACCTATACAAATTGAGAGCACCGATGACAGCCATTTCGAGACACAGTCAAACATTATACAAACTGAAACAGGAGTTGCAGTAGACTTCATAAAAGCAGAGCCTGATGAATATGGAGAACATGATGGAAACACTGAAAGTAATGCCGAAAATGGTATTCTAAGCGACTTGCTAACAAGTCGATCTCCTGTAGCTGTACGTCGAAGAAGACGATTCGTTCCAGTCGTGAGAAAAAACCTGACAGAAGTAAATAAACATAGAAATAAATTGCCATCGACGTACCAAAGAAATGACGTCACACATAGTGACATTGGTAAGTCTAGTAACAATAGTGCAATGAGAATGTTTCTAATGAGTCTGTTACCAGAACTGGAAACTATGAACGAAGAGCAAATAAGACTGTTTAAAATTAAATCGATGATATTAATAGATGACCTAAAATCAAATTATGCGCAAATGAGACGGAATACTAGTGGGGTAGATGGAGAGAGGTTACAGAAAAGATTAATAAATCTACTTTTAAAATCGTTGGAACGACGAACTGTTGGAGAATTGAGTAAGGAAGAAAGTTGTACCTAATTGATTCAACTTTATTATGATATAATGATAAATAATTTATGCAGGCCTTTGTTATGTACAAAGGCCTGCTGTTCGACATTTCATCAAGTTACCTGCGATTCCGTCCACGTTACCATAAAGGTTTATGCGCAGGTTTAAAGTAGGTTAGATATCACAAGTCGTCATTATTAGTTCAGCGTGTCGCCAAAATGGTACAATGCACAACTTCCCCTTAGTTCCTGCCTTGCCGTTACGAGTAAAACTATTATGTTTCACTAAACATTACGCTTGACGTTATTGATTATGTAGAAAAGTTACACGTACGGTGTTCCTACTACTCTTAATACACATGCTGTATTTAGTCTACTAGATGTAGAAAAAAATTTGCAGATTTTGTTTTCTCGTTTACACTGCGGTATCAACACAATAATGGATTAAGACTAACTTTTAAGGAACTAAAGATGTATATTGATCAATGAAAATCTCAAGATCTACAAGTTGGGACGCGCTAGACATGATCACCTATCATCGTGGCCTTGTGGAGAATCACTGTGATTATAAAGTGAACAGGACGTCTGAAAAGGTCACTTTATTGGAATCGAGTTAGGATAATATATTGTCTTGCGGCGATATTTACACGAACTTAGAATCTGCGTAGTTATTGAATTATTGTGATTCGACTCATATGAGTGACCATTTAACTTATTTTATTGGAATCTATTGAGATCTACTGAAAATTCATAAAGTTACTAATTTCCAGCAGAATCGCTCAATGTGACCTTTTTAGACCCGCAGAACTTTTGTTTTATATGAAATCAAAACTTCACTAGTGTTGGACTTGAAGGTTGCCTCTATAGTGAATATCTATTATAAATTATACATAAATTACAATCATCTACAAAACTAATAAAATTAAAATATGATTCATATTCATGATTAATTTTTGTTTATACTTCTCATCCTCAACCGGAAATATCGATATAATAATAATAAAGTGACAGCCTCTGGTGTGGCGGTAGTGAATGCGCGATTGCCGCTCGGTGCAAATATATGTATTTTTTATGCCACCCAGGTGGCAGACAAGCACACGGCCCACCTGATGGAAAGTGGTTACCGTGGCCTATGGACGTGCGTTCCACTCACGCTTCCGACCCTGAAGAAACTTCCTAATACCCCTCTGGAAGAACCCCATATTCTTTGAATAAATCTCAGAAGTCCGACTGTGGAAGTACCTCCGCCCTACAGAATACCGCGGTTATAATAACTTCGTGTTGTGTTCCCAGCGGTGAGTAGGGTAGCCAGAGCTCACTGGAGAATTTGTGCTGCCAGTGGGATGACTAAAGGGTTGTCCTGCTTTGTCCTCTACACTGACGGCACAGAGACTCTGTGGTTACAGGGTCGGCAGCGCGAGTGTGGCTTTTCTGGTGTTACACACGTCCATAAGCCACGGTAACCACTTTCCATCAGGTGGGCCGTGCGCTTGTCTGCCACCTGAGTAGTATAAAATATAAAATAAAAATATAAAGGCATAAATACGGCTATTTGCATTGGTCTCGGAGAGCATATAGGTTCCGATTATCATACGGACATCTATGGCAGTCGTTACGTGCTAAGTATAATACTTCAATACCGGCAATGGGTTGTGAAGGTCAGATGGCGGTCGCTTCACGGGAAATATCGAAAATCAATCAAATCCGCTGTTAGACTGGAAGAAGCGGTCCTCATACTCTGAGATGGAAACTTCCGATGCGACTGGGCTTAACGCTGAGATAAAGAAGATGATGATGATGATATAATGAGATTGGACGTAATTTGTATCACTTTAACTTATTTTTTCATTTTATTTTTATCTAAGACACACCAATTTGACTTCACCTCACCTGATGGTAAGCCAAAGGCAAAGTCTCTAGAAAGAGGGTCACCATTACAGACACGAAGTGTTATGTTACAATGGTGGCACTCAGCTTGGCGGCCTCATCAGATGCTTTTATACGCTCCGTTTAAAGGACCCGGGACTGTAGGAAGAAGTAAACATGTGAGCTGGTAATGAATTCCGGTCTTGATGGTGCGGCAAAGGAAAGAGTCTTCGAACCGCTTGGTTCTTGCTCGTATATTCTGCACCGTGTGCGGGTGACATTTAAGACCTGCACGTGTTGTACTGTGTAGGAAAGGAGAGGGTGGGATTAGTTGGAAGAGCTAGACGCTAAAATACAGCCAAATTTAATTATCTAAATAACTTATTTGAACATTAGAGAAGTAGGTAGGTACCTTTTTTCATAACGTAACATAAACTCACGCCTATATCCCCGAAGAGGAAGGCAGAGGTGCTAGCACTTACTTTTCACCAGTTTATGTTTAGGTCCCGATGTAATAGGTGGCGAAGCTATTGCCATTAATCGGGCACTTATAAATCTGTTATAAATACACACATAACTTCGAAAAGCATCGAAAAGTCATTGGTGAATGCCATGCCAACCCCAGACCTCGTCTCAGCCGTCCATTACCCGTGCCACTAGGTTACCGCGACGCTTTTTTTATAATGTGCGCATAATCCACACGAATACCCCCACCCGGGGCCGGTGTGGGAGGCGGCCGAATAGGTAGGTACCTAATTATTTTTGTGCTTTTACCAGTAGGCAATTTCACTGTATCAACATTCTGGTCCGCGGTCGACCTGACAAACAAAGGGAATTCGCCGGTTTCCGACCAGAAATCACGAATCTTTTAACGTTCAATATATATTTTTGTAAAGCAAAATCCTTGTTATACAAAAACAGTAATGGTTCACCGGAGCTGGCGTCGAATTTACAACCTTGACGCTTTGGAAATTCACACCAAATATTCAACGAACTTTTATTAAGATATCGTCGACCTTTCATAATCCAAAGGTGTTCGCTTTAAAGGTGTACTTTATGGAAATATTTTAGAATCAATATGATGTATGCGTATGGGCATATTGAGGCATTTTCACTGAAAAACAAATAATTAATTAGACACAGCTGCAATTTGTACGCAAACATGTAACATGTGATTACTGCCTACCCCACTGGGAAAGAGGTGAGACTACATTTTTTTAAACCGCTTAGGTGGCAGATATGCACACGGCCCACCTGATGGGAAGTAGTTATCGTGGCTTATGGACGTGTGCAACACCAGATGAGTTACACTCGTGCTCCCAATATATTTGTATTTATGCAATTTTCTTCGGGTATTTGTCTTATAGCTCAACTTTAAATATTTTCAATGTCCTGTATAAGGTATTAAATAACTACACGACCAATCTAAAAGTAAGGGTGTATCCAGTTAATACTTTACAGTTTCAGAAATGAGGGGGGAAAAGATAATAGTGCCTAAAAGGGGTTTTCGGTGTAGGGCACTCTCACAAACCATTTGTCTTAAATAACTTGGTTGCACAAAACGTGTACAGTCAGCATCAGATAGATGTTTACCTACTAGTTGACTAGCAAAGTAAGTACTCAAAATAATCTTAATACCAAAATTCCAATTTTATATTACCTCTCACAGAGCTCAAATAGTTGTAAGCATGCAGAATGGTCAAAACATCTTAATAATATATCAAGTTATAGTCTGATATATTTTGTATATGTATTATATTTATGTATATTATATTTATCATTTGTATGTATTTGATAGGATTACGTTATTATATGTATTTATGTACACATACAGTTATATTTATGTGTGTATTAGATATTATGTATCTATGTACTTACTTCTAGTTATATTTCTTTAATTTATTTAAATTGTGGAACATAGGTTTTACAGAGAACTTAAAAACTTAATATATATAATATAATATTACAACAATTATCAATATGGTTCAACAATCAATGCTTAGTCCATGTACTAATCAAATAACCCGCCCCTGATCGCTCCCGGTGCAAAAGTGCCCAAGTGGCAACGCAGCAAGTGTTATACTTGCTGCGTTGCCACGTTGGATGGCGATGGACAGCCTTTGGACCAGGAACGACCCGGAACGACTGTCACCGGTCGCCTCGATGAGCCTCTGTCCGATTTCTTTAATTAGGCTTTTAGCTTCCTTATTGTACTTACTTATTATATTTGTATTGTAAAAGTACGCCAAACAACTACCACTCATTCCTACAACTTCAATCACTATCCAAAGGTTGCCTGGCAGAAATCGCTTAAAGCGATAAGGCCGTCCATTCTACTGATTCCTTGTTATAGATTTTGTAATGATATTTATTAATGGTGTACAATAAAGTATATAATAAATAAATAACAATCAATTCTCCAGAATAATGTAAGAGCATAGTGTTCATATTGATATGTGCTAGCAGGTTGCTCAATGGTGTCTAAAGAAGTAGAGTGTTCAAAATTATCTTTACATAATGACACACTTACCTATAATATATACAAATATCATTAAATGACAATAAGTAAAGATAATTTTGAACACTGCTTGCTTGGATATCATTGAGCGACCTGCTAGTACATATCAATATGAACACTCTATTATCTTACATTATTATGGAGAATTTACTGCTAAGATGTTTTGACCACTCTGGATGCTTATTTTGGAAGATTTTTAGTCGTAGTATTCATATTATCACCAAAACGACGAATGGGAAACATCCTTTATGATACAGTACTGGATACTTAATTTTTATACCACCAATATAGCTGGTGAAATATATGACTATGAGACTCCCACTAAACATGGTGATTACCTCGTTATTCGCTCGGTTACCGTGTGTAACGATCCGTGTACAGCGCTTACTCCGCTGTAGCCATTTATCGATGTAACTGAGAATACACTGTATCTCGGAAGGTTGGTACATTTTGCTAATACTTTGTTGGCTAATGAACCAACATCCACACCACTAGCCCCAGCAAGGCGAAGAGGATGCCTAGCTGTCGACACTTTTAGACCAATGATATTTCATAATTGGTCGAAAAGAGCGAAATAAGCTTTTTTTAGGGTCACCATTACAGACACTAAGTAATGTTTCAATGGAGGCAACCAAAGAACCCGGGACTGTATAAATGAGGAAACACGTGAGCTGGTAATGAATTCCAGGTCTTGGTGGTGCGATAAATAAAAGAGTTTCCGAACCGCTTGGTTCTTGCTCGTATATTCTGCACAGTGTGATCTAAAACTTGCATGTGCCGCTCCATTGCCTGATACATTTCTCGTACCTATATAAAAAGGAACGAGAGAGAACGTAACTTCCATCGGCTATGAGAACCAACCATTCTATAAAAGCCAAAATTGTGAATTTGTGATACTGAAAATTATGCTATAAAAAGTAATTTACACAAAGTGTGCTATAATTTTGTATGATAATAGCCAATGTCCTTTGTTTCGCAGCTGAAACTCGACCGCTGACAATGGCGAAAGATACCTATTTATATAAAAATGAAGTACAATAGCAATTTTACAGTTTCATGCTGATGGTGGAGTAATCACGCTACTCGCTTAATCCATCTTTACTTCTTTGTGAAGGATATCTTAAAAGATAATCAACGCAGGGACGCAGATTGGGTTATATAAGGATATTACTTGCTCTAACTAATCTGTATTCAGTTAAACTAAAAAGCAGCGAGGTATTCTTGGTTCTTGGAGTTTCTTTCAGAAAATTCCAATTTATTTTTAAGTGGAGGTGGGTGATAGAATTTATTTATTATTCAAGATAAGAATTACTATAATATAGAACAGGTAAAACACACAACAACATTAGAGAAATTAGAGAAATTTTCTTTACAAGTTGAGCATTCTCCTTTACCGACATAGCTCTAAAAATAAACAAGTATTAACTGAGAGCGAAAACTTATTTAAAAATATTTGATCCTGTTTTTTAATCTATACTTCTATACTAATATTATAAAGAGTAAAAACAAAGAAATAATAAAGAACTTTATGTTTCCTGGTCAGCCAGAACCAGCCAGAATGAATATGACCCAGTCTACTGTACAATAATCAAAGAATCTAAATAAATAAAGAAGAAATAAAGAAAGATAACATGAGATGAGATGAGATGAGATAAGATGAGATGAGATGAGTTGAGATGAGATGAGATGAGATGAGATGAGATGAGATGAGATGAGATAAGATAAGATAAGATAAGATAATCTTTATTGTACACCAACACATTGCAGTTCAAGTACGGACAACACTATGAAACATGTACAAATAATGTTTTCGCTGGTTCGGTAGGTTCATTCTATTGAGAAGATACCAGAAAGAAACTCAAAAATCTTTAATAGAACTAGATTACACTTGGCTCTATCTATATTTAGTTTTTATTTATCACTCTATGGTTTGCTGGAAGAAAACTCAATATTGATTTAACTCATCTTTGTACATAAATATTCTTATACATTTGCTATAAAAAATATTTTCAACGTATATGATAAATGAAATCGGCTTTATAATGGGTTGCATGGTACATGACAACTAGACCGAAGTAAGAGATTTTCAACCGACTTCCCTTTTAAAAATATTCACCTTTCGCCGCTGCTACACAAAAAAGGGTCGGTAGCTTAGTGATAAAGGAATCGGCCTTACGATCGAGAGGTCCCGGATTCGAATCCCGACCATTAAATTATCGATGTGTACACACACAATTTTGCCTAGTTGGAGGGATTAGAGGGAATATTAATAATTTCAGTTGCTAATAAAATGAAATATAAATAATATTAATAATAATAATATTCATTAATCAACAGATGAGGTTGACTTGTACCCTGAAGATTGTTATCCATACACCATACATCACAAACAATATAATGAATAGTCGGTTTCTGAACATATCTTCGCTCCGTTCATCTCCGCATAAATATAAACTCAGCGTTAAGGTTGACAAGCGGAACTCGTTCAAGGGCTGCTGTCGTATTTTTAACTAAACACGGTCTCTCCATGGGGGTGCGATGTCATGTTTGACGTGTGCTTGACCCATGTTATTTTAATGATCCGTGACTTTGATTGCTGATTTACTGTGCGGAAAAAATGGGATTTTGCTTCATTTTTAAAAGTTCATTTTTAAAAGCGTAGAAAAATCCGTCCGTTTGGGTAGGAGGTACTGCACGACGGTATTTCCGTCCAATTGAGCAGTTCGACTGGGAAAGCTCCTCCACCCGCGGCCATAATAACCTCGTGTTGTGTTCCTGGCGGTGGGTATGATAGCCAGAGCTCACTGGAGGGTTTTTGTGCTGTCAGTGGAAAGACCAAAAGCTTGTCCTGCTTTGTCTTTTACACTGACGGCAAACTCAATGCTTGCAGGGTTGACTGCGCAAATGTGACTCTCTTGGTTTTGCATGCGTCCATAGGCCACGGTGACCACTTTCCATCAGGTGGGCCGTGTGCTTGTCTGTCACCTAAGTGGTATAAAATAAAAATATAAGAAAGAAAAGAATAATAAATAGGTGATTTACGCGGGTAATATAGCTCAGTTTAAATCGAGAACACTTGTAGTTAAGACATATTATATAGCTGTAGACCGCGTCTCTGCCCGTGTGGACTTCTGATCCCGTTCCCGCTGCTGACGTGTGTTGACAGCGATGTTAGGCGAGCGTGATGATATACACAAATAATGTGGCTTTCTATTGGTAAAATAATTTTCAATATCGGTTCAGTAGATCCAGAATTTATCTCCTACACGAACTTGACCTCTATAATAATAAGAATAGATTAAATTTATATTGAGAATTGCAAAGTTATTGTTAATTCCTAATTGTTAAGCTACGTTTGTCACTGACTGTACCAACATACAAACACACCATCCAAATCAAAAACGTAGTTTACAAACAGATGCAGACATACATAGACAGCAACAGCCAGTTTATTTATGGAAGACTGTTTACTCTCGTCGGACTTTGACCGGGGCTTACACAAAAGCGCCGGGTAGCTATACTTTACATATTCTTTGGATATCTTTGGTTCTATGATTTTGTCGCACTAGATAATTGTATACATACAATCACGCCTTTATCCCCGGAGGGTTAGGCAGAGGTGAATTAACACCCACATTTCACCAACCGTTGAATTCGGCCCCACGTAATAGGGGGTGAGCCAATTGTCATCTTCTGGGCACTGTTGTCTACTCGAGCCATGCATCTGAGGCTGAGTCTGGGATGTATATATCTGTCTGATGTTAAATAGCCCTATCCCTTAGTCGCCTTGTACGACATCGCATGGGAAGAGATGGGGAAGCACAAATTCTACTCTGCCGGGAATCACGCGGCTAATTTTACATTGGTATTTAATTGTCGTGGTCCCACGTGAAGAGCAAGGGCAATCCTGTCTATTCCTGTAAGTGTCGATGTAAGCAACTGAAAGGGTGTCCATTCGACAAACATACATTAATAAAATACTGCCAATTGGATAAAATACGGTCAGACCGCGATAATGTTATTAATTGTATTTTTTTTCTAATCTAAATTACTAATCACACGCTTTAAATATTAAACTAAAACAAATAAACTAAATAACGTAATAAACGAATATTCAAAATAGAGATATATATATAATAAAAATAGAGGTCAAAATGTTAATTAAGTGTAAAAAGTCTTAAACTGACCCCTTCCTAAAATTTTAACACATGTCAAATTAACCCCTTTTTAATACATTATAGTAATGATTTGATTAAAATATAAATTGTGTCAGTGAAATAAATTTAAATAATACTGGTCTCAGACTGCTGCCCTGTGGTACACTTAGGTTATAGCATTCAAGATTTGCTTTCGATCACTCAATTATTGTGCGTTGTTGTGTATTGAATACTGTTAATATAACTATATTTTGAACTTAGTTAAGATGGATTTAGGTTTAGACCTCCGAATTTATTACCACTTATATTGGGGAAATGTGAAGTTCCATCTATATATATAAAACAAAGTCGTGTTAGTTACACTATTTTTAACTCAAGTACGGCTATACCGATTTAGTTGAAAATTAGTAGGGATGTAGATTAGAACGAGGAGACGGACATAGGATACTTTCATACCGTTCGACTTTGTTCCCGTGTAACGTGATATAAAACCACAATCAGAATACAAGTCGCTATAAAACGAGGTATAACAAAAACGCATCTGACTTGGCATAACAAAACGTAAATGACAGCTAAACGTAATTTGGTCTATGGTTAAGTATGAGTAGGTTTCTCATAGGATACAGACATCCGCTGAGAACGGATTTTACAAAACTCCTCCTCCTAAAGGGTAAAACGGGTTTACGCATACGAAGTCGCGGGCGGCTGCTAGTTCCATATATTTTATAGTTATTACTTTCGGGTCTGAATGCGTTTAAATAAAGGCTATGAAGTAATTGTTTATTATTCATTAAGTATTAAAGTTGAACAATTATTTTCAGCTGTTGCTGCAATAAAATTTATATCATTATGGAATTCGCTTCCCTTAAATTATTGTTCTTCAATGTTTTGATCCAGCATAATAAGTACTACTCACAAATAGTAAGTAGTATCGTGATGTGTTTAGAAAAATGAAATTTCCAAGCCGTACTGAGTTGTGAAAAGGTCCAGAAAAAGATGATAAGTATTATTATACTGAACTGGATGTCAATGATAGCTTCACCTCTGCTCAAATGCAGTATTTTAACGACCTGTCAAAAGGTGTACATAATTCCTTGGACGAAAAAAAGAATTCAATTTTAAGAATTTGTGAGCATTGTGATGTTTAACTGGCACCGAAAACAAATGATGATTGTAATTGTCACAAACAGAGAAGTCAAAAATGAAACGAAATCTTATAAACAACAGTTTATTATTATAGACAAGAAGACAGAAGTTAAATACAGATAAAGGTTACAAAAAGGTATATCGGTAATAGACGGTAAGGTACAATATGATATACTTATTATGTAAGTATGGTTCGCAATCATAAACTTTCCGTGTACATTATTTTATAATACATAAGCTAATATAAAACCAACGTAAGTTGTGCATTTTGTGACATATTTTTCTGATAACAATTATTTTGTCAATCTTTTTCTATATATCAAAATGACGAAAAATATATCAGGAATAAAATATATTGTATTCCATATTAGATTGTATTATATATATTATTGATATATATTCCGTATAACATGTAGTTTGCATATCTTTATAAAAAAAGTAAGAGAAAATATAACAGAATCGAAAATGGTTACTATTTAGAAATTATGCCACAAAATGTACCCTCAATTACAAAGCTTTTACATAATATGTTCACAACAATTTATAAATTAATCATAAATATTATACAACAAGAGACCCAAATATTTGATATTTCCAATCATCAACAAATAAAACTATTTTTGGTCCCATTACAACAATTATGTAAGGTGATAATAATATTTTATCTTTAGAGGCGTTGCAAAACTACTCAATAAAAAATAATGTTACATGCTACAGATATTTTTTGACTTCTTTAAAGAACTCATCAACAATATTATTTAATAGGTAAGCTGATACTGATGACTATGGTGTTTTCTTATCTTTCTATTTTGTAGTTGCCACAATAAGAGTATTCTCAATCATATCATTGAATTCAGGTAACTCCCTAGCTTTTTATTTTTAGCAAACGGAAAATATTCCGCACATTTCGATCTAAATATGTAATTCAAAGATGAAAGAACAAAGTTAACCTATGAAATGTATTCATATTATTTGCATATTATTATGTGAAAATACATTGTCTGATATAATTAAGTTCTACTATAACTACTAACTGTTTATTGAAAAATTCAAGCCCGGAAAAAGTAATAGGATTGAAAATGAACTTTTAACTAATTATATTAGCATGTTCCAAGCTCGTCAATATGTAATCGTTGTATCCTATATTTTAATGCAGGATATTTTTTTATATCCATTAAAGCGACAAAGTACATATTTCACTAATAATACTAGCTTGAGTCCATATTGTAGTACTTATAATTGATTACATTTATCCGAGTTCAGAATTTATACGTTAGAAATCGTACCTTGTTCTCGATAATCTTTCTTTTTCTGGGGTCGTATTATGGGACATTTATGTCTCGGCGAACAGTTAAGTACCAGGCTGCTTGAAGATGTCACCATAAATAATTGTCTTAGGCCTGCAAACCTGTAATTGATTTGACACTTGGTTGGTGGCAATTACAGCAATGTTGCTATGTCGGTGATCCTTATTACAGTTTATTTAGGGTTGTGTATCATGTGTTATTTAGTGTACGGGTGTAATTAGAAGTACTAATTATATGGCGTACTTCTGATTGATGGACGCAACCATGTCGTAGGCTTTCGGCCTGCAGTAATATCCATGAAAGCTGCAATAAACCAATATACCTATTACGAACCGCGGAGTACCTAAGGGTTGTCTAAAGTGTTTTGGATGCAATCGGGTTTAACGTTCGGGTGATGGTGACTTCCATATTTATTACATAGAAGTATTTTATCTAATTGTGTGTTAATAGAGCTGGGCTATTCCGAGATACTTCGACTACGCAGTGAATCGATCTTTAGGACCTGCTTCAGATTTATTTCTGGATACAGAAAATTTTATCGGTTAAAGAAAATTCAACGCATCAACTGTCCAATATTTAAAAAAAAAAATTGTCTTGTAATGAACGGCAAAGCATGTCTTCTAAATATTAGGATAAGTAGACACAAACAGTGAACCAATAACTATCAGTCAATTCATCGATAAAATATAACAATAATTTTCAACAACAAAAAAATATTTTATCTCCTGCTTTTAAACATCCAAAAACATACTTTTAAACAAGATTTAACCGATAATGGAGAAATTATTATTAAACAGAACGACACGCTATTGGCAATGACACTGATAAAATTATTGTACGTATTTAGTAATCGCGAATCGAGACAACGAACGGTATCGGTATCAGTCTAAGATGTCTCACCCCTCGTTTTCACTAACAAACAAGTTGTAAACTTGTTGAAGACTTGTAGAGGACAAGTCAAAACACAATACAAATGTTTCATACATATATTGATATTGTCAAAGACACTTATTCATTAATAAAGTATGTATAGCTAACAAGTTGTAAATAAGTATAAAACACAATTGCTATCACACTGAAGCCTGTGACATATTGCAACTTGTTAACTACATGTTTTATACTGAGGTGAAAACGAGGGGTTATCTTGTGTTCAATTCATACTGAGGTGGCAGCTGGCAGCATCGTCAATAACGATAAGTCAAATGATTAATAACATTCCGAATTAACGTGTTATTAAATTGTTTTTCAAATACGTTGAAGGAGGATAGCCATTTAATCAACGCCGTGTAACTTATCCCATAAAAAACATAAATGTGAAATGAGAACAACACGGTATCGCTCGCTTGAACTGTGCTGTCGCGTATCTAGATACTGATTTTTTTTAACACATAAGACATGACATAGCATCTTATTTAAGAGAATGCGAGGCTTTAACGGCATGTCATCTAATAGAAATATACCAACAATTAACATAGTAGTAGTGTTTGACAAAGATGAAGATCAAAGGAATGCCATTGGTAAAGTAAATGCATCAAAATGATTCGTTCCTGTGCTACCTGCCACTGTCACCTTAGAATCCACCGAGCCTGATACTAAAGCGACCATTCTCGTAGATACAATTTCATTCAAACTTAATGCAGAAATAACACGCTTTATTAAATTCGCATCTTTATACATTATTAGGTTATTAATTTATCTACATTATATAATTTCAGGTCAATGTGAAATGCTCCATCTCATCTTACATACCTTATCATTTAGCACCCGTCACAAATCAAACCTTCATACTTTGAATTATTGCCGATTCTCCCTTACTTATGTTCTAGATTAAATTTAACCTCATTATATCTTATTACAATAATTACTATAAAATGGAGAACATAATTTCAAGCAATTTACGTAGTAGTTATTATTTCAACATTCGATATGGCATATGGTATTATGCTATTCTGATATTGCAGGAGGTAGGACACGACGGTATTCCCGTCCCAATTGAGCAGTCTGACCGGGGAAGTACCTCTGCCCTACAGAATGCCACGGCTATAATAACCTTGTTTTTGTTCCCGCCGGTGAGAAAGGTAGCCAAAGCTCACTGGAGAGTGTTTGTGCTGTCAGTGGGAAGACCAAAAGCTTGTCCTGATTGTGTCTTCTCCACTGATGGCACAGAAACTCTTTGTTATTACTGGGTCGACAGCACGGGTGTGACTCCCCTGGTGTTGCACACGTTCATAGGTCACGGTAACCCCTTTCCATCAGGTGGGCCTTCCGGTGCTTGTCTGCCAAGACAAAGTTGAAATAAAAAATTCTTTCACTAGAGTTGTTTAACTTTGAAATAACGATGTAATATACATAAGGGATGTTAAAATTGTTCCTAAATTATTCCAATAAGTTCTGTTCTCTCAAATTAGTCCCCGTGCACTCCCTAATTTGAATGTTAAAACAGTTTCGTACTACTTTGAAACTTTCAGAATTTCTTCAACCAGTTCCCATAGTAGTAATTGCAATAAGATACAATGCGACTTAAGTTAATTTAATTCATAACGTAGCCTCTGAACTGGCAACTTTACCATCAACATAGTTAAGTCCATTTCCTAATAAAATATCATTATCACTGAACAACACATGATCGCTTTTCAGTTTGTCCAGTAGACCTTACTAATCTATTCAGTGTAATTTTTGGACTACTGCTAGTACTATCTGTGTCTCCTTTGGCACAAGTCTTTGTTCTCATGATCATTAAATCTGTGCGGATGCTTGGTCTTCGGACATTCGGGGCGACAACACCGCAAGCATCAGACAAGCGTCTCTTGATAGAAAGAGTGCATTTTTTACTTCTATTGCTTTGGCTACTAGTAGGTGGCAAAGTGCATGGACTTCCGAAGGCTGCACTGACTCGTTTGTGGTGGTTTGGTGCCATTTCTAAAGGAAGGTTGGCTACTACAAAGAGTTCGTAGAAAAGGTCGTCTACGTGGCAGTTCTTTTTGGCTGAGGTTTCAACGAAAACGCACGACGAGTCTTGAGTGTTGCAGTAAGCGATGGCTTCTTCGGGTTGGACAGATCTGCGTAAAAGAAAAACTCGTCAAAATATGCACAATTATCTACGTTTTATTTTCTCTTTTTGGATTTCTTTTTAATACTTTAATTGTTTTATATAAGACATATCAATATGACTTCACCTCGCCTAATAGTAGGCTGTAGCTAAACTCGCAGGTAAGAGGATCACTATTATAGGTTGATGCAATGGTACTCAGCTTGATAGGTAAGTGTTTAAGCTATCCCTCGCGGGTTCTGGCAATTGCTGGGCTACCTTAATCTCATTGGACTGTTTAAATGGATGCCCTTTTTCCGGACAACCATTAACAAATTCTCGTATAAGTTTTATTCATAGTACGTCCACACTAATATTATAACTGTGAGAGTAACTCTGTCTTTCTTTCTGTCCGTTGATATGAGAGGTTAGAAAACGGCATTCTGCTATGTTCGATCGCTATAACTGGCATCTACGCGTGCAGGGGTAACAGTTTTAAAGGAAATCACGTTTAAACTGATTACCTGGGCCTTGATTCTGCTAAAGCAAAACCACTGTCGTACCACGGACACTACTAAAAAATCCATTTAATTTTTATACTTAAAAGCTATACTGTTAAGGCTCAAAATTAAAAGGCCGATTGCAGAGTGAATAAAAAGTCTAATGAAACACTTCATTGAATTTTGAACTTTGTATAGTTATACTCGTATAGTCTTTTTTTTTTATACCACTTAGTTGACAGACAAGCACACGACCCACCTGATGGGAAGCGGTTACCGTGGCCTATGGACGTATGCAACACCAGGGGTGTCACACTCGTGCTGCGAGTGTGTGAAAATTATTGCCCGTTTTTGCAGGATCTGTGGTATGACAGTGGGTTTGCTTTAATAGAATTGAGGGCCTGTGCTTGTAAATTTAAGTAAACTAATAATAAGTAAACTAAAAGCAAACACCGTGAATGTTTTTCAGGTTGAATACTAAAAGACCCACACTATATTGCATGAGTCTGAGCTAAAGAAAAGATAACAAACTTGTACACGCTTTATAGAATACTTGCTTAAGTTCTCGGTCACTTTTGTTCCCAGCTATCGCCATAGGAACTCTTGGGGCCTGTCGTTTCCCTCTGCTCCCGCCGCTGGTGGCGCTGGCTTTTGTTTCCAGGATCTGTTCTCTTAGACGGATTACTTCGTCAAAAGATTCCCGACTGTCCATCGCGAAGACCAGGACGAAGATGTCACCTGGTGACAACAATAATAAAATCAGAATACCTTAAACGTTAAAGTTAGACACCAGGCGCTTCCATGAAAATCGTATAAGCCAACTCTATGGAGGAGAAACAGTAGGCGGACTCTTGGCTCCGAATTAAGATTCTCGATTGCAACCGGGAGCAACGCAAAAATGATGATGATGATAAAGACACTCCTATCGTCCAAACCATACCTGCATATTTGCACTTAGTGGGTGTCGAACCCACGTCCTCTGACGATGTAGTCGAGCACAGTAGGTGAACTAGTACAAAGGTTCATCCCCCCCTCCCCTCCTCCCGTAGTACAAATTTTATTCTTAATTTTTTCCAGCAATACATAGAATTCATTGTAGAGGCAACTTCAACTGCTCATTCAACTACAAGTAGACATATTTAAATAGTAAAATATTGCAAACTATTTCTTCTTAAGATAGAACAAAGCGGACGCGTGTCCTTGACGTGGGCATTCCCAGATGCACACGCCAGTTGTAATTTATAAAACTCGACAGAAGACGGTAGACAACCTGTGTGGCGTACCAACGTATGCGGCATGACAGCTCCCGTCTCGTATAAACCTAGGATACTCGGTTGCTGTATCTAGAATCTAGACAAATAAAGCCGGTCAAGGGCGAGTCGGACTCGCACACTGTGGGGTGCCGTAAAAAATTTGATTCAGGGACGAATTTAAGCTACATAAACTGCGTATAATTTTTTTGGATTGCGTTGACTTAGAATTACGATTTTTGAACAGTTTCAAGACATTATAGACCTGAGTATGTGGAATGAATTTCAACTTGATACCTCCTCCAGGCATTTCTAAGAAAAAGATCTTGACAGACAGACAGACGGACAAAGAAGTGATCGTATAAGGGTTCTGTTTTTTTTCTTTTGAGTTACCGAACCCTAAAAAGGAGAACTCGCACGTCTGCATAACTGCATAATTCTTCATACGGGAGTTGTGATGTTTTATTATATAAATATACTTGCTGATGTTCGCCACTCTTGGTAGCTAGTTTAATTAGTTCAATTAATATTTATATTAATATAGTGTAGTGTAAGGGTAACTTACTGTATATAGAATATATAATATGATACATGCGGTGTTTACCTGTAATTAATTGTAACATTATTTTTAGTATTTTTTAATGTATTTGGTGTAAGTTGTTATGTTAACAATTGTTGGTAGACCTAAATAAATAAATAAATAAATAAATCTTGTATGGTAGAAATTCGATATTTTGGTAATGAAACGCGTCCTATTTTCTTCTATGGATATGTACGCATAACGTGTACGCATAAATAGAGCTGAAAGCTGAAACAGCAGAGACAAGTATGTAGCATGTATATACAGTTTAATATACAATAGGAGGCCTTGTCGCTGGAAGCGATTTCTTCCAGGTAACCTTGATGAGCGACTGATTAATGGAGTCCTGATTGAGGGAGGCGTGAGAGACTACCTGTAAGACAAAGTTACTATAGCATTCATAATAATTATGAGTATGAATTTAGAGTTGTGGAGAAATACTAATTTTAGAACATCATCACTACATACATACATAAATGTATGTATATAGTGACTAATCAATGTTTTCGGCCCCACGTAATAGAGGGTGAGCCTATTTCCGTCTGCCGGGCACTATTGTTGACTCGAGTCATCAATAGTGCCTGGACAACAAGATTTATTTTTCTTTTGCCACGGCCACAATAAAAGTAGGTCTCCCCGTCTGTAAAACTACCGAGCGGCTGCCGGTTGTACTAAGTTCATTCTTCGTCATGGAGTTCCATTTTTAATATTTCGAACTCATTTTTTTTTAGCTTATAAATAAATAGTTAGTTATAAAAAAGAAAATATATTTTTGGTACTCATAGTGGTAAATTTGGCACAAAATATGGTACATTTGTCGCCAAAAATATCAATTATTCTCCGCCTATTAACAGGTTAGAAGACATTGGTGGAGATATCGCAAAAACAGAAAAGAAATAGGTGGCAGATTTATTTTTGTGGCAAACCCTATTATTTTGCTTTGAACTTGATTTTTTAAAATTAACTTTTAATTTAGGCTTACGATCGGGTTCGGTTAATGTTGAAATCCTATTTGGCTGGCCACAAGCCATGCATGTGTGAGCACCGAATCGCCACAAAGGGCGGAACTGTACACGCGACCATTCAATTTACGTTCGGAAATGCTTCCATTTAATGCAAATTACTTTCAAATGAGCTAAAACCGTGTTTACTAGTACTTAGTTGTTTGGTAGGTACACGATGTAATAATGTACATTCATGTGTACGTATTTACAGTGGAGAATATGAATCATGTAGGAGCATAGAGGAACAAGATATTCATGTACAAGCCTAAGAGCGTTTTCCCATTATCCGATCCGACATCGGTATCGGCTCTGATATCCGACATCCGATAGCCGACAGGAAGTAAATTGTATGAAATATATATAACTCGTGCGTATTAACATGGCAACTGGCTTTCCAAAAGTAACAATAACAAATCTGAAATAAAATCTGATAACAAATAACTACGAAACTCAAACTAAGGTAAACTTGTTACGGTTACAGTGCTGCGGATGCTGCTGGTCTTGAACGACGAGAGCGGGTTCTCGTGCGGGGATACGAGAGGACGATTATTTTCTCTCCGGGAGCCATGTTAATTCGCATGAGTTTTATCTATCTTTCACATTATCCAGCCCGATATCAGACATCGGAACTGTCATCGCTGTGTTCGCCCGATATCGGATATAAATGTCAGTCAGTCACCACAACAGCAAAATAATAACAAAAAAATCGCTAAATTTCAGATGTCAGCTTACCAGCGTTCCTGTCTTCAGTCCATAGTACGGAAGAATTAACTAGGAAAATCCTTGCACCTACACTAGGTAATTCTGAAGTATTGTGTAAGACTGATGCAGTGAACGCTTGGAAAATTGCATGTCCAAACACCGATCTCCCAAGGAACCTTTTCTCACAGCGTCAGTGGGACGGGCCGCTCTGCAGCTTAGTTGGAAAAAAAAAACTAAATACATGTTCCAATGCTGCTGAGCGTACCCGTTTACTGGCGGTTGGAGTGTGGGAATCGGGTCTTTGGCTACAAGCTCTTCCGTCATCTAACGTAGGGACTATGTTAAATGACACTACCTTCCGCATCGCAACTTGTCTCCGTTTAGGTGCGCCGTGTGTTTCTCCGCATCAATGCCGTTGTGGAGAAGCCGTTGACAGAATCGGACACCATGGTTTGTCGTGCTGCAGGAGCGCTGGGCGAATTCCACGGCACGCCAGCCTCAACGACATAATCCACCATGCTCTTGTCACCGCCGGTGTACCAGCTGTACTAGAACCAAACGGTTTGGCGCGTGTCGATGGCAAGAGACCGGATGGCATGTCGTTAATGCCATGGAAGATGGGTAGGTCTCTGGTGTGGGACGCCACATGCGTTGATACCATGGCTCCTACCCATATAACTAGTACGGCTGGCTGTGCTGGTGCTGCTGCTGCTTCTGCAGAGGCTCTCAAGCGGCGCAAATACTCCAATCTCATCGGAGATTATGAATTTGTGCCGTTTGGAATCTAGACTTTGGGGTCATGGGGTCCAAGCGCTCGCAACCTCTTCCGTGAGATTGCGAAGCGTATGGTCGACGCTTCTCGTGACCAGAAGGCTGGCCTCTTTTTAGGTCAGAGAATAAGCATTGCCATACAACGTGGCAATGCTGCCAGTCTTCTGGGAACGCTACCACAAGAGGCATGCGATGCGGAGGAATTCTACGACGCATTTTAATTGTTCTTAGCTATAAGTTGTATAATAGTTATGTTATTTTTACTTGGTGGCACAAATTTGTCTCAAGTTTCGACCGGGTAGGTACCACCGTGCACTATTGCGAAAAACCCTCCATAGCAATTCAATCTCGGTTGGATTGTGTTCAGGGGTCAGCAAGTGCATAGCCGGGCAGAGGTGGTGGTTGTCGCAGCACTAGTGGGACCAGTGGGTCTTGGCGTAGTCTAGTGGGGATGGCGCGGGGCGATGCGCCGAACAGGGAGACCTGTAGAAACGGTGGTGCCGCTGGCCGCCCGCGGTATAGTACAGGGGCCCAACTGGGGTTAACCACCTTGGGAGGCTGCCTCACCAGGCCGCGCATAATCCCGATATGGTTCGTCGTGCCGGTTGGTGACCGGATTTGGGAGCCCGGCGACCATACTCGGGGGGGTACGGGGGCCCTTCCGTTCGGCGCGTCGGCTCTCGCCATGCCTCACATTCATAGATAAAACCAATATTCCGCGCTTTGTCACACGGTGCTGCGGCGGCAATCACCTCTTTTTTCACGCCTTCTCCCACCCAAACTCATGGCAGCGCAATTCAGAGAAATAGGCAACACAGCGGCTCGACACACTCCCAAAAGCTTGCTATTTGAGGTGGAGTCCACTAACATCTGTGGGCTCCATGCAAACCTCAACGCCGTCCACCAACACCTAGAGACGGCGAAACCTGCCATGTTTTTTCTAACGGAGACGCAAATACACCGCCCTGACGACACGACCTACTTGCTCTACCCTGGCTATGTTCTTGAGGAAAGTTTTCGTGCAAAAGCCGGGGTGTGCGTGTTTGTTAGGGCGGATGTTTGCTGTCGCCGTTTGCGCTGCCTAGAGGACCCATCCTTCTCCATCCTTTGGGTACACGTAGACCATGGCCCTACGAGTTAGATCTATGTGTGCCTCTACCGTTCCCATACAGGAGATGCTGAGACAACTCGACTCTTTGAATATCTGAGTCAGGCGGCAGATGATGCGCAGGAGCGATTTCCGAATGCCGAAATGGTATTTTTGGGGGATTTTAACGCCCACCACGAGATCTGGTTGGGCTCCTCCAAAACAGACCATGCGGGAAGAGCCGCCCACGCATTTGCTCTGGCGCACGGCCTGACCCAATTGGTGCACGAGGTCACTAGGATATGTCATATCATATTCAATGATAGAGATTACTGAGGAGGAGTATGCGGTGTTATTTACTGGTTATTTTTTTTATCTGTGCTATCGGGCAAATTTCTAGGCTAATATGTAAAAACAGCACATGGTTTCGGCTATCATCGTCCGACCGATTAATGTGAAAACGGGCTAAGAGGCAAGCCTGCACCAGAGCTTCGTACAGCAATCAGTAGAGGTCCAGGCTAGCAGGAGATATTGGTTTGAACCCCGAAAGACTTAGCGGGATTGGATAAAAGTAGGTATTGCTAGGATTTTGTATTAGAATATTATGTAAGTAATATATGTGTATAATCGCAAGAAGTCTATCTAATAAACCGCCTTAAAATCACAACCTGGTTGGCCGCTGCAGAGAAAACATGGCAAAATGGGGCTTTATCGACCGGTCGCAAGAGTCCTGCGACTGCGGGGCCAAACTCAGTCCATGTCTAATTTGCTTTCCTGCTCGATGTACCCCTTCACTTGCACTACCGACGACATATGTAGAGCAACGGAGAGCGTTGTTACTGTGGCCAAGTTCTGGGTCAATATAATTTAAATACCAGACCATTATATGTCAGACCTAGCCATTGACTCGAAGAAGAAAGCACAACCTTACACAAAACTTCATTGAATAAGTTAAAGTGGATATTGAGTTTAAGTAATAGTATTAAATTACACGGTTCACTATGGTTACAAATTGTAATAGTGATAAATATTCCTTCTTAAACAAGTAATCTAATATCCTGTGACGTAATATATGGCTTAATAACCATATAGCGTCTATATCACTCCCTTGCCAGTTATTTGACGCCTGCCTGAAATTATGTATCTAAGGAACAAATGAGTAGGATTCTATCTATAGATACTTATATTTATATTTAGTTGCTTCTGAGATGAATTCTGGATAGAAAGGAAGAAATAATACAACACAAAAGGCGAGACATGCCACGAGAGCACCTTTACGCTTCAATCGCCTTCAAACAACATAATACCACGACTATAATAACCTCGTATTGTGTTCCCAGCGGTAAGTAGCGAAGCCAAAGATCACTGGAGAGTTTTTGTGCTGTCAGTGGGAAGACCAAAGGCTATTCCTGCTTTGTCTTCTACACTGACAAAGAAACTCTCTGTGCTTACAGGGTCGGCAACGTGAGTGTGATTACTCTAGTGTTGCACACGTCCATAGGCTACGTTAACTACTTTCTATCAGGTGGGCCGTGTGCTCGTCTGCCATCTTAGTGGCATAAAAAAATCCGAAGACAAAGCTTAGCAAATTAGGTACGTAGAAAAGGTATAGTGGAGACTCTTGGTCGCCTCTTCTGGGACGCTAACCGCCTCCTCTTTTTACACCTTAAGTTACCCTCTCGCTCAACTTAAACTCATTTTTTCTGTATAAATCACGCCTAAGGTTAGAGAAACCGCTAACGTACCTACAGATTAAAACTGCAGACCCAAACTGTTTTAGGGTAGAACTAAGAGGCGCTATCTAGATGAATTTATAATCAAACTCAACTGATGTTACAACAAAGTTTGACGAGGGTACACCAAAAGGTTTAGGTGCTACTCATTGATCTGTAATTTCGAGGTTGGATAGTTTTATACGATTTGGAAGTTATGTTAATTCTAAATCCTCTTCGGTCTGGGAGGTCATATGGTAGTCGCTCCTATAAAACCCCTATAAGCTAAATCAAATGGAGGAAAAGAGGTAAGCAGACACAGGATTTCAAATCTCAAATATAACCAGGAACAACGTCAATATAATGATTATGATGATAGTAAATAACACGCCTAACACCCAGACACACCTTCACATATTGCACTGATTAGAAATCGAACCCGCGACCTCATACAAAAAAAGTCGAGCAAAATAGGATAACATAACATAACATAAAGTCACACCTATATCCCCGAAGGGGTCGCCAGTTTATATTTAGGTCCCAATGTAATAGGTGGCGAGCCCATTAACCGGGCACTTATAAACCTGCAATTAATACACACATAACTTCGAAAAGCATCGAAAGTCATTGGTGTGTGCCATGGTAAACCTGGGATCAAACCCGAGACCTCGTCTCAGCAGTCCATTACACATACCACTAGGCAGAATAGGATAATGGGTAATATGTCTTTATATTACTAATTCTTCGTCAACAATCCCTCTACAACATTTTCATTCACTTATCACAACTACACTCAAAATTTAAAATAAAATTAATGATAAATTAAAAGAGTTTACGTTCTTATAACTATGGGACAATAAATTACCCAGAATTACCCAACACATTAAAAAAATTACACTGAACAAATTATTTATTAGAAGGAAAGGATTAACTTTTGCTGCCTACTGTTTGCTTTTAAAATGGTAATTAATTTTGTAATCGCGAAACAAAGTTTGCGCACGCCCGGCCTATATTTAATTATTTGAATTATTATTTATGGCAGTATTTACTTTAATAATATAGGCATTTACGACATTTTAGGGTTTATGTTAGCTTTATTTTCGTTTACAGTTGTCAAAATTTTCGGGGTAAATGCCGATCTAAGCTTAGGTAGGTTAGCTCGGCTTCGGTTAGTATCCGTCAATATGATTGCACATCGCCTGACGGTAAGCTAACGGTAAATTCTCAGGACTTATTGAGTCCAACAGTGGACTGCGATGGGCTAATTACTTGATTGATTACTCATTTATGGGATATTTTCGTTCTTCAGAATAAAATACGACATATTTGTAGCTTATCAAATAGAAAATATAACTCTAAACATTTCATAATCCACAACAGTGGAAGGTGCACACGGAAAATGAAAAGATTAGAAACTTCTTCCTTTGAATGCAATTTTTTTTTTCATTTCATTTGGAATTACTGAACTGGATAATTAAACAATAGCTACACATTGGAGAACTTATCAGTGTGGATCAGTTGTGTGGTTTTTCTTAGTATGTATGCTATAAAATAGTCGTACTATTTTCCTTGTTCGTACTCACTTATATATAGTTGCACTCGTGCTTGCATTGACGGACGCTATAAAAGCCCAATACGCTAATGGCTAGCCACATGTCTGCTTTTAGAGACACTATGTACTTGCATGTGGCTACCAAACGGACGAACGGTTGCCTTGCAGTTTCCGCAAATATAGTTCGTTTTCATACAAAAGCAGACATACGGTTAGCCTAGTACAGTTGTCCTCAATGCACATTGTGAGCCTAAATTAGCCTAGTCTTGAGTGATTTTTGGTATCAGCTGGTTTTTAATATACATAATTACATAGTATGTTGGTCACAAAGGATACAACATCACACATCAAATACGGTAGGTATAAAAGAGAAACACTATCTCAAACTTATTCGGAGCAAAACTAGTTTCGAAATAAAATGCCTTTCACTAAACATATCGACAGATATTTGATTTACAAAACACGTAATCCTAAACGCTCTTGAGTATAAAACAATAAACTTAAGGTATCGAAACTATAGAAGTTCTAAACATAATATATCTGTCTCAAGCAGTAACTTAGGTGTTTTGACGAGGGATACAGCTCACCAACCTTATTTAAATCTTCTCAGAGTTTACTGATAAAACTTTAAATTCATAATATGTGCTTAGAAATTTATTATTCTATAATTCTCACGCATATATACCCGAAAGGGCAGGCAGAAGTGCTAGCACCCACATTTCGCCAGTTTATGTTTAGGTTCCAATGTAATAGGTGGCGAGCCTATTGCCATTAACCGGGCACATATAAACCTGCGATAAATACACCCATAACTTCGTAAAGCATCGAAAGTCGTTGGTGTGTGGCATGGTAAAACCTGGGATCGAACCCGAGACCTCTTCTCAGCAGTGCGGTTTCTATTCTATACTATTCTATACTGTTCAAATATATACTAGGTACCTAATGCCCGCAACTTCACCTATACGGAGGTCAATTATTGTGACTTGGACAACCTCCGGATATGCTCCCGGAGATATGAGCAAAAGTTGTGATAACTGACATCTACACGAGCGGAGCCGCGTGCATAAGCTAATATTTCGTACATCTAAACTGTTTTAACTACTCTATAAATGTATAAAATGTAATTCCGATATGTACTATAAAAAGAACGCTCTTTAAAATCAAAACAAGCCAAAACTTCTCAGTGTAATTCCCGACGCAGACGCAACAAATCAAACGCCCGGTACTGTATGAGATTGAAGACCTTTATTTACTAGACAATAAAGATAATTATTCAGGAATCAATTGACCTCTGGGATCCAGGCCTCCTAGTGATTGTGACAGGTTGCTAATGAAGGTCGTACTTGGAAGCAGCGGGGACTAATTAGTTTATCATTAATCATGTAATTGGGTTCTACGAAGGAACCTCAATATTGAATTGGTCGTAATGACACTTTAACGCTTTGCTTGTTTAGAGTCGGACTCTGGGGTAGTTGAAGGCCCGTCTTTTAGAATGGTGCTCAGTTCTAAATTCGGTTTATCTGAGGACAGATTGTATAGACAATGACAGTTGTATGGAAAGCCATTGTGGCGTGGTGGTAGCGAACGTGAACGCTATGCAAAGGGGCGCGGGTTCGATCCCCGCTCAGTACAAGCAGCATTTTCAGCCCAGTCTGCCCAACAAGTGAGGTTGGCTTGACCCCTTAGGTTGAGGCATATAGGCTCCAGACACACTTCATCCATTATTATGGGTATACTTAACTACTTCAAGAAATCAATAAGGAATGCATCAGTTGAGATCACTTTCCAGATGATATAAAACCTGCTTTAGAGATGGTTCTGGTGGTAGATGGCACTACAATTGTCATTAAAGGACATTATGTAAAGATAATTTTGATTGCCGCGTTACCGGCAGAGTAGAATTTGGACCACCCCATCTCTTCCCATACGGTATCATACAAGGCGACTAAGGGATAGCGCTGTTTAACATCAAATAGATATATATATATAGCCCAGACTCTGCCCCAAATGCATGACTCGTGTCAACAATAGTGCCCGGAAAACAGCAATAGGTTCACCTCCTATTACGTGGGACCGAATAATAGATGAAATGTTGGTGTTAATTCACCTCTGCCTAACCCTTTGGGGATAAAGGCGTGATTATATATTATATTATTACTGTTTCTCGGTTCCATGACTCTCGGGACTATGGAGTCCCGGACCTTTGGAAGGCGTGCGTCGGGCCGAAGCCAAGACGTAGAGGCCCTTTTATGAGAATTTAATATGCTAGGAATACACACACATGGCGGATATCATCCCCGAGCGCAAAATATAATACACCGGGAGATGCTCCCCGCCAGGTGCAGAGACTATTGCTGTGAGGTGCTGTGGCCGCGATGGTAACGAAATTATGGGCTATGAGATTGAGAATTGGATGGACTGGTGAATGGGCTATGGGGGGAGACTAACGGACGCCTACCGAGACAATAAGTCTCAAAATTGTAAAAAAGCAGACGGTGACTTGCCAACTCATTGCATGGGCCTCATTAAAATAGCCACATATAGCTCGACCATGGAGCAACATCGGTCGAGAGGTGAGTCTGCGAGGTGCAAGTTCCCGGTATACCAGTCAGCGTGCCCCGGCGTTATGACATTTTGCACTTCCAACCTGGAGCATAGGTTCAGCTCTTGCAACTCCACTCATGGCCGGCCAATAAAGGCAAGCACACAAGGTGAGGGGGAATAAATCCTAATCCTCGGGAGAATCGGGAGACGTAGTGTCGCCACGCACCAACAGCTCGCCACAAGCAGCCCCTGTGGGGGAATTTTGATGTTAAGTTTATTTTGACTACTTTGCTAGTCAACATCGATCTGATGCTGGCTGTACAAAGCCGACGGCCGCTAGTTATTTCTAAAACACTTAGCTATAGAAAAACTTGAATGTTTAAATATTCAATGTATTTTACCCGCAGTGCGTGTTCTTGGTTTGTTCTTACATAATTATAGTACGAACCAAATAACATAGTTTTAAAAACAAAGTGCAAAGCACAATGCTTTGCATAATTTTCTTTTTATTTATATTGCGTGAAAAGCTTATTGCACTCGTAATAGGAACACGTAACTAGGAATGTGCACGTTTTCAAGCGATCGTTAAGTCGAGTATTATAAATACATTAACTTTAGTGAAAGCAAAAAAGAATCTCATTAACATTGCCGCGTAAACTATAGCGCGACAAAGGCACGCTAAGTTCAAGTATTCATCAACACTTTGCATACCCAATTCCGTATCTCGAAAACGAGAACATCGTCAGTTAAACGTCATTACACGTTGCAGCTATGTAAACTGGGCCACCTTAATTGCCAACAGAGATAGAGGTGTGAATAGGTACAGGCCTCGTCAAAAGTTGCATCACAAAGTTTAAATTAATTTCGAACTTAGCTATGAAACCTTTTAGAAAATAATAATACAAATTATATTATATACTTTGTTCTCTGAGATCTATTGTTTTAATCATTACCCCTATTGTGTCCCAAGCTTAGGTCATTTGAACTTGGACATTTTGTTATACCGGCTCTTCCGGGAGCGACTGCCTACGAAACCTCGAACATAAAAGTGTCTTGAGGCGATTCGAACCATGGTACGAATGAGTAGTTTTATATCACTTAGGTAACAGACAAGCACATGGCCCACCTAATGGAAAGTGGTTACCGTGGCCTATGGACGTGTGTAACACCAGAGGAGTCACGTCACACTCGCGCTGCCGACCCTGTAAGCACAGAGAATTTCGTCACTTTCGTCAGTGTCACAAAACAGGACAAGCGTTTAATCTACCCATTGACAGCATAAACTGTCCAGTGAGCTCTGGCTACCCTAATCACCGCAGGGAACACACGAAGCTATTATGGCCGCGATAATCTGTAAAGCGGAGAGTGTGCGTAATAGACTGTTTAGCAGGATTTTTGTGTAGGTATCAATGGTTTAAGCTAATGCTCCAGCTTAAACCATTGATTTAAGCTGGAGTATTCACTTATTCTGTTTAGGTTGGCTTGAGGTTTTCGTTAGTACCCTGAAAAATTATATAGCCAATTACAAAACTACTGTAATTGGGTATATATGTATTCATATGTAAGAAAGGTTTATAAACATTTGAGCGTGAAGTTACTTTTGTTGCTGACAGTACTACGCAAGTACGTACTTAGGTGTTGTGGGCGCATGGGTGCGGATGCAACTTACACCCAATTTCATGACGTGACGTCATCTTAGCTTAGCAAATTGTTGTGGCAGGGACTTAAGCCGTTTCGACTGTTCGATTGATTCGTTTCGTTTGGTTGTTGATGACGTTTTGATAGAAGTCAGATGGCAAGTAGGTGGATGAACAGCGTATATTTCAATTTACAGTTTGTTGGTTAGTTGGGTGATAAGCTGGGTGATAAGTTGGGTGATAAGTTGGGTGATAAGTTGGGTGATAAGTTGGGTGATAAGTTGGGTATAAGAATAAAATATCTGGAATACATATTTATAGCGGATAGATTATTTTATTGTGGTGCTTATTTTTCATAATAAGACTACTAAACTAACAAACTACCACGTTTTCATATTAGTTTAGTAGATAAACATAAACATAAACATACATTAAACAAAATAATCTATTTAATAAATAAATGATAGAGAATTACATTTTTAGGGATTCATACCTAAAAAATAAAAATGGAACCCTAATCCTAACATTTCGCTATCCGTTTGTCTGTCTGTCACATCATGAACTGTCATAGCTAGGTGATTTGTCTATCCTATTATTATTGTGTTATATGATTATTTCAAATTTATTTCAAACTATTTTGATGCCGGGCCCACCCGGGTGAAACCCACTCGGACGGGTGCTCGGCTGCTCGAGATCCCCGGTGCTTCGAGCGGTCCCCAGGGTGATGCCCTAGCAGCTTCGGGACACGTTAAACGCAGCTGACGTCCGGGTGTCCAGGCCCAACAAGTGTGCAGAACTGCGCATTTCGAACCTGGACGACTCCATCACGGCGGAGCAAATCCGCCTCACCGTGGCGGAGGCCGGGGGCTGCCCCCTAGATGCGGTTAAGGTCGGAGCAATCCGCTTCGGCCGCCGCGGATTGGGGGCGGCAGTTGTCGGCTGCCCCATCGCAGCAGCCAAAAAAGCTGCCGACCGGAGGTTCCTCGCCGTTGGAGGCGTGGTGCGGGTGCAGGTCCGGCTCCTGCAGGCTCGACCGACCAGGTGTTTTAGGTGCCTGTCGGTCGGCCACGTGGGGGTGCAGTGCACGGCGGCGGTGACGGTCGGTGACCGCTGCTTCCGCTGTGGCCAACCCGGCCATACGGCTGGTGGTTGCGAGGCTCCGCTGCACTGTTTCAGGTGTGCAGCGGGGGGCAAACCGGCCGACCACAGGCTTGGCAGCAAGACCTGCACCGGGGGGGGAGCCGAAGCCCCATGGCGGGGGCTCCACCCAAAGTTCGCGGCGGGATGCGGAGATGGTTCCATAATGGATCCCCAGCTCCGCATCCTCCAGGCGAATGTGGGCCACGGTGCCGATGCTCAGGGTCTTCTGCTCCAGAGCATGGCACAGTGGTCCGTACACGTCGCCGCTGTCGCCGATCCGTACACTCACCGGCCCCTTGGGCCTGCCTGGGTGGCCGACCTGGACGGGTTGGCGGCACTGGTGTACAACGCCGCTATGGGTGCCCCCCCCCCTGTTGTCGTGGCAAGGGAGCATGGCATCGTAGCGGCGCGTGTGGGGGAGATTGCGGTCGTGGCTGTCTACTTCACGCCGAGCCTACACCGACGCATAGGGGAGTACCGGCAGTCGCTGGAGCGACTGACCGACGTCGTCAACGCCTGTCACCCTCATCCGGTTCTTGTGCTCGGGGACTTCAACGCCTGGTCAGTGACCTGGGGGTCCCGGCACACGAACCCACGAGGTAGGGCTCTGGAGAGCTGGGCCGCTAATCACGGTCTAGTTCTCCAGAATCGCCGGGCCGAAGCCACGTTCGTGACCGCGGAGCGCAGTTCGATTATCGACCTATCGTTCGCAGGCGCTTCGCTGTCGCACCGTGTGCGGGACTGGCGTGTTGTTGTGGGGGTGGAGACACTGGCGGATCACCGATACGTTCGCTTTGATGTCTCCCCCCCCCCCCCCCCCCCGCGGGTGATGCGCCGGTCATACCGGCCCCACGCGAGCCACGCTGGGTGCTTGGGAGACTGAATCGGGAGGTGCTCCTGGAGGCCGCCATCGTACAGGCCTGGGCCATTGCGCCGGACAGGCCTGTCGATATCGACGATGAGGCGGTGTGGTTCCGGGAGGCCATGAGTCGTGTCTGCGATGCGGGTATGCCTAGGGCACCACCCTATAGTCCGAGGCGTCGGGTCTACTGGTGGTCTGCGGAGATCGCGAGGTTACGGCAAGCCTGCGTGATCGCGCACCGCCGGTGGACCAGACTCCGTAGGAGGCGTAGCCGAACCGCAGATACGGAGCCCCGAGTGACGGAGCTTCATGTGGGATACAGGGAGGCCAGAGATACCCTCCGAGCGGAGATTAAGCGGGCGAAAGCCGCGGCTTACAAGGAGCTCATGGAGACGCTGGAGCGGGACCCATGGGGGTGGCCTTACCTTATGGTAAGAGGAAAGCTGCGCCCCCGGGCCCCGCCGTTGACCCAGGTTCTCCAGCCAGCTCTGCTCGGTGAAGTGGTCGAGTCCCGAGGTGGAAGATGACTCCGCCACCTCGGTCGCCTATGGCGCCCAGTATGGTAGTTGACGACGAAGTCCCCGAGGTCACTTGGGTAGAACTGGAGCTGGCGGTGCGAAGGCTTAGAGCCAAGAAGAGCACCGCCCCGGGACCCGACGGCATTCCAGGCGCGTGGGTCCTAGCTCTGGGAGAAGACGGTCTCGAACCCCGACTGAGAGGGTTCCTCAGTGCATGCTTGAAGCGGGGCCAGTTTCCGAAGATGTGGAAGACGGGGAAACTGGTCCTCATCCGAAAGGAGGGTCGCCCGGCGGACGAACCGTCCGGCTACCGGCCCATTGTGTTGCTCAACGAGGTGGGCAAGCTCTTTGAAAGAGTTATTGCGAAGCGCCTCGTCGAGCACCTCTCTGGTAGGGGGCCGGACCTGGCGGATGCCCAATATGGCTTCCGCCGGTGGCGGTCCACTGTGGATGCCATCATGCGCGTGAGGACTTTGGCGGAGGAGGCAGTCGCCCGGGGTGAGGTGACGTTGGCGGTGTCCTTGGACATCTCCAACGCTTTCAACACCTTGCCCTGGAGTTGCATCAGGAAGGCTAGGGAGATCTACCTAAGTGCGACTGTCGGTCGGCGTGAGATGTCGTGCGGTGTTCCACAGGGATCGGTTCTTGGGCCGCTCCTGTGGAACATCGGATACGACTGGGTGCTTCGAGGTGAGCTCGCGGACGGCGCCGTCGTCACGTGTTATGCGGACGACATGCTAGTGACGGTGAGCGGGGCTACATACCGCGAAGCGACCCTGAGGGTCACGACCGCGGTTGCTCAAGTCGTGGAACGGATCCAGCGGGAGCGACGAAGGATCGCAAGACAAGCTGCCCGCGTACGAAGGCAACTCGGGCGTCGGAGGTCGATGAACGACCTCCGCCCCCCATGAGCGCCGGCCTGGGGGTGACAGGTGGAGCCGCCTGTCACCCTGGCAGAAGCAGGCCGCGGCGGTGGCGCGCGTGGCGTGCCTCCCCGTTTCCGGGGACGAGCTATGGACTCTGTAGTCCCCACACCCGAGAAGAGGGCCAGATCGTAAGAGATGGCCCTGGATCGGCCGGGGTGCGAGGGATATGCCTGTCAACCTCACCTTCGGCAACCAAAGCGACCCACAGGCGGCGTGCGTTTTAGTCGGTTCGAGTCCGACATAACCTCCTCCACCGGCTCCGGTGGGGAGGTATCCGTGGGGATTTTGCGCACGTAAAAAAAAAAAAAAGTTCATTTGTCTATTCGTCTGTTTGTTTGTTACCTTTTCATAGACCACCGAAAAGATTGTCATGCATAGTTATTTATATTACTACTTTTTTTTGTAAAAAGCAATATTAGAACCGAAATTACTAATATTCGCTATAACCACTCCTGCTATGCTAAATTGCTTGTGTAAGGAGTGGGTTCACGTCTGTAGTGCAATGGCTAGGACTCGAACCCGGGACATTTCAATCGTAAGGCCGGCTCTTTAACCACTAAGCTACCTACACTATAGTTGAGACGGGTTATTCCAAACTAGATATATTTAAATATGATTAATTGAAATCCATATTTTTCCTATAATCTGAGCAATATATGTTCGCCTTTGCGGTCGAGACCATGGGTAGTTCGGGTACCGATGCCAAGAATCTGGTGAGCGAATTAGGGCGCAGGTTGAGAGACAAAACCGCTCCTCCGCTCCTCCCGCTCTGGCTCGTACCTGGGGCAACGGTTGGCCATAGCTGTTCAACGGGACAATGCCGCCAGCGTCATGGGCACCTTTGCACCAGGTACGATGAGGGGTGGGTTAATAGATTAGACTGTCACTTTCACTTTACAAAAATGTAAACAATGTTATAATTGTATCATGTCAAAATAATTTTAGAAGGTTGATATCATTAAGTTAATAATAATTCAATAAATATTTAAGACATACTACACAACGTTTGTTAGACCCAAACCAAGTACAACTTGTATTATGTGTTGTAGAGTGCGGATAAACTTAGTTTGATTCTTAAATACAAATATTTACAACAAGAGCGAATTGAAACCGCAACCCCTAACGTAGCAATCGAATAATTTACCACCAAGCATAATTAATGGCAACACCAAAATACCCTGTCCATCATTTTACTAAATTAATTTATAACTTTACTGTCTTATCACACAACGAGTCATTAAATTTCACTTAGAATTTACTCACACATAATATATCACTCACGTACTTAAGGCGACACCTTACCCTATATCCTCCCCTAAGGAAGACATGTTCAATACACAAGCATATGGAAATATAATAATGGCTGCCTCCGCTGGCGTAACGTGCTGATAATTTCCAATTTCGAACCCATCTGCTATGTTATAGGCGTATAACGTACTACCTACAAGATTATATTGCTCCCAACTAAATTAATGCTAAGTAGGCCGTATATTCTTCAGTCATAGACAATGATGAGTTCATTTTTAATTTAGTGTCATTTTATTTTTCGAAATTCAAACGGGATTCTTCTTTTTTTTTCTTATATGACATCTCATTCCTCGATCCATTTTAAAAAGTCAAGCTGGAATGATAGTTAATTAGTTTTTGAAATTTTAACGGAATTCGTTTTCCCATTCTTCATTATTTGTAAATGTTATATTGTATGTGTCTGCATTAATTTTTATTCTATAAATTAAACTCAGTGTGTATGTGTGTGTAAGTTTCTGATGCAAACTGCTAGATAATCATTTTCAATTTTGAAATATCTGCTCCGTTAAGTTTACCTAATATTTTAACTACAATTAAACACACAAGTAACACATACAAGACTAATAGACTTGTTCTATATAGAAAAAAAATTGTCTCGAGTCTCTGAAAACATCTTTTAGGACGTATGTTTTTTTAAAGTAACTAATATAATAATCAAGGCCTATATTTTGATTTCGAACCATTTGCAAAATCATAGATAATTTTGACCAGTAATCTGAAAGAATCGTTTGTTTTTCCAAATTCAATTCGTTTTGACATTCGTCGTAGTAAGATAAGTAACATAGGCAACAAACGAATGAAACGATTGATAGTTTGGAGAGACAGAATCCTTCCAGATTCAGGAGAATGGGGAAAGGCTCTCCAACAGTGGGACAAAATAGGCCAAAATAATAAAAAAAATTAAGCGTGTGAATGAGAAAGAGAGATTTCATAAATTACCTCTATTTATGATATAACATACCTAGGTATACATATAATTTACATAGAAACTACTTTGTCTCCATTAATTGTGTTTGTCGTTGCGCCTTGGGCTAATTACCTACATAGTATGTATCTACACGGTGTGTGGTAAGTGCGGAGATTATGAGATAAGTTTTACTTTACCCGTTTTGGACAAGGATTAAACTAGCCGCCTAAGGTCAAAACTTCGCACTGGAATAAACTCGTAAATAAATTTTTCGGTTCTCAAAAAAGTATTTTTTCACCTATTATAAAACAAATATTTGGGTAGAATCGAGTACGGGGGGAATAGCGACTAACCCTTTGGCAGCAAGTTATATTGCGTAAAATATATTGCGTAATATAATTACTACCGGTGAAATCTAAATCATTTGTATTCTGGGAACAGGCTATGTTACCAGAATACAAAAAAATATTGTTAATATTTTAACTAGACCAATTGGATATCTTCCTGTAGTTAAAATAAATCATTTAACTGAGCTTAATAAATTAAGAAAGGTAAAATAGCAGTACAACTTGCATCTGTCCTTATTTTATCGTTTTTATTTATTTTTAATCATCCACCCAGCCTATAATGGTAACTTTTCTGACTATTCAATAGTATTGTGACATCACAATAATTTATTTCATACAAGTTTCCATAACATTTACCGAATTGACGTAAAGAAACAATTTGACTTGTCAGTCGAATACCCAACATAACATAAAATGCTAACACCCACATTTCGCCAGTTTATGTTTAGGTCCCAATGTGGTGGCGAACCTATTGCCATTAACCGGACACTTATAAACCTGCGATATTTACTTAGCTAGTATTTTTTCTTCTCACGAATTCTATTGAATTTTAAAATAGAACAAGTTTACAAAACTTAACGAAACATGTCTCAGGAGTTCCACCGCATTAGTTGAATTTTGTGAGAATTTTCTACAGTTACCAAGTAAACTAACTTAGCTCGGTCCCATTGTTTCAATTCAGAACGGGTGCAATGTTTCACGATTGTATTTTCTCCATCTAAATTACTCAGTGAATCTTGGGTCGTTGATGTAACCCCGTCTGTTTATTTTCAATTTAGAAACGTCTCTGTTCCATTTTAGCATTACAGTTTAGCTTTATTGTGAGGAACAAGATCTTGTGTCGCTTTATCAAATTAAAAAGAATATCACAAGAGGATTTAGAAATAAGAAAGTAAGTACTGGCACATGGAAGGTGACTTTATCACCTTAGTATGTCAAAAATAGGTCACCTATCAGTTTTTTTCATATAATTTTACCCCTGTTTCGGGTTGTAGGGAAAGTTTTTGATGGGACTACGTTTTGACTTTATAGGCTTTCCTCTTATGATTGCGAAGTCAGATGGGTGTTGCTTACGCAACACATAAGATAAATCGAATCAAGTGAAATAGTAGGAGGATCGCTGGGCTCTAAATTATTGTGTTGATGACCCCTTACATTATTTATCCACCTATTTCATTCAAAGTCCAATGAAATATCATTATGTATTGTAAATGTAGATATATTTAGCGCAAATCATTAATGAAAAAAATATTGAGCAGTCCGACTGGGGAAGTACCTCCGCTCTACAGAATACCGCGGTTATAATAACTTCGTCTTGTGATCCCAGCGGTGAGCAGGGCAGCCAGAGCTCACTAGAGCTGTCAGTGGGATGACTAAAGGCTTGTCCTGCTTTGTCCTCTACACTGACGGCACAGAGACTCTGTGCTTACAGGGTCGGCAGCGCGAGTGTGGCTTCTCTGGTGTTACACACGTCCATAGGCCACAGTAACCACTTTCCATTAGGTGGGCCGTGCGCTTGTCTGCCACCTAAGTGGTGTAAAAAAATCAACCGAATTCATTGATTGAATGAATAAATCATATCCCAAAACCAATAAGTCATCTTATATTGTTTAACCATTGGTAAAATAACAAAAAAAAAACGGTGAACATAATCCGATTCAACTCATTCACTTTTCAACTGTAAAATAAAATAAGATTATTTTACAAGTGAGTTGAAAATCTTTTCTAGCAAAATCGTGCATCTATTTCAAAGAAATCACCAACGACATTGGAATTTTAAGTCTTTTTCAGTTCTTAATAGCTGTAAATGGTAGGTTCCAGTTATAACTGGATGAAGTTGGGAGAATGACTGGAATACTAAATGCATAGCCGATACTGTATTGGAAAATTAATGAAGTCTTAGGGACCCGTTTTAGAAGGAATTTGGGAAACAAGTACTAAGTTGCTAATTCGCAAATTCGTATGCTGAATTATAAATTACTGCTCCTATTTTCTTGAAGAAATTATGATTTTCTAAAGTTTTAGAATGCGCGGTTCTCAACTTTTTTTTTACTCGCGGTAAATCCCCACGGATACCCCCACCACCAGAGCCGGTGGGAGAGGTTATATCGGACTCGAACCGACTAAAACGCACGCCGACTGTGGGTCGTTTTTAGTTTCCGAAGGTGAGCTTAACATTCATATCCTTCGCACCCGACCTCGACCCAGGGCATCTCTCTGAATCTGGCCCTTCTCTCTCGATCTGGCCCTTGCGGTTCTCAACTGCGAATTAGCCGGTCAAGTAAAAGTATGATGAGGCTACCCCATTATTTGATGACATTGCTTTAAAAAAAACGCGAATTACCAATACCATCATTTAAAACGTTCCAGGGTTCTCATCATGGGCTACGCTACTCTAAATACAGAGTCTAAGAGGGAGTCTCGGAACCCCCGACAATTTTTTTACTCCGGCATAGTCTTTTGCTATTATTTCAACCAGTGTAGCCATATTCTACATCAGAACGAACTACACTATCGGAAAAACTTTCATCTAGCACAGAATACTCGTACATAATACGCACTAACACAGTATAAAGAACTCTTTGCTTATACAATAATATTAACGAGAATATAGGGACATACATACCACAGGCTGACTGACCACAGCCGGTGTAACCTGGTTGAAACGTTAGGCAGTTTAAATATGGAAGTACTTAAATTATGATCGCGTTAATTTCCGTTAACACTATTGTATAATGTATATCATGGAAAGCGGGGCTTTAAAAGTTAGCTCTTTGCTTTAATTTTTGATCTGTGTTACTGGCCTATTATAGTAGAATAGCGCATAAGATAACAACACACTGTATACAGTATCCGGCTCACACTGCCGGGCTTATGGCCCATTAATTTTCTGCATGGACGTGTTGATATTAAGTTTTAATTTTGTATTAGAACGTGCTGTTGACCGTCAGCTCTACCTGTGTGAAATTCATCCCATGAACTACAGCAACCTATTTTGGGGATGAAAGTAGTAAGTATGCTATTCTAAATCTTAGTTATATTTCTGCGCCAAATTTCTTCTAGATACATTCAGCCATTCTGGCATGATTAAGTAACAACTGATGGGTAGTGGTTACCGTGGCCGATGGACGTGTGCAACACCAAAGGAGTCACACTTGTGCTGCCAACCCTGTTAGCACAAGAGTTTATGTGCAGTCAGTGTAAAAGACAAAGCCGGACAAGCTTTTGGTCTTCCCACTGTCAACACAAAATCTCCCCAGTAAGCTCTGGCTACCCTACTTACCACTGGGAACACAACACGAGGTTATTATGGCCACGGTATTCTGTAGCGCGGAGGTACTTCCCCAGTTGGACTGCTCAAGTGGAAGAAAATACCGTCGATATAAGCTTCTTTTTTTTTTTTACGTGCGCAAAATTCCCACGGTTACCTCCCCACCGGAGCCGGTGGAGGAGGTTATGTCGGACTCGAACCGACTAAAACGCACGCCACCTGTGGCCGCTTTGGTTGCCGAAGGTTGACAGGCATATCCCTCGCACCCCGGCCGACCCAGGGCCATCACTCACGATGTGGCCCTCTTTTCGGGTGTGGGGACTACAGAGTCCCCAACTCGTCCCCGGAAACGGGGAGACGCGCCAGGCGCGCCACCGCCGCCGTCTGCTTCTGCCAGGGTGACAGGCGGCTCCACCTGTCACCCCCAGGCCGGCGCTCATGGGGGGCGGAGGTCGTTCATCGACCTCCAACGCCCGAGTTGCCTTACCATCCTTGGCTTACGATCCTTCGTCGCTCCCGCTGCCGCTCCCGCCCCGCCTCCTCCTTCACGAGCATTACTTGCTCGTAGAAGAAGGCGCCGGCCGCCCACGCATCCGCGCAGCGGACCATCGCCGCGAGCAAGGTGGAGAGCGTGAGAACTCTCACTCCCAGGGCCGCCACAAGCTCCCGTCTCGGCGTTTCCCACGCCGGACACTCGGTGAGCGTGTGCGGCCCTGGGTCCTCGCTCGCGTCGCAGTGATGGCACTCGGACGTTGGCTCTTTCCGTCGATATAAGCTATAACACAAGCTATATAAGATATCCTTACTTGCCTCGCGCGCCTCTCCATTTCCGGGGACGAGTTGGGGACTCTGAGGAGAGGGCCAGATCGAGAGAGATGGGCCTGGGTCGGCCGGGGTGCAAGGGATATGCCTGTTAACCTCACCTTCGGCAACCAAAAACGTCCCACAGGCGTCGTGCGTTTTGGTCGGTTCGAGTCCGACATAACCTCTTCCACTGGCTCCGGTGGGGGGGTATCTTGCGAATTTTGCGCACATAAAAAAAAATATATTTTTACTTGTGGTCTATGTAACTCTGTGTAGAATGTCGTAGAATATTTATTTAGGCATTTATAGCTATAATTATAGGACTTATATTAGGTTGGGGAAAAAGTCTTTTCGCATCATAGTATGTATGAACTTGTAATAAAATCTCTTTGGCTATACTATTTGCATCTGGCTGGTTTTAGTATCATTAAAAGTTAAAACTTTAAAGAATTCCAAATTCAAATTAGGAAAATGTGTGATTTTCATTTGTTTTTCGTATTGTCAAGATGAGTGAATCTAATGAAGAAATTCGATACATTTTAAAATTTTATTACAAAAAATGTAAAAATGCAACGCAAGCCGCGACAAAAATTTACGATGTTTGTGGACTTAGTGCAGTGTCTGTGAGAGTAGCACAAATTTGATTAAAGCGTTTTCATTCCGGAAATTTTGATGTCAAAGATGCACGTCGCTCTGGTCGCCCTATTACGGATAAAATTGATGCCATTTTTGAAAAAGTGGAGCAAGATCGGCATATCAGTAGTTATGACGTAGCTAAAGAACTGGGAATTGGCCACAAAACAGTTTTGGCGCACTTGAAAAGAACTGGATACACAAAAAAGCTCAATATTTGGGTACCTCACGACCTCACTGAAAGAAACCTAATGAACTGTGTACTCATTTGTGATTCTTTATTACGACGTAATGAAACCGAACCATTTTTGAAGAAGCTGGTAACTGGTGATGAAAAGTGGATCACGTACGACAAGAACGTGCGAAAAAGGTCGTGGTCAAAGGCCGGTCAGGCTTTACAGACTGTGGCGAAACCCGGGTTGTCTGGTGGGATTGGATTATTCATTATGAGCTGTTACCACCAGGCAGCACCATCGATTCTGAACTCTACTGCGAACAACTGATGAGATTAAAGCAAGAAGTTGAGAGAAAGCGGCCGGAGTTAATCAACAGAAGGTGTGGTTTTTCATCATGATAACGCTAGACCTCACACATTTTAGACACTCAGCAAAAATTAAGAGAGTTTGAGAGGTGTTAATGCATCCGCCGTATAGTCCTGACCTTGCACCTTCAGATTTCCATCAGTTTCGGTCTCTTCAGAATTCTTTAGGCAATGTCAGGTTAACATCACGAGAGGACTGCCAAAACCACTTGCCGCGGTATTTTGATCAGAAGTCCCTAAATTTCTATAGCAGTGGGAGCATGTCCCTACCTACAAGATGGCAAAAAGTATTCGAACAAAATGGTACCTACATACTTTAGATAAATGTAAATAAACTGTATTAAAAAATGTTTTGAAGTTTCTTAAAAAATGCGAAGAATATTTTTCCCCTACCTATTATTACATTACCTACATAGCACATAGCAAATATTAGATTTATTTATTCAATAAAAACAAAGTATGTTATCAGAATTAGTTCGTCAATCACAGAATCAGTGACATAAATATTTGTTTATCTAATCGGAGTAACGAGTCTGTCGCCATGCTCGTTGGACCAAATGAGGATTTGTAAAGTTATCGCAATTGTTTGAAGTAATCCGCTTTTGTCCTGAAAACGATTTTCCGTTTGATTTGTTAAAGTAATGAAAATGAGATTACTATTGTTGCTTTATATTTCAATATTACTTAATTCATGTGTTATGAAATAAAAAAAATTGAATAATTGCTTGCCAATGATTGAAAAACGTGTAAGCATTGGAACGTTACATATGAGACTTTAAAAAAATTAAGTTTATAACCGAATGGCCATGGCATGTATAAAGATATAAAATTGAAATATTGTTATTTAGGATGAGTAAAATTCATCATTCTCCTCTACACATTTCTGTCAGATGCGATCTCCTCAGTTACTCTCTACCTTTTTTTTTATAATGTGCGCAAAATTCCCACGGATACCTACCAATGACGCCGGTGAGGGAGGTTATGTTGGACTCGAACCGACCAAAACGCTAGACGTCTGTGTGGGCCGCAAGTTGCCGGAGGTGAGACATATCCCTCGCACCCCGTCCGGCCCAGGACCGTCTCTTCGGTTACTCTCTACCTTATGGCAATATCCTCTTTATCACTTGTAATTATTTTAATCTCTTCTAATAATATGTTCATACCATGACAGCTGTTAACTTCGTAATATTTCATTCACTGGCGTAACTTTCAAACTTCCTTAAGATAGTACTTATGTAGTATATGAAAATGCACGAATGCATAAATGAAAAGAGGACTTAAAAAGAGCCTTTAAACTAGAGTAGGTAATAAATAACTTAAAACAGCTACGGTACCATTAACTTTGTTCTTCGTAATAAAGTTCCCTAAAGTTCGTGAATATTGAATCGACTAATCCCATGCATGAAACTTCCATGTGTGAAGAACATTTTTATACTAAAATTATTTATAACTTTTAAACATACACACATACATAAATTACGCCTGTTTCCCATAGGGGTAGGCAGAGCTCAAGGATCTCCATGCTACGTTCCTAACATACTACTCTCGCTTTATTCACTCTCATCGGTTTAGGGTAGTCCAGACCTGCCCCTTTTCTAAATTGCCATATATTGATTAGATTTTGTTTTTATTAGCACCTAATTGACATACAGTACTTTGACATACTTAAATAATTATAAGATTTTGACATCAGTTTATATGGGATTCTGACATAAAATTACGTAGTATTTATTTTACATCAATTTGTGTCTGATTTGTAATAATATCTCTCTGACTAAATATATGTCTTTATACTGACATTAAATTAATTAATTATATTATTTATTGACAGATAATGATGAATTAATTATACCTTGTTAAGAATTGAGTAACCTATGATTGTCAAATAACTAAAAATTATGTAATTAATTCGTTGTTGTTTCAAAATTTGTCCGTTCAGAAAGGCATTTAGTAAAATCACGGTTTAATATATAATTAATTAACTTTTTATAGTTAGCTTTTTTAAATTATGTACAGCTATGTATGCTATGTATAATGTATGCGTATGAAGGTCACCAATATTATCGTTAAAAACACTGCGTTTGATTACTTTGATTGCTCGGGTAGCGTCATAGACAAAAGAAAACGAAATTGGTTAGTCAGATTTTAGTTTGTAAGAAATTGGCTAGATGGCATTATATATATTTTATTTATTTTATATTTTTAAAATTTCTCTCTTTTGTATGGAAAGTTATTTTTTCACCATATCTTTGAAACGGTGCGTCTGAGCGTGAAAATGATGTTTTTTTGTACCCCTATATTATCCGCAAACACCTCAACCCACAGCCTATGTGTTTTCCAGTCTGCTTGTAACGTCTTTTTGAAATACGCGCGTAGCGTGTTCGCACGCATCCCCGTCACAAAATCTTTATAGCTCGATACGTATGTGCGTAATAACAACACTGCTGTGTTTTTTCAGTATAGCTGCATTTATATTTACTATTAGGGCAGCAGTGAATGTGTTAATAAAGGAACGTTTTAGAATATTATTTTTCTCGTGCTCATACATTAAGATCACGAATACTCATATTTGTACGTCTACATTGACAGAACATGTTGAAACTCGCAATGCATTGTAATATACTTTGTAACATCATCTGTACACATGTTTCTACAAATAAATTTATCTTTATCTTTATCCCGATTTGGTCCAGGTATGTGCACCTAGGTCTTCCCCTTCCAACGGTACCATCCACACTCGCCTCATACACCTGTTTCGTTAGTCTTCTTTCATTCATTCTCAACACTGGAGAGTTTTTGTGCTGTCAGTGGGAAGACCAAAAGGCTTGTCCTGATTTTGTGTCGGCAGCACCGATGTGACTCCACTGGTGTTACACACGTTCATAGGTCACGGTAACCACTTTCCATCAGGTGGGCCGTGTGCTTGTCTGCCACCTAAGTTGTATAAAAAAAAAGAAAGAACCATCTTTTAAAATATTTAAATGGCGAAAATTTAAAATATTTAAATATAGGCGATTTAAATATGGCGAAATATTTAAATGCTCAATATATGTAATATTTTTAAATTATACCGGTAGCAATAAAGTAAACCATACGCTTTTAAGCCACCAAATCCTAGAAAATAATCACAAAATATTTGTAGCAGAACCGATACAACCCATATCACTCAAAGTTACAACAATAAGTAGCTACATAATATCACATCTTTTGCAAACAGATGATAAGTGATGACAGATCCTGAGTAAGCACTCAGCACCTGGCACTTAATGTGTGAGAATACAGCCTAAATATCGAATGAAGAACCTTAGCGAACGGCTACACCTGCTAAAAAACATAAACGTGAAATATTGTTACGAAATACACATAGAATAAAGTTTCATCCAGGAGAGTATATGGGATCCCACTATAAGAACAGGTGGACCATAAAAAAATAGACCCCGTGTAAATATTCTAATCTTTTTTTTTGATTAGACGGGAAAAAACTTCATACTGCATTCCGCGCGGGTATGTGGGCCTCTCACCACACTAAAACATCCTGCCGTGTGCCATTCGCTGCGACTTGTGAGTGAACTGTCGGAAACACTACGTACTTGTCGATGGATCACCCAAGGGCTGACCAGCACGGTGCGGGTCCGTCTTTTGATTAGGCGATGTACAGACACACCAGGACTTCACCCCTTCGCGGGAGGCTCTACAGCGGGTGCAGGGCTAACCCCGACCCATCCACTCCAAACTTCACCTGCAAGCCTTCTGCGGGTACCACTGACACCGAGGCATAGAGATGGTTAAAAAGAACCTTTATTGCAACACCCCAGCCCCCCTAGAGAAGTGGCGGCATACATTCGTCATTCTATTCTGCAATACGCTGGCCAAAGAATTGCCACTTGTGTAGAAGGGCTGGTTCTCAATAGCTTAGAGATTTAAAACAACAATTAAACTTACTTTAGAAGTTTGACTTTACTACAGACAGATTAAATAAACATTTTAAAGTATTGATCAAGTCCTATAACAAATTGTTTTGTTAATATTTCTTCAACTTTGCGGTAATATCGGTTACATTGTTATGAGTTTTACTAACTTTACAGCCACAATTCTTGTATGTTTTAAGTCATTTTATTAAAAATAAAATATATTTAAAACCAATATTATGTAGCAATGATGCTCTTTAAAACACAGGTCTATTCCACGTATATTTCACTTCGCACGCAATTATTTTCTTTTATCTTATTACACTACAATTAGTTTCCCATTTCTATAATGACATTTCACGTTTGTTTCATGAAACAGTATGTCACAAAAAATTATGAAAGTAAAAAAAATGCTATAATATTTTACGCTTCGACAGGTGTGGCCGCGCGCTATTTAGCACTAAGGTAGCGTCTGCGAAACCTGATGCAAATAGCCTTCAGACCAATTTAGCGAACATTATACTGTCCTTACTTAGCTCAAGCATTCTTCAATATTTCATAAAGCCGATATTAGAGCGTTGGCCGCGGTCAGCACTTTGTTCTTGCTAAAATCTTTATCTAATCTTGTTTCCTAGTGACCTAACTTTATAAGTGCGAAGTAATCTCTTAAAGTGACGTCATTGTATTTGTAAATGTGTATTGTGATACACAGTTAGATTGACCCTCAACATTGTGAAGGTCTGTCTATTTTGAATGTTAATTAAATTTATAGTTGAATTGTTTGTAATTTAATAATTTTCATTAATTTCGTTTTTCATCATTTATACAAACTTAATGAGGACAAATTTCGGATATCCGGTATATAACTAATGTGTACTATAAATGACGTCATCGACTGAACTGACTGAATAACCGCGGTAGCCTAATGGTATGGGTAATGGACTGCTGAGATGAGGTCTCGGGTTCGATCCCAGGTTTTTTAGGTATATAGGTTTCGATATTTTTCGAAGTGATGTGTTTATTTATCGCAGGTTTATAAGTGCCCAGTTAATGGCAATAGGCTCGCCACCTATTACATTGGGACCTAAAAATAAACTAGCGAAATGTGACTGCTAGCACCTCTGCCTACCCCTTCAAGGATATAGGCGTGAGTTTATGTTATCTTGTGTTATGTATAAAATTAGGAGTAGTATGTCAAGATCTAAGAGATGGTATACGGCACGGTTTCGTTGTGGACCTCCTATATTGTTGTAGCATTTTGATTTAATTTCCGGCGACGTGTACACTTTACAGTACATAAAATACGATTAGGATACGCTAAAATGCAATTCCGAGTCAAAAACATGATCAACGCTGTTTTTCTGTGCTCAAATTATACAAAACAAACGAATACAAAATAGCCGGAACATTTTCAACAGACTCATCTGAAATTCGATATTCTAACGAGCTACCACGCTTGACGGATTTTAATTTTATTTAGGTGCAGCGTTTTACTGTTGGTATCTTGAAGTGTTTCCAGTTAATACATACAAAAAGGTTTAAGAATTTTAAAAGGTGTTTCAGGTAAACTAATATTGTGAATAACAAGCTTTTTCCTTTGGTTTACTTTATATAAGTACTATTAGCTTCTAATCTAGAATTCTGGTCCCAACCAGGGATAATAATTATAATATATTCCTATACCCCTGCTGAATATCTGCCATTATTGCATTTCAGTTTGGATACAGGTCTCTCCCAAGTTGCTTCATGTCACCCAGTCCTCCTCTCGTACATATTAGTTTTGTTTCAATTTTGCTATAAAACTTGAAAGACAATAATGATATTTTTAAGAGTACTTAACAATAACTTTTAAACCATCGCTTGCCTTACATACATATAATCACGCCTTTATCCCCGGAGGGTTAGCCAGAGGTGAATTAACACCCACATTTCACCAATCATTGTTTTCGGTCCCACGTAATAGGGGGTGAGCATATTGCTGTATTCCGGGCACTATTGTTAAATCGCTTTCCATGATATACACTATACAATAATGTTAACGGGAATTAACATTATCATTACCACGGTGTAACCTGGTCGAAACGTTCATTACATAATAATTTGCATTGTTTGGGTGCTCCCTGTGTTTCTCCTCATCGATGTCATTGTGGTGAGGTAGTCGACAGCCTTGGGCATCACGGCCTATCATGCGGCGGGAGCGCAGGCTGCATGTCACGTCATGCACAATTAAATGATATTATCCGCCAGGCTCTTGTCACCGCCGGCGTTCCAGCCATACTGTCATACCAGTTGATTTGGTGCGTAACGATGGCAAGAGACCGGAATTGGTAGGCCTTTGGAGTGGGACTCAACATGCGTCGACACCCTTGCCCCTTCCCATCTTCCAAGTACGACGAATTGCGCTTGTGCTGCTGCGGCATCTGCGGAGACCCTCAAACGGCGGAAATATGATAACATAACAAACAATTACATATTTGAGCCGTTTGGGATTGAAAAGCTGGGTTCGTGGAGTCCAAGCCCACGGTCGCTATACAAAGAAATAGCAAAACGATGCTTCGCATGACCAAAGGGCTGGCCTTTTTCGCTCAACGAATTGGCATTGCCATCCAACGGGACAATGCCGCCAGTCTTTTGGGTACATTACCAGTCGATATCGATGGGGAGGAATTTTCCGATGCTTGATTTGAATCTTTTGTATCCTATTTTATATTCTTATAAATATTAGTTTACATCTTACTAAAAAAAAATATTTACCAATTAAATCTGTTATTATAAACATAATTAATTGATGAGTAATGTTCAGATTATATAAACCAGAAATGAACTTTTACAATATAAGATTCTTTTACACTACAGCTGTAGTGCAAAAGAATCTTAGTAGCTACTAGCATTGGCAAATTGGATGATTGCTCGAGTACTCCGAGTCCGCATGTTCGTATATTTATCCCGCTTGTCTAGCTTACGTGGCGTATTGTGTTCCTAAAACAAAAACTCGGCCAACATTTCTTGGTATAAGAATAATGCACTGTTTCTGCAGAACTACCTTATAACGCTCGGGGTAACGGGTAACGTGCTCAAGAGTGAACTGGATCGTTTTTATTTTAACAGAAAGACTTTTTTACTAAAATTTCTGTGTTATTAAGGTAAAAATACTCTTTAGGCTATGATGTAGGACCGAAAAGCTGCTGGATTGTATGGATTTGCGACTCACACGCGCTTCTAAAGAGATAAGGGGTTTAATATTCTTTGAAGGTACGTGTGACTCCCTTGGTTTTGCACACGTCCATAGGCCACGGTAACCACTTTCCATCAAGTGGACCGTGTGCTTGTCTGCCACCTAAGTGGTATAAAAAAAGGTATAGGGTAGTCAGCAACGTCAACCAGGGTCGGTAGCCAGTTTGCTGTCCTGCATGTCATATCTCCTGTCATATTATTGTCACAAACTTCGTGTGGTTTTGGTCGATTTGTAGTCGACATAACCTCATCGACGTGCCCTTAACGAGGCAGTTACGTGTAAAGCTATCGACAACATTCAGTAGTGGCACAGGTAATTAGCAGTTGCCCACCCCTACGTGTGGAATTCTGATACCGTTCCCGCAGTCCATGGGAGCCTTAGTGTTATTCCGGAGCATATTTATAATCTATCTCAGTTTCCTAGTCGTTTGAACACCATTGAGTAATAAACATCCAAACAATCTTTACAAACTTTTACATTTGATTTTATAATATTAGTAGTAATAATTAGTATATATTTTAATCTTCTTCCTATAGGATAGAATAAGAATTACATATTAGCTGTTAATTTCGTTCTAGAGACCTGAGCTTTATCAATCGTCATTAAACTGTTTTGCTAATCCCTACAGCTCTGTTTCCGCTAATCTGTCGTTTTTCGGCACTTCACTAATTCAGCGAATGTATTTTTTTCGACGTCAACCCTGACTTTCTTGCCCTAACTTCTCTATAAAAAAAAACTACGAAAAACTGTCCTAAGCCGGACATTGATCTATTAATTCGTCTACATAGCACTGAAATGGCACAGTTGGGCTCTGCCGAATGCCGCGACATCTCGACCAGTGCTTCGAAGTGGACGTTGATAAATGGAACGTTTATAAGATAGTTTCTGGTTTTTATTAAACACAAGTGGACACAAATAAATCATCTATCATTCTCTATAAAATAGAGTTGATTAGTTTCATGATATTGTTGGAGTTTTATGCGAAAATTATCTTTTCTTAATTCGAAGACGGAAAGACGCTATAACGCGCTGTATCGCTTTTGTATTATTTACGCCTTACGCGTATTCAAATGCCGTGTTATAAGGTCCATACATAATCCTCCCAACCCATAAATATCCGCTGACTCCCTAAGGATGCTAAAGACGCCGACAGGACTATTAGAATACATCACAACTGAATATGAATTAATGCTACTAGCTGAGTAATGTAAAACATACATACACATACACACACCTTTTTCCCCGGAGGGTTAGGCAAAGGTGCATTAACACCTACTACTGTAAAACTACACTAATGTAAAAGCAATTATTGATATAGATGAATGGGTGTTTGGGGCCCAAGCTATCTCCACCACCAGGTTAGGGATCAGACAGCAAGTACACGGTCCACTGATAGAAAGTGGTTACTGTAGCCCATGGACGTGTACAACACTAGGAGCGTCAAACTCGTGCTGCCTACTGTCACTTCGTGATCCTACATGAAGAATGCCTTATTGAAGTCGCTTGGTAAAACTACATACCATCTATATCTCCACATGGTCATCTTGATTACAAAATCTTAATACTAAGGGATTAAGAGCAAATCAAAATGTTTTATTAACTAAAATGGTATTGTTGTCCGAACTGAAGGTGTGTACCAAAAATTCAGAACAATCAGTGAACAGGAAGGGAGGAAAACCAAGGCAGAATAACTTACATTTAAAGTACTTTGTTCGCCAAGATCGATCTGATGCTGACTGTACCACTTGATATTGTACTTGCAAAAATGACAGGAGCAAACATTCATCCAAAAGGTATCAATGAAATTCAAAAAACGCCACGAGGACCGTCTGATCCTGACCCTAATCAAATTCAGATCAAAAGAACATTTTACGAATTAATTGCTAATTAATTCGGTTGAAACGATTAACTTTCGGATTAACCTCTTAATTGTCAAGTGATACCTACAATTGTAGAACGATATGAATTATTTGTTGACTTGAAGTGTGCCACATAATTATTTCTTGGTCTACGTAATATAAAATTTTTAGGTGCTTAAATTATTTTGATTTGTTACATTTTTGAAGAAAACCATTTTAATAAATTCCATCGTGATTTTTAGAAGTTATATTAAAATATTCACTCCCATGGCTGCTGAAAGCAACTAAAACGTCGGGATTAGTGTAAATTAGAAACAACAAAAGCATTCAAAATTTGTTGTAAAATGATACTTTGAAAATTTCTCGTCCTCAGGTTGTCAAATGGCGAAAACGTTCACATTCTTACCGAAAGGAACCAAGAAGTATAACATTATCAAAGTACCATACTTTCGGGTGAAAGTTGAACATAAAGAAACTATTTATAGAGCCATAAATCTAGGAAAGTTTGAATTACAAAGATGAGAGAGGTAGGTGAATGAAGCCGCCAAGTTTGAATGCCAGCCCCTATATAAAGGACATGGAATAAATACTTTCATTACCTTTATATGTCGGTGGGGGAAAGTCATTTTATTGTAAGCATTTTGATCGAATGTGTGGGCTCATAAACTGATTCAATGCTAGAGAATAATACTTAATCACGTAAATGCTTGGGAGTATGTAAAGAAAAAGTGGCATGTTAGAAAAAATTGCAGTCAATTCTTGTTGGACCCAAGAATTCCTGTCTCTTTTAATTACATTTTACACATTTAATTAACAAATATTAAGTCAATTTTAGGACAGCTGGTCACTCTCTGTATCACTGTTCTGAATAAATGAAAATAAAATTGAAAATTTAAATTGAACAAACAGTGCGTGTATGACGCCCTCCGTGGCGTAGCGGTAGAGCATTCGACTGCTATGCAGGAGGCGCGGATTCGATTCCCGCTCAGTGCAAATATTTGTATGCATGAATATGTATATTTGCATTGGTCTGGGTGTTTCTATGTAAAAAAAAATAGTTAAGCTATGCTTACCATGTGTCTAGATAGCGTTATTATATTTATTTATTACTTACGTATTGTAGAGAAATACAGTACTAAGAATTTTCTTGGTATTTAGTGAACTAATTTTTATTTCATTTTTCATTGTATTCTAATACGAAACTTCATTATTTTAGACTATTTATATTCTAAAATAATGAAGTTTAGTATTATATTTTATTTATGAGATTTTTTTTTACATTAAATAAGTATAATGGAGTTGTTAAAAAAATAATAGAGAAATCTTTAATAACTCATGTAGTGAATGCGACCGTGTGGACGCAGTATCAGATTCAACTTCCGATCAAAGTATTACTGAGTTCATCTGTTTAACAATTCTACGTCTGTTAGACACATTTTTCAATGTAACCCAGCGACTCAAATAATATACCTTATACGTAAGCACCACAGACTTCTAAACGCTGTACATACCACATTTTATTTATCCAATTAGGTCGCGACACTGAACTCGAGTCTACATTATCCCTTCCGAATAAAATGTACGCAATAAACTTGTTATTAACCACTCACACAGACGTCCACTAAGGTAAACCCTAATTCTCACGAGAGGGAAAGACATTTCCAACCGTAATTCCGCATCTCGTGAGCGAACGATTAGAACACCAACGCTTTCAAATTTATCCAATAACGCCAAGATTAGTGGTAATAAATCTCTGTGGTTCTTATCTCGTCAGTAGCAACCGTAGTATTAAATCGCTCGTGTGTTACTAGGTTTAAGGGAAATCACACTCTTCGTTATGTGTTATTTGCCTTATTCGGCCAGATAGGAATAAGTGTAGAGGGCCCATTGAAGTATATTTGCTTTATTCCGACACATATCACATGAGCAAATACGCGTTCACCGTCAACTTGACGACCGTTGGTTACAAATAAATATTCGTGCATTCAGCACGAAATGTAATAAAATAAAATGAAAATAAAAATAAAAATAATTTATATCAAAAATAATAAGATTTTCACATTCAAATAGATTTTCCTGTTGGCCCCACACTAGGCAAGCCTGTCCTGTGGGTACCGTGACGTTTTCCTTATTTAATTTCAGTGCTCGGTCATCAGTTTAATTTAATCACACTTACAAAAGCTAGAAATAGTTTGGTCACATGACAAATATTTGTGCGCAAATAGCTTAACCGCATACAAATAATTCTCTACGAAGTGTGGTTCCACCTTTAGGCCAAAGGTGAGATGAACGCATTTCTCGTTTATCTTCGCTTGACTCGCTGAGGTTTATCGTTGGTCACAGAATGCGTGTTCTCAGCTAGAAATAGTTTTATTTTAAGCTTTTATAGTCGGTGCGTAATTTGCTGAAATGAGTGAAACGTCGGGAAGTTTTTGCTCTTTTTATGGTTAGAATTTTGTTGTGGTGTTTTTTTTTTAACCCCCGACGCAAAAACGACGAGGTGTTTGACGTGTCTGTGTGTGTGTGTGTGTCTGTGTGTGTGTCTGTGGCATCGTAGCTCCTGAACGGATGAACCGATTTGGATTTAGTTTTTTTTGTTTGAAAGGTATATTAGTCGGGAGTGTTCTTAGCTGTGTTTGAAAAAAATCGGTCCAAGATGGCCGCCGCTACAAAATGAGGGAGTACATATTTTTTCTCAACTCCCTCAATATGGGTATCAAATGCAACGGCTTGACCAGTAGAATACCTACTAGTAGAATACATACTCTACCAGTTAGGGTCCTCCGACATGAGAAGGCTTGAATCAAAATATGTTTTACTAGGTATATCAAAGTTATAGGGCTAACTAACACAACTTATTTTCGACTTTTTTGGGGTTGTTTTTTGTGACGGGGGTATTTTAAATTTTCAAGTTTTCGAGTAATTTGAACGATTTCCTGTGTATTAGGAACCATTGTATATTATAAATTTTTATAAAACTGAAACTCTAATTAACATAAGAGTTTCAATTTTATAAAAATTTAAATTTAAATTGAAACATACGTGAAGTACCTATGTACCCGAGGTAGGCCAGATGGAAAGAGATGGCCCTGTGTCGGCCGGGGTGCGAGAGATATGCCAGCCAACCTCACCTCCGGCAGCCAACAACGACCCCCAGACGGTGTGCGTTTTAGTCGGTTTGAGTCCGACATAATCTCCTTCACCGATTCCCGCTTTATCCGTGGGAATTTTACGCACATATAAAAAAAATAGCTACGTGATTTTTTCATATTAATGCTACTTCTCTAATTCGACACATACATAATTAAATTTTTCTTCATTCATTCTTTCCTCGTGCAAGTAATTCTGCTCTGGAATCCGCTTCCTCTCGAAATCAGGATGACCACTAACCGTGCAATGTTCAAGTGCAAAGTACGTCAGCTTTTTTTTTACTTATTTATACCACTTAGGTGGCAGACAAGAACACGACCCAACTGATGGGAAGTGCTTACCGAGGTCTATGGACTTATGGAAACACCAGGGGTGTCACGCTCGCGCTGCCGACCATGAAGAAACCTTCTGATGACTCTCTTGAACTACCCCATATTGTAGGTACATACTTGGGAAAACCGCAGCAGGGAGGTAATTCCACAGCCCTAGTCACAGTAATGTGTAAAACCTCAATATTAGATATATTTTATCATTAGGTATGTTTATAATATTTTTGTATATATTATACGAATATACTAGTACATAATAATACATAAAATCACGCCTGTTTCCCATAGGTGTAGGCAGCTATATTAGTAATATATTTAAAATCCATGCCCGCTAACCCATCTTCCCAAAGGCAAAGGGATGAGCCGCTCAGTATTGGTGGAGAAGCTGTCGATGATGGCTTGGAAGATGGGTAGGCCTTTGGTGTGGGATGCAACTTGTGTCGACACCCTGGCGCCTTCCCATCTTCTAAGTACGATGGACTGCGCATGCGCTGCTGCTGCATCAGCGGAGACTCTTAAACGGCGCAAATATACCAATTTAACTGGTATTATATTATTTTTGAGCCGTTTGGAATTGAAATGTTGGGTCTGTGGGGTTCAAGCGCGAGCGCACTATTCAAAGAAATAGCGAAGCGACTAATCGACGCTTCCCGTGACCATAAGACTGGCCTTTACCTCGCTCAAAGAATTGGCATCGCCATTCAGCGTGGTAATGCCGCCAGCCTCTTGTACCAGTAGAGATCGATGGGGAGGAATTTTTCGATGCCTGAAATTGCAGTCTCCCACTTTTTCTCTATTCCATTTTTGTATATATTGTATAGTTAGCATAGTTTTATATAAATTTGTAAGTAATTGTATATTATAATAGCATATTTTATGTACCTTTATAAATAAGGTTATATTTTTAATTGTAGGAATATATTTAAAAGTATATGTATGAATTTCTTATGTAGGTATTATCGTGTGTATGTATAATAGTATTATTATTGTAAAGATAGTTAATATATTGCAAATTAGAACATCATCAATGTAGTAAATGAATTGTTATTTTGCCTGAACCTACCTCAATGTATCTTTGCATCACCCTAAGGTTGACTGTTAGACATTATCTAACAGTTTGGCATTAAGTCCGCCTTTGTACAAAGTTAGTGCATAGAGTTTAATAAATAATAAATAAATAATTACATTTTGACAATGCTCTTGCAGGCACAGAGGTAAATTGACTTGCAGGTCTTAAAAACAAACTCAAAAGCTTTTCCTGTGACATTTATTAAAGTTTCGAACAAATCCGTACTCAAAAATCCTTCCCATTTATAGTTATTTAAAAAGTTTTATCAACTCCGACAGCTGTCAATAGACAGCAAGCAGGAGTTGATATTTCCCATAAAAATAACTTCTAAACACACATGAAAAAAAAACCGTAACTTCAGAACATGTTTCTAGTACACGTAGACTTTGTGCCAACTCGACAAAGTATGAGCTGCAATCTTTGTAAATATATCCTACCCATATTACGCCACACATAACCACCTACTAGAGTACTAGGTACCTACTTTTATTTATTATTAAACTGTCCGTGTTATTAAACATTACAGTGCTCACTTTAAAAGTTTTAATAATGAGATTTCCACCATTAAAACCAACATATTAGGTACGTATTTTACCTGCCAATACTTAAGTAAGAAAGTTTCGAATGGATGTTTGTTACTAATCAAATCCAGAACCCCTGAACGGATCTAGAAAATTCTACTAACTATTCGGCTACTAAACAACTACATGAACAAATGACCTAAGTCCACTGCTCAAACTTTGCGAGTCTCTAGTTACATGAAGAAATGAAGCTGAAGAGAGTGAAGAGGCTTATATGATTTAATTGTGTTTTATATTCACAGTGCAGTGTAGCGAAGTTGAGCTCACTCATCTATTAGGAATATTGTGACGTAAGGATGAGCACGTACAAACGATATGGTATTATTTGTTCTGTGGTAATATGAATAGAGATAAGTTCTATTTCTGAATTATCAATCAACTTAAAATACTTAACTATCGTAATATGTAGTCAAAAATGTTGTGTAGAATTCAAAATACAAAAATCGACAGTTATTGCAATTTTCTCCTTTTACCCAATCGGATTTACGGAACTGAGATTGAGAAATAGGTATTGGTACTTTGCTTTAGAAGTTGGGTGATCTCTCCACATCAAATAAAAACATTTTTCACGGATAATGTTAAAATTCCAAATTTTGTTCTGATTCCATCTTGAGTGCCTATCCCCGCGCATAGCTGTTGAACAGCAATCGAAAAATCCATTATAAATAGTTATCAACAATATCTTGATGGATAATATTATTACCGTAGATTTGCTTCTCATACATCCCTAGTATAAAATCACATGCATATTCCAAGCTCATTCAGTCGTACAAACACAAATGTCTGTAGATCACAATTCACAATGGGCACTACAGAATAATAGACCACACTAACTATGAACACATTCATCAAATGTGATTACTACGCGTTTACTTCGGACATTGTCCGCCATAGACCCGCTTGCGGTCTGTTTTTATTAGATTGCATTGCTCTATGTTGCAGTGTTTGTTTATGGAAACTAAACATGAGCTATTTAATAGTAGTAACAGAAATTACTTCTATTTTTATACAACTTAGGTGGCAGACAAGCATGCGGCCTACCGATATATGGATGGAAAGTGGTTATCGTGAACGTGTGCAACACCAGAGGAGTTACACCCGTGCTACCGACTCTATACGAACGGAGAGTATCTCAGTCAGTGCAGAAGACACAATCAGGACAAGCCTTAGTCTTCCCTCTGATAGCCCAAAAACTCTCCATTGAGCTCTGGCTACCCTACTCACCGCCGGGAACATAACACGAGGTTATTATAGCCATATTCTAGAGCGACGAAGGATCTGAGCGACGAAGGATCGCAAGCTAAGCTGCCCGCGTACTGTTACGGATCCCAAATGCTAGCAAAAGGGCCGAGTCAGCCCTAGTCCCGTCCTACTAGCCAAGTCAGCATTTTGCCGAGCATCGAGCTCGCCCTGGCTTGAGCTTCAGTCTGGTCCAAACTCTCGTCGCGAAACATCCTTTACTATTTCTACCAGTTCTCACTTTCTAATTATTGTCTTAATTCTAATTAATTAATCCATTAAATAACTGTGTATTTTAAACGAAGTTTTTTTTAAAAAGACAATCTATTTCTCTCTCGTAACAGTACGAAGGCAACTCGGGCGTCAGAGGTCGTTGAACGACCTCCGCCCCCCATGAGCCTGGGGAGCCGTATTCTGTAGGGTGGAGGTACTTCCCAGTCAGACTGCTCGATTGGGACGGGAATACCTTCGTGTCCTACCTCGTTTGTTGACACAAAGTACAAATACTATAATATGTAAAATGTTTATATAATAATAGCACAAAAAATGAGGTTTTTTGGACATGATAACCGACAGTAGTTATATAATATAGGTTAGTAACACATGTCATCACGTAATTATTTTATACAATAAAATATGATAACACAATAGTGAGAATAGAATACAAACTTGTTAGTATTTGGTACAAATTGATAGTGTGACCAGGTCTGTAGTTGAAGTGATAAAATCCATTAAAATACCTATGAATTTTGATTGGTTATTACAGCCTAATTACAACTATTACGGTGGTCGTGCCATACAAATAACGTGACTGAATTTATAATTATAATTTATGTGCTTAACCAACAAAAAAGAACATAACAGTAGTTCAGCAAAGCACTACCCATATTGCGGAAGTTGTGAAAAAAAAGTAATTTGCCATTTTTGGTGGCGGCAATCTTGAATATGAAATTTATCATACCGTATCGTTTTTTACTATTCAAGCCCTATTATTTTAAAACCCATATTGAGGGCATTGTGAAAAAATATGCACTTTGTCATTTTGTGAGGGCGGCCATCCTGTACCGACTTTTAACAAACATACCGCGGTAGCCTAGTGACATGGGTAATGGACTGCTGAAACGAGGTCTCGGGTTCGATCCCAGGTACCTACACACCATGGCACACATACACACACCATGGCACACACCAATGCCTTTTCGATGCTTTTCGAAGTTATGTGTGTATTTATCGCAGGTTTATAAGTGCCCGGTTAATGGCAATAGACTCGCCACCATTACATTGGGACCTAAACATAAACTGGCGAAGTGTGGGAGCTAGCACCTCTGCCTACCCCTTCGGGGATATGTTATGTTATGTTTGAAAAACACTCTAGACTAATATAACTTACCTAAAATCCAAATCAGTTCATCCGTTCAAGAGCTGTGATGCTACAGACACACGCACACATACACACACACACACACGCACACACAAACTTATAACACCCCGTCGCTTTTACTTCGGGGATTAAAAAATAAGAGACCTTGAAATAGATGTACTTTGTTATAATTAATCAGCGTTAAGGTATAGCATACTAGACAGACTTTAGATTTCTTAATAACTAACAGAAAAATCCCATTAATATGAAATAAAATAATAATACATGTCTCAAAAACTTTTTTCTAAATTCAAATGTCTGAAACAGAAACAGGCAAGTATGTCACATTCAACGTATACTTACATTTAGATTCATCAAAGGACTCCGCAATCTCATGAATTTGGATATTTTTCTTCATTTCCTCTTTGCTTGCTTTTGACTCTTTTGTAATATATACGTAAGTGAAAAATAACACGGAGAATTTGACATTGTAATTTTTTAATTTGATGACCTTTTCTTTCATTGTTATGGTTTTGGCTACCCTACCCTGAATGGTTGCTATCTTAGTTTTAGAAAACATAGTATGTAGAAATCTCTGTTTTAAAAAATCTAAATGTGACACATAGTAAATATTTATTAATCTGTGATGAGACTTTGTTTTTCATGGTGGCACAATGGTACATTTTCATTCAGTTTCATTATTTCGTAGTTTCATATAGGTTCAGGTAGCACCAGATCGATCTTGTCGAACTTTTTCTTCTCCTTATCCGATACGCTCTTGAAATAGTGGACGTGACGTGATATCTGATACAAATTGAGATTAAGGGTCAATTGTGATGCGCTTCACAACATTTCTCCACCACCGTATGTTAGAGGGCATTCTGCAGCACTCGTTAGCTTCAGTTAAAGAGTGCAGCAGAATGACCTCCAATGGCAGACTTGATCTGGTCAGTCCAACGCATTGGCAAGTACTCAAAATGATCTGAAACGCCTTGGTGTTCCCCCTCCCTGTTGACCGATTGTTACGCCTTTAGTTCGGGCAATAATACAATTTCAATTAATGAAACTGTTCGATCCCGATGAATTAATACCTATTGCCGTCTTCCGGGCACTATTGTTGACTCAAGCCATGCATCTGAGGCTTAGCCTAGGCTGTATGTGTATCTGTCTGATGTTAACAGCCATATCCCTAAGTCGCCGTGTACGACATCGCATGGGGTGGTCCAAATTCTACTCTACCGGGAACCACGCGGCTATTATTTCTACGTATAAATATATTTTACGAACTAGTAATTGTATATATGTCGTGACGATACATCCTGTGTTGCAAGTGTCCACAGGCTGCGGTGACGGCTTAACTAATGGCGGGCGGGTGTGTCGTATATCTGTTGATTGCCTTACAATATTCAACACTAAAGACAACAGGGAAAATTTACTGTACATACATACATATAATCACGCCCTTATCCCTGGAGGGGATGCATCTGAGGCTGAGTCTGAGCTGTATATATCTGTCCGATATTAAACTGCCCTATCCCTTTGTCGCCTTGTACGACACCTTATGGAAAGAGATGGGGTTGGCCCAAATTCTACTCTGCCGGGATCACGCAAATTTAATGTAGGTAGGTATTTCTTGAAAGTGTCTTTATACAAGTCTAATAAGTTATTTTACTACTTAGGTGGCACACAAGCATACGGCCCACTTGATGGAAAGTGGCTACCGTAGCATATAGACGTGTATAACACCAGACGAGTCACACTAGCGCTGCTGACTCTGCTGCACTGAGAGATACTTTTAGGAGAATATTGTATCTACGATCTCTGGCCACTATGGGTAATTTCTGAAGGTATTTGTTAGTTGACTAAACTACTTACAATTGCCTTTCTTTTAATACAAACATATTAAATATAGAACCAGCCAGAACACTTTAAATATTCAAACATACAAATATTTACGCTGAGTGGGAATCAAATCCGGGACCTGCCTTAGCAGTAAAACTCTCTACCGCATCGCCACTGAGGTTTTTCGTGTCAATTAATTTGCATGAAATTAAGTTCGCTTCAAAGAATCAAAGAAGAATCAAAGAATCAATTTCATTTATTCAGTTTAGGCACATAAAGAGCACATATGAACGTCAAAATTTTACAATTATGTATGTCAAGAAATAATATAAAAATATTAAACAATGTTAAAATAAACCATTGGAAAATGATTCTTTCGCTGGTTCGGTAGATTAGTTCTACTGAGAAGATACCAGCAAGAAACTCAGCGAACTACATTAGAACTAGATTTTTTTTCTTTTATAAATTTGTTTTGATTTACAATTTATTTTGTGCGAGCAAGCAAGAGACTTATGTTGACCACGCATTAACATCATTAAGGTACTCATCCACTTTATAGTAACCTTTACTCATTAAAGTTTTTTTCACTTCTATTTTAAATTTATTTATTGGCATATTAATCAAGTCCTGAGGAATTTTATTAAATATTTTTATGCAGCTGCCTACAAATGAATCACCAACCTTGTGAAGCCTAAGTTTTGGTACAACTAGTTTATTTTTATTTCTCGTATTAAAATTGTGTACATCAGATAGTTTTTCGAAAATATTTAAGTTTTTTCGTACATATAAGATATTTTCATAGATGTATTGAGCAGCAACTGTTAAAATATTAATTTCTTTGAAAAGTTCTTTCAGCGAGTCACGGGGTCTGAGGCTATAGATCGCTCGTATCGCTCGTTTCTGTAGTACAAATATAGTTTCAATATCGGCAGCTGAGCCCCACAGCAGCAGACCGTATGACATAACGCTATGAAAGTAGCTAAAATAAACTAGTCGTGCAGTTTCCTCATCAGTCAGTGACCTTATCTTTCTAACCGCATAGGCAGCTGAGCTAAGTCTTCCTGCCAAGGCTGTGATATGAGAACCCCATTGCAGTTTACAATCAAGAGTTATTCCAAGAAAAACTGTGGTATTGACTATTTGGACAGATTCGTTATTCATTTTAATATTAATATCTGCCTGTGTGGAGGAACGAGGTGGGATGTTCCTCCAACACAAAGGGAGGATCCTCCGACCAGGCAAGGTGATCACGCCTGGCGGGCCGCGGCCCAACGATTGTCGTTGGGACGATGTACATATGTTCTCCCAGCGCGAGAACTTTACATGCGCGATGTAGGATTCGTAGTTACGTACGTACGCGGCGCTGGGTACATGTGGCATCGCCACATCACTCCCCTCCAGACCGGAGGTTGATTCGCGATGAGTCGGCTGTCTAAGCTCTCTTGATGAGCATGCCATTTCCAGTCTTGAGTAGTTCCGTTTCGTCGGAACTGGACGCCGCTTATTCCGTTAGTGGAACAGTCTTCCTCGCTAGTCCCAGTGAGTCGGGACTACCGCTGGTCCCGAAGACGCGGGACAAGTGCGGTGCTGCGGTGCTGCGGTCCTGCTGTGAAACGCCTTGAGCTGGGGCTCGATGCGTCGAGATGAATCCTCGGCGAGCCGCCAGTGGGGCGAGGTGAGTCCTCGGCAGTGACGGGGCGAATCCTCGATTAAGCGAGGTAAGTCCCCCGTGTATTGGGGCGAATGGGCGAATGCTGCGTAATGGCTGAGTGCCACGTAGACGGGAGAGATGTCCTCTTCTTACGTGGACCGTATGTACGTGCACTGTATGCCTTAGATGCAGGTGAGGCCGAAGGGTAACCAGGCTGCAGCGGTCGCTGCATGCTGTGGTATCCTTGTAAGGGCCGAAAGTGCTGGATGGCGAAGACTTGATTACCGCTCATGCGGGAGAAGTGAATGTGATGTGACGATGAGAATGCTGATGATATGTTCAGCGAAGGTTACGTGATCAGATCACGTCGGGGTCACCACTGTGGAGGAACGAGGTGGGATGTTCCTCCAACACAAAGGGAGGATCCTCCGACCAGGCAAGGTGATCACGCCTGGCGGGCCGCGGCCCAACGATTGTCGTTGGGACGATGTACATATGTTCTCCCAGCGCGAGAACTTTACTTGCGCGATGTAGGATTCGCAGTAGTTCTGCTTGCTGTCGCTAGATGGCGCTGGGTACATGTGGCATCGCCACACCTGTCTTACATTTGGCATAGCAAACTTTACACATTTAGTTTTCTTCGCATTGAGCAGCAAGTTGTTACTTGTAAACCAATGTAATATATCAGAAAAGGTATTATTCACTTCGTCAAGTACTACTTCATGTCTATCAGTCTTAAAAATTAATGATGTATCATCAGCAAATAATACAATTTCACAAAGATTTGTCGCGAAGTAAGGAAGATCATTAACATATATCAAGAATAGAAGGGGTCCTAATATCGAGCCCTGGGGTACTCCCATAACTAATGGGGCACCAGAAGAGTCAGTGCCATTAACGTTAACTTTTTGAATTCTGTCCGTAAGGTAAGACGTAAGTAATCTAAGTGAGCCGCTTGAAACACCATAATATTCTAATTTTAGTAACAACGTCTCATGATCAACACAATTAAAAGCTTTTGATAGATCACAAAAAATACCAATGGCATCCTGCTTCTTCTCCTATGCATCAAATATATGTTTGACAAGTGCAACTCCTGCATCTGTCGTGTTTCTACCTTTCGTGAAACCAAACTGTTTATTATGAAGTAAATTATTTTATGTAAAATGTGAAAGCAGTTGATTAAATATTATTTTTTCAAGAATTTTACTTAGAGCTGGAAGTATGGAGATGGGTCTAAAATTTGAAGGATCACTTTTGTCCCCTGCTTTGAATAACGGTATGATTTTACTGTACTTCATAAGGTTAGGAAATTGGTTTTCATCTATGCATTTATTGAAAATGAATGCCAGGTAAGGCGCGATAGCGGGCATTATTGATTGTATTATATTGATTGAAATGCCCCAAAGATCCTCAGTCTTTTTTACATTTAGTTGCTTAAAAGTTTTAAGTATAGTTATAAAATCAATATACTGAAAATCAAAGTTAGTACTACATTTATCAACACTAGATTTAAGAAGAGAAGCAGCTATATTTTTTGAAGAATTTAATGAATTTGTAGTGGTAATTGGAATATTTGTGAAAAAAAATTCAAATGCATTAGCCACTGCAGCATCAGTATTAATGTGTTTACCATCTATTTCTAACTCGAAGGAACGATCACGTGACCTTGTCTTACAGGTTTCTTTGTTAATAACATTCCATGTTGCCTTAATTTTGTTATCGGATTTTTTTATTTTAGCCCGAATATAATTAGATTTGGCTATTGAACAGACTTTCTTAAACAGTTTCGAGTATTTTTTAATATGTTCGATTACTTGTGGCTCATTTGTACATGCCTTTGTCTCATATAATTCATACAATTTTTTTCTACTTTTAAAGATTCCAGGTGTAGCCCAATCACTAAATTTAATTTTGAATTGATTAGTGTTTATTGTTTTTTTAGTGAATTCTTCGCCAGCGGGAATCTTTGGCAGGAGTTATCATCAAAATTTTCGATCCTGTGGACTTACCATGAAATCTTAAAACAGGTCAATTGAACGGCTGTCATTTACTAAATGGATAAATAACTTTGTAATCCCATATAAATATACAGGATTCCAAACTTACATTTCCAGTTGGCAAGATGACAGCAGTTCAATTATTGACCTGTTTTAAGCGTTCATGGTACGGGCCTTGAAATTTTGTTATCTACTTAGAATAGTAAATATTGCTCGCAATAAATTTGATCCGGTTCCCGCTGCATTGCCATTCTGCTGTGCAATTCTCTCTAAGCATACAGGTCGAGCACAGCACTGTGGCCGACCAGTCCGACCAATGACAATCTCTGTGAAGATCGGTCGTAGCTGTCTGTTTATAGAATTGTACAGCAGCTGATCCTCCGAATACTTCGAACCCCCATTGTACACATTTAACCCATGTATTAAATGCCCGTAATTTAATAAATTTGAAATAACGTATGGCAATTTTAATATATGATAACTGCCCCGCTCCCTTGCATAGTAGTGTCATGGAATATAGCCTATGTCACTCACAAATAATGTGGTTTTCTAATGGTAACAGAACTTTTGAAATCGGTCCAGCAGCCGGAGTCTATTCAATGCAAACAATCAAATCTTTCCTCTTGATAATATTTGTGTATAGGTGACTGTTGTATCTCAGCACTTACATCAATAGCTTTAAAGCGCTGATTATGCAAACAATTGGCGATAGTAGGCGTCTGAAAGGCATTTGATAAAAGCCGTTCATTCCTTTTCAATATCTATAACGACTTGAAATAGCGCTTCGCATTATTTTGAGATAAGAATTATTGTTTATTGTTACAGCTTTTAGCGAAAATGAATTTACTTTCTGAAGTAAATGCTATGGTCGTGTTTTATTGGTTAAGGTCCTTTGACCATAAACTGGACATATACAGCTAACAAAATACATCGTAAGAACAGCGTGAATTACGTGTGACTCAGATTTTTTTTATATGGTACACGTCAATTATACTTTGCCTTACCTATGATAAGCTGAAGGCAAAGTCTCAGAGAAGAGGATTACCATTACCTATATATCAATCAATCAATCAATCAGCGCACCGCAGTCCACTGCTGTCACATAGGCCTCTCCCAATGTGCGCCATTTTCTCTGATCCTCCGCCTTCCGCATCCAGTCTGTCCCAGCCACCTTTTTCAGGTCGTCCGTCCATCTGGCTAGGGGGCGTCCTACCTTTCGTTTACCTTCTCGCGGTCTCCACTCTAGGACTCGTTTGCTCCAACGACCATCGGTCCTTCAACAAACGTAGCCAGCCCACTGCCACTTCAACTTGCTTATTCTGTGGCCTATGTCGGTAGCTTTAGTTATCTGTCGGATAACCTCGTTCCGAATTCTATCCTTCAGAGAAACTCCAAGCATAGCTCGCTCCATAGCCCGCTGCGCGACTTTTAAGCTATGGACCAGCCCCATTGTGAATGTCCACGTTTCGGCACCGTAAGTCTTAACAGGTAGGACGCACGTAGGGGTGAAGAGAAAACTCGACGTAATTTGCGAAATGCTGCCCAACCCAGTTGGATCCTTCTGGCTAGTTCTTTCTCGAAGTTGTTTTTACCGAGCTGGATAACCTGCCCCAGGTAGATATATTTTTGAACAACTTCGAGTGTCGCCCCTTCGATGGCAATCGGTTTCGGTGTAACATGTTTTGGTTTTATCCAAGTTTACACCGAGGCCGACGCGTCGAGAAGCTCCATCTAGGCCGTGCAGCATCTCGCCCAGTTTTTCCAACGATTCCGCTACTATGACGATGTCGTCGGCGAACCGAGGATGTGAGATGTACTCACCGTTAATGTTTTTACCCCGCCCAGTCCAATCCAGAGTCATGAAGACGTCCTCCAGGGCGTTGGTGAATAGTTTGGGGGATATAACATCTCCCTGTCTCACCACTCCACGCTGGAGGCCAAAAGGTTTCGTCTTCTGGTCTTGGAGCTGGACGGACATTGTGACAGTGTCATACAAGCATCTCAGCACCTCGATATATCGCCAATCGACACGACACCGCTGCAGGGCATCCAGAACTGCCCAGGTTTCGATGGAGTCGAAGGCTTTTTCGTAGTTCACAAACGTCATACACAGCGGCTGATTGTATTCTTGGGCCTTTTCTACAATTTGCCGAACAGTACGGATGTGGTCCACGGTGCTATAACCTTTTCAAAATCCGGCTTGCTCTGGTGGTTGGAAATCGTCGAGCTTATCCGCAAAACGATTTGTGACGACTCTCGAGAACAGCTTGTAGACATGACTCAGGAGCGAGATGGGCCTGTAGTTGTTCAACAGGGTCTTATCTCCTTTTTTGAAGAACAGTATCACCGCACTCCGCTCCATGCCCTAGGAGTTAGACCTTGTAGGATTACGGAATTAAAGAGGCTTGCTAGCTCTTTCAGAATTGGAGCTCCGGCTGCTTTCAAGAGCTCAGTAGTAATTCCGTCATCACCTGGGCAGCTGTTGTTCTTCAGTTGTCTGAGTGTAATGTCTCCTCGGTGTAATGGCGTGTGAGTGGGGCTCTGTGATCTTCATAGCTGTGTCCCGTCAGTTTACTCGTCCGTGATGCATATAGCTGTCCATAGAATTTCTCGATCTCATCGAGAATCTCGAACCTTGAGGCAGTCATTTTACCATCCGCAGTTTTAAGTTTCGTCAGATGGGGCCTCCCCAACTGCTGAGCGAACACTTTCGACCCCCTATTTCGCTCAATCGCCTCCTGGACGATGTGGGTGTTGTAGCGTCAGAGGTCGCGTCTAATCAGCTTTTTAATTAGTCGGTTTACGGCTCTCTCATCTGACGAAGACGACGGTGTGGATGACTGCTCACGTCTCTTTCTCATGAGTTCGAGAGTCTCACGAGAGAGCTTGGACTCTCGCTGTTTGCGTTTCCCGGGAAAGAACTTTCGAGACATTTCCTGTAATGTTTTGACCACTGTGTCGGTTTTCTCGTCAATGCCGTTTGTGGTTTCCAGCGTTGCGAAACAATTTCGAAGTTCCAATTGGAACTTTTCGGACCCTAGAGCTACTTGGAGTGGCGTATCATTCGGAATCTTTCAGCCTTGATGTTGATATTTAGAGAGCCTTGGATAAGTCTGTGATCGCTTCCGGATTTAAACTTGTTGATCACAGAGACGTCTCTAAATATATGCTTACTGTCCGTTATCAAAAAGTCTATCTCGTTTCTTATCACAGAGTCCCGACGTTGCCAAGTCCACTTCCTGTGGGGTTTTTTCTTAAAGAAACTATTCATTAAGAAGAGCCCCTGCGACTCGAGGAAGTTGACTAGCATTTGCCCCCACTCCATAAGGTCCGATTTTCGTCTCACCGCGTTCTTGTATTCCCACTATAGCATTGAAGTCCCCCATAACAACGTTGTTAGTGGCCTTGGCGGTGTGATTCATTGCCTCAGCAATATCTTCATATACGGCCTCGGCACTTTCATCGGGGTGAAGCGAGGTCGGCGCATATACTTATGTCACCTTCAGCGAACGACTGTTCGTGATTTTTACGATAAGGTACCCTACCCTGTTCGACACACTACAGATTTCAACAACGCTGCTAATGAGGTCCTTTTTTACCAGTAAACCGACACTTCCCTGGGAGAGCAGTTCACCTTCTCTGAAGTAGAACAGGTCGCCTGACTCAGTAGTTGTCGTGTCCTCCCCGTCTTCGGATCTCGGACAACCCTAATATATGCCAATTTATGCGACCTAGATCTACCTCTGGTTCCGCGAGGTGTCCGTCCAGACGAAGTGTACTGCAATTTGCGTTGCCAGTAGTAGCCGCCGGTTTCGGTAGCCTCCCGTAGCCCGGAGATTCTTCGCTTCGAACCGCTACCTTGGCTGGGAATAGCGGGACCGCCGGGAACTGGGGGCCTTTTGTTATGGCGTCTATTCATCTGGGAGGGTTTAGCCTACTATTGCCACGCTGACCAGACGGGTTGGCAAAGGGTTTGTTCTCGAGTTTTCCTTCTCTCAGGTCTTTCCGACCTCGGCTGAACATCAGCCTCTTCCCCTAAATTTAGGGAGGAGTTGCCGCTTCTGTTGCCCAGGGTGCACCGTGTGGAGGTTTTCTAGCCCGCACTCCACATATACCATGTACAATACCATGCAGATATACATATACCATGTGACAATAGTGACAATCAGCTTGACGGCCTCATCATTTGCTTTTTCACGCCCCGCTTAAAGGACCCGGGACTGTGGGAAGAAGGCAACACGTGAGGAGTGAGAAGGTAATGAATTCCAGGCCTTAATGGTGCGACAAAGGAAAGAGTCATCAAACCGCTTGGTTCTTGATTGGAGATTCTATCGGATATTGATTATTGTTTTTCAAACAGTGAATTTGTGTCAATTTGTTATTTATATATATATGTTAAGTTGTACCAAAGTATTTAATATATTTTTTAAACCGCGTTGTACTTTCACTTACTGTGTTTATAGAGTTTGTATATATTCTAAAGCAATTCCGACATCGGCTCCGATCTTATACTGTTGACCTACAATAAACATTGTTAAAGTGATCAAGCACAAAACCACATGGGTTACCACGCCTAAAAAAAAAAAAGTAACATATTCAAGAAGTATTAGCATAAGGCACATGTAGGTATACCTTTTTAAAAATAAAAGTATATTTCATTAATCTTCAACTGATAGTTGAAGATTAATGATTAATGTCGATAGACAAATAGCTTGAAAAGTCAACGAAACTAACCTGTTAGAAACGACAGTCTCCTCATCGCAGGAAAAGGATGATTTCCTGATGTATCCAAGAGATCTAACTGGTAGACCTCCCCCCGGATTCTATACAGCTTGCGGTGAAAATCTTCTATCGTAGGAGTGTAGCTGTCTTCAAACTTTGTTCCCAGAAACCTTGAGACTAGTGACGTTTTCCCGACGCGTGCTGACCTGATGGACAAGAAGAAAAGAAATTGTAAGACTGTAGATATATCAATCAACAATCAACTAGTCCATCGCAGTCCACTGATGGACTAGGCCTCTCCCAATGTTAAGAGACTTAGGCCTACTGTTTCTACGCTGACTAGACGGGTTGGTACAGGCTTTTATTTCAAGTTTTCCTTCTCTCGCGGTGATATCGTCTGCGTATTTTTCCGTTAGTCGCCTCTTACGATACCCTTCGGATGAGATGGGGTGTTGATACTTGTATTCTTTCTCTCTCACCACACGGATAGACAGTATACGTATTTTTGTATTACATTACAAGTGCCTAAGTGCAAGATTGAAACCACTTGGGTAATTATAACACTAAGAAAATAGAGTAATAAGACACACTGAAACTACTTCTGGAACTGGAAAAACTAAATAAAAGCGTTGTATACTAGTAGTAGTAGTGTGCCGAGAAGAGGACCAGAACGTGAGAGTTGGCCCTGGGTCGGTCGGGGTGCTAGGGATATGCCTGTCAACCTCACCTTCGGCAAACAAAACGACCCACAGGCGGTGTGCGTTTTAGTCGGTTCGAGTCCGACAATAACCTCTCCCACCGACTCCGGTGGGGAGGTATTCGGGGGGATTTTGCGCACGTAAAAAAAAAAAGTAGTAGTAGTGTGTAGCCGTAAGGTCAGTTGAAAATTTAAAGTAAATACTATGCTTACTATTCCTATCGACTTAGAATGAAAAAAAATTAACACCCAATATTCGACCCCGTGACCAGTAGAGACGTTACAAGGGAAATACTCTGACAACGACATAAGGACCACGTCTTGGACACTCGTAATTTATTTTTTAAAGAATATTAGCAACCGATATTACTAATATTCCCCTAACCCCTCCAACGTAGCTAAATTGCTTGTGCTAGGAGTGAGTTCACGTCGGTAGTGTAATAGCCAGAATTCGAACCCGGGATCTCTCGATTGTAAAACCGACTCATGAATCACTAAGCTACCGACGTTTCTCCTAAGTAATCGTTTTTGGGACGACAGCGACGGTGGAGTGATCTACCGATAGTCTTACGAACTCCCGATAGTACATAAAGTCTATAAAGTCCTTCAGGGAATGCAAGTCCTTGTCCGATTTTCTGTCACATTCTATATGTCACAAATAAAAAAGTATTACCTTAGAAAAACAATACAGCATTAAGAGAGATCAAAAAGAACCTTCTCAAAAGATCTTTGCTTTCCGTTATTAGTGCAGTTCCGTACTCAAGCGATCAAAGCCATTTACTGAAAGCCGGAAGCAAGAGCTCAACGTGTTTTCAGAGTCAAGGAAAGTAAACAGACTATCCCTAATCGAGAATCTCTGAAATATCTTAATAAATAAATGGTTTATCTTCAAAGAAAGACAATCACAATAGTAACATCACTAATTTATGTAAAAGGCTGGCGTAAAACTTAGCCACTTCAAATGGCGCTAAATAGAACTTGTTTTCCTAAATATCTTAATTGATGTTACGTTAATGAACGGTCCATAAAGCAAGTCATTTTCTATAACAGAAGCAAGCTTACTTTACCAACCGATAATGCAAATAATTAATTTTCAATCAACGTTTTTATGACGTTACAGTTTCAGAATCTGGCTGCGACATTCTATGTTGGTGACTTTTAAACAGTTTCAATAACTAAATTACCTTAGCCGATAAAAAGAAAAGAGGCAAAAAATTTAATCTACAAACTGGCGACTCGTTCACTCGCTTCAAGTTCGCCATTCATTTACCTCCATTTTAGAAAATTCACATCGCCAGCGCCATTCTTATCGGCTGTTTACCTGACACTATAAGGATACATTTTTATGAATCAATCTCTATCCCTAACTACTTATACTACTCTGGAGAAATTCAGAGACAATGAAATAACCTCCTTCCTTGCTATTTTCTCAAAGGAAACAGAGAAATCCAAAACGTGGATTGCTCCAAACTTGTTGTCCATGGGCAAATAAGAAAGCCTTTGCCATCTCTCTCTCTCTTTCTAAGCTGCAGTAAAAGAAGGTTTTTCAGTCCATTCTAGTCAAGCAATAAATTTAGACCTTCTTTAAGAGTTTCGTGAGAAAACAACCTGTTCTATGAAGTCCCGTGGTTTCCGGCAGAGTAGATTTAGACCACCCTATCTCTTCCCATGCGGTGTCGTACAAAGCGACTAAGGGATAGGGGTGTTTAACATCAGACAGATATATACAGCGTAGACTCAGCCTCAGATTCATGGCTCGAGGCAACAATAGTGCCCGCAAAACGGCAATAAGCTCACCCCCGATTACGTGGGACCGAATACAATGATGGTGAAATGTGGGTGTTAATTTACCTCTGCCTATTCCTCTTGAGATAAAGGCGTGATTATATGTATGTATGTATGTCTATGAATACCAGATGCCTTGATAGTTGGTACAATGTATGGATTTTCTGATTTGCATTGTGGTATTCACAAATCTGAATTTAATTCCAGATTGCGTTACATCTTCAGAATATTTATTCAATTTCACGTTGAGTGTACCTACTTCAAAGACTTGAAAATGGCGGCTGCAATGCAAACGGTCACAAGCTTTTAATGCAATGTTTTGCAATTGAAAACATGTTTTATGAAGATTGCATTCGGTATTCACAGAAAATATAAAATGTATATTTCATCAATGAATGTTATTCCAAGTTTCTTTCTTTGAACTATTAATAAAATAATTCTTGCATGGTTTTGGATTAAGACGGAATTCTATGAGGTCTTAACTTTATAGTAACTCATGTACGTGAACCACTCTGAAAGTTTTGTTCTGTTAGAAAAAAAAACGTAAGGCTTATTTATTTCATCTTTCAAAGAATCAAAAAACTGTCCATTGGTTTGTAAACAGTTTTATATAGCTAATTCTATTTCTTCTGTCTTTGCCAATTTGGTATATCTCTATCAAAAATCTAAATCTATCTCGGTGCTAACTTTGCTATCTGTTTGGGTTACAGACATCAATCCAAACATTCGCATGTTTAATCAATCAATCAATAAGCCCACCGCAGTGCACAGCTCGACATAGTCCTCTCCCAATGTGCGCCATTTCGTCCAATTCTCCGCCTTCCGCATTTATAATAGTGGTAAGATATTCCAATATGTAGTCTTACAAAGATTATAAAACACAGCATAGTACTATTTAAGTTAAGCCAAGCTGCCCGCGTACGAAGGCAACTCGGGCGTCGGAGGTCGATGAACGACCTCCGTCCCCCATGAGCGCAGGCCTGGGGGTGACTGGTGGAGCCGCCTGTCACCGTTTCTCCCCGTTTCCGAGGACGAGTTGGGGACTCTGTAGTCCCCACACACCCGAGGAGAGGGCCAGATCGTGAGAGATGGCCCTGGGTCGGCCGGGGTGCGAGGGATATGCCTGTCAACCTCACCTTCGGCAACCAAAACGACCCACAGGCGGCGTGCGTTTTGGTCTGTTCGAATCCGACATAACCTCTTCCACCGGCTCCGGTGGGGAGGTATCCGTGGGGATTTTGCGCACGTAAAAAAAAGTACTACTTAAGTTGATATTAATATCTGCGGATCCTCTCAACTATGAGAAGGTTAATTGGCCCACATAAAAAATAAAAAAAGTAATTAATAATTTCGATGCACTACCTAATGGACTATAAAAAGCTATACAGTAGGCAAGAGATAAGATTTTAGTCTCCAGTGGGACAGTGTAATGAGAGGATCCATTTACGCAAGTAATGCATCGTGAGTTTATCTTCAAAGGAAATGGCTGCTTAATTATTCAGAGCGAGGTGAGCAGAAGAGAATTCTGCATTAGACCTAAACAAACAAACCCGCACCATTGAATCCTTAGCAGATTCAGTATATACAGTTAAAGTAGGTAGATATCCTTCAACATATTACAAATGTGAATGTTTGTAAACGTATTTGAATGTCTATTATTCAATCACGCTCGATGGAAGGATTGGCTGAAATTTGGTACAGATAGTACCAAATTCAATCAGCCAAATCATTCCATCGAGCTCGAGATTATAATACTATCACATAAGCCACTTTTATCCCTGGACAAACAATATAAACTCTTTAGGTACGTGTTCGGAGCTAACTGCAGACAGCAGTAGCATTAACAACCAGTATTAAATCTTACAAATAAAAATAGATGCTGCTAATCGCAAAAATCGAGACAAGCTCGACCAATTCGGTATTTATTTCCGTATTTTCCAAAAATTCCACGGAAGGTTTAAAAAAAAAGGGTCACGAGAACGGGAACAGACTTCCACTCGGGTGATGCTGCAGGCATCAAACACAATAAAACATGACTTAAACAAGCTTTATTTGTAATGTTCAAAGATACTATTGTAGTAGACTAAATTCAATTCTAGTCCACATAACGAGAGAATCGACACCATTGTTGTGTAAAGTGGTGCGAAGTTACATTCCTTTGTCTTTGTGGAGATAAAGAGCGGTGGTTACCAGTTGTGTTCAAGTGTCTTTAGACACTGGGGATCTTACTAGTGCTGTACTGTAAGACTTTTGTTTGTGTAAAGTATTGTGACCGTTTTAAGAGTAATCAGGTGACTGGAAATGGAATGGTTTATGTGGGAACTATTTTCTAATAATTAATCTGAATCACCAGTAATATAACATAATGTAACACTCACCTGTATCCCCGAAGGGGTAGGCAGAGGTGCTAGCACCCACATTTCGCCAGTTTTTAATGTTTTAGGTCCCAATGTAATAGGTGGTACCAGTAATACAATATAATATAATATTAAACTAATATAATATAATTATAATTATTTTTTTAATTTATATGAATGATATTACTTATAAAATCTTTTTATTTATCACATACAAAATAATTAAAACATAAATACACGAAACAAAGTCTCGATCATGTCGCGTCAAACAACCCACTCCGCATCGTTCCCGGCGCAGTGCCCATGATGCTGGCCGCGTTGCCCCGCTGAATCGCAATAGCCAACCTTTGCCCCAGGAACGAGCCGGATCGGAAGTCACCGCCTTGGTCGTGGTTTTTTGAATTATTGATAAGCACACGTTTGAACTACTATTTCACCGATTGAATGAAATTTATGTATGCTAACTAATCAAATCAATTAAGATAGGAAATAATTGGAATCAATTAAGGCGGGATTTGTACCCACGATCTTTGCCTCACAGGTGTAATACTCTGACCACTGAGCCACCAAATTCCGCCTGAAAATCATCCTAATTTTCCTATAAATATATCCGTCTTACGGCGACAGTGGGACCCATCAATAGATGCTAGTACGAACTATCGGCATTAAAGAATGATATTACAATCATTTTTGAACATTGATGTCGATGTTCAGAAAGCCAGTGGTCCGGATGGTATCCCAGCAGTGGTTTCACAAAAATTTGCAGCGGGTTGTCTCCAATGCTTACGCAGCTGTTCCGACAGTCCTACAGCTCGGTACCTCTTTCAGAGACTTTAGCTTAAGGTGAAGTCAAGTTGGCGTGTCCTAAAGGACAAAAAAAAAATTATGACTCCGCCCATTATGCGATTAATATAGGAAAAAATTAGAATCAGTTCAGGTGGGAGTCGAACCCGCGATCTTACCCTTACAGTGAGAATGCTCTGACTACTGAGTCACCGAACTTCACCTGAACTTAATCGATTGCTGATTCAATCTAGTTAAATGTTATTATTATATCTTAACTGTTTTTTTAATGTTTATAAGAGTAGGCTCACAGTAACTACCTCACCAGAATGATGTAGGTTGGTTGATTTTAACCCTAAAACCACATGCTGTTCCGTTACTGAGAACCGTTTCCGGAGACCCGGATTTAACCTTTTTGGATTTTGAATTACGCTATGTGTATTTTTTTAAAGGTAATCCAGTAATATAGAGTGGGTAGGAGAAAACATTCAACCTAGTCGTATTTAAAACTGACTGAATCCCGCAACTCCACCGGCGTGATTATAGTTTCCGTTATTGATCATAGCTCCTTTTCTACTCGACAAAATGCAATAAAATCATACCACAAGGCCTTTCTAATAAAAAAAACACATCGAAATTAGTACAGTACCTATTGCATCCATCGGATACACAGGATAAACTGCCAATAATTAAAATTTATTGGTAAAAACATCAGAATTATTGGTAAAATAAATCTACACACATTAGCCAGATTTTTTATTATTAAATATTATTGTTATGTTGCCGCGTGGTTCCCGGCAGAGTAGAATTTGGACCACCCCATCTCTTTCCATACGGTGTCGTACAAGGCGACTAATGGATAGAGCTGTTTGACATCAGACAGATATAAACAGCCCAGACTCAGCCTCAGACGCATGGCTTGAGTCTACAATAGTGCCCAGAAGACGGCAATAGGTTCACCCCCTATTACGTGGGACCGAATACAATTTTTGGTGAAATGTGGGTGTTAATTCACCTCTGCCTAACCCACCGGGGATAAGGCGTGATTATATGTATGTATTAATGTTATAAATGATAATATTTGAATATAGAACGGTTAGGAAGCCGACCTTAGTGTTCTGATTATTCAATTTGTAAAATTCAAGTGAATTCGGTACTTCTAAACTTATACTTTTTTTGTAAATACTGGTAGAAAGAAGTCAGAATACTTATTAGCAAAATTCTAATACGATAACTTTAATTACACGATTTAAATTCTTAGAACACTAAAGGCGTTATTCAACTTGGCTATTCGAGTAGCCTCCTTCAAAAATTTATGAGTAATGAAAATGAGTGGTTACTTTGTAATTACTCCGCGCAGTTACCCCCGTAATTTTGTAATTATAGCAAAATTAAACGATTACAGTTACCACCTAAATATTATAATGGAATAGCTAAAAATATAACTGATTGCAGTGAAAATTGATTGCAGATAAAAACAAGAGCAAAATCTCAATAACTTACGAAGTTACAGGCTAGTTTCGGTTAATTAATAAGCAGTCAACGGCTGGACATAGGTCTCAATGTTTGCCACAGCACCCGTGCCTCAAAATTAAGAGACGAGACTACTTTTTTTTTTTCATACCACTTACGTGGCAGACAAGCACACGGCCCACCTAATGGAAAGTTGTTACCGTGGCCTATGAACGTGTATAACACCAGAGAACCAACACTCGCGCTGCCGACCCTGTAAGCACAGAGTTTCTGTGCCGTCAGTGTAGAGGACAAAGCAGGACAAGCCTTCAGTCATCCCACTGACAGTACAAATTCTCCAGTGAGCTCTGGCTACCCTACTCACCGCTGGGAACACAACACGAAGTTATTATAACCACGGTATTCTGTAAGGCGGAGGTACTTCCCCAGTCGGACTGCTCAATTGGGCGGAAATACCGCCGTGTCCTACCTCCTCCTATACGAACTATCGGAAAGATCGCGGGTTCAAATCCCTCCTGAACCGATTCAACGTACAATCAGACTACAGACAGGCTATGAATCACAAACATTACCATTAAATGATTACTAGTCCAGAACTTGCACCATAAAGAGCTTATCGATAAGGAGTTGCCTCCTATTCTCCGCAGTATTACACGAAGATGTTCCGTACTGTATAAGTATTGTTGACACTTTGTGTCAATGTAGAATATTTTTCGTTTCTAGTCTTTGTATGTTTGCAGCTCCGTCCGGTCGGTTGTCGGTTTTTGTGACTTTTGTCAAGAGCATCAAGAGCATCAAGAGCCTCTAGCCGCTAGAGGATCTTGATGGGGCCCAGATCTCTATCTGCTGGAGTCTAGCGTAATCTTAAATGAAAAAAAATGAATGAGGTTGATATTTAATTATCACTTTCAAAGTGCTCAAGTATTTTTCCATTTAATTCTAATCATTTGATAGGCATTACAAAATTATACACACTTCAAATAGTCAACATAAGCTTACATTACAAAAATCTATCATTTGTGGATGCTGACATAAACTTCCTGAAAGAAAAGGACGGTCTAATCAATATATCCCTCTCGAGCAGTTCGTGACCGCAAGGAAAAAACCACACACTGGCTCGTCACGACCCCTTTGATTAATCATTATACTTATTCACTAAATACGACGCTCAAGGGAGAGGGTGATGTGTCTCCTCTCAAGTTAATATAAAATTACTCTAGAGACTTACGAGAGAAGACGTACACCAGTGCGTCAATCCCCCTATGACTACGGCCAGTGCAAATACGGAATCTATACGTAACGGAAATAATAATTTGTGCCTGTGCTCGTTTCTGTTTCTCGATACCGACCAGGAGGACATGCCACACCTTACCTAAGTCAATATTATCTTAAAGATGAAAACTCAAAGGAAGATATGTGAAAACTCAAAGGGAGATATGTATATGTCTTCTGTTCGATGTTAAAGTTTGGAAAGTCGCGGTACTTGTTTGACATTTTTTGCTGGGTTACCGGTGGCGAATTATGTGAAAGAAGACAGTGCTCCCTGCAACTGGCAATACCACGGCATTGATCTGAGGCAATTATTGGAGCAGTTTTCGTCATTCGGCTTCCTAAATATGGAACAATCTTCCACCAAAATTGCGATCCATTACAATGTATACCACGTTTAGAAAACATTTACGATTGTTTTTGGAAGCTCAAAGGAGGCGGGATAGTGAAATTCAAATATGTCATTGATCTGATTTTTTTTTTTTTTTTTTTTATTTAACTGAGCTTATATTAAGTATAGTATAGTAGTATAGTACAGAAATAATTTATAAATATTAAATACAATAAAAATAAAATAACTATTATACAACTTATAGCTAAGAACAATTAAAATGCGTCGTAGAATTCCTCCGCATCGCATGCCTCTTGTGGCAGCGTTCCCAGAAGACTGGCAGCATTGCCACGTTGTATGGCAATGCTTATTCTCTGACCTAAAAAGAGGCCAGCCTTCTGGTCACGAGAAGCGTCGACCATACGCTTCGCAATCTCACGGAAGAGGTTGCGAGCGCTCGGACCCCATGACCCCAAAGTCTCGACTCCAAACGGCACAAATTCATAATCTCCGATGAGATTGGAGTATTTGCGCCGCTTGAGAGCCTCTGCAGAAGCAGCAGCAGCTCCAGCACAGCCAGCCGTGCTAGTTATATGGGTAGGAGCCATGGTATCAACGCATGTGGCGTCCCACACCAGAGTCCTACCCATCTTCCATGGCATTAACGACATGCCATCCGGTCTCTTGCCATCGTCACGCGCCAAACCGTTTGGTTCTAGTACAGCTGGTACACCGGCGGTGACAAGAGCACGGCGGATTATGTCATTGAGGCTGGCGTGCCGTGGAATTCGCCCTGCGCTCCTGCAGCACGACAGACCATGGTGTCCGAGTCTGTCAACGGCTTCTCCACAACGGCATTGATGCGGAGAAACACACGGCGCACCTAAACGGAGACAAGTTGCGATGCGGAAGGTAGTGTCATCTAACATAGTCCCTACGTTAGATGACGGAAGAGCTTGTAGCCAAAGACCCGATTCCCACACTCCAACCGCCAGTAAACGGGCACGCTCAGCAGCGTTGGAACATGTATTTAGTAATTTTTTTCCAACTAAGCTGCAGAGCGGCCCGTCCCACTGACGCTGTGAGAAGAGGTTCCTTGGGAGATCGGTGTTTGGACATGCAATTTTCCAAGCGTTCACTGCATCAGTCTTACACAATACTTCAGAATTAACTAGTGTAGGTGCAAGGATTTTCCTAGTTAATTCTTCGGTACTGTGGACTGAAGACAGGAACGCTGGTAAGCTGACATCTGAAATTTTGCGAATACCGAGCCCACCCAAGCGAATCGGTAGAGTCGCTTGTAGTAAAGCTCGGTCATCCAAGGCCACATTTAAAATTTTGGTGAGGGTATTTTCTATAATTTCGTCCATTTTTTTCAAAATTGTTAAATGTTTAAAAAATGGCGTTGATCGTAGGGCATGGGTGAATTTTGGAACGAATAGGCAATACCGAAGAATAGTGAAAGCCGAGTGTATATTAATTTTGAGTAGGCGATCCGAAATGTCACTAAAATTTTGAATTTTTTCCTCTATAAATGAGGTATAGGCATCTTCTAGGATTGGGGACCCGAGGAGACGTAAAGAGTCTTTTTTAAAATTTTGATGGTGGGAGCTATGGAATTGAATTTAGAGATAGTAGAAATTTTGTCCGACACGTCGTTTAAAAAAATCTCGCATTTGCTGTCATTTAGTTCTAAACCGATTAATCTAAATTCATTTTTAATAAATGCCAAATCTTGTAAAACTGTCTCCACATCTCCCCCTAGAGTCCCATCGTCTAGGTACCATACATTAAATTTAGAATTTAACCGCCGAATAATGGGCTGAATAGCTAAACTGAAAATTACCGGTCCAAGAGGGTCTCCTTGTTGACATCCAACAGCTGATTTCAAAAGGTTGTCCTTGTATAATAATTTGGAGGGGTATCTGTAACATTGCCAAAGAAAATTATAAATTTTGGGTGTTTCTAATTTACCTTGGTTCAACAAGGTGTCTCTGTTCACCGAGTTGAAAGCATTCTTCACATCGACCTTGAGAATGACCTCACCTTTACTGGAGCCAAGGTAGGTTGATAAAGCATGTATGGCAGCCTCACAGCCCCCCTTTGAACCAAAACCAATTTGGAGGGGCTGGAACTTCAAAGATAACTCGAGTTACAACAGAGTTTGGCTGCCATACGTCGGTACGTACATCCCACGGCAATGGGACGAATGCCACCATCTCCCTTGCGTAGGGCACACAAATTAGCCCCATACAAAATGTCTGTGATGGCATCATCCACACTACCGGAGAGCATCAAATTCATGAGAGCCGTTAGCTCCTTCAGAAGTGCCTCACCAGCCTCCCCGGTGCTTGGCCCTAAAAGATCTTTTAAATGTTGTGGGGTTAATGCGTCAAGACCTTCGGCAGAGCCACTTCGAAAGGAGACAACGGCTGCCAACACTTCCTTGGCCGTTACGCACAGGCAATCAGGGTCGGGGACAGGTGCCTCAGGAAAGGAAAGGCCACCCGCAGGCGCTGGATGCTTGCTCCGCAGACCAGTAAGGGTCTCAGGAGAGCAGGGCGCCACTACATCGCTACTAAAAAGCAATCTCGATGCCCCACTTATGTCACCATCCCTCAATTTTGATTCAACCAAGTTAAAAATATTGCTTTTCCGAAACGAAGAGTATGTTGGGTTTATATTTTCCGTTATGACGCTACAATTATTTCTAATTTGAGACGTCAATGAATTTGTTGTTGTTCGGTGGGCTGTCCGGTCTGTCCTGTCTGTTCTAATATGTAAAATTTTGTATGGGAAGGTGAGCAGTTGCTCCCAAGCCGTTTTACTATTTTCTCGAAGTACAAGACCTATGCAGTTTGACAAACTTTTCGCAACAATTGGTCTTGCACCGCGAGGAATTCTCTTTAGGATCGAAACAGAGTTTTTTAAGTGAGATAGTCTTTGCCATAGATGGTCATTGTTTTTGAACTGTAAAACTGTATGTAAATTTTACCGTTTTACTTATCTATTTACTGTATATTGATCACTTTAATTTATTTACAGTTAGTCTATATATATTGTTTTATTATTATTATTTTCACATTGCCATTCGCTATTTTATTGTGAAGTGGTTAGGTATTTAGGTTTTTGTACCTAAATACCTAACCACTTCACTGGTGACCCCGACGTGATGAAAACATAATAATCTTTACTTCGAACAACACGAGTATTTATATAATAAAAATTATTAATAATAATTAACAACTAATAATAATAACGGGTCGGTCTTGACCGTTTTTGCTTAGCTGTTGACGCCCCTTTTCACTATGGCCGCCAATTGAAGTAGTGGCCATCTTGAACTACCACTGCTAGAACAATAGGTGCACCGGCGCTATACTACAGGAGGCGTGGCTTAAACAGGTTCTTGTTTTGCACACTGCACTATGCACACCTGCAGTATTAGTCATCGCTAAGTGTATGGCGTGATTTTACAAGGTTTAAAATATAAGCGGAAGCGATTGTTGTTGTAGCGTATTTGGTCGCTACACTACTCCCCCTCCGAGACCGTAGTTACTACGGGCGAAAGTAGTCTGGGAATCTAACAGTTCTTCCACTTCTTGTTTTCCGAATTGGTGTTTCGGATGGTTGTATATTTATTTACGGCTGGTGGAGTGACTATTAGATCTCTGACTTCTGCTGCATGTTGAGGTTCCAGCTGTGCCAACACATAATAAAATTTCGTGGCATCAGCGCTTATGTTGGACAACACGAATTGTCCCTCCATCTGGGCGAACCATAGCTCTGGGTCATCAGGGTTGAATTTTGGTGTTTTCACTCCAACGCGGTGCGATTCCCCCAATACAACATCTTCTTTAGCTTCGGTTGCCATGCTCGTAGTTTCTTAGGATTCTTCTAAATGTCGAAGGGTCACCAGTGAAGTGGTTAGGTATTTAGGTACAAAAACCTAAGCGGAAGCGATTGTTGTTGTAGCGTATTTGGTCGCTACAATTGTATTACATTTCTCCACTAGACCCCTTCATTTGCACGTACCTACACAGTATCATACTCGGCTTCAACAGTTCGGCGTCCGTGTATTACTGATAAAAAAATCCGCGGTAGCCTTGTGGTATGGGGTAATGGACTTATTTCGATTCGATCCCAGGTTTTACCATGGCACACACCAATGGCTTTTCGATGCTTTTCGAAGTTATGTGTGTATTTATCGCAGGTTTATGAATGGCAATAGGGTCGCCACCTATTACATTGGGACCTAAACATAAACTGGCGAAATGTTGGTTCTAGCACCTCTGCCTACCCCTTCGGGGATATAGGCGTGAGTTTAAGTTATGATAAATGTCATTTTCCAGTTGAAAACCAGCGTCAGGTTTCTACCTTGCACATGCTGGGTACCCATTTGGTTTGTGAGGAAGAGGAAAGATTTATTTATTCGTAATTTCGAATCTCGAAACTACTTGACCTATTTCAATAACTTCAGCAGTATAATTCCAGATTATCCCTTTGTAATTTAGTCTACTTTTATCTTGATATTCTCACGGGATCACGACTTACGCGGGTGATTCGGCGGGTGATTCTCCAACTCTGTGTTCTAGAAATCTATGTCAGAACGGAGACTCGTTCTTTGATGAATGACCTTTATCATTTATTTATTGCATTGAACCAAAAATACCCTAACGTTTGCAAAACTATACTTCCCATCAAGTTGACCGCAATAAAACCTACTTCAATAGACAAATACGAGCCCAAATCTTCCGATGTCAAAGTACCGCAATAAATCATCGCATTAATTTACTAGGTATATCAGTCCGTTACAATCATTAGAATCCGGTACAATGATTGTAACGGACTGAGGCATAGAGAGGCACTGAGTACTTTTAGAATGTCGCCGAATTTTAGGCTGGGCGCATTTAGCTTCAATTTTTTTTATTGTTGCCATTGACACGAAGAAGAAGACTTAGAAACAAGCTTAATTCTTAGTAACGTCAGTCATTTCTATTTTAGGGTTTTGTACCCAGAGGGTAAAAAGCAAAGCAGTTTGGGATTCTCTTTAACATATTTTATCATCTTCTAAACACATACATATAATCACGCCTTTATCCCTGGAGGGTTAGGCAGAGGTTAATTAACACCCACATTTCACCAATAATTGTATATGGTCCTACGTAATAGGGAGTGAGCCTATTGCCGCATTCCGAACGCTATTGTTGAGTCTGGGCCATATATATCTGTCTTATGTTAATTCCTTAGTCGCCTTATACGACACCGCATAGGAAGAGATGGTAGATTCTACTCTGACGGAAAATCAGAGTAAAAGAATAAAGCATGAAAGACAAAGTACCTAACCATTTAAGCACTCAAATAAACATATTGTATCATCTTTTAAATTGCAAGTCAAAAATAAACTAATAGAATAAAGCATGAAAGACAAAGTAGTAACCTTTTAAGTACTCCAATAAACATATTGTATCATCTTTTAAATTGCAAGTCAAAAATAGACTAATAGAATAAAGCATGAAAGACAAAGTAGGAACCTTTTAAGTTCTCCAATAAACATATTGTATCATCATTTAAATTGCAAGTCAAAAATAGACTAATAGAATAAAGCATGAAAGACAAAGTAGTAACCTTTTAAGTACTCCAATAAACATATTTTATCATCTTTTAAATTGCAAGTCAAAAATAGACCAATATAATAAAGCATGAAAGACAAAGTAGTAACCTTTTAAGTACTCCAATAAAAGGTAATAACATTATGTTATTACGAAAATTGTTCACATCTGTTGAATGCCATTAGTCTATTTCAGGTGTTGTACATAAAAGACATTTAATATACCCTTAGCCAGACAGGGCTGCTAAATATTTGACGAGACAAAAACGCCCCAGGGTATCTACACTGGCGTGTATGGAATTCGGACCAATTTTAAATTCATAAGCGTTTGAATTTTATAGAACATTCGTTGTCCACAGAATAATGCTCGTTGCCGACAACACTACAAGCTATTTCTAAAATGAAAGTGAGATTTAACTTAAAATAAAAAAGAAACCTTCTCGATATAATGCTTACGCATATACGTAATATGGCTTAGGTAACAATTCATGATGATTTCATAGAGAAGTAGACAATTTTAATTTGCCATGGAACAGGGAGAGTTATTGAAGCGGAAGCTCGCCTTATGCATCTTGTTTTACCTAAAGATAGACACTAGTCCATTGTTTTCTTCATTCAACACAAAATTACGTTACTTATAGACTTTATTTAATGGTACGGTAAAATTAAACGTATTTTTCGACTTACTCGTTGTCCTACGAGAGCGACAAACACGACAGCGCGGCAATGCAACGCGATGCGTGACCGATTCTTCCATACTTCACATGACGTATTCACGCGACAAAACGTAGGACACAACAAAGAAAAACGATCATATGATATTTACGCGCCGCGTCGAAACGCATCGTTTTGTCGCACTTGTCGCTCACATAGGACAATGCCTTAGTTTTTAATAATTTCTCAAAGTGTAATCCTGAATATGTGATCGTGATGTGCTGGGTGCAATTACCGAATCAAGTAAAGTAATTTTACAAGACTAAGGCCGGTTTCCCAGAACAACGCTTAATTGTGAATCGACTCTCATAATCACATTAGAATTGTCATCTAGAATAGAATCTAGTTATAAATCGAGATTCATGACTGAGTATCGAGATTCCCTGTATTGTCAATACAGTAACTTCTGTACATTAGGCTCGACATTTGCAGAACCACAAAACACCGAATAATGATAAGTATTCGGACAGTCCCAAAGTAAAACTGTCTCGGAACCCGCGTCAAAATGGAATTAGGATCCAATCAGAAGTGAATTGGACGAGATATCAGGCCAGTAGGTACTAATGAGTTTTGTGTGAGGAGATACGCTATTTTAGTAACATATATTAAATGAATACCACGAAGCCTATAAACGTACAGACGTGACTATATGTGTGACCTATATAAGTTTACATAATTTATATGGAGTTTTGAAAATTAGACGAATAAACTTATGCGTTATAAGATTTATGAGTACTAACTTCTTACTCCATGAATTTAACACACCCTTGTAAAAACGTTTGAAAAACAAGTCAAGTAATCTGTCGCAGTCCACTGCTGGATATAAAGGTCTCTCCCAATGTGCATCATTGCTCCCGTTCCTCCGCGTGGAGCAAACCTTATTAATTATGTATTTGTTCATGTAAAAACTTCTTTAAGCCCGTTGAGCACTTTTTGAATGACAAAAATTCAAGGAATTCGCGTCATCGTCACCTAGCGCTTGGGCTGTCACCGAACGCGTCACGTCACGATAATACAATTCACAAGTTTTTTTTACACCAGGTGGCAGACAATCACATGGCGCAACTGATAGAAAGTGGTTACCGTGACCTATGGACGTGTGCAATATCAGAGGAGTCACATTCGTGCTGCCGACTTTGTAAGTAAAGAAAGATTCTGTGCCGTCAGTGTAACAAAGCAGGAAAAGCTTTTGGTCTTCCCACTGATAGCACAAAAACTCTCCATTGAGCACTGGCTACTCTACTCACCCACGGGAACACGACACGAGGTTACTTTATTTGTCACTTCTATCGACAGTTCTCAAATGTCCCATAATATGTATTTTTATTTCAATAGTGGCAAAATAATTTAAGCATAGCATATGACGTCACATTAGCAAACAAACTTACCACTTTTACTGGTGGTAGAAACTTGGTGGCACAAATTTGTCTCAAGTTTCGACCGGGTAGGTACCACCGTGCACTATTGCGAAAAACCCTCCATAGCAATTCAATCTCGGTTGGATTGTGTTCAGGGGTCAGCAAGTGCATAGCCGGGCAGAGGTGGTGGTTGTCGCAGCACTAGTGGGACCAGTGGGTCTTGGCGTAGTCTAGTGGGGATGGCGCGGGGCGATGCGCCGAACAGGGAGACCTGTAGAAACGGTGGTGCCGCTGGCCGCCCGCGGTATAGTACAGGGGCCCAACTGGGGTTAACCACCTTGGGAGGCTGCCTCACCAGGCCGCGCATAATCCCGATATGGTTCGTCGTGCCGGTTGGTGACCGGAATTGGGAGCCCGGCGACCATACTAAGGGGGGTACGGGGGCCCTTCCGTTCGGCGCGTCGGCTCTCGCCATGCCTCACATTCATAGATAAAACCAATATCCCGCGCTTTGTCACACGGTGCTGCGGCGGCAATCACCTCTTTTTTCACGCCTTCTCCCACCCAAACTCATGGCAGCGCAATTCAAAGAAATAGGCAACACAGCGGCTCGACACACTCCCAAAAGCTTGCTATTTGAGGTGGAGTCCACTAACATCTGTGGGCTCCATGCAAACCTCAACGCCGTCCACCAACACCTAGAGACGGTGAAACCTGCCATGTTTTTTCTAACGGAGACGCAAATACACCGCCCTGACGACACGACCTACTTGCTCTACCCTGGCTATGTTCTTGAGGAAAGTTTTCGTGCAAAAGCCGGGGTGTGCGTGTTTGTTAGGGCGGATGTTTGCTGTCGCCGTTTGCGCTGCCTAGAGGACCCATCCTTCTCCATCCTTTGGGTACACGTAGACCATGGCCCTACGAGTCAGATCTATGTGTGCCTCTACCGTTCCCATACAGGAGATGCTGAGACAACTCGACTCTTTGAATATCTGAGTCAGGCGGCAGATGATGCGCAGGAGCGATTTCCGAATGCCGAAATGGTATTTTTGGGGGATTTTAACGCCCACCACGAGATCTGGTTGGGCTCCTCCAAAACAGACCATGCGGGAAGAGCCGCCCATGCATTTGCTCTGACGCACGGCCTGACCCAATTGGTGCACGAGGTCACTAGGATACCAAGAAGGTCGGGCCTAGCACCTTCTCTGCTAGACCTTCTGCTGACGAGTGATCCGGACCGGTACAGTGTATCGGTGCGAGCCGCTTTAGGCAACTCCGACCACTGCCTGGTCTGTTCCACGTGTCCATTATAGCGCCCCCACGACCCGTGCAGGGGAAGCAGCGTCTCTGGCACTACTCGTCAGCGGACTGGGATGGACTTCGTGACTATTTTGCGTCCATCCCGTGGGTTGAGCGCTGCTTTGAAGGTAAGAACCCATCGGATTGTGCTACTGCTGTCGCCGGTGAGATCGGTCTGGGTATGGAATACTATATCTCATACACCGATGTCACCGGTGACCGCGGGGTGCGCCCTTGGTTCGGGCGCGAGTGTGCGGAAGTTGTTGAACAAAAACAGTCTGCGTACCGCGCCGGGGTAAGGGCGCGCGCCACGCGCCATCCCAATCTGGGCCACTTCAAGGCGGCGTACAACAGAGCCACAAAGGTCTGCAGAAGGGCCTACGTCAGAGCGGATGCCCTGCGCATAGCGCGGCTTGGTCAAGAGCTAGTGATGCATCCCACGGGAAGCCGTGGCTACTGGCGACTGGCTAAAGCCGTGCAAGCCAACTTCTGTCAGCCTTCGCTGCCTCCGCTGCGTAACCCTGATGGATCCCTGGCCCATGAGCCGCAAGAGAAGGCAAATCTGCTGGCTAATCTCTTTGCGGCCAACTCCCGAATCGATGATTGTGGTACGCAGCCACCAACACTACCCGACAGTGACCACGCGATGCCTGATATCCATATCAGGCAACGCGATGTCCGTGTAGTGCTGCAATCACTCGATGTCCGGAAAGCCAGTGGTCCGGATGGTATTCCAGCGGTAGTTTTGAAAAAATGTGCAGCGGAGTTGTCTCCAATGCTTACGCGCCTGTACCGGCTATCCTTCAGTTCGGGTACAGTGCCTTTGCCTTGGAAGGAGGCGAATGTTCAGCCGATTCCCAAGAAGGGGGATCGCTCGGAGCCAGCCAACTATCGACCCATAGCCGTCATCTCAGTGCTGTGCAAAGTGTTCGAGCACATAATTAACAAACAGCTCATGCGGCACCTAGAGGATCACTCCTTAATTAATGACCGGCAATATGGCTTCAGACCGAAACGGTCAACGGGTGATCTTCTAGCATACGTTACCCATCTTTGGGGTGAGGCTATGGACAAGCACGGCGAGTCACTGGCAATTAGTCTTGACATCACCAAAGCTTTCGATAGAGTCTGGCACAAATCGCTTCTTTCCAAGCTACCTGCCTTTGGTCTGCCTTCTAGGCTGTGCAACTGGGTTGCTAGCTTCCTGCAGGGGCGCCGTATTCGCGTCCTTTGTGACGGACGAGCTTCGGAGTTTCTGCAGGTTAATGCTGGCGTGCCCCAGGGGTCCGTCCTATCACCCACTCTCTTTCTTCTGCATATCAACGACATGCTGTCTACCGGCAATGTTCATTGTTATGCAGACGATAGCACTTTGCATGGGAGTTATCATGGACATCCTGCGGCCAAGCAGTCGGATATCGCAGAGAAAAGGCAGCTTCTTGTCACTGAGCTTGACGGGATCCTGAATCACATTTCTCAATGGGGCTCTGAGAACCTGGTTGAGTTCAATGCCAAGAAGACGCAGGCATGTGCGTTTACAGCAAAAGTATCTTCTTTCCTTCCCCTCCCCACTCTTCAGAGCACGCCACTGCCACTGCAGGACAATCTCAATATCCTAGGTATGGATGTTCGCTGCAACCTGAATAACAAAAACTACATCGAAAGTATCATCAAAACAGCCTCACGAAAACTCGGAGTCCTGAACAGAGTGAGACGATTTTTCACGCCGGAGCAGCGGTGTCTTCTACACAAGACACAAATTCGCTCCTGTGTGGAGTACTGCTCGCATCTCTGGGTTGGTTCAGCAAAGTACTTACTAGATGCTCTCGACAGGTTGCACCGACGTGCGGTCCGCATCATTGGGAATCCCGAGATCACGAACACCCTAGAACCTTTACAGCTGCGTAGAGATGTAGCGTCCATGGCTGTATTTTACCGTTTGTACCATGGGGAGTGTTCTGATGAGCTCTTCCAATTAGTCCCACCCTCCCCTTTCCTACACAGGACAACGCGTGCAGGTCTTAGATGTCATCCGCACACGGTGCAAAACATCCGATCAAGAACCAAGCGGTTCGGAGACTCTTTCCTCTGTCGCACCATTAAGGCCTGGAATTCATTACCAGCTCACGTGTTTCCTTCTTCCTACAGTCCCGGGTCCTTTAAGCGGGGCGTGAAAAAGCATATGATGAGGCCGTCAAGCTGAGTGTCACCATTGTCACACGGTATGTGTAAGTAATGGTGACCCTCTTTTCTGGGACTTTGCCTTCAGCTTACCATCAGGCAAGGCGAAGTCCAATTGACGTGTCCTATATAAAAAAAAAAAAAAAAAAAACGTGATTCGAACATTCGGGATGCAGATTGTGATGTAATGTAATACAAAGTCTACTGGTAGATAATCTATCAATTTTACCGGACTAATGAATAATATGTGGAAATACCTCTACTGTTTGTATGTACAAATATAATGCAAAATATCCTACATATAATGCAAAGCCGATGTCCTTTCCTAAGCTTTAGTCCATCTCTGAACCCAATTTCATGAAATTCGGTTCAGTGGTTACATGGAAAGCGTAACAGACAGAGTTACTTTCGCAATTTTAATGTTAGTAAGCATTTACAAGGATGGGTGAACATAGCCTTATCAACATTTTAAGAGCGAGGTTGGCTTGGCAAGTTCTGCTGAAATTCAGTGCACCTGCAAAACAACCGACAAGACTCTAGCATAGGCTATCGTTTTGGGATTTCGAGATCAGATGACAATAGCTCCCGAAATAATCGACATACAAAAATTCAAACGTCATGAATAATTCGATAATCACTTTCACCAGTGAGATGGGTTAAGCTTTAATAGAATCGCACACACACTGCTATACCAGAAATGCATCCGCTGGGTACATTCGATTATCGAATCACACTTATATCATCAGCATCATGTAATAAGGAGCAACCGAATTACTGCGCCACTATTGATTCTACCTTGCATTTAGTAAGTTATCACAACAGCATAAATCATATTCTTCTAGCTTTATTAGAGCATCCTCCTTTTGAGTCAGAGAAAAACACTTCCTCTTCCTCCACATTGGTATAACATACATACATACATACATACATACATACATACATACATACATACATACATACATACATATAATCACGCCTTTATCCTCCGAGTTTATTTAATTAATTTAGGGGATTTAACACCCACATTTCATCAATAATTAAATTCTGTCCCACGTAATAGGGGGTGAGTGTATTGCCGTCTTCTGAGCACTATTGTTGACTCAAGCCATGCATCTGAGGCTGAGTCTGGGCTGTATATATCTGTCCGATGTTAAACAACCCTTTTTTTCCTTAACCACCTGGTTTACATTGTCTTCTTGTTTTTGTATACATTTACAATGGTATAAAACATTCATAAATGCTGTTCAAATTGTTACTGATAATCAGCATCATCATTATCATCTGAACCAACTGTCCTCTGCAATCCAATGAGTAGAGTAGCCAGAACTCATTGGAGAGTTTTTGTGCCGTCAGTGGGAAGACCAAAGGCTTGTCTTGATTTTGTGGTCTGCACTGAAGGCACAGAAAATCTCTGTTCTTACAGGCAGCACGGGTGTGACTCCTCTGGTGTTACATACGTCCATAGGTCACGGTAACCACTTTCCATTAGGTGGGCCGTGTGCTTGTCTGCCACCTAAGTTCTGTAGTTAAGACCAACTACGAGGCGGGTCTTATTGAGTATTTGCTCTATTATGTATACTAATATATAATATATCTCTACTCTAAATATCATATAAACACCTCAACAAAGTCTAGGGAACAAGATGACCCCAATTTTTTTTTTCTTGTAAATCTTGTTTTGCAAATAACTGGCAGCAAATAAATAAAAATAGAATAAAGTAGATTACAGAGTTGTTCGAAATTTAAAAATAAATTTTAATAAGTAATGATTTTCGAATATGGAGGGAAAACTTTTAAAAGTGTTTGATTGTGCAGTTTCTCTGAGGCAAAATAAAAAATATTTTCTTTGATTGTAAATAACGTTTATTATCAATAATACGTCTTTTACGTATGGTTTGTGCATTTTTGTGACTGTAGTCATCATGTCACGTCGTAATTTAAGTCGCGAAGAGATGTTAAGGGCTGTTGGTATGCTGCAAGCTGGACGAACTCAACGCGACGTAGCGGATGCTGTCAACACCCAACCATGCGTAATTTGCAGATTATGAGCACGCTACAGGTCTACAGGGGATATTGCCGAACGTCACAGGAGACGAAATAGGGTTACTACCCCGCGACAAGATCGTTTCTTGCAAAATTCCGCAAGGCGGCAACCCACGATTACTGCTCGTCGGTTAGTCGCAGGCCTCCAGTCTCAGCATCAAGTGGTTATTAACGATCAAACTGTCAGGAGAAGACTACATGAAGCCAATCTTCACGCTCGCAGACCGCTTAGGGTTCCAGCTCTTCGACGTGGAAATCGAGGTCGTCGCTTATAGTGGGCTATCGTACATTTACAGTGGACCCGACCATCAATGGGCACGGGTTCTGTTTTCCGACGAATCTCGCTTCGGTTTTCCTCCTGATTCGAGAAGAGTGTGTATATGGCGAGTTCCTGGACGTTGGAGTCGTCTCCAGAATCCGCAAGAAGTTCATCCTTACCAAGGTGGAACAATCATGGTATGGTATTTTTTTACACCTTCGCAGTGTATGGAGCCATATTCCACAGACGATGTTAGACAACCTCATACTAAGTATGCCACGCCGTTGTCGAGCTGTTGCTAATGCTTTAGGAGGTCCTACAGATTATTAAAAACGTTTAAAGTACGGTTAATTACTGTATTTCTTACTACCTCGTTATTTTTGTGCCTAATCATAGAAGGTTGTAATACTCAACATTGGCACTATTCAATTCTTTCCAAAAAAAAAAAAAATTTGATATGAGAATGTTTTTATTAAAATTAAAATTAAAAACGGTATAAAAATACCCTTCTATTGATATAAAACACTCACTATTACAAGAAAGGGTTTTTAAATAAAAACTAGAAATGTCCTTGTTCCCTAGACTTTGTTGATGTGTGTATTATATTTAATAATATTATAAAGTATGTATTATAAAGTATAGTGTATTTTTGTATGTAAGGTATAAACTCAAAAAGTACTGGACCGTTTTTAATAATTCTTTTTTCATTAGAAAGCTACATTCTTCGTGAGTAACATAGGCTAATTTTTATCCCGATATTCCCATGGGATCAGGATTTACGCGGGTGAAACCGCGGTGCGGTGCTAGTAGTAGCTCGTAAATTCCAAATAATAATCATACAATGTAAATACACGCTCGTGGTAGGGGTAGACGGTAATCACGTACGTCAACGGGTCGACACGGCGGTGTTTGCAATTTGTACCGTTGTGGATTGTTGACTCCTGATTTATTGATACAGCCTTCGTTACATGTTGGATTATATGTAAAGGATGACGTGATGCCGATTTGATGAAAAGTTTATTTTTAAATATTATAATTAAGAACGTATTTACATAGATACAAACAATATCTAGGACACGCCAACTTGACTTCACCTCGCCTGATGGTAAGCTAAAAGCAAAGTCTCAGGAAAGAGGGTCACCATTACAGACACTAAGTAATGTTACAATGGTGGCAACTCTCAGCTTGACAGCCTCATCAGATGCTTTTTCACGCTCCGCTTAAAGGACCCGGGAATGTAGGAAGAAAGAAACACGTGAGCTGGTAATGAATTCCAGGTCTTGGTGGTGCGGTAAAGAAAAGAGTCTCCGAACCGCTTGGTTTTTGTTCGTATATTCTTCGTTAACATTGATTTAAACAAATCGGCCTCGGAACTATGTATTTCTCGGAACAGCGAAAACTACGACATTTTACACAGCGCTTTCTAGATCCAGACTAAGCATAATTTAACTACATCGTATTTTGGGATCTAAAATGCAAATCATAAAATTACTTGGATATATATGTTTTTTGTAAATATATATATATTATACACCCAGACCAATGTAAATATATATATTTATACATACAAATATTTGCACTGAGCTGGCATCGAACCCGCGCCCTCTGCGTAGCTCAACAAGTCGAACAAGGTGGAGCACCCTGTGTACTCTGTGGCTAGCGAGTAAGCGTTCCCGTGGGCATCGTACAAAGTGATTAAATAGCAATAATATAACCCAATGGTCTAATACACCTTTTACATAGTTTACACGCCACAACAAACTTGAAATTCATTTATTTAGTGTCAATAATATGGGTCTAACAGGCAAATTTTACACGTTCAAAATTACCACTAAACGGAATATTAAAATACTATTATAAAAGTGCTGTTAAAGTTCAGAAGTTAATGAACATATCATTATAATAATGATAAAGAAAAATGAAATTGGGCGCTTGGTCTAACTAACTAATATTTAAGACTCTTGTCTTGATAATGTATGTTTGCAATTAAGGTAACAGCACACTGGACAAACAAAATGTATGATATCATCGAGATGACAAAGGAAGAAGAGTATATACTCAAAATAAATTGATAGGGATTGGTACTACGTGTTCATAATGCAGTTCTTCTTAGTCATCGAGTCGTAATATTTAGCTTAAAACCCTTAGTTCCGGAGACAAAATTAAGACTAAAACTAGTGAGAACCATCCCTTTTTACCCAAAGGCATATAAAGTAATACTAAACGACCCGCTCCAGCTTCACCTGTGACATACTTCGGAACCCTGTATCACCAAAATCAAAAAAAAATCATAAAATGTATTTAAATCTACCGGATTTATTGCTATTTTTGATTACTGCTCCGCTTTCTTTAGCAGTAGCGTGATGATCTAAAACTTTTTCGATTCGAACCAGTAATTCCTAAGATTAGCGCGTTCAAACAAACAACAAACAGACTCTTCAGTTTTATAATATTAGTATAGATCTTGCGTAAATCGGAGTCACATTAGAAAAGATACAACCTACATAAACCTCTTTCTGTCTTAGAAGAAAGCAATTTCGAATCGGAGCGTCAAACGGAACCCATTTTTGTGGCATGTAGATGTTTTACGATCCTCTTGCCAGTCGTAAAATGTAATTTGTATTGTACTGTTTAAGCGGTTCATAAACTTTCTTATTGTATGTACAATACTATATTTAGGGCACCTAATCAATAAGTTTAGTAGTAACTATATTTGGAGACCAATGTGTGGCAGTGGATTCCATCAATATATAATAGTAATTGCGATCAAGTTGAAATAAACTGCTATTCCCAATGAGTTTCATGGAGTAAAATTTTCTGTGTGGTGACGAGAAAACAAATATCACCACTCCATCTCATTTGACGGGTGTTGTAAGAGGCAAAAACTAGAATACGCAGACGATATCACTGCTAGAGAAGGAAAACTCGAAATAAAACTCTGCACCAACCTATCTGGTCTACTTTGAAACAGTAGTCCTAAGCCTCCCAATATTGGGAGAGGCCTATACCCAGCAGTGGACTGCGATGAACTAATTGATTGATTGAGGAAAATGTAAGAACTCAGTGGTGAAATCGATATCAGTGTACATCTGTAAATCTCACGGTAATACTACAAATTCAAGCACTGGTCACGTTAATAATATATCGGTCTATTATTAAAATGAACCAAAGACTAACTAAACTTATCCTCAAAGGATTGCAATAGCAATCAGACATACTAAAAATCTAATAACACAAGTAAAAACTTGTCTCTTTTCTTACCAGAATTGTTCCTATAGTTTATTTGTTACTCAATTCACCTGAAATGGAAAGTCTTATCTCTAGGTCATAGTCTATCTGTATGGTAAATTTCAGTCAAATTCATTCCGTCTTTACTTAATTAAGTAGGTATAAAATTTTCGTTCAAACATTTGAAGCTCTCGTTCAAGGATTATTGACAGTAAGAAACAGTTAAATGCTACTCACGTAAGCCCTACATCGTTCTTTCTAAGCACCGAAGCTTATTCCACGCGACAATTGAACGATACATACATATTAAATTACATTCTGGAGGCGCTCAAGGACCTGCAATCCAATAATCACAACCATCTGGGATCCTTATCGAGGTTACACGCTCAAACAAATAGTCTGATTATTCGGAATGTTTACCCCATTTTATTCATGTTTACGAGCAGTGCAGTATTACTATCTAGATTCAAAATAAGCATAGCCTGTCTAGCTCATGGGCTCTAGAATACAGATAAACATACTTGTATACTTTTTGTTTTCTTCTTCATCATATTAGCGTTAATACCAGTCGCATCCGAAGCTTTCTCCTCGGAGGCTTTACCAGTCTTCGATATTTTCCGTGAATCGATTGGCATTTGACCTCCACAAACCAAAAGTGATATCAAAGCATTGCACTTAGACCAGTTGTTGGACTTTTAGGGCTCCAAATACCTGTAACGGCAACCGAGTCTGACAGTTAAAGTGCTCACCGAGTCACGACCAGAACAATGCGAATATCCATATTCATGCATAAAAATATTTGCACTGAGCGGGGATCGAACCCACGCCTCCAGCGTAGCGGTCGCGTTCACCACCGCTACGCCACAGAGACCGTTTCTTTTTTCGTAAAACTTACATATTATATATACATATATTATTATTATTATTATATTCTTTATTGTACGCCAATTACAATATTAATATTACGGAAATTGAGAAGACAAGAGCAGTACAAAGGGCGGCCTTATCGCTTTACACAATTTCTTCCAGGCAACCTTTGGATGGAAATGTATGTTGGTTGGAGTATTTGGGAGTTGTTGGCGTTTAATAACAAAAAAAAATGTAATAATTTATACATACTTATATAAGTGCATATAATAAATATATGTATACTTAAAATACTTAATAACTATATAAATACAATAAACTACCTACTACTACTAAATAAAATAAATACATATATACATATACAAATAACTTACTGCCCGCGACTTATACACTTATATCTGGATTTTGATTTTCAGCATCGTAACCTTTTTTTTACGTGCGAATAATCCCCACGGATACACCCACCACCGAAGCCGGTGTGAGAGGTTATGTCGGACTCGAACCGACCAAAACTCACGACGCCTGTGTGTCGTTTTTGGTTGCTGAGGTTGAGGTTAACAGGCATATCCCTCGCACCCCGGCTGACCCAGGGCTATCTCTCTCGATCTGGCCCTCTCGGCATCGTATCCTAATGGTTATTGTTTCTAAAATAAAAGTAGGTTAAGTCACGCCTTATGACATCGGCTATCATAAGCCAGTGAAAATCCTCTCCGACCCAGTCACTGGAAAGATTAGTCGGAACCAACAGACAGAAAGAACGAGAAACAGGTAAAATATTTAAAAAATATATTGTTTTTATATTTAAGTACCATACGATATAACATATCAACGTACCTACATTACTTTTTACTCATCTTTCTATTAAAATACAGGCATCTTTTACATTCTTGAATCGTATTTACATACTTGTACATACGTTTTCTGATTAATCTAAATCAACACTCAATTAGCCCGTCGCAGTCCCCTGCTGGACTAGGCCTCTCCCAATGTTGGGAGACTTTGGCCTATTGTTTCCAAACTGGCCATAAAGGTTGGTACAGGGTTTTTATTTCGAGTTTTCCTTCTCTCGCAGTGATATCGTCTGCATATTTTTCCGTTAGTCCCCTCTTACGATACCCTTCGGATGAGATGGTGGTAGTGATACTTGTATTTTTTCTTCATCACCACACGGATTATTCTATAAGTCACTATTAACTTTAATTTCGCGTTTATAAACATTAAAATACGATTACTGGATTGTACGTGACGGCACAAAACGAAACGGGTTTATTAAAATTGTGCGCGCGAATGAAAAATAAAAAGGGAGACGATGGATTGCGGATATCACTAGCCTATGACTACAGTTTATCAAGGTCGAAACACCCGGTAAATCCATACTTTTATATCATAAATATGCATGTAATTCTGTCTGTCTGTCTGTTACGCTTTCACGCCTGAACCACTGAATCGATCTTGATGAAATTTGGTGCCGAGATAGACAAGAGTTCGGGAAAGGACATAGGCTACCTTTTATCGCGAAATAAGTGATTTAAGGTGTTCAAATAAGGAATGAAAGTGTGTATGAAAGTTACCATTCTTGAAAATAATCTCTTGAATCTGAATTGAAGAAATCTGTTGAAATTGGAGTTTGGGAAAGGACGGCTATGTTGGTTGTGAAAACGTATAACTATACCGCGGGCAACAGATAATAATATCATAATATATGTAGACACTTACCCCAACATAACTAGCCTGTAGCAATTCTTTGGAGGTGGCGCAGACTCCTCACAAGATGACACCGGTGCACTCGGTCCCGGAGACCTCTCAGGATCTGATTCTTCTCCAATTCCCGCACCACGTCGACACAACCAAGACGACCCGCACTTATCTCTTGCATCTTCTATAGGAGCAGCAAATTGGCATCTTCTAGGAGACCTTCTACCACTTGCTAGAGAAGATTTTAAAGGAGATGTTGGTGCCCTGACAGGGCTAGGAGAAGCCCTCACAGGTGACGTAGATACTTTCACAGGAGATGATTGTAAAGACAGTCCACCACGTTCAGTTGTTCCGTTCAACATTGTGTTCACGTTTGGCACTTTGTTTGGATGGTCATTGCGTTAGGTATTTAAGAATAGTATCAAACAGGTTCATGATTAAAGTTTGAGACACTTAAATAAATAATTTTTTTTAGTAATTTGAACAGTTATGTTTAAAGACAATAACAGGCTATAAGAAATGTACTAATAAAGTAAATAGTAACAATTCAAAAAGAAATGAATATGTTTATTAACTAGACTAACTTCAGAATGTACTCGTAGTAGTTATAAAAATGATTTTTATGTGAAATCTGTACTACTTTTTAGCGCGTGGAAACCTCATCAGGCAAAATCTATAGTTACCCTCTAGATTTATGGGCATAATCACAACAAATGTTATTCAGTATTTTAAAATACAATAGGGTTATGACCTATTTTTTTATTATCGTAAACGAGTCCGAAGACGCGCCATACAAAACCTGGCACGTGGTGACGTCATAGCGTGCTGGCGCGTAATGCAAATGTATGGAATGCAAGAGAATATCGCATTTATCTCAGTCCCCGTTGCATTTACACATGTAGAATGCTTAATAAGTTTAATAAGAAATTTAATAAGTAATCTAAAAATTTGAAAATTTTGCGTTATTTCCATTGTTTATATTTGACCTATTTTGGGAATTAAAAATAATTAAAAGTCGTAGTTTCAGTTTAGTTAGGCAATATCTAAGTTTACGATACATAATTTTAGATAAAACACTAAGAATTAAGAATTAAGTAGTATTATTAAGAATCTGATGACTCTTTATGTTATAGGTGCATGATACAATTTCATGTTAAACTAATGTTTTCTAACTGCGTTATCAGGTCCATATGTTTGAAGGTATCAGGGCTCGCCGTGAACGTTTGCAGTAGCTGTAACTTTGCTGCATCTTTGCCACTGTAGTACATCTGGAACTGATTTGCCAGGCACTGTGCCTCTCGGCCGGTCAGTACATTCTTATCATATTCTCCTCGCATCAGCACAAGGACTAAGGACACTACCTAAATAAGGCAAGAACGAGGTGTGATGTTCCTCCAACACAAAGGGAGGATCCTCCGACCAGGCAAGGTGATCACGCCTGGCGGGCCGCGGCCCAACGATTGTCGTTGGGTTGAAGTATACATGTTCTCCCAGCGCGAGAACTTTACTTGCGCGATGTAGGATTCGTAGTAGTTCAGCTTGCTGTCGCTAGATGGCGCTGGGTACATGTGGCATCGCCACATCACTCCCCTCCAAGACCGGAGGTTGATTTGCGATGAGTCGGCTGTCTAAGCTCTCTTGATGAGCATGCCATTTCCAGTCTATAGTAGTTCCGTTTCGTCAGAACTGGACGCCGCTTATTCCGTTAGTGGAACAGTCTTCCTCGCTAGTCCCAGTGAGTCGGGACTACCGCTGGTCCCGAAGACGCGGGGCAAGTGCGGTGCTGCGGTGCTGCGGTCCTGCTGTGAAACGCCTTGAGTTGGAGCTCGAAGCGTCGAGATGAATTCTCGGCGAGCCGCCAGTGGGGCGAGGTGAGTCCTCGGCAGTGACGTGGCGAATCCTCGATGAAGCGAGGTAAGTCCCCCGTGTATTGGGGCGAATGCTGCGTAACGGCTGAGTGCCACGTAGACGGGAGAGATGTCCTCTTCTTACGTGGACCGTATGTACGTGCACTGTATGCCTTAGATGCAGGTGAGGCCGAAGGGTAACCAGGCTGCGGCGGTCGCTGCATGCTGTGGTATCCTTGTACGGGCCGAAAGTGCTGGATGGCGACGACTTGATTACCGCTCATGCGGGAGAAGTGAATGGGATGTGACGATGAGAATGCTGATGATATGTTCAGCGAAGGTTACGTGATCAGATCACGTCGGGGTCACCACTGTGGAGGAACGAGGTGTGATGTTCCTCCAACACAAAGGGAGGATCCTCCGACCAGGCAAGGTGATCACGCCTGGCGGGCCGCGGCCCAACGATTGTCGTTGGGTTGAAGTAAACATGTTCTCCCAGCGCGAGAACTTTACTTGCGCGATGTAGGATTCGTAGTAGTTCAGCTTGCTGTCGCTAGATGGTGCTGGGTACATGTGGCATCGCCACAAATACCTTTCCACCTTGCCTGCTACTACCTATAATTAGTTCAATTACCCCTTATGTGACATTTATAACCAATTTACCGTACACCACAAATGAGGGACGAAATTTGGGGTAATTTCGACCCCAATTTGAATAGTCATTACATTGATAGTCGTCAACCCTTGTCAATTGCGAAATTGTCTCATTATTTATTCAGTTTAGTTACAGTAATCGAATATAGGACAAGATGGAACAAATTGGAAGCCAGAAAAATATGTTGTGATGTATTGCTATAGTTACCCCTTTTAGGTCTTCAGATAGATAGATAAATTCTTTATTGTACACTGATAGATTTATTGTAGAACTAGTAGGTAGAATGTATACAGTTTAATATACAATGGGGGGCATTATCCTAGAAGTGATTTCTGATAGATTTATTGTAGAACTAGTAGGTAGAATGTATACAGTTTAATATACAATGGGGGGCATTATCCTAGAAGTGATTTTTTCCAGGCTACCTTGGGATGGACATCCCACCAACCACCCATGGTCTTTCCACCCATCTTGGCTACATGGACCGAATTGCGAGAGATGCCCACCGTACTTGCTTGGTCCTTTAAACGAAGCGTGAAAAAGCATCTGATGAAGCTGCCAAGCTGAGTGCCACCATTTTAACATTACTTAGTGTCTGTAATGGTGTGCCCTCTTTCCTGAGACTTTGCCTTTAGCTTACCATCAGGCGAGGTGAAGTCAAGTTAGCATGTCCAAGATAAAAAAAATCTTGCGTCCTTTTTTTTTTTTATTTTTTTTTTTTATTTTTTTTTTATACTTATATTATATATATATTTTTATTATTATAACCGCGGTATTCTGTAGGGCGGAGGTACTTCCCCAGTCGGACTGCTCAATCGGGCGGAAATACCGCCGTGTCCTACCTCCTGCAAAAACCTTGGGACCTTGGGATGGACAGTAATTTGATAAAATTCGCTGATGACACTACCATTCTAACAAAATGTAAAACTTTGGACGACTCTATAAACACCACAAATCAAGCCTTAGCAGACATTAGTAAATGGTTGGATTCTAATAACCTGAAAGTAAACTGTAATAAAACAAAATTTATTAGACATCTAACATATAATAACAAGGATAAGGACAATACTGGGATACATATCAAATTTAACAATGATAACATTGAAGAAGTGAATGAAATAAAATATCTAGGAATGGTTATTGATAGATTTTGTAACTGGAAGTCCCAAATAGATAGTGTATGCAAAAAAATTAATAAATTCATATTTGCACTTCGTAGAATTAAAACTCTAACGAATATTCAGACTGCTATCATGGTTTATCACAGCCACGTATGCTCTGTTTTGAGATACAGTATTATAATCTGGGGAAATTCCACTGATTCTCAAAGAGCCTTTATAGTTCAAAAAAAGTGCATCAGATCCATCTTCAATTTAAAATGGGCTGACTCGTGCCGACCCCTATTTATAAAACACAAGTTGCTAACACTTCCGTGTCTATACATTTATGAAATGTGCAAATTTGTCAGAAATAATTATTCACTTTTTCCAAGAGATGAAAATGCCCTATTCAAAAGAAAAGTTTTACAAAAACCGCTACTAGTACCACGGAATAGGTTGATTTCAAGTGATAGAAACTGTTACACAATGGCGATAAAAATATATAATAAATTACCAGTCCAATTCCGGAAACTGATGAATACATTTAACAAAGAACTTTATGTTTGGCTATGTGACAAATGTTTTTATTCGATTGATGAATACTTAAACTTTAAGGAATAATATTTGTAGGGAGAAAACTCGAGACATTCTGTGACCTATTGATGTGATAATTAAATTCTCCTCCAATATTAATAATTGCTCTGAATTATGACTATAATGTGAAACTGTTAAAATATTACTGATAATGCAAATAGTATTGACTAAGATTGTTTGACCACTTAAAATTGACCTCTGATAATTCTATATTCCTCTTGACATTCTAATTATATTTCATTTTCATAAAATCAATTACTATTTCAGGCAAACAATGAAACTAAATAGTGATTCAATATTATTTGCCAATGATTATGTGAAAATTTGCATGCCACAGTCTGCGGCTAAACATGCTGTATTTATATATATATGTAAGACCTTATGTTACCATGTTTATGAGCAAATAAATTATTCTATTCTATCTAAAAGCAAAAGATTTGGTATGTATATTTAGAAAACAAACTAGTTTAGGTATCTTCTCCTATTTGTCGTTTGCCGATACGCGGTCTCCATTCTAGGAACTATTTGCTCCTTCAGTAGATACAGAAATACTGTCTGTGCCCTGTGGACTTACCCTCAATTTCTTCGCTATAAAAAGTACAAGAAAAACATTAGAATGATAAACCATATAGAAGTGCAAATCTTTTTAGTTATTCAAAAAATAGAAAATAAAAGTTTAACATCAGACAGATATATACAGCCCAGACTCAGCCTCAGATGCGTGGCTCGAGTCAACTATAGTGCCCGGCAATAGGTTCACCCCTTATTACGTAGGCTCGAATAAAAATATTGGTGAAAGGTGGATGTTGATTCACCTTTGTCTAACTCTCTGGGGATAAAGGCGTGATTATATGTATGTGTCGAAAAATAGTTATTATTATTTTTTTATATTGAACACGTCAATTACACTTCGCCTTGCCCGATGGTAAGCTGAAGGCAAAGTCTCAGAGAAGAGGGTCACCATTACTTATACATACCGTGTGACAATGGTGACACTCGGCTTAACGGCCTCATCATATGCTTTTTCACGCCCCGCTTAAAGGACCTGGGACTGTAGGAAGAAGGAAACACGTGAGTTGTTAATTAATTCCAGGCCTTAATGGTGCGACAGAGGAATGAGTCACCGAACCGCTTGGTTCTTGATCGGATGTTTTGCACCGTGTGCGGGTGACATCTAAGACCTGCACGTGTTGTCCTGTATAGGAAAGGGGAGGGTGGAACTAATTGGAAGAGCTCATCAGAACACTCACCATGGTATAGACGGTAAAATACAGAGTTATATAAGTTACGGAATTTTATCATTCTGAAATATACGTATAATAAAGGTATAAGTATAAGATATAAAGATACGAGAATCAACGCTGTAGGTAAACAACATGAACCTTTCAGTGCTTAGTAAAATACACCGTTCGCTAAGCGGTCGCTTGGGACCCCTTATTTACAATACTCAACTCGATTATGCATAACGGCAATAGCGATCTGCGGTAGACAGAGTAAACAGGCTTTTTGGGACTATTTATTAAGTCTTGTGATACTTCGAACTATTTTTCTATTACACGGCGGTATTTCCGCCCAATTGAGCAGTCCGACTGGGGAAGTACTGAATACCTCCGCCCTACTGAATACCGCGGTTATAATAACTTTGTGTTGTGTTCCCGGCGGTGAGTAGGGTAGCCAGAGCTCACTGGAAAGTTTTTGTGCTGTCAATGGGATGACCAAAGGCTTGTCCTGCTTTGTCCTCTACACTGACGGCACAAAATCTCTGTTCTTACAGGGTCGGCAGCACGGATGTGACTCCACTGGTGTTACACACGTTCATAGGTCATGGTAACCACTTTCCATCAGGTGAGCCGTGTGCTTGTCTGCCACCTAAGTTGTATAAAAAAAAAATATCTATACATATAATCATATCTCCATATCCGAAAGATTAGGCAGAGGTGAATTAACACCTACAATTCACCTTCATTGTTTTCGGTCCCATAATAGGGGGTAAGTCTATTACCGTCTTCCGGGCACTATTGTGACTCGAGCCATGTATCTGTCTGATGTTAAATAGCCCTATCACTTGTCGCCTTGTACGACATCGCATCGGAAGAGATGGGGAGGCCTAAATTCTACTCTGCCGGGAACCACGGCGGGAGATTTTTCTACACTATGCGAAGTGATGTAGGCGTAAAAGCGCAATAGACAGACAGAACTATTTAAACTATCATGGTCAATCACATCAGTATTAAAATAATTAGGATCCTCCGTGATCATAGTGCTTGCAACAACGCCAAAATATCGGAGACTCGAAACAATGCAACATGGTAAATATTCCAATGATTTTAATACTGAAGACAGAACTACTTTCAAAAGGTGGCGATGGTTCTACAAGCCTTAATACCTATAGTCAGAATTTTAATTCGATTCCGGATTTGACATTAGCTACTGTCATTTTGTAAAATAATGATACCACATATAATAGTGTAGTGATGAACACAAAAATCGATAAACAATCAGTGTGTGTGCCATCAGTGTGCCAATTAAAGACTAAATTATTGATTTTTATTTAAATAAATACATAATTATTCGAATATCTTATTTCATTGCGAATCGATATTTTGTTATTTTGTTGGGTTTTTGTTAAAGTGTTGTTACGTTGTTTGTTGTTACGTTTATAGTTTTTTGTGAACTTTGAGTGAATCTATTTGTTTTGGTTTTCCATCAAAATGGATCCTCAGCCAAGTACATCACAAAAAGACGTGGATGTTTTCTTGATTCCACATAACGAGTCTTTTAATAAGTACGCTGTAGACGAAATGGCAGCACAACATGGGATCACGGTTTTAAGACTGCCCCCTTACCATTGCGAGCTAAATCCTATCGAATTGATATGGGCGCAGGTAAAGGGGCATGTAGCTCAAAATAATAAAACCTTCAAATTGACAGACGTGAGAAATTTATTTCAGGAAGGCATTCAAAAAATTACGGCCACCGAATGGTCTAAATGCGTATCCCATGTTGTCAAAGAAGAGGAAAAAATGAGTAGGCTAGATATGTTAATTGACAATATCACAGACACATTTATAATAAATGTTACAGAAAGTGACAGCGATAGCGATGACGGCGACAATTTATAAAATAAATTATTACCATAATACATCTATCTGTTTTATTTGTCATGTTCCTTCATGATCACATTTTTTTATTTATCTCACACACAATTTTAAAAGAAAAGTCTCAGATCGTTAATTAATCGTCAAAACTAAATTATCGGTTCAGAAATATTTAATTTCCTGATATACTTAGTTTACGAGACTAAAATTATAAACGAGAAGAATCGATCCGGAAATATTCCATTTCCATATCGAATAATTTTGCAACGTCATTATTTAGTACTTGTCATAATGTTGCAACACTGAAATTGTCAAATCTGGAATCGAATTAAAATTCCGAGTATATACCTACATTAAAATCAGACAACCATTTAGAATCACAACACTCAGTCCATAAACTATCAACTAAAATCAATATAAATTACGTCATACTTAACGAGGAAGCTCATCAGCTCTTTCTACATGGCCAGGCTCCCACAATAGCGCACAATTGGGACGAGCCTCGTGTTGAGCTATTCACTGAACTGTGCGGATAGCGCAATAGTTTCAGTGGACATCTCGATCGGAGATTAAATCTGTTACATTCAGAGGATGATGCCACTTGATTATTATCTGCCTTATTCTGCAGAAACACTAGTTTCTACTCTACAGTTAGATTACTATCTTTTTAAATAATTAGATCGACGTCAGATTTTATAGTTAGATCTACTACTGTAGATCTTCAAGTAGTACAAACATTATGTTTTACTGAGACCAGTCGAACTGTCCACGCTAAGGCTTATGCACCGTGTCAGAAATAAACGCAAGAGACAATAATGCTTATTTCCTACCCATGTTCTATCGGTAATATTGTTTCTTAATACGCTTCTGCTTGCCCTTTCAAGAATATATAGGCAGGAATATATGCAAAAACCGGCCAAGTGCGAGTCGAACTTGCGCAACGAGAGTTCCGTAATTTAAGCTTCATGAAATATTTTGTATGCGTTGACTTAAAAGTTTGATTGTTGCATAGTTTCAAGACGTTACAGACATAAATATGTGTTATGAATTTTAACTTGATGCCTCCACGCATTCCTGAGAAAAAACTCTTGACAGACAGAAGGACAACTAAGTGATCCTATTAGCGTTCCGTTTCTTTTCCTTTTCAGATACGGAACCCTAAAAATAACTTTAGAAAAATATATTTGATACTTCTACTCGTAATTTGATCAACTCGAGATCAATATAAACTATATATTACTCAACAGTTGTTTACTAACTCAAAGATACACATTAGTAATGTATAACTTGTCAGAGATTTTCGTCGCCTTTTCTTTTATTTCTTCGTTAAGTTTCCAGGCGGGAATAACACTGAACAACAAAATAAAACTAATTTTGCAGCTTCGAAGAGGTAAAGTCACGTTAATGTGACACTTTGATATCATAGTTCTATAAAGGTTACATTTGAGTTAACAAAATTCAGTCTAGAAGAGGTAAGTGAAATCGTAGTTATAGGGCGTCCCAACCTATGTCCTCTCACCACTATTTTTAAAAAGGGATGCCAATGGTTATTTATATTATGTTATATATTTATGTTATATTCGGCAAACTATGAATCGCACATAAATTTAGTGAAAGTAGTTTTATTTCAAATTAAATTCTCTATCTACTACTTTGATTCTGTGACTTAATCCTAAAACCAAATTAACAACTTGGAAACAAATTAAGTCACTCCCTCACTCATACTATAATTATTAAATTCATTTTGGTACTTACACCAAAATGAATTAAATCATTATAATATGCACAAACACATAATGTAACAGCAATATTACGAATTAACAGCATAACACGGAAATGAATTTAATAAAACAAAATGTTGTCTGTAATATTCACGTTTATCCGATTACCACATGAATTACTCATCAAGTTTCAATTAATTGCTACGCGAAACCGCATCAACGTGTTGTAATTTAATAATCAAATTATGGAAAAGAAATTTGGTTTATTGACACTTGTACTTTCACACGTTATTTCGATCAGTAATCAGTACCTACATAAAAACTGAGTTGTTGGCGGAATCGTTGGGATCGCCATAGAAGAAAAAAAAAAAAAAAAAAAAATCAAATATATCTACATATAATTATATTCAGTTCAAAATGGATCATATTTAGCACCAAAAACACGAAATGAGAATGTAAGCCGCCGCCACAACATCGAGTTTATCGAAAATCGTTTATTTTAGTGGTCAGTTTAGGCTCGCTCACTACTAAAAACTAAGCTAACACTCAAGATATTGTATTTTTGTACACACCAATATATTATGATAAGTTTTATACTATTAGATATTATAAGCTGAATAAAAACGAACCTAAATGGATTTTACTTTTGGATTGGATTTTTTTTTTACTATTTATTTCAATCAGTCAATTAATCAGCCTATTGCAGTTCTTTGCTGGACATAGGTTTGTGGCAAAGTGCGCCGTTGCGCTATTTATATACTCAGATATCTGTAAAAAGTTACTGTGATACAAACGAACTTATTTCCAGGTTAAAAAGCAACTCCTATTGACGACTACCATAATATATTTTTGTGCCATCCATATCCGTTTAACCGTCCTTGAGTACCGTGATTGAGTAACATAATGATGTTTTTATTAAGACGTTTTATCATAATTGCATCCGAGGCCAATCCGCCCTCGGAGCTTAGGGACCGCCTTTCGGCATGATATGATAGTGAGACCATTTGTACGCATGTCACCCTCCATGACGACAAGCCAGCCATATTGGGCCTACTCCTTCTACCTGGACTTGGCGCGGGCGCCATTGCCAGACATTTCTTACCCGCGTAGTCCGGCGGCGGTTGTCGCAAACCGTGGCCGCACCAGCGAAGGCGACTCATTTGTATTTTATCTGAGATGTCACGGACATGAAGATTGCCACGGATACGAGAATTCTTTACGTGATCTTTACACGTGACTTCGCACCGCAGCATTTTCATTTCCGTGACACGCAGCTCCTACTTGTGCCGCTCCAACAGCTGCCACGCCTCACAGCAGTCACAGCCGTGTAAAAGAACAGGCCTAATGATCGTCTTATAAAACTTCCCCTTCAATCTGACTGGAATTTTAGGATCACATGTGACGCCTGTCATTTCCCGTGGATTGGCCCACGCGGCGGCAATACGTAGTTCGACGTCGTAGTCGATGTCACCTGTCGCGTGAAGTACAGATCCCAGGTAGGTACTTAACCTAGTTCGTACGCTCGAACAAATCATCGCCTATGCGTCCACTTAGGCGATGACTTGTGGGATCTGTTGAGTTTAACGCCAAGTATTCTGTCTTCGACACATTTATTTTTAGACTGCTGTTTTCAAGCGCCTCCTTCCACACTTCACACGTTCACCAATCTGCTCCTGTCTACGTCCATCAATGTGATCAGCATACACTAGCCACCATGGAGGCTGCTCATGTGAGTTTCTGATGCTCCCCGATAAAACATCTAATACCAAGCTGAGCAAGTAAGAACTAAGCGGCTATGCGACTTCCTCGTATAACAAATTTCCCCCAGGGTTTTTAATGCAGCGGCACTTGAATAGAGTCGGCCTTGCTTCGGTTCTGGAACGCGCTAACTTACATGTGAGCTTTTGCCCCTCAGACGATTCCAACTTGTCGTATAGTAGTTGCAAGTGGTTTCGTTTGGCCTTGGCTACTGCTCTTTAAGTGGTGCGTTTTACATCTTTATACGCGACGCGGTCTTTATGAGATTAGGACGCTTGTCACTTTTTAAAGAGGGCTTTCTTAGCCCTGACCTCTCTTTGGACTGTGTCCAAAATCCTTGTCACACTTGCGCCACTCTTAGACATACCGAGCACCGCCCTCCCCGTTTCAAGAATGACTGCCTGAATCTTGTCCCAGCAATCCTGTACTGATTTGTCTACAGCAACGGCGCACTTGTCGCCGATGGCTGTGACGAAACTTTGGGACTTGGCCTCATCAAGGAGCTACCACTTAATTCTACGTTGACCGCACTTTGCACGTTTGCCTTTGAGTTTCACGCGAAAGTCCATGACAAGTAACATCCATCCATATGTCCAAACTGACGCATATACTCGAACAATATACTCGAGCATTTTTCAGTGGTAGGTAATTGAATATCAACCTTATTTCGTTTCGACAAGGCTGAAAATAATATTCCCCGTTAATCTTATCTGATAAGACAAGAATGTTTCCACTTCATTTAAAATTGCCCTAAGAAGTTTGTAAGGAAGTAGGATACTACGACATTCCTGTCTCAATTAAGCAGTCCGACTGGGAAAGTACCTCCTACCCTACATAATTCCACGTCTATAATAACTTCGTGTTGTGTTCCCAGCGGTGAGTAGGGTAGTCAGAGCTCACATGACAGTGGGACGATGAAAGGCTTGTCCTTATTGTGTCTTCTGCAGCACAGAAACTTTCTGTCCTTATATGGTCGGTATAGGTATATCAGGTATGTCGTGTGCTTGGCTGCCACCTAAGTTGTATATAAAAAGCAAGTTTCCATCGCAACGCTTAGCTATCGTTGCGGAGTCTTAGCCGTATATTGACAAACAATAGTTCATTCGTTCTCACACAAGTTTTAATTGGGCCATTTGGTATAGATCGCTACCAAACAGTGATATTGATGCTACCAACTTCACGTCGCTTCCCAATGGTTTTGGGATTCATTAAATGTTGGCATCAACTATTAGAATCAAAGAATCAAAGAATCAATTTCATTTATTCAGTTTAGGCACACAAAGAGCACATATGAACGTCAAAATTATACAATTGAGTATGTCAAGAAATAATATTAAAATATTAAATAATGTACAAATAAACCATTGGAAAATGATTCTTTCGCTGGTTCGGTAGGTTAGTTCTACTGAGAAGATACCAGCAAGAAACTCAGCGAACTATATTAGAACTAGATTATTTTTCTTTTTTTTTTTTAAATTTGCTTTATTGATCTAAGGGACAATCGCAATCCTGATGGCTGTTGGGGCTGGCTGTACGTGTTTAGCTCAACGGTTAAAATTGTTATTTAGTGGATATATGTATAATTGTTTTATATGTCAATAAAGTTTATCTTATCTTATCTTATCTAATGTTCAATGACCTTTTGGGACGAATGATTGCCTTTTGTATTCGGGAAATAATTGGCATATATTGTGAAGTCATTATGGTGGTATGGAATTATATTGATAACATTTTTTTTTTTATACCACTTAGTTGTCAGACAAGCACACGGCCCACCTGATGGAAAGTGGTTACCGTGGCCTATGGACGTTTGTAACACCAGAGGAGTCACAGTCGCGCTGCCAACCCTGTAAGTACAGAGTTTCTGTGCCGTCAGTAGAAGACAAAGCAGGACAAGCCTATAGTCTTCCACTGACAGTACAAATTCTCCAGTGAGCTCTGGCTACCCTACTCACCGCTGGGAACACAAAACGAAGTTATTATAGCCGCGGTATTCTGTAGGGCGGAGGTACATCCCCAGTCGGACTGCTCAATCGGGCGGAAATACCGCCGTGTCCTACCTCCTTGAATCTACCTATATACTTGAATAACATAACATAACATAAACTTACGCCTATATCCCCGAAGGGGTAGGCAGAGGTGCTAGCACCCACATTTCGCCAGTTTATATTTAGGTCTCAATGTAATAGGTGGCGACCTATTGCCATTAACTGCCATAATTATATTGATATCATGTCAACTGCTCAGTGCAACTGGTCAGTGTTGGCAAAACTTTATAATAGTAATAATTTGATAAAAGCGTTGTCGTGTCGCGGGACATTGGATTGTTCAGACAACATGTCGGGGTACATTACAAGTTAAGGGTCTCCCACATCTACGTTTTTTTCGCCAGATTTGTATACCTATGACCATAATGTTATTTACGTTCCGTACTAAGATACCACTAACTAAAAAATATGGTTGTACGTTACACACGGCTAACGATGATGCATGGTGAAATGGCGTTCACAAGCCCCATGAAGGCTTATATGGTAATTCAGTGTTTTTTATTTTGTGTGTTAACATATAAGAAATACATATTTCATTTCAAATAGATATAAATCCACCTGTATATGTTCCCGGCAGAGTAGAATTTATATCACCCCATCTCTTCCCATGCGATGTCGTAGAAGGCGACTAAGAGATAGGGCTGTTTAACATCAGACAGATATATACAGCCCAGACTCAGCCTCAGATGCATGGCTTGAGTCAACAACAGTACCCGGAAGACGTCAATAGGTTCACTGCCTATTATGTGGGACCGAATTCAATGATTAGGGAAATGTAGGTATTAATGCACCTATGCCTAAACCCTTCGGGGATAGAGGCGTGATTATATGTATGTAAGTATGTATAAAGATTTTAAAAGTATAGTTAGATACTTCTCTTTTGTCAAATAAAGTATGTTAAGCAAATGAATTATCATACTTTTGAACCGAAATCGAAATTCGGAACATCGCCAGCAGTTAACCTATTACAGTAGAGTCTATAATCACACAAAATACTATCACAATTGTGAAACACTACGTATTTTTTAACCTCAAATTTTTCCTTCTTCTAGTTTTCCTACACAGAGAAATTGCTATCGTGTGTGTCAAATTAGCTGAAGTGGAAAATTAAGGAGTTCAACGACCCGGTAAAACAGCTTCAAAGGATGTATCCTTCTCACGTAAGTAGCACCTGTGGATGTTAGTTTTAATAATGGCAGAACTACACATACCATAAGGATACTTTGTGGAAATCAGTTATCTGTGATCATATCTTGACTGTTGACACAAGCTATAATTCAAAGTTTTAAAACACGGCAAAGCTGGCAGAAGACCTTTTCTTAAAAAACAATCATAGGGATCAAATAATTGTAATTACAAATGTAATCATCCGCCATGCATGACTGCTATGAAAGAAAGACGAAGAAGTTTCAAGCCTTTATTTACCCTTGTGGTAAAATTTACAAGGTTTTTGAATTTACAAGGTTATTACATCCGTAATAAAAACTCTTTGGAACGGTTAGTAGCACAGAGAAGGAAGAGTAGAGGGTCATATTGTCCCTGATAGTAATAACCAACATGATAAATATACCTCTTTAATCTCTAGTGTTCTCTCACTTAGTGTATACGCAGTGCAACAATCAGAGACATGAGGAAATCTCTCAAACATATCAGACGATCCATATGCACTACCACCTCACCTCCGATTATAAAGGAGAAAAATTGAAACGGAATGGAGTGAAAAAAAAGAATTTATCATTCTAAAAAAATTCAACCGGAACTATACTATAGTATAGTATAGTTCCAGTTGAATTTTTTTTATTATTAGTTATTATTTCATAATAGAGTTTTAACTAAAAGAAACAAAAAAAAAACTAAAGAAACATTACTTGTTTCTTTAAAACGCACAACGTCGTTCTCCGATACATTTGTAGGCACTGAATTAATAAACTCTAATTGAGACTAGAATGAATGAAAAACTACAATTAAAATTAACTGGAATGGCGTCTGTTAAAGTCTGGGGTTAATTGCGTCATTTAGGTCTTTTCTAACTCGATTAAAACTTTTGCAGGACATTTTCGCTTTATATACGCTTTGGATAAGTAATGTCTTCTTTGTCACACTAATTCTAGTTGCATTCAAGACTTGAATTTTGGAGCTTAGTATTCCCTCTCCTAATCGAAAAAAATTGAGTGACTTCAGAAAAAAAAAATTACAATGGATGAAATGCAAAGCAATTAAGTAGATTTAAATAGCCAGTGATACAGTGGTATAAATAAAATTGTATTAACTTGTTTACGTGATACAATAAGTCTGCTCTTTTAATCCTGAGGTAAGGTAGAAAAATAAAATTACCCCATTAACAACGGTAAGTACCTACCATTTTCCTTCATGCAAATTCTGAAGTGGATGCTGTCTTCGCCAAACTCCTTATTTTATTATATTTCGTCAAGTTGTCAAGTCACGAAGGAGATTTAATATCGCCACAGTATATTTTTTTACAGTTAAAAAAAAACTACTATTTTTTTCAGTCTTCAGTCATTCATGTTACAAGTACCTCGTAGCACCTTGTTAGCTTATACATAGACATAGAGTCTCTCTCTTTACGTATACTCGCGTATTTTCAACAATTATTGCACCATGCACCCAATTCTGGAACTTGAAAAAAAAAATTCAAGTCCTACCTCATGGTCCGATTAAAAAAAAAAGTATGATGTTTAAATGCCAATGTTAATGTCATCATGTCTAATTCGACCAGCACAAAGATGTACAAGTATTGCTTTTTAGGAGACATATTATTGTATATTTATTTCAGCTTATGCTGAGGAATTCCATGACGTATTTTAGGTTTAGTTGTGTTAGATGTTTTTTAAAATATATTGTTCCTATATAAACGCAACGTATACTGAGATAAATGTGAATTTTCTTGTAGCGCGTTGTGCAAATGTCCGGATATTTGCACAACGCGCTACAAACGCGTGACGTGAGACGTGGTAATTTAGGGATGGTAACACATTTTGCCAGCATGTATAATGATTATTATAAATTATAACAATAATTATAATGATTCTGTATGGAGCGTTTTCGGGTGTCTCGAGAAATAGAATTTTGGCAATCTAGTTTTAAAGATATTTTTTAGAACTACACTCGAGAGCAATGAATCCGGGTCACTTAAAGAATGTTAAAAATCTCGGAAACTAAAAATGATAGGTTAATGCAATAAATTGTATTTAATAGACAATGTAATACTCCTTAAATGAAAGTAAAAAAAATATGAGTCACCATACATTTTATTAACACAAAATTACATAAAGAAAAAAACTGCTGATCTCTCCTTAAAACAAAAATAGGAAACATGAAATTTTTGAACTTTATTACGATTTTCTTGAATTTTAATACTTCGTATTGCCTCCTCGTGCTTCCATTACTGCGTTTACGCGGTTTGGCATGCTGTACACCAAGTTCCTTATACGATTTTGGGGAATATTCTCCCATTCCTCTGTGAGAGCAATTTTGAGCTCACGAAGCGTGATTGGGGGAGGGTTTCGTTGTTTTACGCATCTGCCTAGCTCGTCCCAAGCATGCTCGATCGGGTTGATATCCGGGCTGCGCGCTGGCCACTCCATACGAGTAATGTTCATCTCTTGAAGGTAGTCATTCACAATCCTACCTGTATGAGGTCTGGCATTGTCATGCATAAATATAGCATCCTCACCTAAATTGACCATAAATGGACCAACGTGATCATTGAGGATTTCTTCCACATATCTTACGCTAGTTAAAGAGCCGTTTTCTATGATCACCAGCTCTGTGCGACTTTCAGAAGAAATTCCGGCCCACACAAGTACAGACCCACCACCGTAGGCTACTTTTTCTTCGATGCATGCTTGCTTGAATCTTTCCCCTGGTCTTCGATACACTCTGTGTCTTCCATCGTGCTTGTAGAGCATAAATTTTGATTCGTCGGAGAACATAACTTTTGACCAATCTTCAATACTCCAATTTACGTGGCTCTGGGCATAACTTAGTCTCGAAATACGATGCCCACGCTCCAGTTTAGGGCCGTTTGCAGGTCTAAGGGGTTTTAAGTTAGATTCAGCAAGCCGACGTCTTACTGTCCATGCACTTGGGTTACTTCCTCCGAGGCGTCGAAACTGATTGGTGAGTTCAGTTCCTGTGAGAAAGCGATTTCGAAGCATGGTGTTCACCAAGTATCGGTCTTCTCGTGCTGTGGTACACCTGGTTCTGCCCGTTCCTGGTCTGCGTAGGTTAGAACCAGTTTCTTCGTAACGTCGGAGAACTCTTTGTACTGTTGACAGCGACACACCGACAGTCCTGGCTGTATCGCGCTGACTCCGGCCGGTTTCCAGCATTGTAAGTATTCTGGTGCATTCTTCAGGCGTAAGCGACATAATTTCAGCTTGATTAATGAATATAGAGCACTATCAACATGGTTTATGTACCCACATAAATGACAGATTACAAACAAAAGCAACACCAAATGCTGTAATTTCGTAGTTCCATCTTCGAAAGTGGCCCTTTTTCAAATTTGATTTTTTTATGATATAACTTTACAATAACTAAGAAGTTTTAATACCTTCATTTAAGGAGTATTACATTGTCTATTAAATACAATTTATTGCATTAACCTAGCATTTTTAGTTTCCGAGATTTTTAGGATTCTTTAAGTGACCCGGATTCATTGCTCTCGAGTGTATTTATAATAATATAGATATTTCACTTTAACAGCTCATATTATTATTATCAAGAATAAAAAATGTAGTCAACATCCCTAAATAATATCTAGGTGTGTCTACTGCTATATATGAAATACAAATTTAAATTAAAATGTATCAATATAGTTTCGTCCAATTTTTGCACAATTGCACTTTACAAATTTTAATTTTCCAATTTGCCATGAAATTCTGGCACCCCTATACACACTCTCATTTACATAGCAACAGTCTCAATTATCATAATAATACCTACAAATATTTTAATTACCACAGCTTCATAATGACAAACATACCCAACCTTTGACAGAACAATATCGCTCCACAAACGCAAGAGTGCAGTTACTCTACTGCAAGTTTTTAATCTGTGGTCAATGACAATTTACACGGGATATCAAAAGCACCAAACAAGTTGCCACATTTCGCTCTGTAGGCACATTGGCACACAGTTGTTGGCAATGAAAGCCACGAGGGAAATCTAACAGTTTAGGAACAGGTGAATGTTGGTAATACATAATTTGATTTTCCTCAAGGCAATGATTGGTTTAAGAATTTGAGTTATTAAAATTGTTGGGCAACAAATACTTTGGCGTTTGATCGAATTGTTTTTAATCTCATGTGGAGGGTTAACAATAATTAAATTTCTGAACGAATATTTTATTCAGTATTTCATAGAGATGGGCCGAGTACTCGGTTGATACTCGGTACTCGGCGTACTCGGCGGGTTTTAAATACTCGTACTCGGGCCGAGTAACTCGGTTTGAATGCCGAGTATACTCGGTTTAAGAAAAGCAATATATTTAAGTAAATATAATTAAAACAACAGTGTTAATCAAAAAGTATGTCTTACTAATTTAGGAAATCTAAGTCAATCTCAATTAATATAATCGAAATTAAAATTATGCTAATGAATGAGTAGTAAATTACTTGTATACTATGTGTTTTATTTTAAAATGGTTTAACATTGCCGTCGTAGAAGCCACTATGTGAAATCAGAGAATTGCATAAAGTACATTTTAGTTTTGCTTTACCTTCTATAACCTCGTCGTAAAACTTTTACGTGAAATCAATGTCAACAATCACTGATCACGTACTACACACAGTTAAATATAATTGACAATCTTTTTCAATTATTTATCTCCTATGACGCGCAACATGAAGTATTTGTTTGCAAACTATCAAGGATTATTATTCTCATATTTAATAAAGTATTCTGTGCTATCAAGCGACTGGTAGTTGAAACTGACTGGTGGACTGGTGGCGGGGTGAGGGTTGCATCAACACGTGCCGGCCACTCGACAGGCACGACCCTGTTTGTACGTGTTTACGCGCACGAAATGGGAATTTGATTGAACCGAGTTACTCGGCCGAGTACTCGGTCGAAAAAAAATAGAACCGAGTAAAACTCGGTACTCGTTACTCGGCAAAACTGTTACTCGGCGCATCTCTAGACTATTTCATTTATAAGTATTTAACGATTGCCTACCTATCAGTATTGGTTTTTAAAGTTTAATTTTGGTATTTTAGGTTTAAAATAATATACAACTTTTCTTAGCTTCTTAGTAGGTGCTCACATATACAATACTTTTTAACTTCGTTACGCTAAACAATAAACAAAATTATCATATTCTCATTTATTTCACGGTACGCTCCGCGTTGGTATTCGGCATCAGATGATTTTTTTATTGAAGTCATTTGATTTATTAATGAAATCATATAAACAAAAAAAAATTATCCAAACAGTTATCTGTGTCTAAACTTAGATATTTATATTCTGGCATCTGGCAATACTTTTCACTAAGAATCAAGTTGTAAACTTATTTGATACAAATCTTGTTGAAGACTTGTAGAAGACTAGTCAAAACACAATACTTGTTTTATACATGTATTGGGACTGTCTCAGACAGTTTTTCGTTCACAAAATATGTATAGCTAACAAGTTGTAAACAAGTAGGTATAAAACACAATTACGTTCACACTGAAGCCTGTGACATAATTCAACTTGTCAACATTTATAAGCTTATTTTCACATTTGTTGAATCTCGTGGGGGGTGGACACACGGAAACAAATTTACTGGCGTGGCTAACGTAGCTCTGGTAAAATTTCTTGAAAAACTTGACATTGGCGTCTCGCCATTAATAATTTTATAAGCATTTAAAATTTACTTGACATTGGCAAAATTACAGCGCTTTGCTGAAGAGGCCATTAATAAAAGAACATTGAACATTGATTTCACATTTGTATCAACTCTTATTTTACGGGTATGATGTTCTGTTCCTTGTTTTCGTGGTAATGGTGGAGGTGACTCTCGCAGGCACACATGAGTTCCTCCGGTGTACATACGTATGAGCATGTAGAATACATAAATAGCTTTGCCATTGTCTGTGGAGTAACTCCACATTCACATCGCAGGTCCGCGACACCCGAGAACCACACCGAGGTTTTCTTTGCTTCGGTCAACCTGTGTTCGAAGTCTTTCAAGGACTTCCATGTGATCTAAGGTAGGTCATGTCCAGGCGGGTGATTCTCCGACAGCCGGACGAAAGGAGTCATCAGTGTGTTTTGTGTTCTCCAGTGGTTTATTCTCGCTTGGGAGGGGTCACCGGGGATGGGGGCAGCGTATATCCAAAAGCTCCTGCAGCTCTTCAGCCTTTATGGCACTTGAGTATGGCCATGTATGATTATGTGGCGGCATTCCTAGGTCTAACCCCTGCCCCCATGCGTCCAACGACCCACTGTGTGACTATTTATACTGGATTCCGGAAAGGCGATAAATACTGTGGAAAAGTATAAGTGAGTTCTCAATACGCACGGTGTATCTGTCGCAGTTCAGTAGCTTATCAGCCGTTCAATTAACTGCCTAGGCTCTGTACTAAACGGCGCTGTTCAATTAATGGACTGAATGATTTGCAGTCTTTTGGTCAAACAGCTAGGCAAGAGACTTGTTTCTGCATGATTATAAAAATAACCACGAAGGCACCTTCTAACCTAATCCAAGTTGGATTGCGCAGCTTTTTCAATAAACCTATCACTAACTTGCTGTCTTATTTCGGGATGGTTCTTTAACGTACGAATGGCCTAAGCATTTATCAGCCAGTTTATTAAATGTTGTAATAAACTTTACAGCTGAATATCATTCAGGCCGGTAATTTAACGGCGCCGTTTAATTATCAGGCTAAGCTGTTAATTGACTAAGCCAGTTGAATGCGACATGTATACGCTACTTCCAACACTTCATTCATAAGCCGCTTACATCCGTGATCGTTTCGCATTACGGCACATTATTTAACATTTAAGTGTATTTAAGATCGCATATTTTAACTTCCTTTTCGTAAAGTTAGGGAATCTTAAAATAAATTGTATTCTCTTTCGTTTACAGTTTTAACACTTACTTGCGAGGATTATGTGTCAGAATTATGTTAGATGTTGTAAGGCATATTATAATTTAGGGTACACTAATCCAAATATAAGAAATGTCAAAGTGTGGATGGTTGTATGTTTGCACAGAATACGGAAAGCTTGTTACTCAATCAAATCAGAACGGCTGAGCAGATTTGAGTGAAATTTGGCACAGAGATAATACCGAGGATCACGGAACGGGAGTATTACACGTGTATCTATGAAGTGGAGAGCCTGGAATGTTATTGAGGAGGCGCTGCATTCTGTACGTTATCTACTGCTCTATAAATGGACACCAGGCTACAATGGACACTCGGATGAAATCGAGATACAACACTGTTATGATAATGGTAATGATAAACTAATGCTATATACTCTCTATAGGGTCGCGTCATGCATCATTTGATATTTTACTGCTGATCAAAGGGATCAACACAATGAATTGGGAGTTCCTACTGAAAACCTACAGAATACCGCGGCTATAATAACTTCGTGTTGTGTTCCCAGCGGTGAGTAGGGTAGCCAGAGTTCACTGGAGAATTTGTGCTGTCAGTGGGAAGGCTTGTCCTGCTTTTTCTTCTACACTGACGGCACAGAAACTCTGCACTTACAGGGCGACTGTGACTCCTCTGGTGTTACAAACGTCCATAGGCCACGGTAACCACTTTCCATCAGGTGGACCGTGTGCTTGTCTGCCAACCAAGTGGTATAAAAAAAAATCTCCATCAAACAGGTCTAGATATCTGTACAGCCCCTCTAAACAAGTGGCAATTCGTTGGCCGACGTATTGTAAACTAGAATGACAAATGTATAAGATTTGACGTTTATGACATGCGTTGACGACTGTCATAAACGTCAACACATTTACTGATTTAGCTATTAGAATTGCATGCCTATTATGGTGGAATATGGCGAAACTATGTACCTACTGGATATAACACCTTTATGTAACCCATATTTGTAATGAATGAATGAATAAATGAATAAACAGTGAATAAATGAATAAACAGTGATCAAATACGTTAAATCCCATACATTTATCATTCTATTCTACAATACACTGTCATCGAATTACCACTTGTCTAGGGGGGAAGATCTGTCACCGAATATGAAATTAATCAAAATCCACAGAACATATCTGTGGATGTTGCTTTTCATATTAACATCCTGAATTAAACTGAATTATTCAAAAACCGAGTGATTCCCGGCAGCGTAGAATTTGGGCCACCCCATCTCTTCCCATGCGATGTTGTACAAGGCGACTAAGGGATAGGGCTGTTTAACAGCAGACAGATTTATACAACCCAGACTCAGCCTTCGATGCATGACTCAACATGAGTCAACAATAGTGCCCGAAACACGACAATAGGCTCACACGTGAACGAATTCAATTATTGGTATAATGTGGATGTAAATTCAGCTCTGCCAAACCGTCCGGGGTAGAGGCGTGATTATATGTATGTATGTACAATAATCACCATAAAATATTGTAATTTCCTAAATCTCTATCGCTTACACAATAAACGTGAAAGTAATAAAATCCATACGCCACACGAAATAATGGTGTCACTAACTGTTATGGCGACTATAAACCCGACTATGATTGTTTGACGGAATCGTGATTTTAATCAGAGTCATATAATAGACATAACATCTGTCACAAACATTTAAACATTACAACTATACAAGTACAAACCATAACCGGGTTTGGGTCAGCCGGGGTGCGAGGGAAATACCTAATCAAATCAAATCATTAATTTACAAAACATAGACGGTCTCTGTTACGTATCGGTGGAACGTTCGACTGCCACGCAGGAGGCGCGGTTTCGATTCCCGCTCAGTGTAAATATTTGTATGCATGAATATGTATATTTGCATTGGTCTGTTTCTATGTATGATGTGTATGTATTTACAAAAAAAAATAGTATCTAAGTATGTTTATCCGCATTCTAGATTCCATTACACAAGCTAGTTAAACTATGCTTACCATGGGTCTAGATAGCGTTGTATGGAATGTTGTGGAATATTTATTTATTGGAATATTTATAGGTTACAGAAAGCTTGTAAAAGTTACATTTCATTAAATTAGGTCCGCTGTATTATAACCTCTTCAAGGTGTGCAAATATTTAGGTATTATCTATACATGCAACACTCCAAATAGAGAGCATTCATAATATTTTAATTAATGAGTCACCTTACATCCGGCACCTGAAAACCCAAGACGGCATGCGATTTTAATAGGTTCGAGTCGGAAATAAAACCGTCCCGCTGGCCGGTGGGGGGTATCTTAGAAGAATTATGCGAACAATAAGGTATCTAAAGATACAGTCTGCATCTGATCGATCTGGACGAACTAAGTACTTGTACCTACTATCGCTTACCTAGTTGTTACAACAATAACTTTGTCAATATAGACATCTTAGGGTTTAGGGTTTAAAGAATTTATTCTCAAAAAGACATACACAGTCACTTACATGAGAACATAACAATAAATAAGTACTAAAATAGGTCACTGACACGACAAGAGAGGGGTACTCATTTGGCGGTTCCGATCTCAAAAGTATGTTTGCCTGATTAGTTTTCAATTTAGTATGTAGGCTGACAGTTGAGACTTAAAAGCGTGAGACGAGCTTACATTTTTTTTATGTCAGACGGAAGACCATTATATATTTGTGCATTATTATTCTTCCACATCTTAAAAAGTGTTTTAGGAAACAAATTACCATTAAGTTAGAATCATATTTTCCCATCTGACAGTGTATTGGATGAGTTATTTAATTAATTCATTAAGTAAATTAATAAATTTAATTAAGCATACCACGAATATTAGGTTTGCATAAATTTTAAAATTTTAATTTAATACCTAGTTGTAAAATGTGCACGCAATTCTCCTCGTACTTGTCGGGAAACTTTATTATTGGCTTAGAGTCCTAAGTAATTCTTAATCTTACCCATGATTTCCGTCTTTGTAGGAGGTAGGACAAGGCGGTATATCCGCTCAGTTGAGCAGTCCGACTGGGGAAGTACCTCCGCCCTACAGAATACCGCGGTTATAATAACTTTGTGTTGTGTTCCCAGTGGTGAGTAGCCAGAGCTCACTTGAGAATTTGTGCTGTCAGTGTCATGACAGCACACGGTCCTGCTTTGTTCTCGACACTGACGGCGCAGAAACTCCGTGCTTATAGGGTCGGCAGCGCGAGTGTGGCTTCTCTGGTGTTACACACGTCCATAGGCCACGGTAACCACTTTCCATCAGATGGGCCGTGCGCTTGTCTGCCACCTAAGTGGTATAAAAAAAAACGTTAGCTCAAAAACCGTCAAGGAACGTAATATTTTTTTTTAAATATTAGAACCGAAATGACTAATATTCCCTCTAACCCCTCCAGCTAAGCTAAATTGCTTGTGTTAGTGGGTTCACGTCGATAGTGTAATAGCCTGGATTCGATCCCGGGTCCTCTCGATAGCCAGTTGCTCGATAACTAATTACGATTCCTTAACCACTAAGCTACCAACGTTCCTGTGTTAAGCCGCAGATCAGGTTTACTACGAAATCAGTATTCAACAGCTGTTAAAGCAAAAGTACCAAAAACGTTACCGACGACAAATATGGATAATCCTGAACGAAGCCGGACTTACGTGTATTAGGGTTCTATAGGCAAGAGAAAGGCATCCTTATAATATGGTCAATTACTTTTAACTTTTTTAATAGCTATTAAGTTTCCAATAAATAAATAAATACTCAAAATCATCATAATTTCTTAGTTTGCCCCCCTTCCTATTGATTGATTGTTTTGATATTTGGTACACACCTTTAATTCAAACTATATTACAACGTAAATCAATAAAAACACATGTTCTACTGTAACTCTATTGGTGTACGATAAAGAATCTATCTATCTGAATTCTTAAAACTAAGATCATTGTGAGACTTTGTAGGGGATATCGATCTCATACTTTGGTATTATGTTATCTGTGCTCATATTAACTGTTCATGGTCTTGTCTTGCCTTGTCTTGTCTAGAACATTGTTGTTAAAAGAAACAATTAAGATCTACAAAATAATCTCCGAATACAAATAAAAAAATCGTTTGACCGCAGCAAGTATTTTCAAATAAGTATATAATAACTCTCTGACACAAAAAAAACACACAGAATAAATATCTGAGGGAATATCTCGTCGTGGGTATTATCGGCAGATACTACTATCGTATTATGCCTATCATGATATTACCACGTGAAACTAATTTCGTTACTAACCTATAAATATTTATGTCTTCATTAAATGAAATGTAACCGTCCCTATATATGTAGGATTAATTAATTAAAAATTCTAGGTATGATCCATGAGATAATTAATGTGTGTAGACCAAAAATTCGTAAGGGTTAGTGGTGAAAAATAGAGAGTTATTTTCTTCTTTTTTAGGCAGATTTTTTAATCATTTAATTTTCATTTGTACCTATTTGAATCTTTTTACCTATAAATGTGTAGAAAAACGGGATGTGAAGTTCCTGCGGCCCAACAGGTGAAGATTGTTTTTTATAGATAACTTTGTGACATTTTCGCAATAAAGACGAACTTAATGATATAATTCATCAAAATCAGTTCAGCGGTTTTGTAGTTATGAGCAAAGACATTTTTTTTACAAAAGAATAATAGAACCGAAATTACTAATATTCTTTCTAATCTCTCCAGCTAAGCTGAATTACTTGTGTTTGGAGTGGATTCACGTCGGTAGTGTAATGGTCAGGATTCGAACCTGGGACCTTTCGATTGTAAGGTCGACTCCTTAACCACTAAGCTACCGATGCTTATACAGTTCAAACAAAAAACCCCCTGTTTTGGATCGCCTACACTTATAACAGTACAATATATAACATTAACAGTACCGACAAATTACACGCTAATGTTCCACCAAAAATTTCCACCATTATAATTCCGTGTGCGATCGTACAGTACTATCACTGAGTTTCACATAATTTATTCAGAAGGCATACAACGCCACGCATGGTTCGTCGTTCCCACCAAAATGTCTGTATTCTATGTTTAGGTATGATTAAGAAGCATCTCGAAGCTCCGATTCGATTTCGGATGCCTGGATGTCGTATTACTGAGATAGGAGGACACACTTATGGCTAAACTATCTGAGTTAGGAGTAGTTAAAACTATTTTAGTGTTGAAATAAACATTTGAGATTCAAGTTATTTCAGGTAGCTATTATTTTATATATGGAATCAGAATGGGTAGTAACCCAACCTTAAAGATAGAGGTAATACATAACTTTGGAAACTAACGGAAGCTAGAGCGAAGCCTAAATGATACAAATCACTATTACGGTCGCTGTAGGTACATGGTGGCTACCTGCCTTGACGGCCCCGATAGGAATTTTAAGACGAATCAAACAAGTGGCGTTTAGTGACGCAGAAACCATTTCTTTGCTCCGAGACTACGATTTTTGAAATACTTATCAATTATTACGTACAGTCGACGACATAAGTTGATTAACTCTAAAATATTTACAAACCTTTTTTAAACTGTAATACCAGTATCAAGAATTTATGTAAAAATAGTTTCATAATTCCCAGAGGTTAAAGTTAACATATTTAATATTTTGTTGATTGTTTTGTGTGAGATTTAGGGGCCACAGTGATCAATAAAATAGAATTTGTTAAGCTGCTTTTGTCGTTGACTGTACACCAGGCTTTATCTTCAGAACCCAACTACTTCAACTACTCTACGAATAGTAACAATATAATTAATATATAAAGGTCAATTCAAACTGTCAATTCGATGTGCGATAGAGAGAAAAGCGACCCAAACTTCGCTGGACTTTCATTGTTTTCGTTGACGACGACCGATGCGACGGGGGCGATGAGGGAAAAATCAAATCAAATGTCGGGCGTTATGAGCGTAGGTACCTACCTACAATCAAACGACACACGTATTTGTATTTCAAATCCAACAAAAGTAGCAAGTCCATCAAAAGTGTCACGTAAATATTTAAGAATGAACATTTGTTGTTGACTGAGTCAATACAATAGACTTATATTAGAAGCCCTGGATAAACACCGGCTGTGTTTATCGATCATCATACTAGTTACTTCGTTCAAAAGAGCCGTTTAGTGGACTGGACATTGGATATTTATAATGCGATCGAGCGTCACTAACATCAGTGTACGCTATGACAGTGTCATCTCTACGTATTATAAATGGAAAGGTGATATCAGACTCTGACACTCGAGTGATTATTCACTTAAGTGAACGCTTCTATTCTTTTTCATTTTATGCTTTGTTGAATGGCTTCGACGGAATGTAGTAAAAAAGATTAATTGTGCTTCTCTTGCGTTTTTAAATTAAACGTGTCTGGACATCCGTCGGCTACAGAACTCGAGACAAAATGGTTGAACACTAACGAATGTTCATTAGTCAAAATAATTTATTCTGCATAGACCATTAAATCGGCACTTACGAATTATATATATATATGAAATACTAGTATAGCATTACATTGGGACCTGAACATAAACTGGCGAAATGTGGGTGCTAGCACCTCTGCCTACCCCTTCGGGGATATAGGCGTGAGTTTATGTTATATTATATTATGTTACTAGTATAGCAAATGGACCACCGGCTCGAAACGTGGACCCTACCAGAGAAGACTACGGCAAGAAACTCAGCGGGCATTTTTTTAGTTCACTAATGAATTCATTCGACAGTTTATGTTCTATTCACGTGAAAGTCACTTGACCACTACGTCTTAATAAAACTAGGCAATGAGAAAAATTAAAAATAAAACTAAACCAAGTTATACAAAACGGGTTGCCACTTAGAATAAGGTCCCGAAATAGTAAAGTTATATAAGTCTAAATCGCTATATTAAGGTGGAAATATTGAGGGTGTTCAAAAGAACTAGACAAAGGGCACCCCTAATAAATACTGTAAGCAATCTCGCTTGAATGTAGGGATCACTTCACTTCGGGCAGAATATAGGAGACCGTGCCCCGACTTTTTTGTTCGAACTACTGCTTTATAGAGCTGGCCTTTAATATGCAAGATTTGTTATTTATAAATTGTGTTTGCCAGACAAAAATCTACCAGACGCCTTTCTTTATTAACTAGCTATGTTCGCGACTTCGTCCGGAGCTTTTTTCACAGATCCCTAATAAGTGTTTTATCGAAAATAAAGGTAGCCTACGTTTACGCCTATTACATCAACTACTTATTATATCTTTCCGTCAACTTCGGCCCAGCCACTCCGTCGAGTGATTCAGAGGATTCTGGTCCAATTCAACGGATCCTATTCCAGGGATAATAAATAGACCATACTATGTTTTTCTAGACTATAATTTAAATTTGTATCAAAATTGATCTAATCCATTCAGCCCTAACTTGAGACTTGAGCGCAATTGAGTAACAAAGAAGTCTTAGGTTGTCTTTTTAATTAACACTCATTTGTAAGAAGTATAAAATAAAAAGTGTACTTGATAACTCGTATTTAAATGTAAAAATAAATTCGTATACTATTCGTATTTGACAGCCTCTGTGGCGTGGCGGTAGTGAACACGACTGCTACGCAGGAGGCGCGGGTTCGATTCCCGCTCAGTGCAAATATTTGTATACATGAATTTGGGTATTTGCATTGGTCTGGGTGTTTCTACGTATAGTATGTATGTATTTACAAAAAAAAAGTATTTAAGTATGTGTATCCGTATTCTAGATTCCATAACACAAGCTAGTTAAACTATGCTAACCATGGGTCTAGATAGCGTTGTGTAGAATGTTGTAGAATATTTATTTATTATTTATTTATTTATTAACTAAGCACTATTCATGAGCCGGATATTTATGTTTGATTACATAAATATAATTTTAAAATATTAAAGTAGACAGCTAATTTTTTTTAAACTTGTAAGAATTTTGACGCGTCAAAATATACCTTTTTCTTGTGGAAATTTCCATGGATATCACTCCCGCCGGCCACCGTTTTTGCTGGGGTGTGAGTCAGCCATACCTGTCACAGGTTTGTGCTCAGAAAACCAGCCCATCTCTCTGCTAAGGAGACTTTACGGGGGCACGCGGAGAGCCCCCTAGCATCAGGACTGCTTCCGCCTCGGCCGGAATTGGCAGTAGGCAACGTGAGAGAGCTGCAGCGCCTCTCTCGTATCCGTTGCGAAGGATGTAGCGAGTGAAAGTTTCGCACCTAGCACCCCTGTCAAAATATACAGGGAGATAATAAGATCTTTGTCTTAGCCCAAAACACTATGAAATAATACATACTTAAATACATAATTCTGTGCCAAAGTGTAGAAATTGTAAAATACAATGATCTCGATTCTCACACAACAGTTCAACAGCATCCGTTTTTGGCGATATATTTTAATTATAAACGCGAATAGTTATAACATTTCATGTGCAAATACGAATTCCGATATCTGTGTCATTTATCCTTTAGGAGCAACTCACCTCTGTCATAATTAAAACAAGTTGGGCCATTCTGGTATCGCACGGCAAAATCGCATAACCTGATGACCAAACTATGCCTATAATCTTCACGTAAGTGCATTTAATATGTCGACAAAGTTTCATCGCTTTCGGATGAACGGTAAAGCAGCACATAAAATACAAACAAACATTGATTTTCATAAATTAGATAATGTTAAACAAAATCCCCAACAAAAGCTAATTGCACCTGCAATTACCAGTTACCTAGCCTTTGCTGTACTGATAAAGGTATCGATACTTATCAATTTTACGCTTCTCAATTACCAATATGGACGATAAGCAACAACTCGGTTCAGTACATCGAAGTAATTCTTCCCATATACCAACTACGTAACTCCCAAAGAAGACCTGTCCACTTGGAGTATTAGGAAAAGTTAAACTGTCTAATATAGCAGACAGGCTTGTTTTACACTGAAAATAGGTTCTTGTGGGTAACGGGAACAGGGCTAGTATTCAATGCGGATAGTGACGTGTGTATAAGTCTGTAGAATAATTGAATGGAAAATAATTAACGCTAATAGATAAATATTGGCAAAATTATTTTGGAATTCGACATAAACGGAATGTATAAATATTAAATGAAATTTTAAATCATTTAGTATGCAAATCGATTAAGATAGAAAAAAAAGATATCGGTTCAGGAGGGATTCGTAAGACGGATATCTATGTATAGAAGAATCTACATGATTTCAGGCGAAGGTTCGGTGGCTTAGTGATCAGAATGTCTCCCCTGTAAGGGAAAGGTCCAGGAATCTATTACATTGAGGATTTCATTAATCATTTGATAAATCACAACTTTGAATACACCGATGAAGGGTTTGATGGCCGCGTCCTTTTTTATGAATTGGGACATCATTCTCTGAGCCTTTTCCTAACTCCGTTGGGGTCGGTTTTGTAGTCTAAATTTGATATTCTCTATGAAGCGACTGCCATCTAACCTCCACAACCAATTAACTCTGATATTGAAGTCCTGTTGTTAGACTAGTCGGACTTTTGTGGACTCTAACTACCCGTAACGGCTGCCAGAGATGTTCGTAAGACAACTGGGACCGACGGCTTTACGTGCTCTCCAAGGCACGACCAGACAAATACATATCGACGGTTGAAAAGCAAAAAGGTACAAACGACATCGAAATTTCATACAAAAAAGGTCTTAAAGTACATGAAACACTCTTTACAACACAGTGTAATTTGCGCATGAACTATTCTTGTCGCTTACGGCCTTTAGCCTTTCAACCGTCGATATAAACATTATTGATGCATACAAATATTTGCACAGATAGGGAAACGAAACCGCGCCTCCTGTGATCTGTATAAGAATTATATTATATTTATCTGTGGTAGCATTCACGTTCACTACCGCCTCTAATGTTCTAGGTAGATATATAAATGCTAATAAAATTAAATTGTAAATACTATAATAATAATAATTACTATATTATTTTTGTATTTTATCCTTATTTACGTGAAATTGTTAATTACTCATTTAATTATATATGTCTAAATATATTTATATATATAAATGTTTATATGTATGTAATGTTTTTAGAGTTATCAAACTAAATACTAGTTTTGTTTGATGTTTATCAGATTTTCTGTAAGCTTTCTAAATTTTCTTTGGCTCCACTATATTATCCCTTTGTATATCATTTGACAGTTTGTCTTTCTGACATTGGCGAAATTGTGGTGGACTTCCACAAAAGCCACTCCAATAAAAGTTGAAGTCGCTACCGCCTCGCCACAGACGCTGTCATGAATTAAAATAACAAACTCTAATATTAAAAGTAAGTGACCATATTATAAGGATGCCTTTCTCTGCCTATAGAACCCTAATATACGTAGTCCGGCTTCGTTCAGGATTATCCATATTTGTCGTCGGTAACGTTTTTGGTACTTTTGCTTTAACAGCTGTTGAATACTGATTTCGTAGTAAACCTGATCTGTGGCTTAACACGGGAACGTTGGTAGCTTAGTGGTTAAGGAATCGTAATTAGTTATTGAGTAACTGATTATTGAGGGGTTAGAGGGTATATTAGTCATTTCGGTTTTAATATTCTTTAAAAAAAAATTACGTTCATTGACGGTTTTTGGGCTAACTTTTTTTTTTATACCACTTAGGTGGCAGACAAGCGCACATGGAAAGTGGTTACCGTGGCCTATGAACGTGTGTAGCACCAGAGAAGCCACACTTGCGCTGCCGACCCTGTAGCACAGAGTCTCTGTGCCGTCACTGTAGAGGACAAAGCAGGACAAGCCTTTAGTCATCCCACTGACAGCACAAATTCTCCAGTGAGCTCTGGCTACCCTACTCACCGCTGGGAACATAACACGAAGTTATATAACGTTAACGTAGTTTAATCTCAAGATATGCAGCCTGTATACTTTTTTTTTTACGTGCGCAAAATCCCCACGGATACCTCCCCACCGGAGCCGGTGGAGGAGGTTATGTCGGACTCGAACCGACTAAAACGCACGCCGCCTGTGGGTCGTTTTGGTTGCCGAAGGTGAGGTTGACAGGCATATCCCTCGCACCCCGGCCGACCCAGGGCCATCTCTCACGATCTGGCCCTCTTCTCGGGTGTGGGGACTACAGAGTACCGAACTCGTCCCCGGATACGGGGAGGCGCACCAGGCGCGCCACCGCCGCGGCCTGCTTCTGCCAGGGTGACAGGCGGCTCCACCTGTCACCCCCCAGGCCTGCGCTCATGGTTCATCATCGACCTCCGACGCCCGAGTTGCCTTCGTACGCGGGCAGCTTGGCTTGCGATCCTTGGTCGCACCCAGCCTGTATACTTCAGTAGTAGAGTAACTTAAACTATTTCTTTGAAGACAGAATCACATGGAATTTTATCTGTATAGCGATGATACGAGATATGATGGATGATACAAGATTAAATGCATTTATATATGATTTGAGTAAAATAAAATTTAGTAGATTATCCGGGTTCTATATATATAGCTCCCAGTCCGGTGCGAACATCTATTGGTAGTCGTCATAGATAGTTGGAACCCGATAAAGCCCAGCAACAGGTTTAACTGCAATATTTCGACATCGCCAATTGGTTTTGGAGGTCAGGTGGGTGATTTCGGAGTTTAGCCGCGTCGCAGTTAGACTAGAAAAAGCGGACCTCGAACTCCGTGAGGAAGGCCTCGCATGCGATCGAGAAGCATGATGATGACGATGACAGCACAGATAAAACAGTCAAAATAAAACAAAACCGTTTGAAACAATGCAAATGATTCATCAAGAGTGCAAAACATTGCTTAAAATCTTAAACAACCTCTTAAAGCTGGTGGTAAATGAAGAAAGCACTTTATAAAGTGCCGTTTGGATGACACAGCCCCATTTTGAAGCAAAATTATAGCGATCATTGAACAGATTAAATAGATTGCTACTCAAGACGTATCTCGTGAAACAATACTAACCTGAGTATCATTTTAAGTTAAGGCCTGCACTAAGGATTTCTTTACAAACGTACAATTAACGAATAAATAGTAGGTCATTCGAATACAAAGTAATTTTCTATACATCGTACATTTTTTAAAAATCATGTACGCATTCAATCTGCAACAAATTATCTTTGAGACTCACACCAACCTCTCTGGGGATGGTAGTTCTCTGGCTCAACACGGTGCTAACAGTGATGATGCGAGCGCAAGCGTGTGGACTGCCGCCGACTCCTTCTGTGAGCAACTAATGCTCGAGAAGGAAGCGGGGTAATGGGGCCGGAGGAACCTTTCGTCCTGAATAGTCTGGAATACTTATGGGTCCCAAGCACCGAGAGGAAAGCCATGAATGAAACCGAGAGCAGTACTAACAAATTATGCACAAGGAGTGAAAATAATCCCAAAACAATCTTAATACTGTCGCATGCACACATATAATATCTACTTAACATTTTGTGAGACCCAATTTTTCTTCCGTCTCCTGGGTATCCATGTAAAACACTCCATCTTATGAAATACAGCATGTATAAATAAAATTATTCTGTCTCTAGGCATATACAGAAACAATAAGCAAATTGCTCCAAATTATTCCGGCAGTAGGTATCCAAGTGAAGTTGTTAACAATATAATATGTGTTTGACATGCACTCAAACAATTACTCTAGTTCGAAAACATTTTTCGAAAACTTGCTCGAACTCTGAACGAATACATTTAACTAATACGATGTAATCATCGTGACGCCGGCAATTTATAAAGTTACTTTTTTATTTTATGTGCAGACGTCCCTACGCCTGATGGTGTGCTGAATGCAAAGTCTAAGGAATATTGGGTCGAGAGTGCTACAAGGAAGTCCCTCAAAGGCAATTGGAAATATCAATATCGAGTATGTCTAAATTTGGCGAATCCTAAAGGCACACAAATTGTGAAATTCTATTTTTTACGCCGGGTTTTCACGGTGCGATATAGCACGGATGTAGACGCAGAGGCTGACTCATTTACAAATGTGTTTGTAGTCTCACGGACAAGCTCCTTTCCACGGTGCGTAATCCGCGAAATCTCGCACGCACGCAACTGTGAAATCGCGGATTGTGGAAAGAGGCCCTAGAGATACTACTCAATTTGCCTGAGGATTTTGACGTAGGTAACCCAAAGGTAACTCAAGTCAATGCAATCGGCAAATTCAATCAATACAATATTATATCCATTATTAACAAAACAATAGGTACAACCAAAGAGCCCCTAAATGGAGAAAACTTTTAGCACAGATTTCGAAATTGAATATTACTTAAAGGTGTTGAATTTCATCCAAAAATTTATTATATTTAAAGACAAGTCAGATGAGTGATGGACGATCGGAATAATGATTGTAAGATGATAACGGTATCGGAAACCATACTTTCAAATACGAAAACTTTTATCCATTATTGAATTCTTTTCTCTGAAATTAAATTGCAAGAAACGGTAAAATAAAAATATTATAACATAACATAAACTCACGTCTATATCCCCGAAGGGGTAGGCAGAGGTGCTAACACCCACATTTCGCCAGTTTATGTTTAGGTCCCAATGTAATAGGTGGCGAGCCTATTGCCATTAACCGGGCACTTATAAACCTGCGATAAATATTATATTACGCTAAAACAATTAAACTATGCTCACCAGAGAGCCAGTCGTAGAATTCCAACCAGAAAAATGAGTACTAGTAAATAAGTACTAGTAAAAATGAGTAGAACTCTGAGGTACATACCTCGGATGTGACAGGAAACAGCGCTAAGATAATGATGATGCTATAGAATACCGTAGGGTTATAGTAGAACAGTAAAGTCTATGTGCATTGGTCTGGATTTCGTTCCATACGAACATTAGCAGCAGTAGTTACGGGTAATTGGTACCCTCAAAAGGTCGACTAGTCTAACTTCGATAATGCGTATTGGTTGTGGATCAGGCAGATGTCAGATGGCAGTCGCTTCAAAATATCGAAGGTTAACCGCATCACAGTTAGACCGACCCCAACTGAGTTGGAAAAAGGCTCAAATATTGATAGACATAACATAACATAAACTCACGCCTATATCCCCGAAGGGGTAGGCAGAGGTGCTAGCACTCACAGTTCACCAGTTTATGTTTAGGTCCCAATGTAATGGGTGGCGAGCCTATTGCCATCAATCGGGCACTTATAAACCTGCGATAAATACACACATAACTTCGAAAAGCATCAAAAAGTCATTGGTGTATGCCATGGTAAAATCTGGGATCGAACCCGAGACCTCGTCTCAGCAGTCGTTTAACCAAACCAACTAGGCTACCGCGGTTATTTTTTTAGGGAATGATAAAACAGTTGAAATAAAAACATGAACTAGTCTGAAAGGTTTTACCGCTATGCATAAGTATTATAAAAAGAGAATGAAAACTACTCCATAGAAAATGAACAGATGTGCAATCACAAAGATCGTGGTAATGAATGTAGACACAGCGCAGTCTCTGTGAAGGTCGGCCCTATCTATTGCGCCGACACGGTAGTTCTTATCTGCCATTGCCTGAACAAAAGGGGGAGGGAAGCCGGCGACACGTGACGTTTCGATATAACACTATCACTATTTAAATTACCACTAGCTATCATTCGCAACTTTGTGCGCGTGGAACCTATTTTATTCACGATTTCATGACTTCCATTGTTTTTGGTGAAAAATAGTTTAAGGCCCGTATTCTAGAATGGTACTCAGTTCTGATCTCGATTTATTTGAGGACAGGTTGTATAACTAATCTGTCAAATCTGATATTCTGTCCTCAGATAATTCGAGATTCAGGACTGATTGTGATACAGAATAAGGGCCTAAGTTATGTAAGTTACACTATTTTTTTATCTAGGACATGCCAATTCTTCACTCGCCTCAAAACTTCACCTCGCCTGATGGTGAGCTAAAGGCAAAGTCTCAGGAAAGAGGGTCACCATTACAGACATTAAGTAATGTTACGACGGTGGCACTCAGCTTGGCGGCCTCATCAGATGCTTTTTGCTAGAGAAAATCCATCAAAATCAGCCCAGATACTTAGGAGGTCATCATCTTAACGTTGTTCGTCGAGACCTTCATTTCATAATCCTTGGTCCGCGACCTTTTTTCTTTTAAGTTACGAGGGCAGATGACAATCGTTAGCATAAGAGTAACTGCCCTCTGACCTCCTAACTCTGAGAGGATACAATCACCAGGTATTCTGACTTACAAGCATAGTTATTTTAGCCCCGGTGCTCAATAAATATTTTGTTATTTTAGGTAGGATATTCACAATCATGGAGATTGTAAATATCCTACCTAAAAGCGGTCCTGGAGGTGACCGGTGTAGCCGCCTGTCACCCCAGCAAAAGAGATGGGGACTCCGTAGTGCCTACACCCAAAGAGGGTCCGGCAACCTACAGTCCACACAGTCAGCGTACGTTTAAGTCGGTTCAAGTCCGAGATAAACTTCCCCACCGGCTCCGGCGGCGGGGGGTGGTATCCGTGGGGATTTTGCGCATAACAAAAAAGAAAAAATAGATTATTATGTAATATATACATGTAGATAGTTAGTGGTAAGTTTATTGTGTCATTAATTTACGTGTCACAATTTCACCCTGTTCCAACCTGTTCTCTCCAGCAAAAGAATCACATTACTTATTCATAAGTTGCGACACCTGCGACGACGGGGGATCTGCCGAATCAACTATAAGGCATATATCCAAATATACCTTTACTTATGTGCGTACCTAGACTCGGAACGTTAATACCTGCATTTTAGGGTTCAGTAGTCACCAAGGACCCTTATAGTTTCGGTATGTCCGACGATCTATCCGCAGTTTAGCTTCCAAAGACTTAGTTGTAGAAAGTTGTAATACAGAACAGTTTTTGATTAAGGGATCTATTTTTAAATATTAAGCTTATGAGTTATATTTGATACTAGCTTTTGAACGCGTGGATGTCGGTTCCCGGCAATTATTCGATTTTTTTCTCATCTTTTAAACCTTTCCTATACCTCCACAAACATTTCAATACCAAGATAAGATAAATCCGTTCAGCCGTTCTCGAGTTTTAGCGAGACTAACGAACAGCAATTGATTTTTAAATAGATAGATAGATAGGAAAGTGTGAATGTTTATGGCAAAAAAAAAACAAAACCTATCATAGCTTTTTAGACTTCACAAGTTTACGAGTTAAATCACTAACTCATAAAACGTATTTGTAGAAGGAACAATTGCGTACTAATTATATTAAGAAGTAGCTATTAAACTTTAACATATTCTATAGAATACCGAGGCCAAAATAACCATGTGTTGTGTTCCTGGCGGTGAGTAAGGTAGCCAGAGCTCACTAGAGAGTTTTTGTGCTGTCAGTGGGAATACCAAAAGCTTGTCCTGCTTTGTCTTTCACGCTGACGGCGCAGAAACGCTCTGTGCTTACAGGGTTGGCAGCGCGAATGTGACTCCGTTGGTTTTGCACACGTCCATAGGCCACGGTAACCACTTTCCATCAGGTGGGCCGTGTGCTTGTCTGCCACTTACGTAGTATAAAAAACAGTTAGTAAATATACATATAGCATTCTTAATATTAATCGTTCCTAAATTGTAGGAAATAACAAAATATCTCTTCAGTCTGTATTATTACTACTACGGAACCCTACTTTGAGTATGGCCCAACACGTACTTGGGCGGTTTTCTGAAGAAGGCTTTGATATTGTATTCTTCCTGACATGTGTTTGTTACGATAATGGCCCAGTAGTATAAGTATGCTATGTCTCCGAGGACTTGAATTCCCTTTTTGTTCGTCATTGCAAGCTGGTTTTATGTCACTACAAGATGGTCCTCCCTTGGCTTTGCCCATGAAATACATTGTACCTACTTTGCACCCCTTTGCCCAAGTAAGCCGGTGGTTATTCTAAATATTATAAAATATTTTTTCAAATTAGATAAACAGTTCCCAAGATTAATACGTTCAACAAAAAAAATAAACTCTTAGGCTTTATAATTTTAGTATAGATGATATCATCAAGCCAAGGTCTTGGTGGTAAACGGTTACCGTCATTTATTAACGCTTGTAATACTAGAAGTACAGTCTAACAAAGTTTTTCAAATGAGTTCGTTTTACTGTGCTAGTAGTGTCGTTTGACTATTAAATAAGAATTATATTATGTTATCTGTGTTATTAATTATTTTTATCTATATCTAAAAATTATTCTGAGGTGGGGAGTTCATATCCCGAGTAAAAATAATATAACGGCTGAACACGACTGAAATTTAAAATTCAGTCTGGGTCAAGAGTGTCTTAAATATATCACGCTAAAGTTCTTTTTACTGAGTGACCTATTGAAAATCCATTACCGTAAAATATGTCATTATCCTTAAGAAGTGTGGACACTGCAAGTACACCACCTCAAGTAGGTTGTTATTCAACTACTTAATTGTGGATTTTGATGTGAGTGACGAATCTATAAAAAAATATCAACAAGTAGTATCATTATACAAGTTCATGATATAACATTACATAACATAAACTCACGCCTATATCCCCGAAGGGGTAGGCAGAGATGCTAGAACCCACATTTCGCCAGTTTGTTTAGGTCACATGTAACAGGTAACGAGTCTATTGCCATTAATCGGGCACTTATAAACCTGCGATAAATACACACATAACTTCGAAAAGCATCGAAAAGTCATTTGTGTGTGCCATGGTAAAACCTGGGATCGAACCCGAGACCTCGTCTCAGCAATCCATTACCACTAAGCTACCGCAGTTACTGTTAATGATATTTGTAATAATAATAGAAAATTCATATTTTTTCATATGTTTAACTATAATACACTATTAAATAATAATATAGGTAAGTAGTTGTATAGTGTAGCCATAACACGTAGATATAAGTAGCAGTTCTACCTACATAAATACCACGTAATATACAGTAAAAAAGGCGGTCAAGTGCGAGTCGAACTTGCGCACCGAGAGATCCGTAATTAAAGTAAGCTACATAAATCATAATATATGTTGAATGTTTTGACTTGCTATCTTAGATCTGTCCAATAATCGCTTGAGGCACAACGTGTTCAGCGAAAATAACGAAATATCACCAGGGTAGAGATAGGGGTATAGTGAAATATCACTTGTGTTTATTTCTTCTAAATAGCGCGCGAAAAAAGCGCATATTATGTATTTTTTTTAATAATTTGTACCAAAAGAAAAACACGTGATGGGTAGGGGGGGGATGGGCTACCTGAAACCTCACTACATATCACTATGGGGTTGGGGGTTAATAAATGCTAAAATAACATCATGTGATTAATGGACAGCCCCTTAACTAAAAACAATAATAGCCCAACGAACTCCTCGTCAACTATTAAACAATTCCTTTCACCCTTAAACCTATTTCTAGCCACTAAATTACTCGTCCAAAACTTCAACCCCTGTTCAAATAATCCCCAGATCAAACTAACTACAACTAAACATCACTTCTCATACTCATGTTTCAATTACTCATATTAACTTTACGAAGTTGTGGACATTTAACACTCGGGAGACGTGAGTTGAACACTTATTGGGGACTCATAATGTGACTTTAATTCGGAATTATTAGTTTTATATAATTTAATGTTCGTGGCTGACCTCAAACGATTCCCAGTTTGGGAATGAAGTTTTCGAAACTTGCTTATTTGATAATAACTATTTACCAGCCCTCCTAGACAGGTGGCAAATTCGTTCAACGGCGTATCGTAAAATAGAATGTTCTTATACCACTAAACTGGCATACAAGCACATTGCCTACCTTATGGAAAATGTTTACCGTGGCATATGGACTTGTGCAACAGCAGGCCTCTCACCATAGGCAGGGAATTCATCCTCACACATTGCGACCTGAGACGGTGCGCACTGTGCGGTATGAAAGAAACTTCATCCCACGCACACTCAAGCTGTGAAATGACCTCCCTGCTGCGGTTTTCCCAAGCGCCTACAATATGGGGTTCTTCAAGAGGGGCATCAGAAGGTTTCTTCATGGTCGGCAGCGCGAGTGTGACACCCCTGGTGTTGCATACGTCCATAGGCCACGGTAACCGCTTCCCATCAGGTGGGCCGTGTGCTTGTCTGCTAACTAAGTGGTATAAAAAAGGGGGCTTACACTCGCGCCGCCAACCCTGTAGAAACCTTCTAATGTCCTTTCTGAAGAATCCCATATTGTAGTCGATTGGGAAAACCATGGCACCGCATAGGATATGTTTTGTCGCGATAACCGACATCTACGAGGACGGAGCCGTGGCAAACAGCTAATTTGCCTTAAATATAACTTCTTATCCCTGTAAAAGGTTCCCATGGATCTGAATTCCATACAGACAGAGCCGTGAGTAGGAGCTTGTTATAAAATAAATACTTTACTAGTTGACAAACTAAAAAAGAAAAACCTAGCTACTGAAAAATCACGCTATAAAAAGTATTAAACAAGAAAATGTCAAGGGTAGCCGTGGTCGTATGCCACTTTTCCCTATGTATTGATTTTTTAGACTATTATAAGTGATAATAATTAAGCCTTTTCAGTTGATACCGAACACGACATATTTATCTCAAATTGATTTTTTAACTTAGTAATTTATGACCGATAGAGGGCGTCACAATAGCTTCAGTAACACATTATATAGCCTGTAACCAGCGGACGACTAAGACGCTTCTAACGATACGATTGTCCAGTTATAATAAGTGGTTGAGGAGCTATGAGAGAACAGATGAACCTACAAACATACATACATCCATACATAGCCTGTCAAAATCATGACCCTCCTTTTGCTTCATCGTAGTCGGGTAAAAAGAAGACATATTTTGTCTGTGTATACCCAGTCCCATCAAAAACTTTGACACAAACTAATCTTGCCTGCAAGCCGTTGCAGCTATTAATTAACGTACAATGTCACCTGGCGCGCCTCCCCGTTTCCGGGGACGAGGTGGGGACACTGTAGTCCCCACACCCGAGAAGAGGGCCAGATCGTAAGAGATGGTCCTGGGTCAGCCGGGGTGCGAGTGATATGCCTGTCAACCTCACCTTCGGCAATCAAAAACCTCTTCCACCGACTCCGGTGGGGAGGTATCGGTGGGGATTTTGCGCACGTAGAAAAAGAAAAAAAACGTACAATGTCAGAAGATAGTCCCTCCTGTAGTCATTCCCCATCTTAGATGTTGTCTTTTAAATTATAATTTAGCATACTCAATCAATCTATTAACCTATTGCAGTCAATGGACTATTTCTAACAGTGGCCTAGACATATGCCTCCCCCAATGTGCACCATACTAATTATTTTAAAATTTAATCATACATACATACGTACAAATAATGACGCCTTTGTCGCTGGAGGGTTAGGCCGAGGTAAATAAACACCCATATCTCACTAATCATTGAATTCGGTCCCGCATAATAGTGGGCGCACCTATTGCCGTCTTTCGGGCACATTTGTTGAATCGAGCCATACATCTCAAGTGGAGCTTAGACTGTATATATCTGTCTGATGTTAAATGGCCCTATCATTAGTCGCCTTGTACGACACCGCATGGGAAGAGATGGAGTGGTATCAAATTCTACTCTACCGGGAACCACACGGCTATTTATTCAAACTTAATCAAACTAGTAATATATATAAAAAAATATAATCTAGTATTTTTGTTTATAAGAACATCATATTACATATACCGCACATGTCATAAACTCAGTAATCCACGCATCATAATAAATACGCATTCCAGAACAGCGGGACGTCTTAATAAGCATCTATGAGCATCCATAAATATCCCTAAATCAAAGTCTCGAGGCTCATAAAAGTAGGGTAAGGTTGGGATGCTCAATGGGTAGCCTGTTGGCTTACCTGCTTACTATTCTATATAGCGGTACGAAAAGGGATGAAGTATCGCATCTTAGAGTCCGTACTCTGGGTAATGACACTCTCAAGATGTGTGTGTCTTTTTATTATATGTTATGAAAGTTATTTCCAATAATTAGGTAGAGAATTCATTGGGTCTATAACACAAAAAGTGTATATATCACAGAATTCCACAAAGATCTTTGGGGCCTAGCCAACTTCATTTGCAACCTGATTGGCGGATGAGGCTCAGTTGCAGGCTTTTCTATCAAGGTTGAAAAGTCAGACGGCAGTCACTTCCAGAAAATGCTTAGGCATAGGTCTTAAAGAAGGGAAAGAGGTGTAAGCCTCTTGAACAACAAGGAACGTAACTACCTTAAAAATTAATAAAACTGTTAAACTTTAAAATGCTGAAAAGAATTAAAATCTTCAAGATCTAGCTTTCCCACGCTTAATACTGAAGATTGAATTCGATTTCCCGACGTTTGATCGCTTAAACCACTTTCATTCAAACTACACGTATCTCTTCCTAATCGTATCAATGGTTGCACACACTAAATGTCAAAATTTATATTTGAAATGTTCTTCAAAAATATCATGATACAAAAGTTTACAACGAATAAAAACTAGTACAACAAATATAGCCTGTTATTACTCTGCACTCAAAATCTTACGCGACAAAAATAAACAAAGATGTATCTCCACTAAGCGGCCTGCAAGCCTTTCACTGCACTTTAAAAAATGTGTCAGAGCAAAACGCGGACATTCACTGCATTCAACACGTATACAAAACCACATAAAATAGTGCCCGATCTCGTAGCGCGCTACGGCGTAGGCCGTGTACAGTTCGTAGAGCTACGCGAGTGTCAGCGCGCGCTTCTCGGCAGACACTGGCTCTGAACCGACGGGGATACCAAATACAAATCGAATTACCCGACAACTTCGAGCTGTGCGGTAACAAATCTTTGTTAATGACTTCAGTCTGTTAAAAATTTGAACGTTTTTGAAATCTCCTTTTATTGGGAGAGTAGTTTTTAACATACATGGAATATGCATATAACTAAATTTTAATAAAAAAAATATTTATATGCTAAGAAAGTAACGTTTTCAGCATTAGCAGTTTATTAAAAAAACTATAAGATCTTTAACAGGACATAAATATGGGTACCACTATTCTTAGCTAAGTACCTATATTCTAAAAAAACATATGCAGATTTTTACGTAACATTTTGTCATATACTAAATTACAATATAAATATGTCAACACCCATTGTATACGGGAAAATTTGATAGCTAGCCACACTGGCAGCAACAGTTATCTGTTGCGCTCACCATCGACCAACCATACAATTAATATCACAGACTATGGTTTACGATCCCATTTGTCACAAATACTGGCACAAAAGAAACTATTTCATAAAACTTGCCAAGAACATTATCGTGACGTCATCGCCGGATATAAAACTCGGATATTAGAAATTCCTTTTTTAGTTTGTGAGGGTATCTCACTTAAAACTGAAGTAAACTTGTATAAAAGTTAGGAGGGTTGTAATTGGTTATTTTCCTGCAGTTAAAATAAATTATTTAACTGAGCTTATTATATTAAGAATGGTAACAGATATATACGTTGCGCCTGTTCTTATTTTATCGTTTTTAGTTATATTTCATCATCAACTCAACCTATAATAGTAAATTATTTGACTGTTGAATGTTATGACGTCACAATAAATTATTTCATACAAGTCTCCTTATAACTTAACGTTTTGACGTTTAGTAAAAAGTAACTAATATGACTAGTCAGTCAAATAACCCAATTGTAATTTATCGATTTCAATTTGAATTTAGAATGTCATCAAACCAAATTAAGACCGATTCAAATATCATAGAATATCTAGGATTTTTTTATTGCCGAGAATGTGATGTCGAATGCCATACAACATGGTAATGCTGCCAGAGTTCTGGGAACGCTACCACATGAGGCATGCGATGCAGAGGAATTATACAAAGCATTTCAATTATTTTTAGCTATTATTTGTATATTTGTTCCTTTGTTAGTTACTTTTATTTTAATTATTTAATATTTTATGATTATATATTGTTTAAACGAATGTATAAAAACTAATAAAACTATTGAGTTCATTTCCTCAATATCATAAAATATAAATATCTTTAGTGTTATTATTTTTGTTTTAATTTTTTCTTAGGTTTTGGCTACTTTTAACTGCATTTATGGCCATTATTATTCTATTTATTTGTTCTTTATTATAAACACCTCAACAAAGTCTAGGGAACAAGATGACCCCAATTATTTTTTTTCGTGTAAATCTTGTTTTGCAAATAACTGGCAGCAAATAAATAAAAATAGAATAAAGTAGATTACAGAGTTGTTCGAAATTTAAAAATAAATTTAAATAAGTAATGATTTTCGAATATGGAGGGAAAACTTTTAAAAGTGTTTGATTGTGCAGTTTCTCTGAGGCAAAATAAAAATAATTTTTTTTGATTGTAAATAACGTTTCTTATCAGTAATACGTCTTTTACGTATGGTTTGTGCATTTTTGTGACTGTAGTCATCATGTCACGTCGTCATTTAAGTCGCGAAGAGATGTTAAGGGCTGTTGGTATGCTGCAAGCTGGACGAACTCAACGCGACGTAGCGGATGCTGTCAACACCCAACCAAGCGTAATTTGCAGATTATGGGCACGCTACAGGTCTACAGGGGATGTTGCCGAACGTCACAGAGGACGAAATAGGGTTACTACCCCGCGACAAGATCGTTTCTTGAAAAATTCCGCAAGGCGGCAACCCACGATTACTGCTCGTCAGTTGGTCGCAGGCCTCCAGTCTCAGCATCAAGTGGTTATTAGCGATCAAACTGTCAGAACAAGACTACACGAAGCCAATCTTTATGCTCGCAGACCGCTTAGGGTTCCAGCTCTTCGACGTGGAAATCGAGGTCGTCGCTTATTGTGGGCTAACGCACATTTACAGTGGACCGACCATCAATGGGCACGGGTTCTGTTTTCCGACGTTTTGCTTCGGTTTTCATCCTGATTCGAGAAGAGTGCGTATTTGGCGAGTTCCTGGACGTCGGAGTCGTCTCCAGAATCCGCAAGAAGTTCATCCTTACCAAGGTGGAACAATCATGGTATGGGCTGGAATTCGCCTTGGTGGAAGGACCGACCTCGTTTGGATACGGGGCAATTTGAATGCAAACCAATACATTCAGGAGGTTATACACCCCATGGTAATCCCTCATCGACAGCAGTTCGGTCAAGATTTTATGTTCATGCAAGATAATGCACGGTCACACACCGCGAGGGTAGTGGTCAATGCGTTAAGCGAGCACAATATGACGACGTTGGAATGGCCTGCTCAGTCTGCCGACCTCAATCCCATAGAGCATGCCTGGGATTTGCTTGGGAGAAGAGCTTTCAGTGATTCTTTGGAAAATCTGAACACTGAAGAACAACTTTTTTTACACCTTCGCGGTGTATGGAGCCATATTCCACAGACGATGATTGACAATCTCATATTAAGTATGCCACGCCGTTGTCGAGCTGTTGCTAATGCTTTAGGAGGTCCTACAGATTATTAAAAACGTTTAAAGTACGGTTAATTACTGTATTTCTTACTACCTCGTAATTTTTGTGCCTAATCATAGAAGGTTGTAATACACAATATTGGCACTATTCAATTCTTTCTTAAAAAAAAAAAAAATTTGGTATGAAAATGTTTTTATTAAAATTAAAATTAAAAACAGTATAAAAATACCCTTCTATTGATATAAAACACTCACTATTACAAGAAAGGGTTTTTAAATAAAAACTAGAAATGTCCTTGTTCCCTAGACTTTGTTGCTGTGTGTATTATTACTACACGTATCGCTTTTTAAACGACGAACATATTTGGGGCGCGTGTTCTCTGCTGCTTCCACTCTCCGTAGTAATATAAGAGGTTTTAATTATAAGGAATTGTTTAATGTTCCTCGAAATAATAATATTATTGGGTGTGTTTTCAAATTATGAATCCCCAACTGCTCCTAACAGCAGCTCAGTTGCGTAATTAAACATTCGCAACTCATTACCAACGACATGCGACATCTCAGCAGTATTGTTAAACAGTTTTGTCGTTAACAAATGTGTTCATTGACGTATCGTCGGATTAGTTTATTTAACGGACGAAGGGTTTTTTTGGCCGCCCCATGGTCTTTGGAGCCCAAACCGGCACACCTACTGACTGATGAATGAGTACCTCTTGTACGCGTTCCTCTCGGGGCAGGCGTGGTAGATATAGGCACCAAACGTGATCTTAGGGTAATTTACTCCCATTACCTTCCTTACTTTAGTCCCGGTTGCATCAAAGACCTCACCTCTGAGTTCGAGGTTTGCTTAAATATAAAATGAAATGAAATTATATTTTTTTTAATGATATGAAATATAAACATATCAAATATAATGTGCCCATATTAGCCTCCATCTTAACTTAACGATTATTGACAGCCGGTACTGACTTTAAGTACCCTCTGAAGCACAGAAACGCTCAGGTGAAATACCACCAAGTGGTCACCGATCCAAATATCAACTGCGCTTACCTACGCGCTAGACCCTTACTGTTCGGTAAAGAACAGTAGGTTGAGCAAAGTTGCGTAACTCTGATCCTTTACCACACAGTAAGGGTACCTGGCTTGTCTATAAACCTGAAATAAGTGTGACTGCCGGGTAGCAAAACGATTTATCTAGATTATTCTATATGAGAGTGAGCCAGGTGTTTTGCACTGAAATTACTTTCAGAGCTGTATGCCGTACCTCGGTAAACCTACACAAGTTTATTAAGTAGCGGAGAAGACTACTTTTAAATTGCTTTGTTAATTCGCTCGGAAAGATATTGGAACTTTATTTGTGTATGTACGTGGGTAAAATAGAAAAAGTAGGTTTACGGGTGGCTTTCTGTGATGAGACACCAATCTGAATAGCTAAAGACTAACACTAAGACAACTTTGGAAAACTTAATATTATAGCAATGGAAAAAACGGTCTGACCACACCTTTATCCCCGGAGGGTTAGGTGAAGGTGAATTAACATCCACATTTCGCCAATCATTGTATACGGTCCCACGTAATAGGAGGTGAGCCTATTGCCGACTATTGTTGACTTGAGCCATGCATTTGTGGCTGAAATACATGCTAATTTTTTGATGTATATACAAAAAAAATAGCAAGACATCGTGATAAAGAAAGGGTATATATATAGGTAATATATTATACATATATATATATGTATGGAAGTATATATATTTTTTCAATTCAATTCAATTCAATTTATTTATTTGTGGATCATAGGTTTGTGTACAGTTCTTATTCTAGGTTACATTAAAGTGCGCTATGTCCTACCATGAAATATGGTATACAAATTAAATTTACAGTACCATTAATATAAATATGTCTTCTGAATATAAATATGTCTTTACAATGTCATGCGAGAGAATTATCATTGAGGAATTCGTCAATGGTGTAATAAGCCTTATCTGCTAAAGTATTTATTAGCTTACACCTAAATACGGTAACATTTTCGGATCGGATCTTCGCAGGTATCTTGTTGTAGATAGAGGTTGCCATACAAAACACACTACGACATAACAATTGGGTTTTACTTGGCAAGACTTTTAAGTTACCCTCACGCCTAGTACCTGGTGGATTTGCGATAAATAAATGAGGGTTGCTTTTTACAAATGTAGCTACCTCAATTATATACATTGATGGAACTGTTAAAATACCCAACTCTTTAAATTTATTCCTGCATGATTCCCTTTTCTTTAAATCTATCATACAACAAATGCAGCGTTTTTGTGCAACAAGTACTCGCAATTTGTCAGTTGAGTTGCCCCAAAATGTTATGCCATACCTGAGAATACACTTCACATGGCCATAATATGCCGTGATAACCGCTGACCGATTTGCTACCTGAGACAATTTATACAGAGCAAAAGAGAACTGATATATTCTCGTGCAAAGATTATCAATATGTAGTTTCCAATTTAGTTTTTCGTCTATTGTTAGTCCCAAAAAGCGCGTTGAGTCAATACCAATCAATGTCGTGTCTAAATATTTAACCTGGAGTATCCTATCGGTTTGTCTTTGTTTGAAGTCAATAATGTGTGTTTTTGTTAAATTAATTTTTAAATTATTAAATGTCAGCCAGCATTCAATTGATGTCAATGTTTTAACGATGTCAAGTTCTAAATTATTATGGTTCTCATTGATAAACAGAATAGTGCTATCATCTGCAAATAATGTCATAGCATGTTCAGTTATATTTGGCATATCGTTAATATATATTAGGAAGAGAAGGGGTCTGAGAACACTTCTTTGGGGAACACCACAGTGTACCTGTTTCCTATCAGAGGCAATAACTATATCGGTTCGCGTTTTAGTGCATATTTTATTGATATGAGTAATTTGTGTTCTATTATTTAGGTATGATTTTAATAATATTTGAGCATTTCCTCTGACTCCATAACTATAAAGTTTGCTGAGTAGGATATCGTGATCTGTTCAGTACGGATAAAAACAGCGACATAGAATGAATTTATTTTGTGAAGCTTCACTCTGAGCTCGATAGATGGCGTTGCCATCGAGTTACATCGCGATATGGTTTCGTTACCGCTAAGAGTATAAAAGCTTAATGTTATCTATTAGTTTTTGAACAATTATATAGATCAAATACAAGTTGTGTTTTATTGTCTCCAACTTAGTATTCATAGTTCGATTGTTCCACTTAAAGTGACAGCTAACCTGCCATTTTAACATTGGTCCTACTGAGCCGGATACGGAAGTATCATTTTTTTAGAACAACGGTCTACTTGGGATAGACCACCCGTACTCGCAGTGGATTGCTGCGCATACAGAGTACGTGGAACGGAGCACTGCGGTGCGAAGTGCTAACGCGGCGTTACGCGAGTATAACAGAGTCGACGCGAACAGAGCAAGCGGTACATTCAAACTACTAGAAGTGGACATAGAGGGCGCCACATGGAGTTGATTTAATCGAAGCAAGGATAAGTGAAGTGCAAAACAGTGAGTACATTTTTTTCAATAAGTAGCAGTGCTTCTAGAAAAACAACAAACGTAGAAGTCAAGCAAATCAGTGCCTTATTACCATTGAGTATTTGAAATAGAAGATTTCACTAGAATTTGGACTTATAGAATTTTAGTTTAGTTTTAGTTACTGACTGTAAACTTGTGTATGGTATTATTAAGGACTTAGTTACTGCTTGTAAATTTGTGCATGGTATTGTTAGGACTTAGAATAATTTATAAAAAACGGGGGAGCCGCGAATCTATGCCGGTCAGCCGCCGATAGTGAACCAAGTTCAAACACTTGTAATATTTCCGAGAGTCGATTGGGACTTAGAATTTTTCTGTTCCACATTTGTACTATATTTAAGTTAAGCACTTGTAATTTTTTGGAGTCTCAGTTGGGACTTATAATTCTCTATGGTTTTCTGGCCTTTTGTACTGTACTTAGCAGTAGCTATAATGTGAATAGACAAGCCGGAAGCTTCAGATTTATCAGCTTAAGGTATTGGTGGATATTGCTTTTGATAATTGTCGCCGACGTTTATTGCAAAACTTGCTATATTTATTCTAGGTATAGTTTTGAAGGCTGTGCTTGATATTTACATATTGCATGTATGTGCTTTTAAGGCTTGATTTCGCAAGTTTCAGATCTACTTTACACGTGTGCTACATTTATGTATTTTTAAGATTATACCTTGTTGCTTCTGCTGCTTCTGTTGGCTAAACTTGTTTACTTTCTTTATTCCTTTTTTACTTGATTTCATTTCATTAAATTTGGTTAGCTAATTATGGAGGGATTGATTAATGTTTTCAAAAAAGTAAAGGATAACATTCAAAGGGGGTTTACTAATTTTAAGAAAAGTCCGAAAGAGTGACTTACCTTGGAATACATTCAAACAAGACAGGAACTTTTAGAACAAAATTGGGCTAAATTTGACGAAATTCATTGTCAGTATCATGAAAAGTACAGTTCTACTTCTCAAGAAACAAGTAAAGAAGTAGACGAAATTTATGATTCCACTGAAACTATTTATGTTGATTACAAAACTTTATTGAAATCGATATTGAATAAATTGTCTCCCAAAGTTTCAACTCAAGGTAAACCTGCTGTAACGGACCAAAAATCGGACTCTTTGGCTCAATTTCCAAAGATGTCACTCCCCACATTTTCGGGCAAGTATACTGAATGGACAACGTTCAATGATTTGTTCAAAACATTAGTCCATAAAAACGCAGCTTTAGAGGACTGTCAAAAACTCCACTACCTAAAAACTCATCTCACTGGGGAAGCTGAGCAATTACTCAGGCATACCCCAGTTAGCGATGCCAACTATACCCAATGTTGGGAAACGTTGGAGAGGCATTACAATAATAAAAAATATTTGGCAAAAAATATTCTTAAACGTTTATTCGCTCAAAAACGCTTAGTCTCAGAGTCCGGTGCAGGTCTAAAGGAACTGTACAATACTACTAATGAGTGTTTAAATGCACTGAAGAGTTTGTCTGCCAATGTGCCCACGGGGGATATGATTATAATTCACATAGTAGCTTCTAAATTAGATTTTGAAACGCAAAAACAATGGGAGTTGAGTGCTTGTCCCACCAAAGGTAACGAATTGCCAACGCTTGAAGAATTCACATTGTTTCTAGAAAATCGTTATAGTGCATTAAAGTTCATAGAACCTGACAAGGCTTCAGGTCATAAAGGCAAAGATTCAGCTCACAGTTCAAAGGCTTTATTGGCTACGAGTTCAAGTTCAATACGTTGCGAATTCTGTAAGGAATCATCACATAAACTTTGTTTCTGCCAAGGGTTTGCTAAGCAATCTGTGGAAAGTAGACGTGAATTTGTAGCTAAACAAAATATTTGCTTCAATTGCTGAGGTAGTAACCACAGCGCGTATGAATGTAGAAAACCCACTACTTGCAAGGTTTGCAAGAAGCGCCATCACTCGTTGTTACATCCCAATCCCGGTGATCCCAATAGTAGTAGTAATGGTAATGTTGCCAAGTCGTCTGAGGGAGAAATTAGTAATGCACCATCGGATGCACCCATAGTGTCTTGCCTGTCTACCGGCACAGTACACAAACCAAGGCAGGTTTTAGTAGCCACAGCGCTAATAAAAGCCAAGTCTAAGTCGGGTCAGCAGCAAATAGTCCGAGCCTTGCTCGATCAAGGCTCACAGGCTTGTTTTATTACAGAGGCAACAGTGCAATTATTGGGATTGAAAAGGATGCCGGTAAAAGGAATGATAACAGGACTAGGTAATAGTGGGTCAACAGTAGCCAAACACATGGTACATGTTACGATTCAGTCGCGTGCTGATCCTCAATTTAGGCTACCGGTGTACGCTTATGTACTAAACAAAATAACATCCTATTTACCTAAAGGATATATTAACACAAATAATTTTAACTGGATCCAATCTCAAGGTTTGTACCTCGCAGACCCACAGTTCAATGTACCAAATAAAATAGATCTTCTGTTGGGAGCAGATATTTACAACCACATCATACAGGAAGGAATAGTCAAATGTCCTTTGGGCACTTTGATTGCACAGAGCACTACCTTAGGGTGGGTCCTGTCTGGGGCAATGAATGCTGTGAATAATGGGGAAGAAAGGAATATCAGAGTTATGCACGCACAAGTCAATGACGATGATAGTCTGAGAAAATTTTGGGAATTAGAGGAACTTGTAAACCAAAGGCAGCTGCTTACACCCGAAGAAGAAAAATGTGAAGAACTGTATAAACAAACAACGAAAAGAGATGTCGACAGTCGTTATGTCGTAAGTCTACCATTCCGCGATATTGATCCTCCTTGCAAAGCAGGCAATTCACGCGGCATAGCGGAGGCTCGATTTCGGTCTCTAGAAAAAAGATTAGAAAAGAATATAGAATTAAAGAAAGAATACACAAAAGTAATTCAGGAGTACATCGCATTAGGTCATATGAGGGCAGTAAAGAAAAATGATGAGAAAAGAGGAGAAGCAGTTTATCTACCGCATCACGCCGTGATAAGGGAGGATAAAACCACAACAAAGGTCCGTGTAGTGTTCAACGCCTCTGAAAAAAATAGTAAAGGTATATCATTAAATGATACCTTAATGGTTGGCCCGACGCTCCAAGCTGATTTGCGGCATATAATCTTGAGATGGCGCCGTCATCCAATTGGACTTATAGCCGATATTATAAAAATGTATCGGCAGGTCAATATAGCTGAAGAACATTCTATGTTTCAGAGAATACTATGGCGTGATCATTCTGATATGCCAATTCAAGATTTTGAATTATTAACAGTTACCTTTGGTACGGCATCGGCACCATACCAAGCCGTACGGACACTTCATCAGATTGTTTACGACCATGGTAAAGAGTACCCATTGGCTGCCAATAGGGTTTTAAATGCATTTTATATGGATGATTTAATGACTGGGTGTGAAAATATCGCAGAAGGTACCGAAATAATGAAGCAAATTACTGAATTATTAAAGAAGGGTGAATTTGAACTTCAAAAGTGGAATAGCAATAATAGAGAGATACTAGCTATTATTCAGTCAATGGAGATACATAAAGAGAACAAAGAAACAATAAACAATGAGACTTACACTAGACTAAAAAAGGTAAATAATAATGAAAACATAGATGAAAACAAGATCTATATCAGATTAGATAATAAAATAAAAATATTAGGACTTACCTGGAACCGGTGTGCAGACGTGTTTCAATATTCAGTTAATCTCCCCCCGAAGCTGACGTTACCCGTAACGAAACGAGCTGTACTTTCTGAAATTGCTAAACTATTTGACCCGCTGGGTTGGTTGGCCCCTTGTGTAGTGATAGCGAAAATATTCATCCAGAAATTATGGCTCACAGGAGTTGGCTGGGACGAAGAACTAAACACTGAATTAGTAAAGGAATGGTGTACTTACCGTGATGAGCTCCTGCATATCACCAAGATCCGAATTCCACGTTGGCTTGGTACTAAGTCGAATGATGATTTGGAACTACACGGGTTCAGTGATGCTTCGACAGTAGCTTATGCAGCCGTAGTATACCTACGGAGAATCGATCGTAGCGGCCAAATAAATATTTCATTGCTTGTATCCAAGATTAGGGTAGCACCTATTAAACAAATAAGTATCCCGCGATTGGAATTATGTGGAGCAGTACTATTGGCACAATTATTGACGGAGACGGCGAAATTTCTAGACATTTCGTCAGAGAAAATTACAGCTTGGACAGATTCTACCGTAGTGCTCGCTTGGCTTAATAGCCACCCGAGCAGGTGGAAGACCTTAGTTGCCAACCGTACAGCAGAAATTTTGTCCAGTACCAAACCAAGTCAGTGGTTCCATGTACCTACAAAGGACAACCCAGCAGACTGTGCCTCCCGCGGGCTACTACCTAGTTTGTTTTTGGAATATAAACTATGGTTTTCGGGACCATCATTCCCTACCGATAAAAACATAAAATTTAATAAGCCCAAGGAGTTAAACACTGATTTAGAGGAATCAATTAAGGCACATATAGCCGTTGTCCCGGACAGTACCATAATAGAAAGGTTCTCGTCATTGCCAAGGTTGCTCAGAGTAATATCATATTGTCGACGATTCCTCAACAGAGGCAAAAACGTTGCCAGTTATTTACAGAAACAGGAAATAGAAAATGCTCTAGAAATATGTATAAAAAAGGTACAAAGAGATGCATTTACAGAAGAATATACACACCTAAAAAATCAAGAATCCATACAACCTAAGAGTAAGCTAAAATCGTTGTGCCCTTATCTCGACCATAGCGGTATAATATTAACTATTTAAGAACAGCCTATTGGGTTATCGGTGCCAAAAATATGGTGAAAGAATACGTCCGTAAATGTATTAAATGCATCAGACACAGAGCCATCAACCAGAACCAACTGATGGGTTCACTTCCAACAGTTCGCTGCACACCAGCTAGACCATTTTTACACAGCGGAGTGGATTACGCTGGCCCCATCAACATACGAACGACAAAAGGTCTCGGACATCATTCGTACAAGGGATATGTCTGCCTATTTGTATGTATGTGTACCCGTGCCCTTCATTTGGAGGTAGTTAGCGACATGAGCGCTCAAGCGTTCCTAGCTGCATTTAGACGTTTTGTGTCCCGCCGCGGACACTGTGCAAAGCTTTGGAGTGATAATGGCACCACCTTTATTGGGGCAGCTAAGGATTTACAACAATTAGCTGCTTGTCAATCCGAAGTAGCAAAGTTACTTGAAGTTAGTGGTACAGAATGGCATTTTATTCCCCCACACGGACCCAATTTTGGTGGGTTGTGGGAGGCGGGGGTGAAATCCACTAAGTTCCATTTAAAACGCGTTATTGGGGAGTCAACACTGACTTACGAGGAGTTAAGTACATTGTTGATTCAAATTGAGGCTTGTTTGAATTCTAGGCCAATAAACGTCATAGATACAACTGATCCCGGTGTTCCGATGCCTTTAACTCCGGGTCATTTTTAATCGGCGAGCCTATAATAAATGTGCCTGACTATAAATTTGAAAATTCAAATGTAAATTGTTTGACGCGATGGCAATTTGTGCAAAGGATGTTGGAGTCATTCTGGAGGCGTTGGTCTTCAGAATACTTGACAAATCTCATGCACCGTTATAAGTGGTCAAAACAAGTACCAGAACCTGAGGTCGGTGACATTGTTTTAGTCAAGGAAGATGATCTACCCCCTAGTCGTTGGCTGTTCGGTCGCATAGAACAAAAACATCCCGGTAATGATAATCTTACCCGTGTGGTCACATTGCGTACAAAATCTTCCACATTAAAGAGACCGACTTCAAAGTTGTGTGTGTATTACCTATTTCAACTGAATGAATTTTTTTTTTTTATATTTAAATGTGTGTACTTAGTACGAATTTTACAATATTTTTGTGGTTTATGAAAAGCACTTTTTTGCCTGTTACCATTTCTATTTTTATATAGTCTTAATTGTAAATCCGTTTAGAAGACCATTCCCTCACTGAATGCCCTTAGGGGGCGGTATGTTCAGTACGGATAAAAACAGCGACATAGAATGGATTTATTTTGTGAAGCTTCACTCTGAGCTCGATAGATGGCGTTGCCATCGAGTTACATCGCGATATGGTTTCGTTACCGCTAAGAGTATAAAAGCTTAATGTTATCTATTAGTTTTTGAACAATTATATAGATCAAATACAAGTTGTGTTTTATTGTCTCCAACTTAGTATTCATAGTTCGATTGTTCCACTTAAAGTGACAGCTAACCTGCCATTTTAACTTTGCTACTCTGTCAAAAGCTTTTGACATATCTAAATATAGAGCTGTGACTTTTTTCCTTGCGTCGACTGCTGTTGTAACTTTAGACAAGAAATTATAAATTGCCATATTTATAGTTCTATTATTACGAAAACCGAACTGTATTTCGGATAATATGTTGTTGGTCTCGAAATAGTTGGACAGTCTATCGTAAATAACCGTTTCAAAAATTTTTGCTACTACTGGGATTAAAGCAATAGGTCTAAAGTTATTTATTTCTTTTGGATCTCCCTTTTTGAGTAATGGTTTGACCATAGATATTTTAAGTTTCTCTGGAAACACACCCTGCAGCATACATAAATTAATTATAAGGCACAACACTGGAGAAACCGTCATAGCCACGTCTTTAACTATATCAGTAGATATATCGTCATAGCCTACAGAGTGCGTACTCTTGAGACCTAATATTATTTTTAGAATATCATTTGGTACACATGGAGGCATGGAGCAAGAATTGGATTTATTATGCATTATATTGTGAGTTACGTCATAATTTTCATTAATTTTGTCAATTGTTGTAAAATAATTATTAAAGGCATTAGCTATGTCATAGGGATTGGTTATCAATATATCGTCCACGAGTAGCTGCGATACATTTTGGGCAGGTTGGTTGTGTAAACTATCACTAATAATTTTCCATGTAGCTTTAGATTTACATTTTACCATTTTTATTCGGTAGTCATTTTGTGATCTTTGAGTAAGTGCAATAACTTTTTTATATATCTGTGAATATGATTTTAGAATTTGCCTGTTGTGAGAAGTTGGGCATCGTCTGTATTTCCACAGCAGTTCTTGTTTGATTTTACTACAATTTTAATGCCTTTTGATACCCATTTAGGTTTTCTATTTAGCGTAATTCTAATTATTTTATAAGGAAAGCATAGATTATAGTGTTCGGTAAAAATCTCATGAAATTGGTCAAATGCACAACTGGCGTTATCTTCTTCAAATACATTTTGAAACGATAATTTACTAAGACATGTCTAAAATATTTGTTTATTCTCTACACTGTAGTCACGATTAAATTTATACCAGCTAGATATTCTTGCTAATCTTTTTACAGGAAATTTGATCATTTGTGCTGTATGGTCGGAAACAGCAAGTTCAATTATATCACCCGTGCTACCACGAATGTTGTGTATTATGTTATCAAGACCTGTACTTTTCGCTAACCTTATGGCTTGTTTAAATTGAAACTTAAGATTATATGACAATATTAGATTTTGTAAATGTTTTGATGCATTTTTAAATAGTAATAATACAGGGATTTAAACTATTATGGTTACTACGCGTATCTACTCCTTTTAAAAAGCTATCACAATGCCTGCGCCACTGGATACATGATTCTCAGATGCTCTCGACAGAACGCCACTATATACCTACTAAGATTGGTTAGGGAAGCGATTGAAATCAAAAGAATCAAAAATTCAATCGTGAGGATGGCTTTCAACTGCCGAACGTCTGGCATCCAGTGGGTCCGTCTTTGCAAAAACGACAGGGAACAAGTCAGAACAAAATCGCGAGTGTATACAGTAAGCATCGTGTGCCGTAAATGTGATCGAGTTTGTAGTGAGAGTAAAACCAGTGGTAGTACTACGCGTAGTATAATAACTCGAAAGGGGGTAGATCGAAATATTAACTTTTTTTAAACTTTTTCACTGTTCACCGCCAATACTCCAAGTTCTCCGTGATCATGGTGCTTGCAACAGCGCTGATATATTGGAAACTCAGAACAATACAACATGCTAAATATCCCCATTATTTTAATGCTAAAGTAATATAAATTAATGAAAATGTTTTATTTTTATTATTTCAAACATCAAATGCAAAACTATCGCGTTATTAACATAGAGTTTAAGAATTCATTGAAGTGTCTAATTAGATTTGACAGTTCCAATTGGGTATTGGCATTGGAATGCACTAGACATAGCATACGTACCTACCTACAAAATGTCAGTGATTCCCAACTTATCATTAATCAATCGCTTGTGAAATATTTCGGGAACGGAATTCCCTTCGAATAAAATTTGAGGCGCGTAAAATGTTTTATATCTCACCATTTTCCGGTTTTGAGTAAAAATATGAGACCGCTTGTGCGGATTAAGTTTCTAAGAACTTTGGCTGATTACTTGAAACCTTGAAGAAGGTTTTACATAACAAAATGGTCACATTTTATTTCATATTTATTTTTTATTGGATAAAGGACTCTAGATTCTCATTCATCTTTTTAATTTTGACGAATTCCTGTAATAGATTCCATGGGTTTGTACCCTACATCGACATATATGTATATCGATAGATAGATATGTATATAGGTATATCGATACCCTACTATACCAACTATATTTACTGTGAAAATAACACAAATAACACAAATTTTACCAATGATGGTAAGATAGAACTCATAAATATAAAGATCCCTGGGACGGATTCCCATAGAGCAATCTTGTCGTTGACATTTGAATTGAATCATATAACAAAATTTAACAATAAAATTGTGCTCCTGCATGACATGATTTAAAGGAAGACTTGTAGAAGAGAAAAATCGTCAGGATGGAAATGGTCGCTACATATTCTAGCAGACGAATTTGTGATCCAGTGTTAGATGCGCAAGGCTTTAATCTTTAGCGGATGCAGAAATCTTTTCTTATCAATGGAGAAACCATTAGGACTATTCATTTTACACTGAAATGCATTACACAGCTTCATTGTTTATTCTACAAAAGACTTTTCCATTATTTACTAATAATTTGTATAAAATTTGACAGCAATACAACACCAGCAATAATGCGCCACCTATCGGGATAAATAAGTAGTGTATCTCATCATTGACGGTAATTATCAAAAATATTATATTTATTTATTGTGTTTAACATTTATCATTAATTCTTTTTAATAGTTAAAAATACCACTGCCCTGCCAAAACTCTACTTACCCCATTGGGAAATAGGCGTGACTGTATGTTTGTTCTTTTCTCACTGGCCCTACCTGTTGCATTGAGTAGCTCAAACTAAATTTTTAACTCTCAAAGTAACCTAGATAAATCAACCAGTTGATACTAAGTTCACTATTAAAACGCAACACAAAACAAATAAAGTTATTGAATTGCGGATTATTGTAGGGTGGCGGTACTCCCCCCGTGTCGTGTCGGGTGGTTCTGAATTAGAACGGGAAATCCCTTCATATGCGAATTCCGTGTGACATACGCAATATCGAGAAGTAATCCACCGTAATGATATCCAATGTCCGGTAGAGAAAGAATTTCCTTGTAAATAAAATGATAAACTATTGGTCTGTCGATTTGTGCTAATACTTACTAGGTATTCATGTGTAAGCCGAGGTGTCAGGGAAATACCTATTGAGCTACTTACAGTCCGGCATTTGAGACCCGTGACGGTGTGCGGGTTAAGTCGGTTCAAGTCCGACTCAATAACCCCGTCGCCGACTAGAAAGGGGGTGACTTTTTTTTTATATACCACTTAGGTGGCAGACAAGCACACGGCCCACCTGATGGGAAGTGGTTACCGTGGCCTATCGACTCGTGCAACACCAGGAGCGTCACACTCGCGCTGCCGACCCTGAAGAAACCTCCTAATGCCCCTTTTGAAGAACCCCATATTGTAGGCGCATGGGAAGACCGCAGCAGGTCTGTGGACTGTGGGGATTTCTATACGAAAAGAAAAGATACTCACGGGTAAACGTATCACAGCTTTCAAAATAAAGGATTTTTTATCTATTCATTGAAATATTGTTGATAATATTTTAACATTGTTCTCGATTGTATCCGGGGCCTTTGCCTCAGAGTTCAGGGTTCACTTACTTCTTCTCCTCCATTTGGTTCGACTTATACGTTTTTATAAGAGCGACTGCCTTCTGATCTTACTCCATAAATTGTTTACATATAGCATCTAAGTTATCTACTGTCTAGTTTACTCATGAATGATCTGTTTTTCCAATAAAATTCACTGTGACTATCAAAGTATAGAATATGAGAAGTGTTTTTTACACTACAAAGGTATTTTGCGTTTTAAATATGTACAACCGAGCTTCTATTGAAATTTATCAGATAGCTCCAGATAGATTTAACATGAAATATCTCCCTATATAGAAGTCGTGTACCTATTGTGCATGATTGGAATGCAATATACGCTCTGTTATTGCGCGAGTACAACAAATACATTGGATCAAATACGTCGACTGACGTTAGATTTGAGTCTACATTTTCAACAAAATTTATTTTGCTGTTTCACTTCGTACAAACAGAATACTGCAATTCAATGATTGCCACCTTTGAACATCTTGAAACTGTGCAAAAATGAAACTTCTAATTCAACGCATTCAAAGTATATTACGGTTCATGTAGCTTAAGTTACAGAACCCTCGGTGGGCGAATCCGACTCGCATTCGTCCGGCTTTTGTCATAATTCTGTACATTGAAAGAAAAAGGAACTCTCTTGGGATCACTACGCTGTCCAAACAGTATACAGTATATACCCAAAAATAATTGCATTCAAAAAGTTTCAGCGTATTGCAGTCTATATGACATCGAAGTAAGATATTTTATATCATACCCCAATTTTTATAATACTGCGGTAAGTATGCACGTATGTTTGTGTGTGCCAATGCATAAATTCAAACACTTTTGAGTGACTGAGGGCCGTCTCGCTTTCCATCTTCCAATTCACATTCTCCACTATAAGATTCGTCCCTTCTTTTTACGGCAGATATGTCCATCAGCCCATTGTATAGTGTCGTAAGTTAAATTCACAATAACAGTTATACAGGTACATAAACTGGATCTCGTCCACACCCAAATGAGCTTCAGCGTGCGTTCGAAATTACAGTTCAGTAAATATTGCTGACAAATTCACCTCGAGAGACAGAGGCACATAATTGTCCTTGCTCTGTGATCCACAAAACAATTCTCGGATTTCAGGAGGAAATATGTCCCACAATTATTGAGATAAATTTAATTGCAGAGGGTGGCCCGGTCAGGAGATACAGATAAATCGACACTTGTCGACTTCCAAACAACTTCGTTATTTTCAGCACGCTTAAATATTGATTCATTCATAAAAAATAAAGTCAAATTTCACATTAGTGTGTCAATTTTCGTAATTCATATCTGTTCAAAATTCAGTCTTGATTTAATCTCCATCTCTCAAATGTCAAAAACGATACCGATATTTATGAAAAATGTGTTAGAAGAATACGAGAAATGTTTTCGACATTATTGACGACCTCCGTGGCGTAGCGGTAGAGCATTCGACTACTATGCAGGGGGCGCGGGTTCGATTCCCGCTCAGTGCAAATATTTGTATGCATGAATATGTATATTTGCATTGGTCTGGGTGTTTCTATGTATAATATGTATGTATTTACAAAAAAAAAAAAAGTATCTAAGTATGTTTATTCGCATTCTAGATCCCATAACACAAGCTAGTTAAGCTATGCTTACCATGGGTCTAGATAGCGTTGTGTAGAATGTCGTGGAATATTTATTATTATTTATTATTATTATTATTATTATTATTATTATTTGGAAAATTGACAATTGATAATATGATTCTGCCAACCTCAAGGTGGAGAGTAGGTTTAATCGTTTATAGAGGTCTCCAGGTATTCATGGTACTCTTAGTAATTTGGGTTTATCCTTATTGGTCACTGAAAAAGGGGACATCACAAGTGTTAGTAATAATAAATATGTGGATATATATATATAAATTAGAGGTCAGGGTTAGATTAGTTATATAGTAGGGGAGAGGGAGGGTTATTAACACTATATTACAGATGAAAAGAGTGGAGGGGGGTTACAGTTTAATTTCATTTGTAGAGATAAATTTGTGGAGGATCTTGATAAAGGGGGAGGATACCAGGGTAAGTAAGTAGGCCAAATTTATAGGTCGAGGAATCTGCTTTGGGAGAAGGTCATATAATGGAACAACTATTCTTGGACAGGTGTAGAAGATATGCTCGAGACTGCCTTCATCCAAGCCACACTCACATAGAGAGTGGTCTCGAACTCTAATTTTGGCCAAGAATACTGGTGTGCAGACAAATCCTAAACGAAGGCGTATTATAACTGAGGTAGTTAACTTATTGAACCGTTTATTCTTAAAGAACCATGGCTTAGAAGGGATGGATGGTTGTATGGTTCCATAGAATTTACCCTTGATTATTTTAGAGGATTGCCATAAATCATCCCAAGATTTATCCAGGCAAGAACCGGATAAAGTGCGTAGGTCCCGAGTGAAAGCGTAGTTGTATGAATCGCATCCTGTACCGGATGCCAATCTCGCGCAAGAATCCGCAGTTTCATTACCGGATATGCCAATGTGGCTGGGTATCCAAGCTAAGACCACCTCGATACCAGACATGTGACATCTGAGCAGCATGGCTTTTATGTTGAGTGTGAGTGGAAAATAGTTTTTAGACTTAAAAGGATTTTTTAATAAATCAGAGAGACAGCTCAGAGAATCTGTCAATATGAGTGTTTTATTAAGATTATGTGATTCTACATAATTGACAGCTTCTAGGAGAGCGATAGATTCTCCTGTAAAAATGGAGTTATAAGGAGGGCTTTTAAAGCTCAGAATTATTCTAAATTTGGGAATCCATACTGCAGAGCCAACTGGAGCATCTAGGGACAATTTCGAAGCGTCGGTGTATAGGGTTGTCCAATCCGGCCAGTCACTACCTAATATGTTCAACAGACTTTGATTGGCTGATGTGCATTTTTTGGATATGCCAAAATCTAGAATAATTCTTGGTTGAAATACTAAGGATTGGAAGTCCAGATCAAAAAGGGGGTTTATAGGAAATTGACGGATAGGGACTGTGAGGTTGGCCAGTTTTCTATGTGAATTTATGAGGAGAGGAGGGGATTTATTCTTCCAGTAATCCGAAGAAGAGACCAAGAGACTAAGTTGTTGTAGTATAGGGAGTAGAGGATGGGAACCAATTTGGGCTGCATTAAAGAGAAACCTGTCGCATAAAAATTGCCGACGAAGATGAAGTGGAGGTTCCCTGCATTCAACTTGGAGGGCGTTGATAGGGGAGCATTTCATGGCACCTGTTATGATGCGAAGGCACTTCGACTGAATTCTTTCGAGTTTGGAAAGTGGCAATATGTTGCATGGCTCAAGTAGGAAAGTACCGTAGTCAAAGTGACTACGCACAATGGCATTGTAAATAAGTTTTTGGCAGAAGGGGTGAGAACCCCACCGGACCCCAGACAGAGACCGCATGACATTCACACCCTTCTCACACTTTTCTTCAACATATTTTAGATGGGGAGCACCTGTCAGTTTAGAGTCTAGAATAAGACCTAAAAATTTAACGGAGTTTAGGATTGGGATTGATTCATTAGCAACAGAGAGGTTGATGTATGGCGTGTTACGTTTGCGACTGAAAACAACTGCACTACATTTAGGAACAGAGAGAGAGAGTTTATGTTCGAAGAGCCAATTATTTAAATAAAAAAGAGCGGTATTGAGATTGGCGGCAGCCACTGAAAAAGATGGGGAAGTAGAGTAGAGAGCAACATCATCTGCATATTGCAGAATTTTGCAAAAAGAGTTGACAGAAAGATCTAGGTCACGATTGTAGAGGTTATAGAGGATAGGGCTAAGGACTGATCCTTGAGGAAGGCCCTTCCAGATCACCTGAGAAGGGAGGGTGTTGCCCTGGTATCGAATAGATATTGTACGGCACATAAGCATATTGCAAATGATATGAACCAACCTCACAGGTATACTCAGCTGAAGCATTTTCTGCCTTAGTAGTGGAAGATGGACATTGTCATAGGCAGCAGAGATATCTAGGAAAACCCCTATAGTATGCTCATTACGAGAGAAGGCCAAACGAATTTCGGAGATCAGGATACTTAGGCTGTCCAGGGTTCCTTTGCCCTTTCTAAAGCCGTATTGACTGGGGGCTAATAATTGTCTGTTTTCTAAAATCCATTCGAGACGGTTTTTAATAAGAATTTCCATATTTTTGGCCAAGACAGAGGAAAGAGCTATGGGGCGATAAGAGGAAGAAATTTTTGGGTCCTTCCCAGGCTTCAAGATTGGAATAACTATTTGGCTTTTCCAGGAATCTGGAACTTGACCGGAGAGAAAGATAGCATTAAGAATGCTAAGGAAGAAAGATTTCGAAGAGTCAGACAGTTTACAAATGAATGAATATGGAATGCCATCAATACCAGGTGATGAATCCTGGAGATGATTAAGGGCACAAGATAATTCGCTAAACGTAAACATGTCATTCATATGATCTTGAGTAATGGTTAGATTGGGAGAGTGCAAGAGGGGAACACAATCAAATTCAGGTACATATGGAGGAGCCAGACTAGATAAAAAGTCATTTAGAAAAGAATTTGGGTCATTACTTGAAACAAATGTATCCACTGTGCTTCTTCTATATGCTTTAACCCTTTTCCAGACCAAAGAAAGGGGAGATCTGGGGGATAGGGATTGACAGAATTTACGCCAGCCTAGTGATTTTTTTTTGATAAAAGTCTAGATGTAGTAGCTGCAGTCTTCTTAAAATTGACGTAATCTGTCATGGACAAGGTTAGAGCAAATTTATTCTCAGCTTCTGTGCGTTTATGAACGCTCTCTGTGCACTCCGAATCCCACCATGGCGGGGAGGGGGTGAGCAGTTTGGGTTTTTTTTGAGGGGAATGCAAGAGTCAGCAGCTGATTTTATTGCTGCGATTAGGAGAGAAAATTAGAAGGGTTTGGTTGAGGAAGAGACGTCAATTTTGTATCAAGTGAAGAAGAATACATCTCCCAGTTGGCGTTACTGAGTTTGTACTTTAGGAGAGGTTCGTAGCGAGAGGGAGGCGGGGCAGAAGCCTGAGAGTAAGATATTAAGATTGGGAAGTGGTCACTACCGAGAGTATTTGGAAGAGTAGACCAAGACAGGAGTGGGGTTAGAGAATCAGAAGACAAGGATAGATCTGGGACACTGATGTTTTGTGTAGGAGGGACCCTGCGGGTTGCAGACCCATCATTTAAGACACATAAATTTAAATCATCTAGAATATTAAGTATTGATGTGGAAATAGTGTCATTTCGATGTGAACCCCATAGGGTATGACGACAGTTAAAGTCACCTAATACTATCATAGGCAAAGGGATGGATGAAAGAATTGAATTTACTTCTGATAGGAGAGTAAAGTCAGGATGAGGAATGTATACAGATATAATAGATATATTAATTGCTCTGATTGCAACTATGTGTAAACCAGCATTATGAGCAGGGAGTTGAATTTGAGAGAATGTGATGTTTCTCCTTATCAGCAGAGCACACCCCGCCCAACCATCGTCTCTGTCATCTCTCAGGCAAAAGAAACCAGGGATCCTAAAACGGGACATAGGTTTTAGTAAGGTTTCCTGAATAGCAAGGATAGCAAGTTGGTGTTGATTTATTAAATCAATAAGATTTGGCTTTCTGCGACGAATACTCTTACAGTTCCATTGAAGGAGATTGAGAACCATTGTTAAAATTATTTTTTGAGATAATCTCCAGTAATTGTTCTACAAGAAGGGCAACGTCGTGCGGTAGAGCATCTGACATTTTCGTTAGTATATTTATTAACGAACAGAGCAAAAGTTGGACAAGATTGTCATTGGGAGTGGCCAGAGGGGTAGTCTCTGTAGGAGGTTTAATGCAGCACCCATTGGGTTGAGTAGAAGGAGGCGAATTAGTCAATTCATTGTGTTCATGAACATCAAAAGATTTCCCAGGAACAAACCTTGGGCGTATAGGGAGCGAAATAGTTTTTTTATAAGATACAGTAGGAGGAGACAAGAGGGAAGGGGCAGGAGGAGAAATGAGAGAAGAATATTTGGGAGTTTGGGGCCTAGCAGCAGCCTCGGAATAGAGAGGTCTACGAGACTGAGGGAGTCTAGAAGAGGCTTCGGCATAACTTATATTTTCCTCAGACATAATAATTTTTATAGATTTATGCCTGTTATGCTCAGGACATCTTCTGTCGGTAGTGGGGTGGTTACCGCCGGAACATAAAAAGCTATGGTTAAGAAGGGAGTGAATATTGAAAAGACTGCAACTAGAGATGAATGGAAAAAGAACACTAATAAAAAGAATAATCTTGGGATAAGGGCAGGAGGATGATGATGATGATAAGGAGTTACGTGAATTGGCCTACAGCTCACCAATGAGTACTTAAACTAAACGAAAAAAAAACAACTAAATGATATTCTAAATTTTCAATAGCGACACTTAGGTATATAGTTATTGTGTAGCAACTTCAAGAAAATTCTTGGTATTTTTAAGTGTCTTGTTAGAAGTATGTAAAAATTTATATACGTACTTAACCAATCTAACAGAACGAAGAACTGAGAAAACTTTGAGTTTAAAGATAGGCCATCAAATGTGTAAAAGTACACAATATTGTTAACATAAATTAACGCTACCATTTTATACATGGTACATATTATGTGTAATGGAACGCGAGTTTGTATATATACCTACCTATGTGTTTTATTATCATAGCTTTCTGTCTCATAGTTTGTGCTTGGTGAAGAGAAATTCCAGGGATGGCAACATAATTTCGATACACAGGTAAACAACATAAAATGTTATTTTAGTACCTATATATGTACTATAAAACGTGTTATATCGATGTGTCTCCTAATATTGCTGAGCGCGTTCGAATTTTATATCTTTTTATTTAAAAGAAAGAGTATTGGTCACCAAAAATACTAGTAATCCACCTAAACCCTCCAACCAAGCCAAATTACTTGTGCTAGAAGTGGGTTCCCGTGGGTATTGTATTGGACAGGATTCGAACCCGGTCATCTCGATCGCAAGGGCTACCGACTACTGAGATGTGGTATTCGACAACTTTTGAATGAAATTTTAAAGTATGTTAACTATTCAAATCGATTAAGATATAGAAAAAAATAAATCGGTTCAGGTGGGATTCGAACCCACCTAAATGACCTGAGTCAGAGCGATCCCCTGTAAGGGAAAGATCGCGGGTGCCAATCCCGCCTGGACCGATTAATTTTTTTTCTATATCTTAATCAATTCGATAACTTTTGACACACAAAAACAAAATACGGAAAGTTTGACAATAAGTGGCCGGTTTCACTTTGTTTCTTTTCTTATCGTGCAAAAAGTCCCTCCATATACCCCCTCCGCTAGAGCCGATGGGAGAAGTTATATCGGACTCGAACCGACTGAAACGCACGCCGTCTGAGGGCCTTAAGTTGCTGGAGGTGAGATTGCCGGAGGTATATTCCTCGCACCCCGGCCGACCCAGAGCCATCTTTTTCAAGCAGGCCCTCTTTGGGTGACACTTTGTATACCTTTAAATAATCAAAATAAAAAAAGAATCTGTTGAAAAGAAACAAACAATCATTTAATATTATCGATCAGGCACATTATTGTACTATGTTAGAGTTATATATCGGAACACATTAAAAGGATTGACTGCTACAAATCCGTCTAACTCAATTTCGAGCCATAAGTAGGGTGGCAACAAGATACCGAATATTTTAAATACGACACGATGTTTTTTGTCCATCATTTCTTTATATACCTACTAAATAATTATAAAGCATGGTAAGCCCAATGATTCCGTGAAATTTCTAAAATAGGAACTACGGTTGTCACTGTGCAATGCATACTGTTTTATTGCAAATAAAAAACATTTAGCACCGTTCACATTATTGAAGGAATATTGGCGGTTTCCTTTAGATCACGGAATTGCATGCACTTGACAATATCGAAGCGAGTGGATCTTTGTTCAAATTTCACTTTTCTTCCGTCCTAAATAAATTTTCTGGAACAAATCTACTCCAACCAACATACATTGCCATCCAAAGGTTGCCTGGAAGAAATTGTGTAAAGCGATAAGGCCGCCTTTTGTACTGCTCTTGTCTTCTCAATTTCATTCTCAATAGTCATTATTGTAATTGGTGTACAATAAAGAATATAATAAATAAATAATTTATAACAGCGAAATACCTACAAACTTGAAATTTGGCAGCTGGGCTCCTTATAGGGTGCAGATACCCGCTAAGAATGGATTTTACGAAATTCCATCCTTAGAGGGTTCACGCGTACGTACTGTCAGAATAATCAAGTAAGATGATTTATTGTCGCCATCGCAATGTAAAAAATATAAAATTATTTTCCTCATAATCCGAATATCATGGTGCACTTAGTGATCGCCTGTCGCCGCCGACCGCCCGTCGCCTCTAATGGACAAAACTGAGAGCCTTTTTAGATTAACACTTTTCACACTAAATGGGTCAATGTACTTATGTCCTTAAAACTATTGCTTTTTTAATAAGTTTGTTCTATCAAGCAGAATGTACAGTCGACAAAGAAGATACGGTACCTTTACATACAACTGTATATGAATAATTGCAACCGAATTTGCTTTATCGACCGTACATAGGCTGCTAATTAAGTCTGACGACGCCTATTTTCAAAGACTCCGAATAACTATGATAGTATGTAAACGTTACTGATATTACTTACCATTAGCAAACAGTAGCCGCGTGGTTCCCGGCAGAGTAGAATTTGGGCCACCCCATCACTTCCCATGCGGTGTCGTATAAGGCGACTAAGGGATAAGGCTGTTTAACACCAGACAGATATATACAGTCCAGACTCAGCTTTAGATGCATTGCTCGAGTCAACAATATTGCCCGGAAGTCGGCAATAGGATAACCCCATTCAATGATTGGTGAAATGTGGGTGTTAATTCACCTCTGCCTAACCCTCCGGGGATAAAGGCGTGATTACATATATGTATGTGTAGCAAACAGTAATTACAATCAGCTTACAAAAATGAAATTTCTTGCACCTCTATATCGATCCTCAGAATCATATTCTGCCGATCGAAACTGTTGAATTCCGTACCTATATCAGCAGTAGAAATGTCAATACACAAAATGAAAAAGGTCACTACATTCTACCTACCCCAATAGATTTGTCAACCTTTTTATATCAATTGAATCAACTAATAAATAATTCTGTATCTCAATAAAGAAAACTGAAAGATCATTCCGAATTGGTCTACAAATAAGTTCTTTACAAGTTTAGGTTTTACCGCAAGTATCAATAAAAGCATTTGTACAAAGCAGAAAGGCTTCCCAAGAGCTCCAAATAGACAAAACATAACCCAAAATACACTTAAAAGGGCAAACGTAGCCAGTAACCTGTTTACAAAGAAAATTGCACCAAATCCTTTTTTCTACTTCATCGCTGAATGCTGAGTTAGACAGAGTCCGTGCCTCGTTTAAGATGGGTGTCTGAAAGCTAGAAAATTTGTACGTTGTAGTTATTTGTACTGTTTATAAATAGTAGCCTAGTGGTCTAGTAGCCGCGGTAGCCTAGTGGTATGGGTAATGGACTGCTGAGACGAGGTCTCGCGTTCGATCCCAGGTTTTACTATGGCACACACCAATGACATTTCGATGCTTTTCGAAGTTATGTGTGTATTTATCGCAGGTTTATAAGTGCCCGGTTAATGGCAATAGGCCACCTATTACATTGGGACCTAAACATAAACTGGCGAAGTGTGGGTGCTTAACCTCTGCCTACCCCTTTGGGGATATAGGCGTGAGTTTATGTTATCTTATAAGTAGTAGATAGTAATTGCTCAAGTGCGAGTTACGATCTAGCGTACATCACGAATTATAAATGAAAGTATGCCGCCAAGAATTTTTTCCTTAATCCACGAATAATTTCACGTAGACCTACGTGACATTTTTTTATACAACTTATGGGACAGACAAGCACATGGAACCACCTGATGGAAAGTGGTTACCTTGGCCTATGAACGTACCAGGGGAGTCGTGCTGCCGACCTCGTAACAATAGAGATTTTCAGCGCCGTTAGTGTAGAAGACAAAGCAGTACAAACCCTTGGTCTTCCCACTGATAACACAAAAACTCTCAAGTGGGCTCTGGTTACCCTACTCACCGTCACACAACACGAGGTAATTATTCCAGTATTTAGTCCAAGCAGGCTTCAATCAATGAATCCCATTTCGTTGGGATCATGAGTGCATCGACTAACTCCAAAGATATATTTTTATAAAAGACTCTCACGATTGCACTCGCATTGAACAGCCACCTACTCAGCTAGTTACTCGAACGGATCAGTGAACGTGTGTTGAGTAGTTCAAATGATGCTTGATACAGGTAACCGGCCGACCCTCGGATCCTTGTATTGGAAATGTACAAACAAAGTATTAGCCACGAAGCGCAAGTAATCCTCTCACATCACGTCATCTAAAGTCGTCTTTTAAAAATAATTCTCTTCTGGCAATTCAAAATGTTTTTTTACCGACTTCTAAAAGGAGGAACAATCGTCAGATTCTTTAATTATATATTTTTTATATGAGACTTCTATAAACACCCATTAGAAGAAAGTTTCATTCAAGTCGTGATGGCTATAGGGAAATCACTTACCTTTTTTTTTACGTGCGCCAAATCCCCACGGATACCCCCTCACCGGAGCTGGTGGAAGAGTTTATGTCGGACTCGAACCGACCAAAACGACGACGCATATCATATTCCTCGCAACCCTGTCGACCCAGGGGAAATCACTTACCTAAATGACAAGATATCATGTACAAAATGTACCGATTACAATCAAAACTTACCAACACTTTGGTGCACTTTCTTACAATAATTTGTTTTTTTATGGGTGGCATCCAACCCCTCAACTACGCGGAGAAAGTGAGCGCAGAAAGTGGCCCTTTTAAAAAAAAGTTGTATTAAGCCCTATAGATCTTGGTGGACCATACACATGCGACAGATTTCTATTCATTACCAGCAACGGTTGAGAGACTGAGAAAACGTGTACTGTACCATCATATAAGTACTGCAATCCTGTATCCAAGTACCTACCGACCCACGCAAGGGTCAACTACAAAAAATATTTGTCTTCGTTGTAACCGTCAGTGTGATGAGGGTTGATTTCTATCAATATTAGTTTTAATATAAGTTGCTAAGGTTTCTCTTAATAGTTCGTGTAGATGCCCAATCTCAGGCTAAATTGAGGGTCAAGTTACACACTTGCTAACGTTATAATAGCGATGGAATTTACATGACAGATTCATATCCACGACTGTACAGCCGTAGTATAAACGAGGGGATAGATATAGATCTATACCCTCGTTTACACCTAATTATAAAACATGTATTTGACAAGTTACGATATGCATGATTTGTGATTTACATGGTCATTTACATTACTAGCGTAAAACTCGTCGCGATATTTACCATTTTTATTAGGTATGTAGATATGTTGAGCAATCAATATTTCGGCACTGTTACAAGCGCCATGATCATAGTGTACTGACGACGGTACAGTGAGATCATGGCGCTTGTAACGCAAATATGTTTAAAACTTGTTTACAACTTATTGGCTATACATACCATATGAATGAAAAAGTATCTCAGATAGTCTCAATACGCGTATAAAACAAGTTTTGACTTGCTTCTACAAGTCATGAACATGTTTTGTTTGAAATAAGTTTACAATTTGTTTCTTGGTGAAAATGAAGGCTATGAAAGGTTAGGCAGACGTATAGGTACTATATTAAGCTATTGAAGTTTAATAAGAAGTTAGGATTAGGACACTTTGATCATATACCTAACTAGCTGACCCACCCCAGACTCGCCCGGGGTATATTTTGAAGCTTTATATCCCTTTGAGCCCGTATGTTTTAGTCTTCAAAATATGTATGAAAAATTGCCGGATTTGTTAACATTTATTATCAATGCTCCGCTCCCTTAAGTAGTAGCGTGATGATATATAGCCTAAAACCTTCCTCGATAAATGGACTACCCAACACTGAAAGAATCATTCAAATCGGATCAGTAGTTCCAGAGATTAGCGCGTTCAAACAAACATACAAACTCTGCAGCTTTATAATATTAGTATAGATGAGACAGTGATTCACTATCAACAGTTTTGATAGCTTATATTGAACTTTATCACCACTATAAAGTGTCGACAGCTTGATTAAGAAGTCGGCCTTACGGTCCAGAGGTCCCGGGTTCGAATCTTGGCCAGTATATATTGTGGCCACATGTCGGAGGATCCTCCCTTTGTGTTGGAGGAACATATCACCTCGTTCCTCCACAATGAAAACTACGGGGCACTTACATCATGGACCTTAGTCGCGAGACAAACGAGTCTCAGGCGCACACGGATTGTTTTGTTATAATCTTTGCTTGGTGATATTGAGCTCGTCTACCGCAGTAGCACCCAGAGCTACCGTGAAAGGCCAACCAAGAAACGTGTACTGCGTGTATAAAGTACTTTTTTGCTCCAAGATTTATGTCTCGATTCGGCTTCAAGAACTTTATTTCTCGTAAGAACATCAATAGTTCACTTAAAATGAGATACATAGCGATATTACTTTCTTTTTATACATCTTAGGTGGCAGACAAGCACACGGCCCACCTAAAGGAAAGTGGTTACCGTGACCTATGAACGTGTGTAACACCAGTGAAGTCACATCCGTGCTGCCGACCCTGTAAGAACAGAGATTTTCTGTGCCTTCAGTGCAGAACACAAAATCAGGACAAGCCTTTGGTCTTCCCACTGACAGCACAAAAACTCTCCAGTGAGCTCTGGCCACCCTACTCACCGCCAGGAACATAACACGAGGTTATTATAATAGTATTAAGATTTGGCGAGCTGGCATACAAACCAACATTTCTTGCACTGCATGTACATACAAATATACATGCATGCATTCAAAAGTAGACCTAAAGGACATGCCCAAACGCTTTAAGTTTACTTTTGAATGCATTCACACTTTCGCAATTTTAATATCGTTAGGTTAGCTTAGGTTTTTTCCCTTTAGTTAGTGCGAGGAGTCCCAAGTTGTAGTATGTTTTTGTTTCTGAGACACTTGTTATTTCTTTTTTATCTAGCAGAATATTATGCCCAAGGTATGCCTCCTACAGATGTGAACATTTTATGGGAATTCTAGTAATATTTAAAAAGAAAAGAACTGTCTGTTGTTACTCTATTAAAGTATTAAAGGAGGTAGGACACGACGGTATTCACGACCCAATTGAACAGTCCGATTGGGTAAGTAGACACACTACCAAGGCTATAATAACCTCGTGTTGTGTTCCCTTTCCCGGCAGTGAGTAGGGTAGCCAAAGCTCACTGGAGAGGTTTTGTGCTGTCGGTGGGAAGACTTAAGGCTTATCCTGATTGTGTCTTCTGCACTGACGGCAAAGAAACTATCCGTTCTTACAGGGTCGGCAGCACGGGTGTGACTCCTCTGGTGTTGCACACGTTCATAGGTCCCGGTAACCACTTTCCATCAGGTGGGCCGTGTGCTAGTCTGCCACCTAAGTTGTATAAAAAAAAATAGCTCTATGTTATAATATGATAATGTAGTTTAATTTCAATTGGTCGCGCTTACTAAGTATTTTTGGTGAAATACAATATTTTAAAACTTATCCGCAAATCGCTGTTACTCATTCATGAGACCAAAGCTTTTTTATGTTAGTAATTGATTCCGACAAACGTGGAATTTTGCAATGAACAGATTCCATTACACATTTGTTTTTATTGAACTCCAATTTATTAGATTACGTCTTGTTACCATGTTCTTTTTTCTTTTCAATTAAGCTCATTGATTGCAAATAGCTTAGGTATCTACGTTTTTTGTTCTGCAAAGGTTCGCTACATGGTGATTTTCGCTTTTAATAAAGTAGCCAATGACTTTTATATATGACTTCGCTGTACGGCCTCCCCTGATGGTAAGATTAATGTGTCGATTTCAGACCACAACCCGACCACAAACTTTTTGTTGCTGTTATGAAGATAACAATACGAAAAGACGCGCTAGATCAATATATATTTATAATTGATTTGTTGTTTGTGTTTTAATCATTTTTACGACGGCCTCTGTGGCGTAGCGGTACAACGTTCTACTACTACGCAGGAGGCACGGGTTCGATTCCTGCACAGTGAAAATATTTGTATGCACGAATATGTATATTTGCGTTGGTCTAGGTGTTTCTATGTATAATATGTATGTATTTACAAAAAAAAGTATCTAAGTATGTTTATTCGCATTCTAGATTCCATGACACAAGCTAGTTAAGCTATGCTTACCATGGGTCTAGATAGCGTTGTGTAGAATGTTGTATAATATCTATTATTTATAATAACATATCATTTAAAGAAAAAGCATATTATTTGGGTTAACTTAAAATTATGGTGCCCGGTGAAATAAAATAGGGCCACCCCATTTCTTCTGGTAGATATCGTAGAAGGCGAGTAAGGGACAGTACTGTTCTCCTTCCGACAGTAAACACTCAGTCCATGACAAAGTGCTCGCTCGACGGCAGCAAACTCACCCCCTATTACCCACGAAACTCATAGTTGGCGAAATGTGAGTATTAATATACCTCTGCCTACCCCTTTAGGGATATAGAGGCGTGTGTGTATATATGTACATGTGTAGAAGTATGTATTAAATAAACATATTATAGCGTTTGACACCCATGAATGGTGCAATATCACGAGTATGGTAATATGACCTCATCCTTCTTATGCGAACTGAAGATTATGGATTGTATGCCCTGAATATCTTAATCCTTTCTTGCGGTCCATAATAGTAGAAGCGCACACAAATAACGAACTCATCCCAATCGATCAAAAATGTCTTGACTTTTATCTACATACATACATATAATCACGTCTTTATTCCCAGAGGGTAAGGCAGAGGTGAATTAACAGCCACATTTCACCAATCTTTAAATTCGGTCCCACGTAATAGGGGGTGAACCTATTGCCGTCTTCCGGGCACTAATGTTGACTCAAGCCATGCATCTGAGTCTGAGTCTGGGCTGTATATATCTGTCTGATGTTAAACAGCCCTTAGACGCCTTGTACGACACCACATGGAAAAACATGGGGTGGTCAAAATTCTAATCTGCCTGGAACCACGCGGCGGACTCTGCCTGGAACCACGCGACGATTTGAATGGAACCACGCCGGTGGATTTATCTACAGCCGCATTATATTATAGTAAAGGTATCGTAATCATAACTCCTCTCGAGATTGCTTCTCTGGCGTGCCGGCAGTGCATTCGACTGCTGTCCGGGATCCACTTTGCAGGTCAAAGTGGATCCTGGACTCCGAAGTGAAGGCCCCGGGTGTGACCGGGATTAACGTAAGAATGGTGATGGCTCGTAACTGTTAAATATGTCTGTATTGTACTTCAAAGTACAAACACTCTCGAGCCTCTTTGCAGATGCTTAGAGATGTAGTTATTCATTGGTAGTAACGCTGATGTGACAACTTGGTGTGACCACGAGTCCGGCATCCGTCTCTACCATGGTGAGTGTTATGATGAGCTTTTCCAATTAGTCTCACCCTCTCCTTTCCTACATAGGACAACACGTGCAGGGTTTAGATTTTACCCGCATTCAGGGCAGAATATCCGATCAAGAACCAAGCGGTTCGGAGATTCTTTCCTTTGCCGCACTATTAGACCTGTAATTCCTTACCAGCTTACGTGTTTTCTTCTTCCAATAGTCCCGGGTCCTTTAAAATAGGCGTGAAAAAGCATGAGATGAGGCCGTCAAGCTTAGTACCACCATTATATTACGTGGCGCCGAAAACAATGATTGGTGAAATGTGAGTGTTAATTCACCTCTGTCAACGACCTCCGCCCCCCCCTGAGCGCCGCCTGAGGGTGACAGGTGGAGCCGCCTGTCACCCTGGCAGAAGCAGGCCGCGGCGGTGGCGCGCCTGGCACGCCTCCCCGTTTCCGGGGACGAGTTGGGGAATCTGTAGTCCCCACACCCGAGAAGAGGGCCAGATCGTGAGAGATGGCCCTGGGTCGGCCGGGGTGCGAGGGATATGCCTGTCAACCTCACCTTCGGCAACCAAAGCGACCCACAGGCGGCGTGCGTTTTAGTCGGTTCGAGTCCGACATAACCTCCTCCACCGGCTCCGGTGGGGAGGTATACGTGGGGATTTTGCGCTTTTATTCACTTTACAATATACCATTTAATTTTAGACTCTTAAATTGAATGTCCTATTTGCAGTGTCTGTGGCGCGACAGGGTTTGCCGTGACACAAAATTAGCGGAAACGGGATCCGGGCTTTTGACATTGTTGTCAGTCAGCTACTTTTGCTAATGATTGTACAGAAAGCATGACCCTACCACAGTCTTATTATTTCTTACTGTTACCCTACCGTCTACATATTCCTAAAATCAAATAAAAACCTTAGGTGCTAAGGTTTTTATTTGATTTATATCTATAACATCTAAGGTTTAGTCGCCATAAAGTTTGCGTCTCTAGTGAACACAATTATGAAGCTATAATGTCTTAATCTTAATATCCACCCATATAAAATATACCTATTGTAAAGCAAACAATCCCTGGCATGTAGTTTATAACAAACGTGACTGGTTTAATGCTGACGTAAAACAGCTTCGGAGTGATATGAATTCAATGCATGTAGGTACTACAGAGCACAATATATCGGTCATTTTGACTTGACGGCATAACGCTACGCTTAAGTAGATAGAAATGGGATCGATGACATATTACGTACTTATACAGAAAACTATATCGTCTTTTTTATTTTGATTTTTGATTTTTCAAAGTCTTTATTGCATGAAAATAAACATTACAAGTAACAACTCCAGTGTAAATTAAATCCTAGACGTTTACAAATAAATTAGGTTACATTACACAAAGCTATTGCACTTTTTAGGAATTTATATATATGTTTGTAGATCATTAAAAATACAGAAAATATAATGGGTAAATTAGAAATTTTGTTTATGCAAGCTTTAGTACAGCATTACATTTGATGCATACTTAAGTTAAAACTGGGGTGCGGGTTGGGTAACCTCCACGTTGGCTTACCTGTTTCTTTTCCCTCTGGACCGCGGTCCTGGGGAACGGAAGCGGGGAGGCTGGTGCACCCTGGACGACGGTTAGTAGACTCTGACTCCAAGGGGAAGGAGCTCTGTTAGCCGTCGACAAATAACCCGACAAGCCCTTTTTAGGGCTAGCTGACCCTGAGGGGGTCGTGGTATGGCGGACCTGCAAGGCCCGCGGGAAGGGATTCGTAGAATCCCTTCCATCCCAAACAGCCCTTTTTAGGGCTAGCCTGTCGCTCCCGGTATCCCTCTGCTTTCAGAGGGGACATGGGGGCGACACAAGGATCCATGGGATCCAGGGACGGGCCGGCCTACTGCTCGCGCAGAGGCTGGCAGGCATTCGTGCCACCGTCGGTGTTGGGAGAGTTGGCTGCTCTCCCGCGTCGCGTAACCTCCAGGATATCGACAACGACCTGAGCGCTAGCCACACTTGGGAAGCCGGTATCCTGAAGGCGCGGGGCCCCAGGATGCGCAAGTTGCCCGGCCCAGGGGAAGGGGAAAGGGGAAGGGCAAGGGGAAGAAGTCCCCAGCCCTAGCCCCGGCCCCAGCTCTGGCCCGAACTTCGGCGGGTATAGCCGCCACGAGCTCCTCGCCGGAGGGGGGCTGGGAGGTTGCCGGCGCCTCAAAAAAGCGGCGCAGTCTTGAAAACCCGACAGCGAAGTCGCTTAAAACCTGTGGATACCTGGGGAACTCCACAGTATGTACCCCGCTTCCTGGAATGAGCGTCACCCAGGAAGTGTAGTTTAAATCGCGTCAAACTCGTGGGATTTACATGGAAAATTCATTATTAACATTAAAACCCAAACCAAGCAGAACAGTCTGCGCGGAGGTCGCGTCCCAAGCTGCTGCTGTTGCCCGTGCGGTCGAGGTCGCCGCTGCGGCCGGAGCCACTGGCGCAGCCGACGCCGTCGGGGCGGCCGGCGCGGCCGCTGTTGCCTGTGCGGTCGAGGTCGCCGCTGCGGCCGGAGCCTCTGGCGCCGTCGGAGTCGCCGCAGCCGGAGCCGCCGAAGTCGCCGGCCCGACCAGTTCAGCCGGAGTCGCCGGTGCTGCAGCCGGCTCGGCCTGCGGACCCGTTGGCGCTCTGCATGGCGGCAATAGCTGCCATGGAGAAGCGCCAGGAGAAGGCGCTGGCGGAGCAGCGGGCGTGGCGGGTGGCGCAGGAGGAGCGCACCCGGAGCTGGCTGGAGTCCATAATGGACTCCAGCCGCCGACCGCCCCTGGCGGCTCCGGCCGGATATGCCGGGGCGGTTAAGAGGGGCCCCACCTGTCCGGTAGTGGCGGGGTCCCCGCAGGGGTCGGCCAGCAGCCCGTCCGCTGCGTTTGCCGCCCCTGCCGCTCCACCCGCTCGGGCTGCTCTCGCTGCGGGGGCTGGGAGCCCCCCCCCAGGATGCGCAAGTTGCCCGGCCCAGGGGAAGGGGAAAGGGGAAGGGCAAGGGGAAGAAGTCCCCAGCCCTAGCCCCGGCCCCAGCTCTGGCCCGAACTTCGGCGGGTATAGCCGCCACGAGCTCCTCGCCGGAGGGGGGCTGGGAGGTTGCCGGCGCCTCAAAAAAGCGGCGCAAGGCGAACCGAAAGGCAGCCAAAAAGGCCAGGAGGGCCGAGGCTGCTGCGAGGGGAGTGCCGGGGAGGCTGCGCGTCCCCCGCTCAACCGCCGTCGTCCTTACGATGACGGCGGAGGCGGCGGATAGGGGCGTGCAGTACGCCCAGATTGTCACGCAGGCGAGAGCCTGCGTTGACATGAAGGCCCTCGACATGCCGGGCCCCATCCGGGTGAAACCCACTCGGACGGGTGCTCGGCTTCTCGAGATCCCAGGCGCTTCGAGCGGTCCCCAGGCTGATGCCCTAGCGGCTAAGCTTAGGGAGACGCTTGACGCAGCCGACGTCCGGGTGTTCAGGCCCAACAAGTGCGCAGAACTGCGCATTTCGGACCTGGACGACTCCATCACGGCGGAGCAAATCCGCCTCACCGTGGCGGAGGCCGGAGGCTGCCCCCTAGATACGGTTAAGGTCGGAGCGATCCGCTTCGGCCGCCGTGGACTGGGGGCGGCAGTTGTCGGCTGCCCCATCGCAGCAGCCAAAAAGGCTGCCGACCGGGGGTTCCTCGCCGTTGGAGGCGTGGTGCGGGTGCAGGTCCGGCTCCTGCAGGCTCAACCGACTAGGTGCTATAGGTGCCTGTCGGTCGGCCACGTGGGGGTGCAGTGCACGGCGGCGGTGACGGTCGGTGACCGCTGCTTCCGCTGTGGCCAACCCGGCCATACGGCCGGTGGATGCGAAGCTCCGCTGCACTGTTTTAGGTGTGCAGCGGGGGGCAAACCGGCCGACCATAGGGTTGGCAGCAAGGCCTGCACCGGGGGGGAGCCGAAGCCGCAAGGCGGGAGCTCCACCCAAAGTTCGCGGCGGGATGCGGAGATGGTTCCATAATGGATCCTCAGCTCCGCATCCTGCAGGCGAACGTGGGCCACGGTGCCGATGCTCAGGGTCTTCTGCTCCAGAGCATGGCACAGTGGTCCGTACACGTCGCCGCTGTCGCCGATCCGTACACCCACCGGCACCTGGGGCCTGCCTGGGTGGTCGACCTGGACGGGTCGGCGGCACTGGTGTACAACGCCGCTATGGGTGCCCCCCCCCCCCCCCCTGTTGTCGTGGCAAGGGAGCATGGCATCGTAGCGGCGCGTGTGGGGGAGATTGCGGTCGTGGCCGTCTATTTCACGCCGAGCCTACACCGACGCATAGGGGAGTACCGGCGTCGTCAACGCCTGTCATCCTCATCCGGTTCTTGTGCTCGGGGAAAAAAGAAAAAAGAAAGAAAAAAAAGAAAAGAAGAAGAGCCGGGCCGCTAATCACGGTCTAGTTCTCCAGAATCGCGGGGCCGAAGCCACGTTCGTGACCGCGGAGCGCAGTTCGATTATCGACCTATCGTTCGCAGGCGCTTCGCTGTCGCACCGTGTGCGGGACTGGCGTGTTGTTGTGGGGGTGGAGACACTGGCGGATCACCGATACGTTCGGTTTGATGTCTCCCCCCCCCCGCGGGTGATGCGCCGGTCATACCGGCCCCACGCGAGCCACGCTGGGTGCTTGGGAGACTGAATCGGGAGGTCCTCCTGGAGGCCGCCATCGTACAGGCCTGGGCCATTGCGCCGGACAGGCCTGTCGATATCGACGATGAGGCGGTGTGGTTCCGGGAGGTCATGACTCGTGTCTGCGATGCGGGTATGCCTAGGGCACCACCCTATAGTCCGAGGCGTCGGGTCTACTGGTGGTCTGCGGAGATCGCGAGGCTACGGCAAGCCTGCGTGATCGCGCACCGCCGGTGGACCAGACTCCGTAGGAGGCGTAGCCGAACCGCAGATACGGAGCCCCGAGTGGCGGAGCTTCATGTGGGATACAGGGAGGCCAGAGATGCCCTCCGAGCGGAGATTAAGCGGGCGAAAGCCGCGGCTTATAAGGAGCTCATGGAGACGCTGGAGCGGGACCCATGGGGGCGGCCTTACCTTATGGTAAGAGGAAAGCTGCGTCCCCGGGCCCCGCCGTTGACCCGGGTTCTCCAGCCAGCTCTGCTCGGTGGAGTGGTCGAGTCCCTGTTCCCGGCGCGAGCGGAACACGTTCCGCCGCAGATGACTCCGCCACCTCGGTCGCCTGTGGCGCCCAGTGTGGTAGTTGACGACGAAGTCCCTGAGGTCACTTGGGTAGAACTGGAGCTGGCGGTGCGAAGGCTTAGAGCCAAGAAGAGCACCGCCCTGGGACCCGACGGCATTCCAGGCCGCGCGTGGGTCCTAGCTCTGGGAGAAGACGGTCTCGAACCCCGGCTGAGAGGGTTCCTCAGCGCATGCTTGGAGCGGGGCCAGTTTCCGAAGATGTGGAAGACGGGGAAACTGGTCCTCATCCGAAAGGAGGGTCGCCCGGCGGACGAACCGTCCGGCTACCGGCCGATTGTGTTGCTCGACGAGGTGGGCAAGCTCTTTGAAAGAGTTATTGCGAAGCGCCTCGTCGAGCACCTCTCTGGTAGGGGGCCGGACCTGGCGGATGCCCAATACGGCTTCCGCCGGTGGCGGTCCACCGTGGATGCCATCATGCGCGTGAGGACTTTGGCGGAGGAGGCAGTTGCCCGGGGTGAGGTGACGTTGGCGGTGTCCTTGGACATCTCCAACGCGTTCAACACCTTGCCCTGGAGTTGCATCAGGGAGGCACTCGTGTACCACGGTGTGCCTCTCTACCTCCGCCGCATAGTCGGGGCGTACCTGACGGAGAGAGCCGTCATCTACCCAAGTGCGACCGGCGTCGGTCGGCGTGAGATGTCGTGCGGTGTTCCACAGGGATCGGTTCTCGGGCCGCTACTGTGGAACATTGGATACGACTGGGTGCTTCGCGGTGAGCTTGCGGACGGCGCCGCCGTCACGTGCTATGCGGACGACACGCTAGTGACGGCGAGCGGGGCTACATACCGCGAAGCGATCCTGAGGGCCACGACCGCGGTTGCTCAAGTCGTGGAACGGATCCGGCGGCTGGGCCTTGAGGTGGCTTTGCATAAATCCAAGGCCATGTTCTTTCATGGACCTCGGCGCACGCCACCACCTGGTTCCAGTCTCACAGTGGGAGGCACTCTCATCGGCATCAAGCCCCAGATGAAATATCTGGGGCTCGTGCTCGACGGCCGGTGGGACTTCGGGAAGCACTTCCGAAGTCTGGGCCCCAAATTGGCGGGCACAGCCAACGCTCTGGCGCGGCTACTGCCCAACCTGAGGGGCCCGGAGGACTCCTGCAGGAGACTCTACGCGGGTGTCGTGCGGTCCATGGCCCTGTACGGGTGTCCCGTGTGGGCGGACACCCTGAGTGATCGGCACATGCTCCTGCTGCAGCGTCCGCAGCGGAAGTTGGCGTGCCGCATCATAAGGGGGTACCGCACGATATCATTCAACGCGGCGAGTCTCCTCGCCGGATCGCCACCATGGATCCTGAAAGCGAGATGCCTTTCGGCGCTATACCGGTTCCGAAGGGCGGCGCGGGAGCGGGGTCACGATCCCGAGCCCGAAGAAATTCGGGCCGTGAGATCCCGCCTCCACAGGGAAATGGTGGCGGAATGGGAGAGACGACTTGGGCAACCAAGCGCAGGGCACGCCGTAGTAACGGCGGTAAGACCCATCATGGGGGAGTGGCTAGAGAGGCCACACGGCAGCCTCTCGTACCGTCTGACGCAGATGATCACCGAGCACGGATGCTTCGGAAAGTATCTGCGTCGGATGCAGAAAGAGCCAACGTCCGAGTGCCATCACTGCGACGCGAGCGAGGACTCAGGTCCGCACACGCTCACCGAGTGTCCGGCGTGGGAGACGCCGAGGCGGGAGCTTGTGGCGGCCCTGGGAGTGAGGGTTCTCACGCTCTCCACCTTGCTCGCGGCGATGGTTCGCTGCGCGGATGCGTGGGCGGCCGGCGCCTCCTTCTGCGAGCAAGTAATGCTCGTGAAGGAGGAGGCGGGGCAGGAGCGGCAGCGGGAGCGACGAAGGATCGCAAACCAAGCTGCCCGCGTACGAAGGCAACTCGGGCATCGGAGGTTGATGAACGACCTCCGCCCCCCATGAGCGGTGGCGCGCCTCCCCGTTTCCGGGGACGAGTTGGGGACTCTGTAGTCCCCACACCCGAGAAGAGGGCCATATCGTGAGAGATGGCCCTGGGTCGGCCGGGGTGCGAGGGATATGCCTGTCAACCTCACCTTCGGCAACCAAAACGACCCACAGGCGGCGTGCGTTTTAGTCGGTTCGAGTCCGACATAACCTCCTCCACCGGCTCCGGTGGGGAGGTATCCGTGGGGATTTTGCGCACGTAAAAAAAAAAAAAAAAACTTAAGTTAAAACTAAACAATAATGGCATATTACCATGAACAAAATTAGTACAATGATAATGCATTGTATGCAGGTATTAAAATAAAATATTATGTATTGGCTAAACAAAACGAACAAAAGATCGCCCCGGCAGTAAACAAACAGGATTTTATTTAATTTTTATTCAATAGGAATAGTCACCGTTTTTTATATTACTTAGGTGACAGACAAGCGCATGACCCATCTGATAGAAAGTAGTCATCGTGGCCTATGGACGTTTGCAACAACAGGGGCGTCACACTCGCGCTGCCGACCCTGTCAGAACCTTCTGATATCCTTCTTGAAGAATAATACATACAATATGGGATTGTAGTAACTTGTGAAAAGTGCGGCAGGAAGTTCATTCCTCAGCGTTAGCGTCTAGCGCAATATCTAATAAACAAATAGATGCCGGCGGCTTCGTCCGCATAAATGTCCTTTATCGCAACTTTTTTTGATACCTAGGATATCACCAGTTGTTATCAACCAATTGCAATCAACCGAGGCCTTTCTAATAAAAAAGCCGGACACATGCGAGTCGGCTGCAGAAACCGCAATATATTTGGAACGCGTTGACTTATAAGTTTGATTTATGCAGTTTAAAAGACGTTATATATCTGATTATCTGGTATTAATTTCAACTTGATACGTCCATGCATTTCTGAAAAAAAAGGACTTGACAGACACAAACAGACAGACGGACAACGAAGTGATCCTATAAGGTTTCAATTTTATTGTATTATTATTGTAGATAAGACCTTGAGAAAGGACATAGGTTATGTATGGTCGCGATGACCGATATACACGCAGGGGGGCCACAGGCAGGGCGCGCCGTAGTAGCGGCGGTAAGACCCATCATGGGGGAGTGGCTAAAGAGCCTCTCGTACCGTCTGACGCAGATGATCACCGAGCACGGGTGCTTCGGAAAGTATCTGCGTCGGATGGAGAAAGAGCCAACGTCCGACTGCCATCACTGCGACGCGAGCGAGGACACGGGGCCGCACACGCTCACCGAGTGTCCGGCGTGGGAGACGCCGAGGCGGGAGCTTGTGGCGGCCCTGGGAGTGAGGGTTCTCACGCTCTCCACCTTGCTCGCGGCGATGGTTCGCTGCGCGGATGCGTGGGCGGCCGGCGCCTCCTTCTGCGAGCAAGTAATGCTCGTGAAGGAGGAGGCGGGGCAGGAGCGGCAGCGGGAGCGACGAAGGATCGCAAACCAAGCTGCCCGCGTACGAAGGCAACTCGGGCATCGGAGGTTGATGAACGACCTCCGCCCCCCATGAGCGGTGGCGCGCCTCCCCGTTTCCGGGGACGAGTTGGGGACTCTGTAGTCCCCACACCCGAGAAGAGGGCCAGACCGTGAGAGATGGCCCTGGGTCGGCCGGGGTGCGAGGGATATGCCTGTCAATCTCATCTTCGGCAACCAAAACGACCCACAGGCGGCGTGCGTTTTAGTCGGTTCGAGTACTTCGAGTCCGACATAACCTCTTCCACCGGCTCCGGTGAGGAGGTATCCGTGGGGATTTTGCGCACGTAGAACAAATAGATAAGAAAGCATCAGGAATATATTCTCAAACCGTGCGATTTCGGGTCTCAATAACCGAGATTTAACGCAATTCCCTCACACTCGTTTTATATAGAATATTTGTTCAAGAACCAAGCGGTTCAGAGACTCCTTTGTGGCACTATTAAGGCCTGGAATTGAATACCAGCTCACGCGTTTCCTTCTTCCTACAGTACCGGGTCCTCTAAGCGGGGCGTGAAACGAATATAATGAGGGCGTCAAGCTGAGTGTCATTATTTTGGGTATATTTATGTAATGGTGACCCTCTTTTCTGAGACTTTGCCATCAGCTTACCATCAGGTGAAGTGAAGTCTAATTGACGTGTCCTATATAAAAAAACAAAATAATTATATAAATAGGTAGGTACTTGCTTAAGCTAATGTGACAGAGTATATGGTTTATTGATAATGCGGGTACCTAACGAGCGATAATGAATTTCATGCAACATAACTACACGAAATTTTTGCATACAATTGTTTCGTTTTCACTTTCAACTTCACCAACACTTTCAACTTTCAACTATAGTTCACAAATAAAATCTTTTTCGTAATATTATTTTAGTATTACTGTAAATGAAACCAAAGTCTGATACAGATAAGTGTTGAGATAGAAGTGATACCAATGTGTGTTAACCCATGTTATTTATATGTATACAATATTGTCACAGTTTGTATGTTGAACAATAAATTATTATTATATTATTATTATTATAAATCTCTTAGGCACTAATATATCCGATAGTACCAGTAGTGAATTAAAACTACTTATTGTTGTTTGTGTGGATATTGACTAAATTGTAGTAGATCGTTGTGCTTTTGCTAATCAGCTTAACTTTCAAAATGCGCAGATAAGTTTTATACAACTTAGGTGGCAAACAAGCACACGGCCCACTTTGTAAAAAGCGCGTAGGTACGGTTAAAATGCTAAAAGATTGTCTGGAACTGTACCCCTGTCTAGAATACTAGAATATATATTTTAAATTTTTGCAAGAACTAAAACCACAAAATTTTCAATAATCATTTTATTTGTTTACAATTTGATTACTGCCTGTATCTACTGCCATCTAATTCATGTTAACTCATCATTGATACTAGTGCAACAGAAATAATAGGTAAGTAAATACTACACCGCGCCGGCCACCATATCGTTACAAATTTACATACAATACATATGATAGACTTAAGAGGAATACATGACACAGGTAATACAAATACTACCAAAAATCTACTCTCAGTGATGTTAAGGTAATTGCATTTTTTTTAATAAGCATTATAGATTAGAAAAAATTGTATAAGTACGGATAATCAACAATTTTAGTACAATACAGTTTCAGAATATCCAAATGCCTTTTGTTGTCTATATTTTTGATGTCAGTGCGAGTTGGTCAGTCGCTAGCTCATTTGTATCTCTAAAAAGAGGCAAGACTTCTGTATGGGCATTTATCTTTAAAGATACTTAGAACATTTCAATAGCAGATATTTGTCAGTTTTTTATAATAGCTTCATATACTTATGTCGAGCCTTTGGACCTTGGAATACAAAATCAAGAAATCTCGCACTCTTTATGTGCATCACGAGTGCGAGCGAAATGGTACTACTTTAGCCTGTATTACAGTATTATCTGTATTTCTTTATGAGGCTTCACGCACGTGTTCTATGCCGTCCGTCTAATTTTTTTCTTTTAGTCTGAGCCCGCAACTATCGCAGGCGAGTCACAATGCTGTGAAGGTTTTCAATAGTATTCAGAATTTGGCGACATAGTTTAAGTACTACTACTACTGACAAGATTCGACCGGAATGTAAACAATTCTCACTCATTTTAAACACGACATATTGTCGTTTACTTAACTTTTAGCAAACTGTTAGTTGAATATTCTAAAACTTATTTATAATTATAAATCTTCAAATAATGTTCTGAGAATAGTCCCGGTGCATTTAAAATTAAAATGATCATATGAAAAAGAAACAAAAAATACATCAAGATTGAGCAGTGTACAATAAATAACAATAATATAAAACTACTTAACACTAATGAAATAAAACAAAGAAATAAAATTCTGCTAATTTTACCACGCCCAAATCTTCTCGTAATTATCGAATTTATTTTACGCAAGACAGTCACCCTGTATAGTGGCTGAAATAGTTTAAATAAAACAGTATCAAAAACCATAAATATTATCTACATTTTAAGCTTTTTTTAAATCAATTTAATATTACTTTTACAATTCTTTGTACCAACTTTCCGCTCCGTTTCTGATTCTTACATTATAACGAATAATCGATTATGGTGTGGGATACTATTATTAATAGAAGGGAGTTCATTGCTAGCGGTTACACCGCCTTCCTGGCCATCATACCTACTAAATATAATAATGTTACACATCGCAAAGAACATTTAAAGATTCTTCTATTTTCACTGACAGTTTCTTCAACGTGTCGCGATCAATTTGCAATCAAAATATTTGGTCGAGTGGTGGCAATTCTACGTACGCAACAGGGCATTTACTACTTTGAATTATATTATTAGTTTTAATTATTTTTTTAGATTCAAATATCATTTGACAATACACTGTACTTAGACATTTTTTAAACGTTTTTTTATATATTTTCGTGTTATATTAAAACGTTAAAATAGAGAAAGTTGCAGTTGAAGTAAACAATAGACAATTGTTTTAGTGTTAGCAACACTAAAATACAAAGTTGCCATTTATTGAACGTGAAGATGCCATTCTCGTTTCGCTTAAATTTATCAAGCCAACAGTTTGTCTCATAACTAATGGCTTATGTTTTGGTAAGCGAAGATGTAATGATGTAATCTCTGAGAAAAATATACGTAGCGTAAGCGTAAAGTACTCTAAACACTAATAACAATCTTACTAATAAAATTACACATGGTATTAGCAACTGTTATAACAAAATTTTGTATAGATATTTTGACATAACAGCTGTATATACCTTGTGTATTTTTTTATTACAGACCGACCGCGAGTACTGTACTGCTGCCATGAAACACGCAGCGTGACGGAGACGCGGTATAGAAAGAGTAAGAAATAACATTAGCTGAGAGCGAGCGAGATAGCGCTTGACCGCTGGTGAAGGTATCTCACTCGCTCTCGTCTCATGCTCTCTTTCTTTACCTCGTCCCCCGCCTCTCAGCGCGGTACAGCTGTCGCAGTCATACTATAGTAAGTAAATAAGACGGTAAAAGGATAAAACTGTTAAGATAAAAATGTGATATCTAGCTCAAACTAACTTATTACAAGAATCGCTAGATTTTATAAGTCCATTTAATTACATCTATATTTCTGTATCTCTCTCAGGCAAATACCTCTCCAACTTTGAAAGTTGTGTGGACAAAGTTGAGTTAGTAACGAGTTGATGATCAAACAAACTATTTAATTAGTATTTCCATGACGATCATGCAACATACCGTCTATCTTTCAATCAGTAATTTATAATTGGTTCAATCAAGCTAAAAGAATAGTATTTCGATTGTTCCCTTAAGTATGACTGTCTAAGTGACGCCTACACACGGTCTGTTCTACTTGATGTAATCGAGACGTTGGGCTTTGTCGATAGGCGGTATGATGCATGGCCGCCTTTAAACTTTGGCGGGTACCGGGTACGTATAGGTTTCGCATTTACTTTCCATTTTAGACTCACTACGCCTGTTATTTTCATACAGCAGGCGAATCTTAAACCCGTATTCTAGAATGGTACTCAGTTCTGAATCTCTATTTATCTGAGGACAGATTGCATATCAATCAATTAGCCCACCGCAATCCACTGCTGGCCATAGGCCTCTCCCAATGTGCGCCATTTCGAGAAAATCGCATAGCTCGCTCCATAGCGATTAGATTGCATATACAATCTGTCTATGCAATCTGTCCTCAGATAAATCGGAAATTCAAGATTGACTGTTTTGTAGAATATGGGCCTAATTTCTGAATGCAAATTATTAACTGAGTGAGTGAGTACTATTGTAGTCTGAATTGTTCTCGAAGACTTATTGTATTGTGCAAGTAATATGCATTTGTTATTGTAAAAATGGGATGTGGTCATGCAAAAATAAAACAGACATAGTTCAAATAATTATAATTTAAATACTTATCACGAAATAACTGACACAGAAATGGGAAAACTCGAGTTCATTAACAACTGATCATTCTATCATCATAAAATTACGCAAAATATACTTGCACAATCAAAAAGCGATTACAAGAACAAAATGCGGCTACAGGGCATCTTAAGTCGTCAAAGCGATTCTCGACATACAATACAATCTATTTAGAAATAAAAATATAATTACTGAAATTTATAAAATATTACTTTTTAAATCGCTAAAACTTCATAAAACAGTCCTACAATGCCTAGTAAACGTGCAAGCTAATTTTAAGCATACACTTTTATTAAGGCGTTAACTATGGTAATAAAGTGAGCAGTAAATCGATAAAGACAGTTTGAAATTAGTGACTTTGAGAGTTTTGTGTTGTTGATTTGTTTCGGTTTGAGGGGATTCACTATATCACACAGCGCAGGCTTGATATATTTTTAGAGTAGTTAAAACCGAGGTTATAGTTTTCAAATATTATTAACACAAATGGTTTTAACAACTCTATAAAGGTATCAAACTATCAGTGCAATATGCGATAAAGAGAACACTACAAAACCAAAAGAAGCTTATCATAGCCAGACTCTTTTCCCCAACGCGCCGGAAGATGGTTACTGTCTTTATTTTTACAAAATTCTTAACCAGTTCTTTCTAATATTTTATTCACAAACAGATACAAAATTTTAACAGTCAATTTCTGAAACCAGCTTGGTCGACTTACTGCTCTTTATGACCAAGACAGAACGTATATTCGAACTTTGAATTATTACATTTAGATATCCATCAATACAGGGTGTGGGATTAAGAAGGGATGACATTGAGAAAGGACTTCTAACATTATAAATGATAGAGAAATACAATTTAAGGAACTGTGTCGTTGTTTTTAGAGATAAGAAACACTGCATTCATAGATTTTCAGGAAAGCTTATACACGACTCGGGAGTTTTATTTTGAAATAAATTTGATATAAAATAGCGCAAAAGTTGTCTCCTTTCATTTTTGTAAATTGTATCACCATATCTGTCATGACTTTTGTTATTAAAAACACATTCACATTTTTTAATTAATGTGAAACTAGATTTTATATGGAAACTTTTTTTTTAATATTTACCTATATCAACTAACAGGGCTTTTTAACATCAGACAGATATAACAGCCCAGACTCAGGCTCAGATGCAAGACTCGAGTCAACCATAGTGCCCGGAATACGACAATAGTCTCACCCCAGTATGTATTTATAGTATTGTTAAAATGAAAACTTCGGTTTTAACTACTCTATGAATATATCGAATGGTAGACACGCATTGTGCGATAGAGAGAATGTTTTACTCCACTGACATGCCATAACAAATACCGGGTACTGAATAAATGCTGATATACTGATAATTTATATTGCTAGTCTTATTATATCTCATACGAAATACTAACCAATCTGTATGTTATACTATATCCCATGTCGCGTATAAGCTTTGTGTTACCAATCGCCTCAAATGATAAATTTACATTTATACACCACCCCCTTACAATTGTACTTAATAAATTCCATGTGGTAATTTTATTTTTCGAATTGATTGAACTCTGATTCTCACTTTCGTGTTTTTAAAAATATTTTTTCTTTCTCACATAAATATATTTTTCGTGCCGATAGATTTGCAAATATACAATGAGTAATGTTCAGCGTTTTATTCATGTCAGCGGCAAAAGCTAGTGAACACCATAAAATTTATTAAACATCTTGACAAAATTCGTCGATAAATAAATTAATGTACAAATATTTTAGTAATCCTCACAGGGCAAATTAAATTTTATATATCATGTTTTATTTATTATTAACAAATAGAGACAAGATATTCTGTAAATTGGTATGTGATAACCTAACTTGTGTCGCTGACTGTATATAAACTCGACTACCATTAATCGAATAAATTTTAATCGATTATACATTACTCGAATCGAATAGGGTACTTTTTGTGTTCTTTAACAATTTTTGGTAAAGATTCCACATGTTTTGAAAACAATTAAAATGAAATGAATCAATCGAATCGCTAATCGTTTCCGTCCGTGACAGTGGCTGTGTGACAGGACAACCCACAATGTGCTACTCGTATTAACTTCCGACATCACCGTGAATACTAAAATCTACTGTTTCTATACAAGGAATGCCAATTACGAGGTTAAAAGTATGACTAAAAACATTTTATTTACAAGATATAGATGATATCACTAATTCAAATTCCAGATATAACTTTGTACCAAGAATTGAGAACCACGTAACAAGCACGATAATGATAATAGATTTAAATGAAAAACCATTTAAACGATTAATCACGTGGAAGATAATTTGTAATCATTAAAATGCTTGCTTTTTTTTCACAGTGCTTTTTTTATTTACTGTAGAAAAAAATATACTGTGGATGATTACTTAGCGAGGTAGTTGCCGATACGCTCCCCAGATTAAAGTTTCGCTTACTTAGAAGAGATCGTTGTTGTCTCTGTCTCTCTCACACGGCTTGTCACTCGTGACGCGGCGGTGACGTCACAGCTCAGTTGGCGGGCACGGCGTTCTGCTGCTGTTGTTTGTGCCGCCGGTGGTCGTAGTTGACTAGCCGCTGCCCAACTAGGTATTTGTCGTTCTTTATGTGCTCGTATAACTTGCGGAATTGGCGAATCTGTACACGAAAATATTACTTGAGTTATGAAATGTGGTCGGTTGACATTGATATTTAAAACAACTTGGGGCAAAAGTAAATGAGATATGGCGTCGAGTTCCAGACAATGTTAGATGCAAAGAGGTGGCGTGCGAAAACTCCTTCGGGTTTCATCTCACTGAAGTTAACATTGCCGTACGTTGAACTCGTACCGACTAAAACTGCACAGAGTTTCATCACATTGGCCTGGGATACAGGTATGGCCTGTAAAGATATAGCCCTGAGACCCCGACCGGTCTTAGTCATCCAAATTGGTGACCCCGACTTGTTGCTCGAGATCAAAATCCCCCTCTCCTCTATTCCGGCACGCGCAGAAATACGACACGTTGTAACACAGGGCCGTTTCTGCTAGGGCTTGTAGGTGGGCATAGGTCGCCTCCTCTCTGTATTTCCACAGAGCAAACGCAGATAGGAGGTGACCTAAGTAGCTGCAGTGTGACTATTTCCTGTTGACTCGCCGCATTCACCGCACCCTCCCTCCGCATGAGCACCGGAAGATGCCTCAGCAACGTCGCGCGGGGAAATTAAATTACAGCACCTCCTCTCTGCTTTTGTTCCTGATATGCTGTACGCGGACACGTACCACACCGCCAGCAGCAGCGGCGCCACGCTGTGCGCGAACGCGTACGGCACCGCCAGCGCCAGGGTGAACCTGCCGCACCAACACACTAGGTACCGCATTGTGCCGTACCTGGAACACGGTGAGCGCGGCCAGCACGCACACGAGCAGCAGCGCGGGGTACACGCGGCGCGCCAGCAGGTTGCACTGCGCGTGCGACGCCAGCAGCAGCGGCGCCACGCTGTGCGCGAACGCGTACGGCACCGCCAGCGCCAGGCCCAGCCAGCACACGCACGGCGCCGCCACCGCGCGCAGGATGAACCTGGGGGCAGAGCAGGGACATGTATTGCAACAGGGAAGGCTTACACGCAGCGGCATTGCTCCGTGCGCCGGCAGGCACCTGCGGGGTGCACGGACGCCGGTCCAACATTTGAGTGAGTGGATCAACGTAACCGGCCGCACGCGCCATTGTAAAACCCGCCTAATTTTATAAACAAAGGCGCCGGTCGCTGACGTCCGCGGACGGCAACACGCTGTAGTATGAAAGGGACTTTATGTACCCGGCCTTAGTTCACGTGAGGAACCAAATGTAGTATTCGTTTTTCATTTGAGTAGCTACTACTTACTTCAAGTCCATTTCCCTGATGCCATCACGGTATGCTCGTTCTATGGCCCGGCGCATGACCCAGTCGGGGCCCATCATGGTGAGCGCACACACTATCTTAGTGTACAGCACGCCGAGTGCCCAGTCTTGCCAGACGAACAATACGGGCGACTGTTCAAGAGGAACGCGTAGAGGAATAACTAAAACCTGAAATTTAGAAGTATTGATTTAGAATATTAAAAAGTAAGCTTTATATTCACCCTAACCTCCCTCTCTTTTTTCGTGCGGAAACGCTTTGGGGTTCACCTCTTCTGAGCTGATGATGAGGTGGGTATGTTGGACTCGAACCGACTAAAACCGCACATGTCTCGTCACATCAGCCTACGCGGCCGGAGAATTTAATATACTCTCAACTGGAACTGGCTACCAAAATTGACGTGACGACCTGGCATATTGTTGACGAATTTGTAACGACCTGGCATATTGTTGACGAAAATTGACGACCTGGCATATTGTTGACGAAAATTGACGACCTGGCATATTGTTAACCAAAGTGACGACCTGGCATATTGCTAACTAAAGTGACGACCTGGCATATTGCTGACCAAACCCGTCCGTCTGGCCATGTTTATAGAACTAGAGCGTACTCACCAGCTCGAGCAGCAGTCCGAACATGAGCGGCACCAGCCCCAGTAGCGCGATGGCCGCGAGTGCGGCGCGGGCCGCCACCTTGGCCCACAGCGCGGCGCGGGCCGCCAGCACGGCCCGGCCGCCGCGCGCCCAGCCCAGGGCCAGCGTGCCGCCGCGCCCCACCGCCCAGCACACGTACATGCCTGCCGCATAACACACCAATCACGTGGACACTAGACTATGTGGAACAACATTTGGTATCACGAAAGCTACTTCTTCTTCTTCATTCATCCTAGCGTTAATCCCAGTCGCATTCGAAGCATTCACATCGAAGTCTGGGGGTTCTAACTGGGTTTGGCCAAACTTCGATATTTTCTGTGAAGCGGGTACCATATAACCTCCACAACCCATTGGCGATACCGAAGTATTGTAGTTAGAATAGTTTTGGAAAATTTTTGGGCTCCAAATACCCGTAACGACTGCCATAGATGTTTGTGTAGCAACCGGGACTGACGACTTAACATGCTCTCCATGGCATGACCAGACCAATGCAAATACTCACCAATATGCATGCAAAACATAAAAATAAATGCACTGAGCGGGAACCGAGCCCGCACCTTCTTCGTAGCAGTCGCGTTCACTACCGCCGCGCCACATAGGCGAAAGCTACTTAATTAGCATTAAAGCGTGATTTTATGAAGCTACACAGTGACGTACACAAACATTCTCAGAAGAACAGACCAGCATAAAGCTTACCAAAACTACTGTCATAGAATGTACTTAGTCTGGCCATAAATACTGTTACAATTAAAATAAGAAAGATATTACATTTGAATTTGGAATCTGTCATTTTTATACGATTGTTCATTGTGTTTTCTAATTTTGGCGCCAATACATTGTACAATATTTTGCAATATTAAAATGGAGTGGGGTGATAAAGAAAACCGAATCGCTGTGATTGCATTACACAAAAGTGGTATGGAGCCGAATGTAATTTTTAAAACTCTTCATACGCTTGGTATTAGTCAAATGTTTGTGTACCGGGCTATTAATAGGTACAATGAGACCTACTCTGTTTGTGACAGAAAAAGATCTGGCCGTCCACGTAGTGTTCGTACGAAAAAGGTGGTCAAAGCAGTAAGGGAAAGAATTCGAAGAAATCCTGTCCGAAAGCAAAAGATTTTATCTCGGGAGATGGAGATAGCACCCAGAACCATGTCGCGCATTTTAAAAGATAACTTAGGACTTGCAGCCTATAAGAGACGCACTGGTCATTTTTTAACTGATAATTTAAAAAAGAATAGGGTGGTAAAATCGAAGCAACTACTGAAGCGGTACGCAAAGGGAGGTCACAGAAAAATTTTGTTTACGGATGAGAAAATCTTTACAATTGAGCAACATTTTAACAAACAAAATGACCGTATTTATGCTCAAAGCTCTAAGGAAGCTTCCTAATTAGTCGACAGAGTGCAACGTGGGCATTATCCGACTTCAGTGATGGTTTGGTGGGGTGTTAGCTATGAAGGAGTGACTGAGCCATATTTTTGTGAAAAAGGTATCAAAACATCGGCACAAGTGTATCAAGATACCATTCTTGAGAAGGTAGTTAAACCACTTAACAACACCATGTTCAATAACCAAGTATGGTCCTTCCAACAAGACTCAGCGCCGGGTCATAAAGCTCGGTCCACGCAGTCTTGGTTGAAAGTGAACGTTTCGGACTTCATCAGAGCTGAAGACTGGCCGTCGTCTAGTCCCAATCTTAATCCGCTGGATTATGATTTATGGTCAGTTTTAGAGAGTATGACTTGCTCTAAACGCCATGATAATTTGGAGTCCCTAAAACAATCCATACGATTGGCAGTGAAGAATTTTCCCATGGAAAGAGTGCGTGCTTCTATTGAGAACTGGCCTCAACGTTTAAAGGACTGTGTTGCAGCCAATGGAGACCACTTCGAATAAGCTTTTTATATTTTAAATTGTTTTATATTTATGTATTAAACTAACACACTGTAAAAGTGATAAATATTATTTGCAATAAAAAAAATGTTTTTTCTTCGTAACAATATTTATGGCTAGACTAGGTATACTACTCAACTGACTACTCAGAACAATAAAAAAGTATCGATTTAAGATCACAAAATGACCAACAACAAATGCAACACTTTGATACCTCGTCTACATTGAGATGTGATGCAATATCTCTTGTATCAATTTTACTTATCCGAGAATAAAATAAAAACCAACTTACCACACGCTGCAGTGTACAGCTCGTGGACACCATCAGAGGCTTTCGGGAGCCATATCGACATAACTTTCCTTCCCATACCGACAGGAATGACCTACGAAATATAACAGATGTGAAACGACAATCATATATCGCGAATAAGTAATATTTAGTGACAATAGTAATAAAGATAGTCCTACTTACGAGTGTAAGGGCACTAGCAAGTACCAGTGAAATTGATACAAGGACGAGCAGAGCCCCAAGTCGGAGCGGGAACCATGACACTCGCACGTAGGGCTCAAAGCCAGCGGGACCGTCGCGTCGCATTAGTGCCTGGAACAAGGTTTTATTGAGTTAAATCTTTATTTATGTTTATTGACGTGTGCAACACCAGAGGAGTCACACTTATGCTGTCGAACTTTTAAGAGTAGTGTTTCTGTTCTTGTAAATTCCAATCTGTAAGGTAAAATCTAATGTTCAAATGACAAATAATTGTATAATTATATTCCATAATGAGTGATAGACACAATGACTACGAATACTCTCATCACTCGCCAATCGGCAGCATTTACGAGCACACGCTTGTCAATTATCGGTATAAATCCAGTGTTTCTAAAACTTTCAACGCGATGTTCAACTGCGCCAGCTGCGGTACACAGCACTCCGACGGACCGGTCTGTAGTACGTGTAAACGTCATTACGATTATCAATGTGCTGGTGTGACCGAGTCGGGATATCGGAAACTAGGCGACAGGAAAAATAATTGGCGTTGTCCTAAATGCAAGTCCACCTCATCACCATCTCCTGTTGTAACCTCTCAGCCGAGTCAGCTGGATAAGATGCAAGACCAGCTTCAGAGTATCGCCTTCCAGTTGACCTCGTTACCAACCTTGGTTGCGGACATGAAATTAATTAAGGAAGAACTAAACGGGCTGAAGGACTCTATTGAAATGGCACACAACCTCATTGGCACCTTCACCGACAAAGTGAAACGTTTAGAAACCAGAATTGTACAAGTGGAGTCAAAGGTAGGAGAGGTTCCACTGCTGAAGAACGAGATTGAGAGACTTACCCTCGAAATGCATAAAAGAGACCAATGGGCCAGAGCCAATAATGTGGAGATCCGAGGCATTCCTGAGAAGAAAAACGAAAACCTCTATGACATTGTCCAGAAGGTGGGGGGATTATCGGATTTACCAGTTAAAAAAGAAGACATAAACTATGTTGCTCGTATTCCCACCAGAGCACCTAAAGCTGAGAAGGCAATAGTTGTTGCATTCAATTGCCGTTACATTAAGGAAGAGTTCATTGCATCAGCACGTAAGACTAAACTACTTAATTTATCACATCTTGGATACTCGACATCCAAGAATTTTTATGTCAACGACCACCTGACCGCGTCAAATAAATTACTACTGAGCAAAGCAAAAGCTTTAGCCAAAGATAAAAATTTCAAGTATGTTTGGGTAAAACATAGTAAGATTATGGCAAAGAAATCCGATACATCACCAACATTTTTTATAACTTGCGAAAAAGATTTATCAAAAATTACTACGTAACATCATTTTTCAAATTACTAATTTCCGTTATTTTTGTAAACAGTTTGAGAACCGTAGTCTATTCCACATCTCACTGCCCATTCGTCGGTTACATGCGCTGTAAATCAAATAAACGGGTGAGTAAATATCTCACACAACTATCTATCACTGTCCCTTGCTTATTATATTGCGTAGCGATCGTTATCGCTTGTACTTCCCGTAGATCGAGGCGGTACTATCGCTCATATGAACTCTGTATACCCTATTTGCTACAAATTTTATCGTTCATACCTACCCTCTTGATGACTATTATTTCTCCAAATTTACAAAGTGTTGAATGGTTTCCTAATTTAATTATGCCAATAATACCTATAAAATATTCATATAAATGTCACTTTAAATGTGTAATTGTAACTTTAATGCAGCAAACGCATAAAATTGTATTTGTATCGAGTGGCAAATGTATGTATACGAGTAAACTTTATAATCTTAACCTAACGCATTCAAATAAAATTGCGTATGTTCGCGACTATCTTTGCTCTTTGTGCAGTTCTAAATATATTATAGTTATTTTATTACAGCAAGCGTTTGCCTTTGGATATATTCAATATGATAAAGATATGTTTTTGCGTAATGATTACCGTTACAACTTGATGCTTTCCAATGTGATCATATGTAGGTATGGTGCCTATGAATATTGTGTTGAATATATGATGGGAATTTTAACGCAACAAGTGGTTAAGTTAAGTTACGTGCCGTATTGTGGTTGCGCATATATATATATGCGTAAAGATTATTCTCTTAACCTAATTATGACGTATAATAACATATGTGGTAATAGTTCCTATATAAATCGTTCTACATATTGCTCGAGTGTAATAGTAATTGGATATAACTTTGTGATGATAATAATTTGTGAATGTGTGTATAAAAGAAAAGTATATCCTTTTAACCTAATTCTTACCTATAGTTCCTGTGTAGACAATAGTTATTCTGCGTATTATGCGAGTTTAATGGTAACTGTAATGCTGCGATTGAGTGTATTATGTAGTTGTGTACCGAATGGTCAATCTATGCATAGTGGTGGTAATTGTTGTTTTAATCCTCAATATTTCTACTCGGTGTACTTATCTTATACTGATATAAAATCGCGTGAGCGTCGTACTGTGTTCCATAAATTACGCTTCCACCCTCCTAAACGGTTATGCTGTTTAGTAAAGACTACAATATTGTTTCCTAGTTGGATTTATATAATGTCATTTAATGATGGCTAATCTTAGTTTATACTACCAGAATACAAGAGGGCTGCGTACAAAAACGCATACATTCAAACGTAACTTGCATTTGAGTTCATATGACGTTATCTCACTAACTGAAAGCTGGTTACTGGCTAGTATTGGGGATAGTGAACTTTTTGATGGAAGATATATTGTCTGGCGCCGTGACAGAGATTACGAAAGGACTGGTCAAATCTTAGGTGGTAGCAGTGCGTCGGGAGTATACATCTGTGTGCCGGCCGGAATGGTACTCCACTGCCGAGGACATTTGGGTCACGGTAACTATTAAAAAGAAAAATACTACCTCTTCCAAAATACATTTGTGTACTATTTACCTTTGTGACGAAGGAAGCGGTAACTCCTTCGACGCCCAGCTTAGAAATTTTACTAGCAAACTGTCATCAATCATCAACCTGTGTCCCAATGATACATTTATAATAATGGGCGACTTTAATTTATCAAATGTTGGCTGGAGTTATCAAGATGATTTTTTGCGGCCGTCAGGTATATCAGGGCAGACCCAAGTATACTTTTTCGACACCCTCTCGGAATGCAATTTAAATCAATTTAATTCGTACCCTAATGTAAACAAAAGATACTTAGACTTAATCCTTTGCAACACCAACTTATCAGTCAACGTATCAGATAGTCCTTTAGTTCGCGAAGATAAGCACCATAAATCCCTGAACATTATCTACAGTTGTCCTTGTTCTAACCCTCCTAAACCAACCCCTAGAATTAAATATTTTTACGAAGCAGGAAACTATGATTTAATTAAATCTTCCTTAGAAAACATAATATGGAAGGATCATATTACTAATAATACGATAGAAAACGCTTTAGAGAACTTTTATAACATCTTATATGAATTAAGAGATAAATATATACCCCAGAAGACTGCTTCCCCCTCGTCATTCCCGCCATGGTACACTCCTAGTTTAAAAAAGATTCTTAAGGAAAAACATAAGTTCTTGAGGAAATATCATACATACGGTAACACGAGTGATTATATGACCTTTAGTTTACTTCGAAAAAGAGCAAAGCGAGTTGAGGAGGAATGTTATCGTACGTTCATCACGGGAATGGAGGCGTCTATAATTAAGAACCCGAAATCATTTTGGCAATTTATTAAATTAAATAAAAAGGGTTCGAATGTACTCCCTTCCACCCTTTGTTATGAGGGTATGTCAGCTGATTCAAACGAAGGAATTTGTAACATTTTTGCCTCATATTTCCAATCGACATTCCTTTCGTCATCCACTCAGACACATAGTACATGTCACAATTACGAAGCACAGCTCGATGCCCAAACAATAGGTGACATTGAAATTCTCCCCGATGCCGTACATAAGCTGTTGGAATCGGTAAATCTCACCAAGGGCGCTGGTCCAGACCACATTTCACACATCTTTATCGTTAATTGCGCAAAGCAGTTGACTGAGCCGCTTGCCATTCTGTACCAGCGTTCAATTAAGGAAAGTACTGTACCCAATATATGGAAGTCTGCATATGTTACCCCCGTTCATAAGAGTGGTGATAAGGGAGATGCAAAAAACTACCGACCAATATCAAAATTGTGCATTTTTGCGAAACTACTGGAGCGAATTGTACACACACAGGTATACAATACTTTAAAGAGCGTTTTCATTGCTGAACAACATGGTTTCATCCAAAATAGATCAACCACAACTAATCTATTGTCTTTTGTGGACTTCACTACATCACATATGATGGGTGGTGGGCAAGTCGATTCTATATTTACTGATTACAGCAAAGCATTTGATCGTATAGATCACACGATACTTTTTCAAAAGTTACTACGTGCCGGTATCCACGGGAATTTGTTTCGGTGGTTTTGCTCATATATAGAGAATAGGTCCCAGGCAGTTGCAGTGAACGGGTCTGTGTCAACATGGCATACCGTGCCATCTGGCGTCCCACAAGGTTCATTACTGGGGCCTCTGCTGTTTAATATATTTATAAATGACATCAGCACCTGCTTTCTGCACTCGCAGTTCTTAATGTATGCTGATGACATGAAAATATTCAAACAAATTAAAAATGACATTGACTGCTTTGCAGCAGGATCTGCTTAGATTTGAAGAGTATTGTGCACAAAATAATTTGGCAATTAATGCTTCCAAATGTTACACTATAACTTTCTCTCGTAAACCATACATACATAGATTTAATTATTCCCTGAAAGGAGTTGCACTCTTAAGAGTGAACGAAATTCGTGATCTAGGTGTAATACACGATTCAAAACTAACGTATGAGAGTCATATCGATAACATTGCCACTAGAGCAAATAGAATGTTAGGTTTCGTGATAAGGTCGTGCTCTCAGTTCACAAGTGTAAAACCGGCTAAAATGCTATATTGCTCATACGTCCGCAGTATCCTTGACTATTGCTCACAAGTCTGGAATCCACAGTACGATGTTTACATAGAAAGACTAGAATCAGTGCAAAGAAAGTTTGTTCGGTATCTACAATTTAAGTGCAAGATTTATGACGATAGCTACGAAAAGAGATGTAAAAGGCAACACTTACTACCACTTCATGAAAGACGGGCAAGCGCAGATATCACTTGCTTGGTGAAGATTGCACAGAGCAGGATAGATTCTCCTTACCTACTTGAGAGACTACAATTGAGAGTGCCCACTAGGTCCGTTAGAGCACAATATCCGCTTCACGTCCCTCGAGGTACCACTAATTACCGAAAGGGTTCATTTCTTGTAAGAGCGGCTGACTCGGCTAATCAATTGGGAATCCATTCAGAATTGGATCTTTTTAACACGAACCCATCCTCCTATAGTCGCTTTATTTCTAAGAGATGGTTTGACTCGGTTCTCTGACTGTATTAAGAACATAAAAAAAAAAAAAAAAAGAAAAACGACTACTACAAGCACTAAATACACACATGCGAAAACTTTTCAATGGTTTATAGTTTTATAAGCAGTTGTTATTTAGTTTTAAGATACTGTTTGTTTTCCAAATAAAATAAAATAAAATAAAATAAAAATAATAAAATAAAATAAATAATAAAAAACGAAAGGTACTCCATGAGCATAAAAAACTGTAGAGTTTAATATACTGAATGCTAAATACAAATCACAAATTGCAAAAGCTGAACTATTAGTTGTATTCTATCTAGTGTCAAGGGCACCTGTGCTGGTCGTTTCATTAAAGCACCCACTCACTATGTCATTTTTCCAGTTCTAATAAGTGGTTGAGGAGCTATGAGGTAACAGATGAACCTACATACACACATACTACATAGCCTGTCCAAATCATAACCCTCCTTTTGTTTCGCCGTAATTGGGTACTAATGGTATTATGGTAGGAAATGAAATTGAAGTGCATCGTAACTAGACCTTGACTATTGTGACCTGACTTGAATCCTAGATCCACTACAGACTGGCTGACCTTTCTAGAAGTTCCAAGTCCTAAGCAAGACGAGATGCTCAGCATTGTAACGTTCAGTTGTTCCACAGCATATCCCCGCAGGCACAATACCACTAGATAGGTAGGTTACCGTCTTTTCGCACCTGGTGAGCTGCACCTAACTGGTGAGGCGGACGGGGCGGGTGTGGCATGGGCTGGTCGTGGCGAGCCTCTCCCAGTAAGTAGGACCGCAGGCCTAGGATACCCGCTGCACATAGGCACCATGTACGTACACCTGCTTTAAGCCATGTACGCGTGTGAGACTGCTCTAGCAGCGCTGGCAGGATGACCTGGAGAAGAAAACAAGGTTTTTTTTGGTTAATTTTTATTGAAATGGATCGGGAGCAACTCTTTCTTCTTTAATTAGGTTTATAATAGGAATTACAGGAGCGACGCCGTTTGACCCCCAACCCCAAGAATAATATAATAGAATAATAAAAAATAGAAGAAAAGGGTCAGCGTCAGAGACTCGTCTGTCTATCAGTAGTTGTACCGGCTCGCAGGCCAGGTTAGCTTGGGCCCCGATGATTTTCGTAAGTTAAATAAAATTATAAGTTTAACCCGAATTATAACAAACATTAGTTCATTTGGATTTGTACTTAGGTAAGCGTTTTATTTAAAAATTCCGTTTATTAATACTTTCTTGTTTAGAAACTCATTTTAAAGGCTATAACGAAATTGAACCAATATTTTTTTTATACCACTTAGTTGGTAGACAAGCACACGGCCCACCTGATGGAAAGTGGTTACCGTGGCCTATGGACGTTTGTAACACCAGAGGAGTCTCAGTCGCGCTGCCAACCCTGTAAGTAGAGTCTCTGTACCGTCAGTGTAGAAGACAAAGCAGGACAAGCCTTTAGTCTACCCACTGACAGCACAAATTCTCCAGTGAGCTCTGGCTACCCGCTGGGAACACAACATGAAGTTATTATAGTCGCGGTATTCTGTAGGGCTGAGGTACTTCCCCAGTCAGACTGCTCATTTGGGCGGAAAAACCGCCGTGTCCTACCTCCTAATAATTTTTATTTTATTTGCCCTAATTCTCACACTATAAATACTTGTTCCACAATAATATGGTTATTTATGTAAATGTTTACAGAACAAGTGGCAAACACATTCATATAGGTAACTCTAAATGTTACATTACATGAATAATAAGACACTGTAATGTAAATTAATGTTTGAATTAATGTTGTTTGTTGTTTAGTTATGAATTTCGCAAGTCATTTATATTTATGAGGTTTGTTAATTAATGATGACAGCTGATAATACAATGGTGGGTGGGCTTAAAGCCACTTGATTTTATACTAGCTGATTGTATAAAATATAGTGTAAATACTATATTGATTTGGTGATTATTAAATATAAGAAATAATCTATACTAATATTATAAAGCTGCAGAGTTTGTTTGTTTGTTTGTTTGAACGCGCTAATCTCTGGAACTACTGGTCCGATTTGAATGATTCTTTCGGTGTTGGGTAGTCCATTTATCGAGGAAGGTTTTAGGCTATATATCATCACGCTACTACTTAAGGGAGCGGAGCATTGATAATAAATGTTAACAAAGCCGGCAATTTTTCATACATATTTTGAAGATTAAAACATATGGAGATACAAAGGGATATGAAGGTTCAAAATATACCCCGGGCGAAGCTGGGGTGGGTCAGCTAGTAATAATAATAAATATTCCACGAAATTCTACACAACCCTATCTAGACCCATCGTAAGCATAGCTTAACTAGCTTGTGTTATGGAATCTAGAATGCGGATAAACATACTTAGATACTTTAAGAAAAATTTAACAGAATAGATAAAAGTTTTATTTATTTATTTGTTAGTCTTATTAAATTATTGGTGAAATGTGGGTGTTAATTAAGCTCTGCCTAACACTTCGGGGATAAAGGCGTGATTATATGTATGTATTAAATGTACTATCTTAACTTGTATACAGGTACAATTTGTTGTACAAGTTTACATACAAGAAGGCGCGGGTTCGATCCCCGCTCAGTGCAAATATTAGTATGCATGAATATGGGTATTTGCATTGGTCTGGGTGTATCTATTTATATTTGTATGTATTTCTTTTTTAAGTAAGTTTATTAGCATTTTTGAAACCATAACACAAGCAAGTTAAGTTATGCTAACCATGGGTCTAGATAGCGTTGTGTAGAATGTTGTAGAATATTAATATGTTTGTGAGTAGAATAGGGCCACCCTATCACTTCCCTTGGATGTCGTAGAAGGCGACTATTACTTTGATCACATGCACATGGAGTAACGAGACAGCGCAGTCAGCCGATGCGCAGCCAGTGCTTTGCACGTACATCACCCTCGGCCAAATGTACTGTCTCGCCATTCATGAATTCGGAATTGAACGATCAACGGTTACGCATTATGCGCGGGTTCGATTCCCGCTTAGTGCAAATATTTGTATGCACGAATATGTATATTTGCATTGGTCTGGGTGTTTTTATGTATGATTTAAGTATGTATAGCCGCATTCTAGATTCCATAACCCAAGCTAGTTGAGCTATGCTTACCGTGGGTCTAGAGATAGCGTTATGTACAATGTTGTGAAATATTTATTTATTTCTCTTAATTTAGTAAAGGGTTGTTCTCCATTCTACAGTTAACAAACAAGCCATGACAAATTGTCCGCTTCACGGCAATAGGCTAGCCTCCTATCACGTGGAACCAAAAATCATAGTTGACGAAATATGGGTGTTAATGCACCTCTGCTTACCCCATCTAAGATTTACAGGCGTAAATATATACATGTATATTATATAAGATTACGAAAAGCGCAAGTGATAGGAAAACGTTATAAGAATTGTTAGTCGTTGTTTTACATCGGTTTTTGTGCTGTACTTACAAAATGAGTTTGTAAAGGTCAATATAAACTTATCAATATGAAAATGATACATGCCATGTAAAGTAATAAATTTATTCATTAACTGCATTATTGATATCAATGTACTACAGGTTGTCGACACTTGTCGATGTAATAATAATTAATGTAGCTATACAAAAATATGTAGGTTTGTATGTGTGTTTAATAAAGTGAGAATCTAAATATTGTTATCCAAATTCAAGAACCCACAAAATACATACATACATATAATCACGCCTTTATCCCCGGAGGGTTAGGCAGAGGTGAATTAACACTCACATTTCACCATCATTGTATTCGGTCCCACGTAATAGGGGGTGAGCCTATTGCCGTTTTCCGGGCACTATTGTTGCCTCGAGCCATGCATCTCTGGTTGAGTCTGGGCTGTATATATCTGTCGTCGAAGTTAAACAGTCTTATCCCTTAGTCGCCTTGTACGACACCGCATGGGAAGAGATGGGGTGGTCCAAATTCTACTCTGCCGGAAAGCATGCGGCACGCGGAAACCCACAAAATATGCTAGTTAAGCTATATCTACTTGGAATCTATATTCTATATAACGCTGTGTAATAAATATTAGAAAAAAAAAACATAAAATTGCTAATTATTTCTGCTAGAAGGAACCTTGTGGTAGATAATTATAATAGACGTAAACATACTAGGAGTTACTTGCAATAAAAATTGTAGAATTACTTGCTTTAAAACTAATATATGCATTTCCTGCAATTAATTACGCCAGTACATTTAGATCCGTTTACAATAGCGGCAGGATTTCTGTAGGTACAACAACTCTCTTTCGCAATTGATCGCCAAGTTATCGCGTGTAAGCTATTGCAAATCGTAATGTCATTTACGACTAATTATGATTACAGTAAAATCCGTTTAATATGACTCCGCTTATATTTAAGAACCGCTTATTATGACGTAATCACACAGCGAAGTTTGATTTTCTTATCAAAATTCTTTAAAACTAAGTCGGATATATTGTCTTCGATTAGTCGTGTGACCCATTTTAAGTACATTCGTTCTGTTATAGTGACCAACTGCCTGTGACATGAAAAGATTAACTGCTATTAGCACTGTGAAGTTTAATTTTCACATAAAATTATTTATAACAAACGAATATAATGACTTTGTGACACATTACGGTGATTTTTACATGATTCCTAAAGCCGTTCGTCGCTCGGGTTCGTACAATATACAGTTATAGCTGTTGCACGCGGTTGCGCCCGATTGCATGTCGGTTAACGCAGCAAAACATAGCTTATGTCCTTTCGCAAGGTCTAATCTTCCGTTATACCAAATTTCATCAAAATCGGTTCAGCGGTTTAGGCCTGAAAGCTAACTCATACAGACAGACTTTTTACTTTCACATTTATAATATTAGTATAGAAGTATGCATTAAATAGATAAATAAGGTAATTTTAATGAAAAAATATCTAATAAAAATAACAAGTTCTTTACTTAATGTTTTAAGAATATGCTTTTTATGACGTGTTTGTCACTTACCTTTAATGTCATTGTAAACGGATTCTACTGTATAAGTTATAGACAGTAAAACACGCTAATCCTTACTAATATTATAAATGTGAAAGTAACTCTGTCTGTCTGTCTGTCTGTCTGTCTGTCTGTCTGTTACGCTTTCACGCCTAAACCACTGAACCGATTTTGCTGAAATTTGGTACAAGGGTAGATTAGATCTTGGGAAAGGACATAGGCTATGTTTTGTCGCGATAACCGACATCTACGCGGGCGGAGCCGCGGGCAAAAGCTAGTTAATATATATTTCAATAAGCGATCCGTCCCGTATTTGCACGGGTGCGATTACTCGTTTAGTAAATTTAGTTAAGACTAGCTGTGCATGCGAATGCCTTCGCACTTAGATCTGGGATCACTGACTATTTTAGCAAAATACAAGAAGCATAAGTACCAACACCAATAGCTGTAGTCAGCCAGTACCTAAAAGTACCGTCAAATTCGACCCAACGACAGGGCCGAGAATATTTAAATGGGATATTTTTAAATGTACATCTATATAATTTTTCAGCACACTACATAACTCCACTAATTAACTGAATCCATACCAGAAACATGAATGCTGTGCAAAAAAATATCCACCATTTACCCTTGGTGTCAGATTTCTTGTGTGAACGCAAGAAGAAATTGGAGCCCCGCTTCGCCGGGTTCCGTCGACATAGCTCACATGTTCATTAGATAATATAGTACCTAGATATCAAACCAAAATACGACGAGCAACAATATTCATTCAGTACAACAGTTTTGCAAATATCATTAAACAGTACATTTAATTTGATTTAGTTAATTTGCAAGTCAGTATTTTTTTATATAACTTTGAGATAATTGGTTAGAAAAAAGGGAATATACAAATATTTAAATACATGCCTATTTAAATCAAACAATACAATACTCATACAAACCTGGAGCAACAGTAATTCGAGGCTAAGTTCGTTGACCGGGGCTTCCGTGTGTACTGCTACAGCATAAGGCAGGAATCCAGGCATGACGTATTTGATGACCCTGATTGGCAGCCACAACATGAACAGCACAGCCGTACCGAATATCATCGCTGATACCACCAAGCGGCGAATATGCGACCATACTGACAGGTGGATCATTTCCTGGAAAAAAAAAGAGAGAATATACTGTAGAAACTGCATTTCGCAAGATTGCTTTCATAATATAGAAATTGACTGCATCTCGCCTTATAGTAAGCTGAGGTGCAGGTCCAGAGAATAAGGGTTACCATTTCAGATGCCGCATGGGTCTTTGTGGGACCAAAATTCACCATCAAATGTATTTGTTTGGTGTATTTTTTCTTTCAAATAATATTAGATAGTACCTAACCAAAATTGTCAGTATTTACACTAACATCTCCAGATAAGTTCAATTGTGTTAATAAAGGGTTAGTAATGCCTAGGATTTGAACTCGGGACCATTACGTTAAGGGTTCTGTTTTACGATTGAGAGGATTGAGAGCTACCGACGATGGCCACGGTTCAAAGAACTCGTCATCATAATACTAACCTGCACCGGACTGAAGTCAGGATCATTCAAATTCTTCAAAAACCATAATACACCAGGTCTTAGAACTTCTCTTAACAATAAAATGAATGACGCGAAGTAATACACATAGACCATGCCCACGAGCCAGTGAATGAACATGAGAGTCCAAGGCGCTGCGTGGAGACTCGCCTCGCGGTCTTTAAGGGTCGCATCGAACATTGATAGGGAGCAAAGGTCCAACCACCATCCACATACTAATGGTATTACGCCAATCTGTAAACAAAGTTAAAAAAATGAAAAATGTATCAGGCAAACAAAAGGTATGTATGTTACCTATACCATGATCGCGTTAATTCCCGTTAAAATTATTGTATATCTTTTCTAGAATAAAAGAACTTTTTCTGTAAGGTATGCAGAAAATTAAGGGTTAATTTTCTAAAAATAAAGGAACAGTAAGGTACGAAGTTCGATTCTGGATACCGTAGGATAGAGGATATCGTAGTCCACTTCTGGTTGCAGGCCTCTTTCAATGTTGGGAGGCATTTGCCTGCTGTTCCCATGCTGGTGGTAGAAACTTCACTGGTGGTAGAAACTTGGTGGCACAAATTTGTCTCAAGTTTCGACCGGGTAGGTACCACCGTGCACTATTGCGAAAAACCCTCCATAGCAATTCAATCTCGGTTGGATTGTGTTCAGGGGTCAGCATGTGCATAGCCGGGCAGAGGTGGTGGTTGTCGCAGCACTAGTGGGACCAGTGGGTCTTGGCGTAGTCTAGTGGGGATGGCGCGGGGCGATGCGCCGAACAGGGAGACCTGTAGAAACGGTGGTGCCGCTGGCCGCCCGCGGTATAGTACAGGGGCCCAACTGGGGTTAACCACCTTGGGAGGCTGCCTCACCAGGCCGCGCATAATCCCGATATGGTTCGTCGTGCCGGTTGGTGACCGGATTTGGGAGCCCGGCGACCATACTCGGGGGGGTACGGGGGCCCTTCCGTTCGGCGTGTCGGCTCTCGACATGCCTCACATTCATAGATAAAACCAATATCCCGCGCTTTGTCACACGGTGCTGCGGCGGCAATCACTTCTTTTTTTCACGCCTTCTCCCACCCAAACTCATGGCAGCGCAATTTATAGAAAAAGGCAACACAGCGGCTCGTCACACTCCCAAAAGCTTGCTATTTGAGGTGGAGTCCACTAACATCTGTGGGCTCCATGCAAACCTCAACGCCGTCCACCAACACCTAGAGACGGCGAAACCTGCCATGTTTTTTCTAACGGAGACGCAAATACACCGCCCTGACGACACGACCTACTTGCTCTACCCTGGCTATGTTCTTGAGGAAAGTTTTCGTGCAAAAGCCGGGGTGTGCGTGTTTGTTAGGGCGGATGTTTGCTGTCGCCGTTTGCGCTGCCTAGAGGACCCATCCTTCTCCATCCTTTGGGTACACGTAGACCATGGCCCTACGAGTCAGATCTATGTGTGCCTCTACCGTTCCCATACAGGAGATGCTGAGACAACTCGACTCTTTGAATATCTGAGTCAGGCGGCAGATGATGCGCAGGAGCGATTTCCGAATGCCGAAATGGTATTTTTGGTGGATTTTAACGCCCACCACGAGATCTGGTTGGGCTCCTCCAAAACAGACCATGCGGGAAGAGCCGCCCACGCATTTGCTCTGGCGCACGGCCTGACCCAATTGGTGCACGAGGTCACTAGGATACCAAGAAGGTCGGGCCAAGCACCTTCTCTGCTAGACCTTCTGCTGACGAGTGATCCGGACCGGTACAGTGTATCGGTGCGAGCCGCGTTAGGCAACTCTGACCACTGCCTGGTCTGTTCCACGGTGCCTATTATGGCGCCCCCACGACCCGTGCAGGGGAAGCGGCGTCTCTGGCACTACTCGTCAGCGGACTGGGATGGACTTCGTGACTATTTTGCGTCCATCCCGTGGGTTGAGCGCTGCTTTGAAGGTAAGAACCCATCGGATTGTGCTACTGCTGTCGCCGGTGAGATCGGTCTGGGTATGGAATACTATATCTCATACACCGATGTCACCGGTGACCGCGGGGTGCGCCCTTGGTTCGGGCGCGAGTGCGCGGAAGCTGTTGAACAAAAACAGTCTGCGTACCGCGCTTGGGTAAGGGCGCGCGCCACGCGCCATCCCAATCTGGGCCACTTCAAGGCAGCGTACAACAGAGCCACAAAGGTCTGTAGAAGGGCCTATGTCAGAGCGGATGCCCTGCGCATAGCGCGGCTTGGTCAAGAGCTAGTGATGCATCCCACGGGAAGCCGTGGCTACTGGCGACTGGCTAAAGCCGTGCAAGCCAACTTCTGTCAGCCTTCGCTGCCTCCGCTGCGTAACCCTGATGGATCCCTGGCCCATGAGTCGCAAGAGAAGGCAAATCTGCTGGCTAATCTCTTTGCGGCCAACTCCCGAATCGATGATTGTGGTACGCAGCCACCAACACTACCCGACAGTGACCACGCGATGCCTGATATCCATATCAGGCAACGCGATGTCCGTGCAGTGCTGCAATCACTCGATGTCCGGAAAGCCAGTGGTCCGGATGGTATTCCAGCGGTAGTTTTGAAAAAATGTGCAGCGGAGTTGTCTCCAATGCTTACGCGCCTGTACCGGCTATCCTACAGTTCGGGTACAGTGCCTTTGCCTTGGAAAGAGGCGAATGTTCAGCCGATTCCCAAGAAGGGGGATCGCTCGGAGCCAGCCAACTATCGACCCATAGCCGTCACCTCAGTGCTGTGCAAAGTGTTTGAGCACATAATTAACAAACAGCTCATGCGGCACCTAGAGGATCACTCCTTAATTAATGACCGGCAATATGGCTTCAGACCGAAACGGTCAACGGGTGATCTTCTAGCATACGTTACCCATCTTTGGGGTGAGGCTATGGACAAGCACGGCGAGTCACTGGCAATTAGTCTTGACATCGCCAAAGCTTTCGATAGAGTCTGGCACAAATCGCTTCTTTCTAAGCTACCTGCCTTTGGTCTGCCTTCTAGGCTGTGCAACTGGGTTGCTAGCTTCCTGCAGGGGCGCCGTATTCGCGTCCTTTGTGACGGACGAGCTTCAGAGTTTCTGCAGGTTAATGCTGGCGTGCCCCAGGGGTCCGTCTTATCACCCACTCTCTTTCTTCTGCATATGAACGACATGCTGTCTACCGGCAATGTTCATTGTTATGCAGACGATAGCACTTTACATGGGAGTTATCATGGACATCCAGCGGCCAAGCAGTCAGATATCGCAGAGAAAAGGCAGCTTCTTGTCACTGAGCTTGACGGGGTCCTGAATCACATTTCTCAATGGGGCTCTGAGAACCTGGTTGAGTTCAATGCCAAGAAGACGCAGGCATGTGCGTTTACAGCAAAAGTATCTTCTTTCCTTCCCCTCCCCACTCTTCAGAGCACGCCACTGCCGCTGCAGGACAATCTCAATATCCTAGGTATGGATGTTCGCTGCAACCTAAATAACAAAAACTACATCGAAAGCATCATCAAAACAGCCTCACGAAAACTCGGAGTCCTGAACAGAGTGAGACGATTTTTCACGCCGGAGCAGCGGTGTCTTCTATACAAGACACAAATTCGCTCCTGTGTGGAGTACTGCTCGCATCTCTGGGATGGTTCAGCAAAGTACTTACTAGATGCTCTCGACAGGTTGCAGCGACGTGCGATCCGCATCATTGGGAATCCCGAGATCACGAACACCCTAGAACCTTTACAGCTGCGTAGAGATGTTGCGTCCATGGCTGTATTTTACCGTCTGTACCATGGGGAGTGTTCTGATGAGCTCTTCCAATTAGTCCCACCCTCCCCTTTCCTACACAGGACAACGCGTGCAGGTCTTAGATGTCATCCGCACACGGTGCAAAACATCCGATCAAGAACCAAGCGGTTCGGAGACTCTTTCCTCTGTCGCACCATTAAGGCCTGGAATTCATTACCAGCTCACGTGTTTCCTTCTTCCTACAGTCCCGGGTCCTTTAAGCGGGGCGTGAAAAAGCATATGATAAGGCCGTCAAGCTGAGTGTCACCATTGTCACACGGTATGTGTAAGTATTGGTGACCCTCTTTTCTGGGATTTTGCCTTCAGCTTACCATCAGGCAAGGCGAAGTCCAATTGACGTGTCCTATATAAAAAAAAAAAAAAAAAAAAATGTTAACCAGACGGGTTGGTATTGGGGTTTTATTTTTTGATTTTCTTCTCTCGCAGTGATATTGTCTGCATATTTGGTATTGTAATAATTGTTTAAAACTAAAAATTGAACTTAAATGTTATTTTACAAAAATTCTACAATTTCTTTTGAGGTGGGAGACATTGCCAAATAAAATTCATCCCTAAAACGCGATGGGCAATTAAGTGATGAAGTATAAAATGTAAGTATGCAAAGTATGTTAATACATATTCTAGAAAATATTTAACACTTTAGTCATACCATATTTTGTGTCTAGATAGCGTTGTCATTCTAAGCAGAAATAAAAAAACCTAGTTCAAAGCAGCCTCCAAAAATTATAGGTCCCTAATTACAAAATAAACTGTGTAACAGAATTAATTAAGTCGTTTGCAGCAAGTACCAATCTAAATAAAAATATCGTGATGTAGGTACCTACTTCTATTATCAAGTAGTATTTATTATCTTGCAACATGCACTGTAATCTTTTAACAAATATTATTGTAAACATAGCTTCAAAAGAATCTTAATATTAAAAAGCAATTGATAAGGATTTTTTAAAGAATACTCGTAACCGATATTACCAAAATATTTCCGTTAACAACTTAAAATTGCTTGTGTGAGTGGGTGTACGTCAGTAGTGTAACGGTCAGGATTCGACCCTTAAACCTCTCTATCGTAAAGACTTTACAGGATTTCTCGAAGGAATCTAATTACGGTTTTTATTCCAGAAAAAAAACGATATTTGTCACAGTTATCGGCAAATTTCGTAAATGTGTACTAACTAATTGATTTGATTTGATTTGATCAACCAAAAAAACCAAAAAAAGGAAAGATCAACCTACCACGTGGAAGTGCGTTAAGCACGTGGCTATTTAAATCTAATCTGTGATTGGTTGCTTGGTGCGCCTCGGCCGCCCCGCGCCCCGCGCTTTCTACCAAAAATACCTAAAACTCGTTTTGCGTAAGTTTTGCTGATCACTATACTCTATACCGCCAGGATGGCTAAATGGATCTGGATAAAAATGCAGACGTTCTGACGTGTTTGAGTAACCAATATCCATCTATCCAAACTATCGCATTATAGTTAGTATGCACTGTTTGTAGGTATTAAGCTTAGATGAATTAAAAAAGGAAGATACGGTACTCGATCATTTGTGTGGGCATGCCAAACTAGGTCCATGGACCTAGTTTGGTTTAGTGTATGTCGAGTGACCGAAGCGCTTACATGTGTGTGCTCTTCTTTCAAGTGCTGAAAAAACCCGTGATAATTAACGAAACTGCCTTCATGTTCATTTAGAAAAATGCCCAAATCACTCACGAAGCAAAAACAAAACACAAGGGATTACTTTCATTCATAATTAAATAATAAATATCATTAGAACTTTAATTTAATAATTTATTTGAACTCTTCATACGATTTTGGCTGAAGGTGAGACAAATATATGAAATTCCACGAGAGAGAAAAGGATATCATATAAAGTGTTAACAACGACGTCTTGGCGGCCAAATTTCGCCAGAGAAAGTACGGTCGGCATCAATGAACACGACGCAAGCCGAAACTTTTACGAACTCGCACGAGTGCTAGAGCAGTAAGCGATAACGCTTCTTGTTCACTCTTATCTTAATCATATATTGATATCACTTTCGCACATTTCTTATTAATTACAAGACAATGTGTGAGTGAGTATTTGTGTGTAGTTATGTGCGAGCCATTTTTTTAAGTACAATGCATAGAACGTACCGTATCTTCCCTTTTTTAATTCATCTAAGGTATTAAGCTTGATTTACGAGACGGATGAACTTTAACCTCGGTAAAAACTAAAGTAGTAACTAAAGTTTTTAACGATGATAAAAAGATTCTGATTTGCTTTTCGATGTCAATGTTTGTAAATTATAAGAACAGTTTATTAGTATTCAAAGCAATGTGATGCATGAACAAACGGCTATGATTACAATTAATCATTCTCTGATTAAAACTTATTACTTTTTAGAAAATGCACTAATGAACTAATGTGGGCTAAATGAGTGCTGTCATTTTCGCCGACAAAAACAGAAGTTCCTACTATCTATAAGAAGGCTCTTTCATCGAGGTAAGGAGATCACACCATCATGTATGATGTTGTGATTTATTACAAAATGTTAACCAGATCGAAAACTGTCATTACGCGATGCAGGATCGGTAGTTCCATGGAATTTCAGCTTGGTATAGGTATAGTATAAGAAATTTCAGAACAAATGGATTTTTTCAACCTTGTGTAACCAACAACATATTACAGTAAAAGATTGTCTAAATATATATAGTACCAAAGAAATTTTATAAGTATGAGTTGTTTTGTTAAGACAGAGTCCTAAGATGAGCAAAGGTGTGTTGATGTCCAAATTGAATTGAATTACGGCTGGTACTGCAGTAGCAACGGCCGAGGATCAACATTAACCAATCACTGGATTGAGCTTCATCAACCCAAAGTCCTCTCCACTGATCGCTACTACTATTCACGGATTGTGCGTGAAGCCATTGAAATCAAAAAATATAAAAATTTCAATAGGGAAGATAGATTCAAGCTATCCGGAACGTGGAATCCAGTGATTAAGATACTAAAACCAAAAAAACACAGTGCCGTTAAAAACTGACATAGTGAGTGTGGTGTGTCGCCAGCCTAACCGTTCATAATAAGTGTAATGGTGGGTAGGCGCTCAAATAATGTTCCCCGCATACATCTCGACGCTCGAAGATTAGTCAAGTCGTGCCCACGGGTGCTGCAACGCATCCGAAACGTTGCGCAGAAATAGTAAGTTCCAAGATATAATTCGCGAGACGTCCCAATACCTAGTATAATTGAGAAAAATCATGTGTATATTTATAATGTATAAATAAAAAAATATATAAATTAATAATTTATCCAACATACGAGTTTAGAGTTTTCAACTGTTATATGACGAAATAAAGTTGCTTCTTTATTTTTTATCCTACATTTCGATGACCCAACGTTCCATTAACCTTACATTTAGTTGATCCTACTTTTTGCTGGCACGTTTTTTAACCGTCAACACCTAGACGTGGTCATATTTGATACGCTGTACTCAAGTAATTTAATTAACCTACATCAATTTCGTACAGCCAAGTGATGTGATGACCAGCGCTGAAAATTCATTAGTTACTGGGACTGCACGTTTACATTTTACCCTACATTCGGTGACCTAGCGTTTATATTCCGTTAGCCATAGGTTCCGTTAATCCTATTTTTAGTGGACTTCTTTGTTGTCATTACATTTTATTGACCCTCGCTCTCTAAACGTGGATGTTTTTATAATAATGTAGTGGTAATGTAGATAATTAGCTTAAATATTTTTTAATTAAGAGAGGTGACCTGATGATCAAGCTTTTTTAGGTAAACTGTGGACCACCAATCAATATGGTTAGTCCATGGTTGGATCGTAGGTTGTTGAGGAACAGTTTAATGAATTGGGAAGGGACCTAAGATAAAGATGGTTCAATAGTTCGTAAATATAGATGATGGACGAAAAATCATTGATGATTTATGAGGTGAGCGTGAATGGAAAAACCGATATGTCAACCTCGCCATACATTATGCCAATCAGATCGAGGACGTTTCAGTCTAGGATTCGTCCTAGCCTGGTCTGATTTTAGATAATTAGCTTAAAATTTTTTTTTATCAACAAACTGTGGACCAATAATCAATATGGTTAGTCGGATCGTAGGTTGTTGAGGAACAGTTTAATGAATTGGGAAGGGACCCAAGATAGAGAATGGAATGGTTCAATAGTTCGTAAATATAGAGGATGGACGAAAAGACATTGATGATTTATGTGGTGAGGGTGAATGGAAAAACCGATATGTCAACCTCGCCGTACATTATGCCAATCAGATCGAGGACGTTTCAGTCTAGTATATAAACACCTCAACAAAGTCTAGGGAACAAGATGACCCCAATTTTTTTTTTCTTGTAAATCTTGTTTTGCAAATAACTGGCAGCAAATAAATAAAAATAGAATAAAGTAGATTACAGAGTTGTTCGAAATTTAAAAATAAATTTTAATAAGTAATGATTTTCGAATATGGAGGGAAAACTTTTAAAAGTGTTTGATTGTGCAGTTTCTCTGAGGCAAAATAAAAATTATTTTCTTTGATTGTAAATAACGTTTATTATCAATAATACGTTTTTTACGTATGGTTTGTGCATTTTTGTGACTGTAGTCATCATGTCACGTCGTAATTTAAGTCGCGAAGAGATGTTAAGGGCTGTTGGTATGCTGCAAGCTGGACGAACTCAACGCGACGTAGCGGATGCTGTCAACACCCAACCAAGCGTAATTTGCAGATTATGAGCACGCTACAGGGGATATTGCCGAACGTCACAGGAGACGAAAATAGGGTTACTACCCCGCGACAAGATCGTTTCTTGCAAAATTCCGCAAGGCGGCAACCCACGATTACTGCTCGTCGGTTAGTCGCAGGCCTCCAGTCTCAGCATCAAGTGGTTATTAGCGATCAAACTGTCAGGAGAAGACTACATGAAGCCAATCTTCACGCTCGCAGACCGCTTAGGGTTCCAGCTCTTCGACGTGGAAATCGAGGTCGTCGCTTATTGTGGGCTATCGTACATTTACAGTGGACCGACCATCAATGGGCACGGGTTCTGTTTTCCGACGAATCTCGCTTCGGTTTTCATCCTGATTCGAGAAGAGTGCGTATATGGCGAGTTCCTGGACGTTGGAGTCGTCTCCAGAATCCGCAAGAAGTTCATCCTTACCAAGGTGGAACAATCATGGTATGGGCTGGAATTGGCCTTGGTGGAAGGACCGACCTCGTTTGGATACGGGGCAATTTAAATGCAAATCAATACATTCAGGAGGTTATACACCCCATGGTAATCCCTCATCGACAGCAGTTCGGTCAAGATTTTATGTTCATGCAAGATAATGCACGGTCACACACCGCACGGGTAGTGGTCAATGCGTTAAGCGAGCACAATATTGCGACGTTGGAATGGCCTGCTCAGTCTGCCGACCTCAATCCCATAGAGCATGCCTGGGAATTGCTTGGGACAAGAGCTTTCAGTGATTCTTTGGAAAATCTGACCACTGAAGAACAATTTTTTTTATACCTTCGCAATGTATGGAGCCATATTCCACAGACGATGTTTGACAATCTCATACTAAGTATGCCACGCCGTTGTCGAGCTGTTGCTAATGCTTTAGGAGGTCCTACAGATTATTAAAAACGTTTAAAGTACGGTTAATTACTGTATTTCTTACTACCTCGTTATTTTTGTGCCTAATCATAGAAGGTTGTAATACTCAACATTGGCACTATTAAATTCTTTCTTAAAAAAAAAATTGATATGAGAATGTTTTTATTAAAATTAAAATTAAAAACGGTATAAAATACCCTTCTATTGATATAAAACACTCACTATTACAAGAAAGGGTTTTTAAATAAAAACTAGAAATGTCCTTGTTCCCTAGACTTTGTTGATGTGTGTATCTGATCAGAATTTTTATCTAATATATAAAATTCTTGTGTCACGGTTTCAGTGTTTATACCTACTCCTCCGAAACGGCTTGATCGATTTTGATGAAATTTTATATGTATATTCAGAAGGTAACTACTTTTACACCCCTAAGTGTTAAGGGGAATTTTTTTTTTTACTTTTTCGACAAATTTTGTTTTATTTTTTTATGGTGTAGAATTGAAAAATACATTTAGTCCTAAATTTTTACCCTCCTACCACCGCCCCCTGTTTTGATAGCATTTTATATTTTTCAACCCTGTTCGATAGTTGATCAAGAAATAATTATTCATATGGCAAAACAACGTTTGCCGGGTCAGCTAGTATATAGATTCTCTGCATTAACCAATTCTTATTTTTTGATTCTGTACCATTATGCGTAAGTTCTATATTGCGTACTTATATGTTCTATAATAATTAATAATGCTAGAATACCGTGGTCCAATGTAAGCAATATGATTCTATAATGAACAGAATTCATAATAATACCTACAATACTTGTGTTTGTGTTTACTGCGACCATGAAGGCCGATTCGACCTTGACAATTTTCGTACAGGCCTGTAGAATTTTTCTTTGCCTTGCCCAAGATAGGTACTACTGCAAAGTAGGTATAAAAAGGGTTTTTAATATACATAAATTGTAATTATGTAAACATACGCATCAGTAGTAATAAAAAATACTTTGTTCCAACCAAACGCAGACATTGACTTAACATTGTGTTGAGGTTGATAATCTTAAATTAACCATATGAGTGGGTGGTGGGTGAGTGTTTTTTTTTTTTATACCACTTAGGTGGCAGACAAGCACACGGCCCATCTGGTGGAAAGTGGTTACCGTGGCCTATGGACGTTTGTGACACCAGAGGAATCACAGTTGCGCTACCAACCCTTTAAGTACAGAGTTTCTGTGCCGTCAGTGTAGAAGACAAAGCAGGACAAGCCTTTAGTCTTCTCACTGACATCACAAATTCTCCAATGAGCTCTGGCATTCCTACTCACCGCTGGGAATACAACACGAAGTTATTATAGCCGCTGTATTCTGTAGGGCGAAGGTACTTCCCCAGTCGTACTGCTCAATTGGGCGGAAATACCGCCGTGTCCTACCTCCTCCAAAAAAAGTGTATTATGTTCATTATTTACTGAACACTGTTTTCTCCTTTTTTTGAAGAATGTTGGTTACCAAAATGATTAATTCTCCCTAAACTAAGGTAAACTGCTTGTACTTGTAGTGGGTTTCACGTCTGTGGTGTAATGGCCAGGATTTGAACTCAGAACTTCTTGATCGTTAGGCCGACGCCTTTACCACGAAGCGTATCTACAGATTCTACGCTTATCTGTTTAACAAACGAATTCAAAGCATTTGGACAGACCTGGATTCCTATTTATTTAATTATTCTAATTTAAACCTATCGGATACCACCTTAGCCGCGTGGTTCCCAGCAGAGTAGAATTTGGACGGGAGGTCCACATTTCTTCCCATGCGGTGTCGTATAAGGCGACTAAGGGATAGGGCTGGTTAACATCAGACAGATATATATACAGCCCAGACTCAGTCTCAGATGCATGGCTTGAGTGAACAATAGCGCCCGGCAGACGGTAATTGGATTACCCCCTATTACGTGGGTTCCGAATTCAATGATTAGTGAAAAGTGGGTGTTAATTCACCACTGCCTAACTCTCCAGAGATAAAGGCGTGATTATCCATATGTATGTATGTATGTAAGATACCTTGGAAAATTAATAGAGTGAATATATTAACGTATTTAGTAGTGGCATCTGACGTTTATCTTTGGATTTTACAGATTGTCATCAGTGGAATCATCAAAAGTTGATGACAGAAAAACAAAAGACGAAACCAGGCCAAGACATGATGAAAAAGAAAACAAAACCAGGTCGAGTCACGATGAAAAAGTAACTAAGTAGGTTTCTAAAATAAATTATGGATCGCACCAGTGCTAGGCCACCGTAGGAGGTACGAAGACGAGTGCGATGTCCTACGACAGTAGTTGAAGATACGGACTGGTAACCGCATTCGAAAGTGTGCATTTCAAACACGATTTGGAGCCATTTAGTAATGGATCTGTACTGTACCATACCAAGATTTTTTTGCTATTCAGAAATGGATATATCTTGTACCATACCAAGTTTAAAAGAGGAACTGTCAATAAATTGTGCAATTCATGAGATTATAGGTTCTGTTTACGAGACCCGGTTTTAGATCGAAGCTGAAGAAAAGCAATCAGTTTTGGAACCTATGAACACTGCTTATGGTTCCGAAATATTGTATACGCATTTGTGTGACAAAAAGGATAGGTCAATTACGAAACAGCCTGCTTTAAGAAGAAAATACGAGGCTTAGAGCGCCCCCTCGATCTCCTAACTGCTTCATCCGTCGGTGATTGTTGACTGATATGTATTTAGAAATGGAAAGAGTTGCATGCTCTATACTCAAGCTATATTCAGGTCATCTGTTTGTCGGCTTTTTTTTTGCGGCTTAAATTGATTTATAGATAGTGGCGTGTTTACGATTACCAAAACATTCAGACTATTCGGAATTATTGTATGCGATATGACGTTATTGTACGAACACATGCATGTTGTAGTTGATTGCAAAAACCCGGACAATAATAATTTATTGATAGTACATAAAGTGGATTTCCACAATTGATCGAGCTATTTTTAGAATTATTGCAAAAATTCCATTTTGTTAAGGATATATTGGTAACGTGGCCGTTTATTCTGTTATTTGATACTGCTGCGTGAGCGAGCTCGAAATCCACGCGCGCCTGCACACAGATAGTTTAGGTTAGAAAGGTATGGCGGAAGCTTCCTACACAGCTCCGTCGCAGCCCCTCCTCTCCGTTCTTCTTGTAGAAATAATAGGCAAATTAGGTTCTGAAGACACCAACGATCTGAAGGTAGAACGGATTGTAAGGTTTTCCAAGAAAACAGGTAGGTTTCGACGAAATGTTGTGATTGCCGGACATCCCATACCCTCCACAATAGATAAATAGGGTAAATGTGTGACTGCTGGCAGTAGGTAGGTAAGTAAGTATTGGCACTGTTTTTTTTAATTATGTCGCTCTGTTAGAACTGTGCTGACACAAATAAACATAGATTGTTTATGATATTGTATTTAATGCCATCAATTCATTAAGTATAGTAATATAAATGGTAATTACATATTTAAGCCATTTGGGGTCAAGACGCTGGGATCTTCGGGCCCAGGTGCCCGTCTTTTGTTTAGAGAAATTTCTAAATGTTTAATTGACACAACCCATGACCAGAGGGCTGGTTTATTCCTTGCGCAAAGGATTAGTATTGTAGTAGTATACCATTCAACATGGCAATGCCGCCAGCCTTCTGGCCACCCTCCCGGTTGACATCGATGGGGATGAATTCTTTGACACCTGAACCTGCAGGATTGTTTAGGTATATTCTTTTATTTTTATAATATTTTAATTTAGATAACTTCACTGTATGTTATGTAAATATAAATATTAATGTGAATAATATGTAATTTATTATCTATCTTTTGAATTATATTCAATTAATATTTTTTAATAACTCGGTTTATTATTACATTACCTGACTGATTGATTAATCAAGATCGAGACTAAACTGTTAATAGCATAAACTTGAAAAATAACAGTATTAAAAAATCGTGAAACTTATTAAGTAATCAATTTAAATTGGGAATTAGAGAAAATGAAAAGAAATTAAAAGATAATCAAAAAACTGGATTAAAAATGATTGTAACATGCAAACAATTAAAAGTTAGTATTGCAATATTTTCCTATGCACCCTAACAACTAGTTCTTTTATGTGAGCTGGAGCTTCTGTTATAAAGATGACAAATGACCAGTGTCACAGTGATAAATGATAATATCAAAATACTGATTGATAATCAATCGCTTCACCACAGAACAAATTTTGTCAATCATGTAATCTTATTTTTCTAATGACTACTTTATGCTTATTGGATAAATTTTTCTAATTAGATTTTGATTTGAATTTTTAATTGCTACTTTTTTCAGAAATTATAATATTACCTACTACACTATTTGACTATTGGAACCTGAGTAATACAGATTTACAGTAAAAATATAGATTGAGAATTTGTTATATTGATTGATTGAGTTTATAATCTGAGTATTTTAGACAGTATATCAACTAGATTTTCAATTATCTGAATGCAATAAGAATTGGTTCAGTCACTCACTGAATGATTTTCAAATTTCATTATACACATACATATTCATAAACAGATTATATTATAGTATCACTACTGAGATAAAGATAAAAAGAATAAAACAGAGTTTGAGCTTACCTCAACAACTGAAAGCAGTGCCACTTTCACCACCACATAGCAGAATCCAAGTGCCTTTTTAGCGCTCCGAAGACGAAGCAGTGAAGCCACTCCATGTAACACTGCCAATATAGCTCCAACAAGTACATATCCTGAGAGTGCAGTCAACGGCCCACCAAATGGACCTTCTGCATTCAAACCAGCTAGTGCAGCTCCCAATCTTCCAATATGATACGGGCAAAATGCAAACACCACTATGAACAATGTGTTCAATGACACCACCCAAAACACATGCTCTAGAAACACCATAGAACCGTCTAACCCCAACAGTCTTGCCCAAGTCAGTTCTTCAGCGGCGGCACGATCCCATTCCATAGGATTCCAGTTTACTTCATCACCAACAAGAGGATCTTCAGCCACTTCTGCATTAACCTCGTCCCTCACCCCACCCTCATCCCCAGCACCATCATTGATTCTATCATTATTATTATCCTGTAGGGGTATATCTTCAGGGGCTGGAACTGGCAAATTTTCCCTTTCCATCCAATCAGGGCCGCCACCATGCATAATTTGCTCTCTCAACCAAACAAGGCCAATAAATGCAAACAGTGTACAAGTAACAACAAAACATCCGGAGAACACATCCTTAGCAAGGTTTTCTGCTGACACAATGTCAAATGGCAGTGATATTACTGGGTCAAGTGAACCAGAGAACAGACAGCGGTATGTTCTGCAAGCGGTTAGAGGCACAATACCAAGCCAGGCCAGTGCCACCAGAGTGTAGTGAAGCCAATCCTTCACAGCTGATGCAACAGACGTCACGAGCCCCCCTACTACATCACGGATAGGCAGTCTGCGTGGCATATCAGGAGAATATATTGGCATAAACGAAAATCGGTGGCCACATAACTCGCATATCTCCTTTCTGGAGTATCGCATCCACTGGACTAAGCACTCCTGGTGGATCCATTTTATTGAGCCGGTGCATATGCAAGGGTGAAATAGCGGCCGGTCCGAAGAAGCTTCTGAACGGCAGAACCGGCAGAAGTCTGCGCCGGCCGGATCCGGATCCATCATTATCCTCAATCCAGTTTGTCTGGTTGATTATGAGATCTGCGAAAGTTGTTACGGATTATATATTGAAATGAAAACACAGAACACTGTCAACACACCTCAATTAGTAACTCACACACCTGACACGTAAAATTACTAGACAATACTAAAAACTATAGATTTTAGGAAAAAATATGTATTTTCTTTGTTTGACAACCAGACTTTACCACTGTACAAGGTACAAGACAGTCAGTCAGAGCAAAAGCGATGTTGCTATTACATACAATTTGATTTATACCGGTAGTCTTGGTAAATTTATACCTAATCTTATGATTATCACAGGGTAAAAATCACGGGTGAAAATCGTGCTATGAGGAACAGGCTGTATAATACCTGTGACAGCCATGCAGTAATAAATAAAATCGGTTTCCTTTTTTATACCACTAAGGTGGCAGACAAGCATACGACCCATCAGGGGAGTCACACTCGTGTTGCTGACCATGCTGACCTTGTTATAACCTTTTAATACCTATAAGGTAACAGCACCAACAGTGGACACTTTCGAAAAAAACCCTTTATTTTAAGAAAGTAACCATTAAGTTTACATGACTATGTTTAATGCATGTCTAATGGTATAAGACGTGTTCAAAAATTAACAACACTGTCGTAAGTGTGAAATTTAATTCAATATTAAAGGTTATTACCAAAAGTATGTGAGTTGTTAACCTACTTAGACTACGTTTTTGGATAGATTTTCTAGCAGTTTTAAACGATTGTCCAACAACTCAACAATTGTATTTAAAGTAAAAACATGTTAGTTTTCTAAGATTTAACTTCAAAAGTTAATATCTAAATGTTCTTGTAACAGTTAAAAAGAATACAGCGACTATTTTTCATAAATACTTATAATTTTCCAAGAGTGAAATTTCATTTGTCCTTAAAGTATCCGCCATTGATGCTTTTACGTTATAACAGTAATGTGCCGTTGTCGTTCATAATATAAAAGCACCTTGAGTTACAATTCAGTTTTTATTTTGTGGTACAACTAATTACTTGCCACCTTAAAAAATAAATTGACATTTGTCAAACTTGAATTGACGTTTATTATTATTGTTGTGTTGAGTTTGTGTGAATTTGGTGTGAATCGTGAATCGCACTGAATCGTAGTGGACTTCGTGTTCGTGGAACAGTACGATTGGTTATTTATAGTGCAATTTTCAATTTAGCGGTTTATTATTACTGTACTGTGTAAATCTTCTAGTTATCTGCAAGAAGGTGTGTATAGTACATTCTTGTTATTACTACTTATTACATGGTATCAGATCAGCTAGTTTATTAGGATAACCGGCTCGTAACGGCAAACACTATTGTGATGATGTAAATAATCTAGAATCTAGTTAATTATGAAGTTTCTATGCTAGCCGCTTTCTTAAATAATCGTTATCAATATGTGTTAAAGCTGTACATTTCTTGTTAATCTTTAATTTTTTGTTTGAGATGTAAACAATAAATTCTACTCAGGCAAATTAAATGGAGGGTCGCCGGTCGCCAGGTTCTGACAGTGAGATTCTTGTTAAAATGTTTATCAACTACAACCAATACTGTCTATCAATTAATATGTCTGTCTATCAACCATCAACCATTTATTATACTTTGTAATTTTTGTACACTGACAATGTTCACCTATCAAAAACAGTTTCGAATAATGTTCAACTGGTGTTTTAATTACCTTTTTATCTTCAGACTAACAGGTTTTTCCTTTTACAATCATTTCTAAGTGCTGATAAGACTAACAGTATATTGGGAAATTTAACAGGAAACTAAAACGAAAAATTATATTTATTTAACATTACATAATACTGAAATAACCGTGGTAGCCTAGTTGTATGGGTAATGGACTGCTGAGACGAGGTCTGGGGTTCGATCCCAGGTTTTACCATGGCACACACCAGTGACTTTTCGATACTATGTGTGTATTTATTGCAGGTTTATAAGTGCCCGTTTAATGGCAATAGGCTCGCCACCTATTACATTGGGACCTAAAAATGTGGGTGCTAGCACCTCTGCCTGCCCCTTCGGGGATATAGGCGTGACTTTATATTATGTTATAATATTGATACTTATTCAGTATTATAGTATAATACTGAACTTATTATCTTAATAATTTATATGGTACTGTACTGTTACTGTATTTGTAACATGGATTTATATTACACTAGCTGTTGTCTAACTTCACCCACATGGAATTTTGTTCCACTGACTGCAATGGGAATCAATTCACAGGATAAAAAGCCTGTATGTTATTACAGAATGTAATCTATCCCTGTGTAAGTATAGTAGATCCATACCATAGTAAGATCTCTACAGTCATTCGAGTGTAATTTCTAAACATCTCACAAACTTTCTCATTTATAATATTAATATGAAAGCAAAGGATAATAATACATACAATCAGCATTCATACATAATATACTCCACTCCTTTAGAGTCCTAAAGGAAATACTGAATTTTTCTTACAGTTTTTTTTATCTAGGACATGCCAACTTGAATTCACCTCGCCTGATGGTAAGCTAAAGGCAAAGTCTCAGGAAAGAGGGTCACCATTACAGACACTAAGTGATGTTACAATGGTGGCACTCAGCTTGGCGGCCTCATCAGATGTTTTTCATGCTCTGCTTAAAGGACCCGGAGCATTTTAGCTATAATATAAATGTGATTTTACACATTAAACTCTCTTTCTTTTTCTTCACCTTAGCGTTACTCCCAGTCGCATCCAAAACTTTCACCACAGGGTCTAGATCAGTATAAATGTAGATTTCGCTAAATTTACATATATATGAGTAGTAAAAGACAGTAATAAAGTTATCAGTATTTATCTCCATATTTTTATTGAAAGCTATTTCTAGATTCCAGATTTGGCCCGTCACTATAACAGTTGATTGCAGGTGTATAGAGCACCATAAAGACCCTCAGGGCCAAGTCAATCTCACCTGTAAACTGGTACACCTGCTGATTGATGCAAAAGACTCAGGCAAGCTTAGCTCACGAGGCTAGATAGCCTGATAGTGTACCTAATCCCCAGCAGATAAATATCTGCAAAAGCCAAATTTATATAAGTTATTCTTAGTGGCATGTGAGGTGAACCTCTCAATGCAACAGGGAAACATTCTTGCATGATAATGACCAACAAGTATCTAAATAACCTCTTCCCAGTGTTGGGCAAATTTTAATTGCAATGGAAATAAAATTAGCCCAACTGCTGTCTAAAAGATCGAAATAAGTTTGACAGCAGGTAGTAATACATTTTTCTTTCGGTTTATTTACGATTGGCAATAAGGTCCAGCCTGCTGTCAAAATTGTTTCAATCTTTTAGACAGCAGTTGGATTTATTTGTTTCGATTTTATAGACAGCAAGTAGGATTTTTTATTTTTTTATTGCAATTACAATTTGCCCAAGACTGCCTCTCCCCATTTATTTTCCTGTGTCATTGGTTTTAGTGATAGCTTTGTTTCATTTTTGAAGGTGTTTGAATGTTTGTTACTCAACCATACTCAAATGGTACCACCCCCCTCCCGTTTCCCCTCATTGGGGATCGAATACTCCCTTCCCTGAAGAGAACTGTGTATTTATAAATATAGGCAGCTTGGCCTGCAACAGTCCTGCTACTTATTCCTCTCCAGCCTGTAACATCTGCAAAAAGATTTTCCCTGCTCAAATAAAAAAAGAATTACTAGAACCAGGATATTCGAAAGTGTTTTTTGTGCCATTTGTGCAGCAAAAATATAAAAAAATGGTGCTTTCTAGGATAATATAGCTAAACAATGCTGACTAGTCCCGGTTACTAGATTAGGTACAAACTTCGAGGAATCGTTGTCTAACCCAGAGGTTAGACGATTCCTCGACGCTGTTGATATTTATAATTACGTAAAAGATTGAGAACCATTGTTTGTGTATCATGGTATGATCACTAGTATGGTATGACATCAATGTTGTGTACTTTCATTGTTCTTCTGCCTAAACGATGCTTTCTTTAAAAACCCGCGCAGCTAATGCTATTTTTCTAAGAATAACCGGACTTATCTTCTAAAGATGATGGAAAATCGTACATTGATGTTAATGCCAAAACGACTTCCAAAATATTCAGCTGACTTCAGCCAACTAAGGATTAGTTGAAACATTTCCTATAACCATTAATGTACAAAAGTTTGACCATTAATTGACCAATTTGGCTTAACTTATGAACTGTACACCACCTATTTTGGAAAAGTGGTGATTAGGTATGTTTATAATAGGCGGCAAGAGACGGAGACATCGTTAAGATCATTATTAAAGATCTTATCGATGTTGTTTTGTTCACTTGAAACATATTTATTCAATGTGTAAAGCTGAGTCAGATAGTATCAGATATGGCGAACATTAGGTAGTAAATTGCGAGGAATATGCCTGTCAACCTCACCTTCGGCAACCAAAGCGACCCACTGGCGGCGTGCGTTTTAGTCGGTTCGAGTCCGACATAACCTATTCCACCGGCTCCGGTAGGGGGGTAACCGTGGGGATTTTGCGCACGTTAAAAAAAAAGGTAGTAAATTTCCAACCGTGAACTTATACATATAAATAATATATACAGATGCTGAACTAAGAAATCTCAACTCTCCTCCCCTCAATTTTTCTAATGTATAAGTTGGCATGCGTTGAAAACCTATCTACCTACCTACCTATATTTCTCCTTCATCCTTGCGTCAACCCCGATCGCATCCGAAGCTCTCACCTCGGAGACCGGGACCTATTTTTCGCTTTTTTATAAACCTATGCTATAGGTACCTAGCTACATTCTTATTACTTGAATCAAAGAATCAATTTCATTTATTCAGTTTAGGCACACAAAGAGCACATATGAACGTCAAAATTTTAAAATTAATTATGTCAAGAAATAATATAAAAATATTAAATAATATAAAAATAAATCATTGTAAAATGATTCTTTCGCTGGTTCGGTAGGTTAGTTCTACTGAGAAAATACCAGAAAGAAACTCAGCAAACTATATTAGAACTAGATTATTTTTCTTTTTTAAATTTGCTTTAGTTTACAATTTATTTTGTGCGAGCAAGCAAGAGACTTATGTTGACCACGCATTAACATCATTAAGATACTCATCCACTTTAAAGTAACCTTTACTCATTAAAGTTTTTTCACTTCTATTTTAAATTTATTTATTGGCATATTAATCAAATCCTGAGGAATTTTATTAAATATTTTTATGCAGCTGCCTACAAATGAATCACCAACCTTGTGAAGCCTAAGTTTTGGTACAACTAGTTTATTTTTGTTTCTCGTATTAAAATTGTGTACATCAGATAGTTTTTCGAAAATATTTAGATTTTTTCGTACATATTAGATATTATCATAAATGTATTGAGAAGCAACTGTTGATTTTTGTTCTCATGGATCTTGAATGTACACGCTTCCTATGATCATTGATATCGGAGTACGATATTAAAGAAAGATTGCTAAACCAAACATAAAAAATAATAACTGGCATAATAGTAAACGTCGTTTTCTGAAGTCGGTTAATGTTGCAACTTGCAAGAGAGCCTTGTGTTAGCTAAGCGTTCGATAACAGTACCTACTTGTTTCACAATGCGAAATCTCTTACTAGGTGTTGGGTACTAGGTCCGGTAAGTAGTAATAAATAAAAAAAATCCTAGTATAGTCGGTAGCTTAGCGGTTAAGGAGTCGGCCTTACGATCGAGAGGCCCCGGATTCAAATCCTGGCCATTACAATGTATCTTAGCTGAACAGTTTTTTTTAAAGAAATCAAATTTTTTACACCACTTAGGTGGCCGATATGCACACGGCACACCTGATGGACAATGGTTACCGTGGCCTATGGACATGTGCAATACGAGGTGTCTTATTTGTGCTACTGATCCTGTAGGAAATTTCTAATGCATGCCTTTAATTTTTCTCTAACTTAATCAGTGTCTTTTTTTCTCATTTCCAGGTGTAATCAACCGTGCTGCAAATCATAATGAGTTTTAAATGAATAACAGATCTGTGACAATGATGAATCAGCCACAGGACACCGTTATCCGTATCGACGTTCCTGGCAGTAAATCCGCTCAGAGGACAGAAACCGCGGAGATAAACATACTATGTCTTAACATAACTCCATATAGTCAGTTCAAACAATTTGTACTATGTTCAATTTTTGTCCTCATATGCTATTTAGCTTACGGATATTTCTTAGAATTGGAATTCTCAAAGCCTGATGTGAAACCAGTCAGTTTTTACATAACACTAGTTCAATTTATAATTACCACAACGCTGAGTTATGGAGAATCGTTGATAAGGGAGCCTATAAAACGGAAGTGAGTTTATTTTACTGTTTTTTTCCTACTTGATTATGCAGCTGTAAAACACGTATGATTGAATTAATTTAAATGGGTTGCTATTATTGTTACCTGGTTAAAAATGCAGGGGCAACCGATTATATTGCCCGTGAGTGCAACCTTTGGTAAGAGATGGCTCATTAGCTTCTCCATCAAATGGTAGACATCCTGTCTCGTGGGTAGCACTAGTAAATGACACTTTGGTGCACACAGTGGTGTGAAGTACACTGTACATCTCGCCTGATAGTTGGGTTTCCTCTGCATTCTTTCGACATTTCGTAAAATTCTCTTCCGACTTCGATTTCTGAAAATTGCAAAATCTGCTGACAAGCTATCTATCGTAAAGGAAAAGATGCTCATACTTTATGCAGTTAATGAAAAACATAATTGAAGAGTGTTCCCAATATTTTACTTTTAAATTTTTTGCTCTGTGGGCCTGCCATGACGTCGTTGTCGCGGTCCAGAGAGAAATGGGAGTTATAAACGCGATTCTAAACACGATTGCTTATAAGTACGTCATGGTACCGTACCGATGCTGATCGAATTAAATATTAGGTTGGGGAAAAAGTCTTCGCATTATAGTATGTATCAACTTGTAATAAAATCTCTTTGGCTATACTATTTGCATCTGGCTGGTTTTGGTATCAATAAAAGTTAAAACTTTAAAAAACATAATTCCAAATTTAAAAAAAAAATGTTTTTCGTACTGTCAAGATGAGTGAATCTAATGAAGAAATGCGATACATTTTAAAATTTTATTACAAAAAAGGTAAAAATGCAAGGCAAGCCGCGAAAAAAATTTGCGATGTTTGTACACCTAGTGCAGTGTCTGTGAGAGTAGTACAAATTTAGTTTAAGCGTTTTCATTCCTGAAATTTAGATGTCAAAGATGCACGTCGCTCTGGTCGCCCTATTACGGATAAAATGGATGCCATTTTTGAAAAAGTGGAACAAGATCGGCATATCAGTAATTACGACGTAGCTGAAGAACTGAGAATTGACCACAAAACAGTTTTGGCGCATTTGAAAAAAACTGGATACACAAAAAAGCTCGATATTTGGGTACCTCACGACCTCACTGAAAGAAACCTAATGAACCTTGTACTCATTTGTGATTCTTTATTACGGCGTAATGAAACCGAACCATTTTTGAAGAAGTTGATAACTGGTGATGAAAAGTGGATCACGTACCTACGACAAGAACGTGCGAAAAAGGTCGTGGTCAAAGGCCGGTCAGGCTTCACAGGCGAAACCCGGGTTAACTCACAACAAGGTGATGCTGTGTGTGTGGTGGGATTGGAAGGACATTATTCATTATGAGCTGTTACCACCAGGCAGGACTATCGATTCTGAACTCTACTGCGAACAACTGATCAGATTAAAGCAAGAAGTTGAGAGAATGCGGCCGGAATTAATCAACAGAAGGGGTGTGGTTTTTCATCATGATAACGCTAGACCTCACATCTTTAGCCACTCAGCAAAAATTAAGAGTTTGCCTGGGAGGTGTTAATGCATCCGTCGTATAGTCCTGACCTTGCACCTTCAGATTTCCACCTGTTTCGGTCTCTTCAGAATTCTTTAGGCAATGTCAGGTTAATATCACGAGAGGACTACCAAAACCACTTGTCGCGGTATTTTGATCAGAAGTCCCAAAATTTCTATAGCAGTGGAATCATATCCCTACTCACAAGATGGCAAAAAGTTATCGATTAAAATGGTACCTACACTTTAGTTAAATGTAAATAAACTGTATTAAAAAAAATGTTTTGAAGTTTCTTAAAAAATGCGAAGAAACTTTTTTCCCTACCTATTACGTCTGTTGCGTGCGATTTCTTATATTAGCATTAAAGCCAAAACTTCTATAGCAATCATTACACGTCTTTTCAGAGTGCCAATATGGACGTACGCAATACTAGCCGCCCTCACGCTTGGTACGATGTCGTTCTCAAATCTTGCCCTGAGCTACCTAAACTACCCAACACAGCTGATCTTCAAGAGCTGTAAGCTCTTGCCCGTGATGGTAGGTAGTATCATTATCATGGGCAAGTCATACGGCTTTCTGGACTACGTAGCGGCCGTCGTTATGTGTGTGGGACTTACCATGTTCACGTTAGGTAAGATTTTTCTTAATTTTGATTTTTTCTTCTAGTAATGCCAGATGAAACTTTGATGTTTAAGGAGTTCTCAGAATAAACTGTGATGCACTGGCGAGGGATCGACAAGTAGGAAAGATGAACGAGAGGCAATTGACTAAAATGAAGCTAGCACAGTAGATGAACATAGTCTTTTTATTTTCATACAATTTAGGTGGCAGACAAGCACACGGCTAGCCTGTTGGAAATTGGTTACCGTGGCCTATGAACGTATGCAACACCAGGGTAGTCACACTTGTGCTGTTGACCCTGTCAGAACAGAGAGATTCTGTACCATAATTTTGTGTTCGCTATTTTATTCGCGTTGACTAGATCTGTGGTCTACTTCTTTTCGCGGTATTTTTGATTTGAAATGTGTGTTTGTAATGTTAAAATAACAGCTTCTGTATAAATGCACAGTATGTGCACTAAACTAATAACAAAACAACAATTTTTAACATTTTTGTATGTTTTTTGCGTTTGTTCCGGGTAATTTCCGAATTGGTTGGACCGATTTCGATGAGGTTTACCGATTTGATTAGGAGGTAGGACACGGCAGTATTTCCGCCCAACTGAGCAGTCCGATTAGAGAAGCACCTCCGCCCTACAGAATACCGCGGCTATAATAACTTTGTGTTGTGTTCCCAGCGGTGAGTAGAGCTCACTGGAGAATTTGTGCTGTCAGTGGGAAGACTAAAGGCTTGTCCTACTTTATCTTCTACACTGACGGCACAGAAACTCTGTACTTACAGGGTTGGCAGCGCGACTGTGACTCCTCTGGTGTTACAAACATCCATAGGCCACAGTAACCACTTTCCTTCAGGTGGGCCGTGTGCTTTTCTGCCACCTAAGTGGTATAAAAAAAAATGGTTTTAACTAACTAATATGACTTATGTTATAATGCGATGCTGATGCTATAATACTTTTATTTGAGAACTAGCACCGCGCCGCGGTTTCACCCGCGTAAATCCTGATCCCATGGGAATATCGGGATAAAAAGTAGCCTATGTTACTCACGAAGAATGTAGCTTTCTAATGAAAAAAGAATTATTAAAATCGGTCCAGTACTTTTAGAGTTTATTCGTTACATACAAGAATACAAATCTTTCCTCTTTATAATGTTAGCATAGATTAGCTTTGTGTTCTATTACAGCTTCAAACCCTTAATAATCGCTTTCCATTTCAGCGGAATCAAAAATCTCTCTAAACTTCAACTTCGTAGGAGTAATTGTGATATCTCTAGCGTTACTCTGTGACGCGGTGATCGGCAACGTCCAAGAGAAGGCGATGAAACAGCACCAGGCCAGCAACAACGAAGTGGTTTTCTATTCGTACGCCATCGGCAGTGTGTACTTATTGGTCATTACCGCCCTAAGTGGGATATTGTTTGATGGTTTCGTCTATTGTTCTCAGGTAAGTAGAATTTATTAAGTACCTATTTAAGAACATACTCGTAGCGGCTATTTATGCTATTTTTTTAATACTAAAGGCTAGTATATCCTGTAGCAGGTAGGTATAGGTATAGTAACACACATTTCGGAAACTGAACAGTGTGTAACAGTGTGGAGTCCCAATAATATATTCTGGGCCAAAGCCAAGCTCATCTGCAATCCGGTGTACCTGCTGATCGATGGATGAAGCTCTAGCGATTTCGTCTCAGGGCTAAAAAGTCAAATGTCATGATAAAGAGTAGAAGAGAAAAGTCAAGCTTCCGATGCAACCCGGATTACCGCCCGAATAAAAAAGAAAAAGGAATGACTTCGTCATATACTTGGTGGGTTTACTCACAACTTTTATAATTATATAACGGGAGGAGGTAGGTTCTCGGCGGTGAGTAGGATAGCCAGAGCTCACTGGAGAATTTGTGCTGTGAGTGGAGTGACTAAAGGTTTGTCCTGCTTTGTCCTCTACACTGACAGTACAGAAACTCTGTGCTTACAGGGTCGGCAGCACGAGTGTGGCTTCTCTGGTGTTACACATGTCCATAGGACACGGTAACCACTTTCCATCAGGTTGGCCCTGCGCTTGTCTGCCACCCAAGTGGTATAAAAAAAAACTGTTCGGAACTTTACGCGATGAAATCATTTAACTTACTATTTTTGCCAACGTTTGAAGTTTGAATTGAGTATTTGACTGACCAGTCAAATTATTTACTTTTTATTAACCGTCAGAACGGTAAGGTATAAAGAATTACGTAATAATTTATTGTGACGTCATAATATTTAATAGTCAAATCATTTATGGGTTAGGTAGATGGTTCAAAATGAATAAAAACGAGACAATAAGAACAGACGTAACTATTACAGCTTTTTTACCATTCTTAATCAAATAAGCTCAGTTGAATAATTTATTTTAACATACATATAATCATGCCTTTATCCCCGGAGGGTTTGGCAGAGGCGAATTAACATCCACATTTCACTAAGCATTGAATTCAGTCCCACGTAATAGGGGGTGAGCCTATTGCCGTCTTCCAGACACTATTGTTGACTCAAGCCATGCATCTCAGACTGTGTCTGGGCTGTATATATCAGTCTCATGTTAAACTGCCCTATCCCTTAGTCTTGTACGACACCGCATGGGAAGAGATGGGCTGATACAAATTCTACTCTGCCGGGAACCACGCGGCTTTATTTGAACTACAGAAAAATAACTAAGTCTACCAAAATTTAGTATGGAATATGACAATTCATTTTTTTTTTCAGGATGCCTTAAAAATTTATACGAACTTATTTTTACTGAGCGTGAGCGGGTACATGGGTCTGCAGGCGGTCTTGACTCTCGTACGGATATGCGGCGCCACCGTCACGGTCACTGTCACAACCTTCAGAAAAGCGCTCTCTATCATCATATCATTCTTGCTGTTTAACAAGCCATTTGTCTTCCAGTAAGTACTATAACTTATCAATATAAAGTTAGCCCTCCCTTTCCGGAGAAAAAAGGGGACATCTGAAAACCTCTATGGGGCCAGGGTCAGTCGAGGTGTGAGGCCTTACTGGGTATCCATACACCCAGGTAATTGAGGCCAGAGACGGCGTGCGGTTTTTGTCGGTTCGTTTCCGACTTAACCACTCTTGGCTGCCTTGCGGAGGATCCTTTATGCTCTACCTCACTTTACTTTAACACCGTAGCGTTGATATGAGCAACCGCAGTAGCCTAGTGGTATGGGTAATGGACTGCTGAGAAGGAGACCTCGTCTCAGCAGTCGAACCCGAGAGGGTTCGATCCCAGGTTTTTCCATGGCACACACCCATGACTTTTCGATGCTTTTCGAAGTTGTGTGTATTTATCGCAGGTTTATAAGTGCCCGGTTAATGGCAATAGGCTCACCACCTATTACATTGGGACCTAAACATAAACTGGCGAAATGTGGGTGCTAGCATCTCTGCCTACCCCTTGCGTGAGTTTATGTTATCATAAACTACATATTCATATTAGACATAACATAAGTGTGTGTTCTGTAGACACTTATTCAACCCCACTAAGACACAAGTATGTGTATTCCCCGCTAAGAAAACCCCATTCATTGTAGCGCCGCAATTCCTGGGCACACTGCTTACCATCTCCTCGAGTGTCGGGTCCCTTCTGCGGTTTTCCCAAACACCTACAATATGGGGTTCTTCAAGAGGGGCATTAAAAGGTTTCTTCGTGGTCAGCAGCGCGAGTGTGCGTATGCAACACACCTGGTGTTGCATACGTCCATAGGCCACAGTAACCACTTCCCATCAGGTGGGCCGTGTGCTTGTCTGCCACCTAAGCGGTATAAAAAAAATGTTTGAAAACTCTGTGAACCTTTTTGTCCGCCGATTTTTGTCAACTGATTTTCTTATGTGGAAACAGTTTCCCCATATTAAATAATGTCTCCCACACTTTTTTAATTATGATTAGAATCTAATTTCGACCAATGATCGAACACCAGTAGTTATTAATGCTACTTTTTCTCTTACAGATACGCCTGGTCAGGCATGCTGGTCGTGTTAGCGATATATCTAAATCACTACAGTAAGAAACATCCGAAATATGTGCCGGGTGTTATATTGAAATGTTGGCATTACCTCGGCTCTATGTACGAGTCCGAGTATAGGTATCTAAGGATAAAAAGTAATAAGATGTACTCTGATACCGTCTAGAGATTCTAGAGATTATTTATTCATATTTATGTTTTACTAGCTACTGTAGTTATTAGAAAATCGTATGTTCCTGTAGCTAAAATGAATACTGTTGTTCGTTTTAGCACTTCTAGCCGCTGTAGGAACAAACAGCAACAATTTATATACAACTCGTGCGAATTAACATGGCACCTGGCTTGAAAACAACCCTGCTCTCGCATCCCCGCACGAGGGCCCGTTTCATCCTTCGAGACCGGCAGCATCCGCAACACTGTGACCGTTGCATGTTTGCCTATGTTTGAGTTTTGTAGTTATTTGTTATCGCATTTTATTTGAGATTTGTTATTGTTACTTTTGGGAAGCCATGTGCCATGTTAATGCGTACGAGTTATAAGTAAAACCCGGCCAAGTGCGAGTTGGACTTGCGTACGAAGGATTCCGTATTATTATGTATACAACATTTGCCCTCTTCATTTATTTTAATTTTTGAAGGGAATAGACAACTAAATATTCTATGAATTTTTCAAATGTCCTTTTCTGTTTTTTTATACTTATTTATAATATAACATATATAATACGGTCCCGCTTTTACCCTTAAGGTACGGAACCCTACTAAAACGAATGGTTAAGTTAGTTATGTGTAGAACGGCTTGACTTAAAAATTAATCAACAATCATCTTTGTTGATTATTTTTTATTACCAGGACAAAGTTTAAATGAAATAAAACTTTGGATAACTCGGTACCCTGGTGACGCTGGTTACGAGCAGTTAGTTTGTAATGAAAACGATTGAAATATTGAACGAAATTGTGTTAATGAAAGCTTTAAAAGCTTCAGACCATCACACATGTTCACACATAATAAGAAGTCACTATGTGAGTGAAATTTTAAAAGTTTGACTGGTATAAATATAGAACTGGCATAAATATAGACATGGGCTACATTCTATTATGACACCGCTCGCTATCTCGCTATAGGCAGGGAATACATCCTCACGCATTGCGAACGGAAACGGTACGTGCTCGTTCAAGCTGTAAAATGAACTCCCTGCTGTGGTTTTCCCAATCGACTAAGAAGGGTATTAGAAGGTTTCGTCAGGGTCGGCAGCACGTGTGCAATGCCCCTGGTGTTGTATACGTCCATAGACCAGGGTAACCACTTCCTATCAGGTGGGCCATCTGCCATCTAAGTTGCATAATTAAAAAGAATTTCAACTTCGCCAATTGGTCGTGAGGGCAGATTTCAGTCACTTCACGGAAAATATATAGTCCTGCTGCATCTTAGACTAGAAAACCGACCCCAAACAAGTTGGGAAAAAGCTCAAAGAATGATGAAATTTTAACTGACTTCCAAAAAGTAAGAGAATCTTTTAATGTTCCTGCTATTTTAAATATAAAATTTTGTATACTCGTAGACGTATCGAGTAGTATCGAGAGATCTGATTGAAAATTTTTGCTGGTAATAAAGGCTGTTGAAATTTCGATGCAGGTATATTTCTTTTAACTGACCTCCAAAAAGGAGGCTCTCAATATATTTATTTTTAATATTAAAATTAAACAGTAAGCAAAAAACAAAAAACAACAAAGAGAAAAAATAAATATAGTTAAAATGCGAGAGCCTTCAGCTGCTTCAAAGTCTGTAGCCACCCAAACCCTATTTTGGAATGTTTTCCATGCTGTAGCGCCTGCTTTAAGAATCTTTATAGATTCTAGATCCTCCATCACTTGATTTTTGGTCTTCTTCAAAGCGTATTAGAGTTGGATAGGGTTATTAAAGAAACTGTGAGACGCTTTACCGGTTCGGAGGTAATTTAGAAATTCTTGAGTGAATCCTCTTTTCCTAATTCCAGAGAATGAAGGTCTGCAGGTGTCAACGGGTTCAACGTTTCTTAGACTTTTTGTAAGCAAGGCTTGAGCCATTTTGGAAACATATTTGAATGCAATCGGGGTAAAGACGATTGGAGAGCTGGAATTCCTTCTCAAGAATACGGCGTTAACATCTTTGCGCTGAAACCACCTTTCTGCATTTGTAGTTATTTGCTCACAGATATACAAATCGTCCAGGTAGGTTCCAAAGATAGCGTGGAAAACAACCTGTGCAGTTTTGACTTTATCTCCTCCACTCTTCATTTTAAAGACTAAAGAATTGTTTAATACTAGCTGTGTTAATTGTTTTATCATTTCCGAACCTGAGAAGCTCCATGAAAACTTTAGTTATTTTATGTTTCTTCCACAAGAAATAATAGACCATAAGAGGGAAATAGAACTTCTGGGTTGATCTCGCTGTAGTCATTATGAGGATGTCCCCCAGTTCCTTCAAAATTCCTGCAACGCTGCCTGCACCCAGGGGCTTCTTTAAGACAATTGATTATTTCTGATGCCATAGGTAGCATTTGTGAACTGTTGAGCAATGCAGAGTTCAACTTATTATAGTATTTCCATTACTAACATAAGAGCTTGACTTAATGGACCTAAGCTTCTGATTACCCCTGTTCTCCACTCCGGAGCAAAAGTTATTCCCTGAAGAAGAGGAACATGATGGTTGTTGAGTCCATACTGAGTAATATTTTTTAGACATTTCCCTACTCTTATCTAATCTTCCTAGCAGTTTACCAGAAGCGTCCCCTTTAAGTCCTCTCTTTGCAACATTTTCCTTTACTCGGAATCTAGTTACCCCAGTCCTAACTTCATCGAAACTAGCTTTAAAAAGTGTCATGAGTTCAACAATTGTGGTAGCTATAAGAAAATTGAGTTCTACTTTAGCATTCTTAACTTCTTCTACTATACTCTCAATAGTAACATCTACCCCCTCTACAGTGGCGCTATATGATTTGTACTTAGTGCTCAACCCCAACTGCTCTACCGGTTAAATTTAAGATAATTTCTACTATTTTCATCAATTTCTTAATCTCATCATCTCTTTCCTTAAGCTTGTCTATTAATTCAAGCTCCATAGGAGTAGTTGATGCAATGCCAGAAGTTGGAGTGGCCATAATTTACTTTTTGTTGTCTCAAGTCTTTAATTTCAATAAACTATCTGTTTCTGCAAACTGACTGGCGACAATCGGTTTGGTATTTTTTTAATTTAAGATTTATTTTAGACATCAGGAGGAGGAAGAGCGTTATCTTATCTAGTTCTGTTGCAAGTTAAGTGTACAGTCAGCGCTAGAACTATCTTGACTACAAAGTTTGAAAATGATTTTTAATCAAATCAAATCAAATCAATCAAACTGTTTTATTGATTTAAATTGTTAAGGTGTTGTTGTGGACTGTTTACTTTTATTTGTTGTCAGGTGAATAAAACAGCAATTTCTTCCAGCTCTTATTTATTCTTCATTATATTTACATTGTTTTGCGACAATTTTTCGACGGTTTCTTGACGGTTATTCGACTGTGTCCGTACTGCCGAAATGTACGGATATTTATATAATTTATTCGGCCATAGGCCGCAATGCGGCATAAAGAGCAATTATTTATTTACAGTTGTTAACCTAAGATCCTTAAAACTAATATGTACACTGTTTACTAGCTAGTAGGCTAGCGGCGTGACTCGGTGTACTGGACAGGTGTGTACCATATATTAGAATGTGACTGTTGTCTACAGGAACGAAGGAAAACCAAGGCATTAAGAAATGAAATGAAATATATTTATTTGCCGAAATATGGTAGGCACAGGGTTGTAAACTTGTAGAAGGTAGGACACAACGATATTTCCATCCAATTGAACAGTCCGTCAGTACCTCCACCCTACAGAATATTGCGGCGATAATAACCTTGTGCTGTGTTCCCGGTTGTGAGTAGGGTAGCCAGAGCTCACTGGAGAGTTTTGGTGCTGTCAGTGGGAAGACCAAAAGCTTGTCCTGCTTTGTCTTTTACACTGACAGCACAGAAACTCTGTGCTTATAGGGTGGGTAGCGCGAGTGTGACTCCCTTGGTCTTGCACACGTCCATAGGCCACGGTAACCACTTTCCATCAGGTGGGCCGTGTGCTTGTCTGCCACCTAAGTGGCATAAAAAACGTGGGTATAAGAATCGCATGTTTTGTCAGTCAATATTCTGACATGCAAAGCATAGTGTAGCTACATGCTTAACTTGATATATTTGAATGAAATTGCCATGGCAATTATCATTTCGAGTACTTTGTTCGTCAAGAACGATCTGATGCTAACTTTACTGCGTGAAGTGTCGATTTTTTTAATTGTAGTTAGATATTCGTTTATAAATATTTTCTGATGTATTATGTATACAGTTGATTAGAAATTCATAATTTTATTTTTTCTCTCAAGTCCAGAATTAATGTGGTATTGTGCTATGGAGTCGTAAAAGTAGAAAAATAAGGAACGAAACGTAATGATTTTTTGCATTATTGAAGGTTATTCCACTTTTTATAATACACATTTTACTATTTATAACGTAAAGTATTAATAGATTAGGTAGGACACGGCGGTATCTCCGCCCAATTGAGCAGTCCGAATGGGGAAGTACCTCCGCCCTACAGGATACCGCGGTTATTATAACTTCGTGTTGTGTTCCCAGCGGTGAGTAGGGTAGCCAGAGCTCATTGGAGAATTGCTGCCAGTGGGATGACTAAAGGCTTGTCCTGCTTTGTCCTCTGCACTGACGGCACAGAGACTCTCTGCTTACAGGGTCGGCAGCGCAAGGGTGGCTTCTCTGGTGTTACACACGTCCATAGGCCACAGGTGGGCCGTGCGCTTGTCGGCCACCTAAGTGCTATATAAAAAAAGATTATCTATTCTATTAAATCGAAGTTTAGCCAAATCCGCAGGTAGGTAAAGCGGACACCAAACTCCGAGGTGGAAGCTTGGAATGCGACTGGGGTTATCTCTAAGAGAAAGAAGAAAGTATTTGATGGCTTATATTGTCAACTAAATGTGAAATAAAAACATTTATATATTAAAATTCCTTTTTCCAAAGTAATGCCTTGTTTTAAATTTCCATCTTAGATATTTTGCTACAAAAAACATTGTAAATTAGGCTAAAATTTATTTATTTAACTGCAGGTAAACTGTAATTACCGTAATTTAAAATTTATAATTATAATTTTTATTGTTTTAGTTCAATAATATTTGACTAACTTTCACAATTATTGTTATTTCACTGTAAATTATTATTTATTGTGTAATTTTATTATAGAAACACTATGAAATAGAAAATTAAATTGAAATCACTTATTATGGTGGGCTAGAACCGGGAATAGCTATTGTTGCATGGAGAATTCCGCAGCTGTAATATAATTAAGTAGTGAATAATTAATATTTAACTATTATGATAAATACAAACGAAAAGTAATGTTAGCGCTAAATATAATTGTAACGATAGCGCTGTACCGCTCCATGATACGCACGGCGTGGCGCGAGACGTTGTAAAGGAAGAGAAAGGAGAAAGAAAGCACGAGATGAGAGCGAGCGAGATATCGCTGTGAGCGCTGTCCTTTCTTTCTCTTCCTATAGAAGGTCTGTCGGTCTTTAGAAAGGTATGCCAGGATGGTAGCAAGATGAAATAATGTTCTCGGTCCCTACTCCAAATTGCGATGTGGCGTTATTATATTTATGTATACTATGTAAATAGTAATGCGCACATAAACTGTAGTAGTATTAAATAAATGAAGGCGATTCTTGACTAACATGATCATCATCATCATCATCCTCCTGCCCTTATCCTACAACATTCACTTCCTTCTTAACCATGTCATCATTCACACAGTCAATCCAACTAATTTTAGGCCTCCCTCTCCCCTTGTAGTCATCCCATGTTATGTTATGAAATAAATTGTGAATAGGACACTATGTTGTAGATAGATCGACCGCGATCGCTGTCCCGCTCCCAGCGCTCGCAGCGGCATCTCGCTCGCTCTCGTCTCTTGCTCTATCTTTCTCTTTTTTACCGCGCTCCCCGCCGCGCCGCGCGTACCGCGGGAGCTCGCGGTCGGTCTATCTATACTATTATATAATTGCGCGATGAACGCAAAAACTATAGAACCGATTTTTTTGCGTTTTTTTTTTGTTAGAATGGTCTTGGTCAAAATTAAAATCTTACGCTTGTTTGATTGCAATCGATTGATTTGGACCGGAGTAATTTAAAATCGCTGTTTTACATTTAGCATACACATTTATTATTTCATTATTTTCATTTTATTATATTTATTGCATATTTTTAATATTGTACGTAGTGAATGCTTCTCTAGTTCAACGTCACAAATGTGAGAAATTATTTACTGACAGTTATAGATTTATTGTGTTATCGTTAATATACATCGTATTTGTTAAACATGAAATGTAAATAAAATGCATTATTTATATCAATGACATTTATTTCATTGTATGTACAAAATCTTACAAATCTAAACGTTTTCATACAAAAGTGTCCAAATGTAACGTTGATGAATATTTGGAATGTTATTTAAGACACTATTCTCATTGGCTTTATACAATTACTAGGACGACAAAACGATTAATTGGTTAAAGCATCTTTTATACTTCTGAGGCGAAGAAAAATAAATAGGAGGTTACATTTTGTTACATTAGGTTAAGTTTTGTTACAGAGAACAATCGATTATCAGTCGACGTTAACCCAATTGTTATTAACAATATCTTGTAGGTTTATACACGTTCAAATTGCGAATATTGGTCAAATTAATTAACATTATACAGGTCACAAGGTCTAACTACACTATAAATTAAATACGCATCTCTCTACATCATTCGCTCTTAATGTACAATTAACTCTTTGGTATATGGTCCTAAAGCTAGTATTATTTGTCTTTTTACATGAGGGATGTGCGGCCCCTTTGCAACTCTGTGAAGTAATATTGAGCACAGTTATCACAATTCAATAAAATCTAATAAACTTTGAACGAAAGCTACGCGATGAAATCAAAATGTTAGTTTTTTTCTTCTAAGTATGATATCAAATTGCAAAGGAGCCTATATCAGTTCTGTATCTGTCACATCGAAGGCAGGAATTTGTACGCAAAACAAGATTAACATCGGAAATGTGCTTCTAAGAATGAAACGCACTCAGATCTCGAGCTTACCTACATCGTGTCGGGCCTTAAGTGATAAAAAAAATATCACATATCATTTTAGAATATGAAAATATCGTGTTAAGTTTCGTTATAAACCTTATTGCTTACGTTATAGTGAACGATTTGGTTTGTACAAAATGCAAAACAACACTACCAGTGCTTATAAGCTACATAAATAACAATTAAGGTGAATATTTACGATCCTATAAATACTAAGTTTATATTTTAGTGGACTTACTTCGTAGATCAGTTTCTGTGTTCGTATTTACTTAAGTTTAGTTATTTTCGTATCAATTTTATACTCACAAAAGAAAGGAAAGCCGTCGACGAATAAAAAAGAAGCTCAAACATTCCTGTATTGTTTTAGTTAAATAATGCTTTTTGAGTATAAAAATACTAAAAGTGACTTTATAACGGTGTGTGTGTGCACGAGTCACAGCTGTCCAGTGTCACACACAAGTTATAAGTCCAAACATTTGCTAAGAGGACCCTACACATCATCTCTCGCGCGCATACAATCTATTTCACTATATCACAGCACTAGTCTTGCACTTCTCTATATGGTATCTCACTGGTCACTGTGAATGATTCGAAATAGTGGTTCAGGAAGTCGAACGTTGGCCGTTTCTCTGGTATCGCGTCCCAGCATTGCAGCATTAGCCTGTAGATATCGTCGGGAAGGCAGTGCCCGACCGGCTTCGGCATTCGGTATCCTCTTTCGACTTGTTCGATAACATCTTTACCGTGAAGTCCCGGGTAAGGTATCTGCCCGTATGTGAACAACTCCATTAGCAATATACCGTAAGACCACACGTCACTCTTGATAGAGAACTTCCCGTATATGATTGCCTCAGGTGCCGTCCACTTCACTGGGAACCGGGAGCCTTGCTTTGGACAGTACTCGTTGTCCTCAATGACCCTCGCGAGTCCAAAATCACATATTTTCGCTACGTTGTTCTCACCTATTAAAACATTTCTAGCTGCTAAATCTCTGTGTATCAACATTTTAGATTCTAAGTACTCCATGCCGGATGCAACTTGAGCCGCGATGTATACGAGATCTTCGAACTGTAGGAATTTCCCTTCGCCGTTTCTGAGGAACTCTAGCAAGGACCCCTTGCTCATGTATTCTTGGACGATGTATACGGGTTCTTGTTGTGAGCAAACGGCGTATAGCGCCACGAGTCGTTTGTGTCGGAACTTTTTCATGATGGCCGCCTCTTGAAGGAACGCTTGTGTTGACATCGTGCCCTCTCGAAGAGTTTTTACAGCGACCTGTAATTTAAAAGTTAGATTTTACCATTTTGTTTTGTTTGTACTTAATATTTTGGCGCTGGTCAGAAATGTCATTCATCCTATCTAGGTTTGTCAATAATTTACCTATAAAATTACAAAAAAAGACTCAAACTCTTAGATTACAATGTATCATGGTCGCTAAAAATACAGAAGTCTTAATTTACGAATCTAAAAATCTAATGAAAGGAATTTGCTCAAGTATACCGGTTAATTATTTTGAACTTATGTGTTACCTGCGCTTAAAATCAAAATAATTACCCAAGAAATGTGAAAACGGAATGGAGATTTTTGTGAGAAATTGATCACTTATGAGACTCTTAGATAGAGATAGAGATTAGAGTCTTAAAAGTGACCAAGTTCTATATATGTATTTTAGAATATTAAATAATTATTTACCTCAATATTATTCCGCCATTTTCCATAATAAACTTCTCCGAAGTTGCCCTGACCAAGTTTCCGTATCAGCTGTATCTCCGACCGCGGGATCTCCCATTTATCCCTGAGCTCTGGTCCCAGGTCCCACATCTGCGGCTCGGGCTTCGGGCAGGGCCGCGCTAACACGTGACACAGACCTAATGCATTTTCTGAAAAACATCAGTACCTTTTATTTAGATAACGCTGGGAATGAATTGGATGAGTGAACTTGTGGGTATCAAAAGTATGGAATGGTAATGGATCTCTATAGATTACTAATTAGTATGTGGTTAATGTGTGACCTAATTTCTTTTAAGACAGGAAGAAGCGATTTTTCATCCATATTCTATAATGAGTTCTGGCTCCCGATTCTGCTCTGCTAATTTTATGTCATAGTGAAACTACTTTTATACCCCTTTTTTTTACGTGCGCAATATACCCCCGGTTACCTCTCCATCGGAGCCGGTGGGAGAGGTTATGTCGGACTCGAACCGACTAAAACGCACGCCGCTGTGGGTCGTTTTGGTTGCCGAAGGTGAGGTTGACAGGCATATCCCTCGCACCCCGGCTGACCACTTTTATACCCCTGACACAACCAAAAATTACATTAAATTTTAGAATTTATTCATATAAGATTTAAGTTCAAAATTCAATGAAAAAGAATTCATTATTCACTCATCTTTTCATTCTTCATTCACTCGTACAAGGAGCAATTAAATTTTAGACTAACATCAACATGAAGGCAAAGTCTTAAAATTAAATGTAATTTTTTGCTGTGTTTGTGGTATGACAGTGGTTTTATCGTGACATAAACTTAGTAGAATCGGAGCCTTGATTTGGGACCAGTTTAAAGTACATATTGTTTTCTATAACGAAACTTGAGTGTTTATTAAATCGCCACTAAGTTTACGGCGGTAATTCCGCCCAATTGAGCAGTCCGACTGGGGAGGTACCTCCGCCCTACAGAATACCGCGGTTACAATAACTTCGTGTTGTGTTCCCAGCGGTGAGTAGGGTAGCCAGAGCTCACTGGAGAATTTGTGCTGTCAGTGGGATGACTAAAGGCTTGTCCTGCTTTGTCCTCTACACTGACGGCACAGAAACTCTGTGCTTACAGGGTCGGCAGCGCGAGTGTGGCTTCTCTGGTGTTACACACGTCTATAGGCCACGGTAACCACTTTCCATCAGGTGGACCGTGCGCTTGTCTGCCACCCAAGTGGTATAAAAAAAAAGAATACTATCTGATCTGGTTTTAACTCCTCGAGTCCTAACTGAGTAGGTGTCGTTAAGTATAGAATACAGGTTTTAGATTAGGAACAGAATTAATTCTTAACAAATAATATTTTCATTACTTTACGGTGTTTAAGTTTTTCACACAGTTTTTTTTATTAATCTTAACTATACCTAGATATAAAATATAGATAACAAGAAACATGTAGGTAATAATTGGCGGTATTTCCCCAAATGACCTTGTTTTTAAAATTAATTTCTTAGTTTTTTCTCGAACGAAAAACCAAGTGTGATCAGAAAAAGTATCAATTATATACACCAAGTTTTCCAAGATTCGTTTTTTAACCTTCTATTAACCGTTAATTCGCTAGGTATATTACCGCTTACTGCGGCAATCTGAGAAGATAATATTGATACATCACTTGACTAGTGACACGGATACCAATTTTCTAGCAAAAACATGAAGTTTCGAGTTTAAGACTGCTAGAATATAATGTGAAGATACCCAATACTGACAGTAGTGTTATTTTACATTAAAATAACACCTGTTTAACTATATATTATTAAAAATAACAGGATTGTGTCCAGTTTTGTAAACAAACGAATTGTTAACAGGTAGGTAGATATTTTAGTACGTAGGTAGGTACTCTCTAGAAGCGCTAGTCACTAGTCACTTTCGCCACCACTTTCCAAGATTTAGTAGGTCATACATAACACGTACCTACCTACAAAATGCTGGTTAGTCTCAATATTCTCGATAACCCTTTCAACTATGCTAAAGCACTGATATCTTTTTGTTTTAAGGTCCAAAAACAATGCAACAATTCATATATCCGATTCTGCAAAACGGATATATTTTCGATTTAGTCTACTATTAATGAAATACTACCGACATATTCTCGAACAACTAAACCAATGTCCAATAAGATAGCATTGTTTCCTTTAATAGCCATACTTAGCACATAATTTTACCATAATTCAATCAGGTACTTTTATGTAAAAACATCCTAAAGAATAATAAAATACGAAATCAAATAATAACTCACTCGTATACGACATCACAAGCGCCGGCAAACTGGGGAAGGTCTGATTGGTCGCGATATAGAACCCGCCATTGTCCAGCGGTTTGATCTTGTAATGTTTCACATGGTAACCCCTCCCCTCCTCCCAGTCCTTCACACTGAGGCTGAAGCCGTGGGGGTTGTGTTCTGCAGGCCTCACTAAGAAAGTCCCTCGAGGGTTACTATCAGCTAGCAATAGTTTATCAGCTTCCTTTCTCGAGACGTGTGGGAAGAACCAACTGCAACAGGACGGTGGCCTTTAGGAAAGTCTTTGATTAATATACCTATAGTTGGGAACCGTATCCCATCACCACGTTTATGCAGGCAGAGCTGTTAGATTAGAAAGCCGGTTGTTAGTTTTTCTTTTGCCGCCGATTGCTTAGACGAGCATGCTTGTTTCCAGCAACTACAGCTCTGTTGTGATTATTTCACTGAAGAATTTATAATATTTATCTATAATAGGAAGAATTTGTTAGACAACTATCTGTTTAGTAATTAGGTACCTACAAGGAAAATTAAATTCATGCACTTATACAATATTGGAAGTAAATCGTTCATTTTTAGGACAATACTGCGAATCTATACAATACAAGGAAACATGGTTGATTAACGATTAAGGAAAACGTTAAATACTATAATAGGCTAGAGTGTGAAATAAATTATTGATCACGAACGAATAATATAATGTAGAAACAGAAATGAAATGAAGAGTTTAAAGGTCGAACTTTCTGACTATGTTTGGTTGTATGTTTCGAAGTTATGTGTGTATTATCGCAGGTTTATAAGTGCCCGGTTAATGGCAATAGGCTCGCCACCTATTACATTGGGACATAAACATAAACTGTCGAAATGTGAGTGCTAGCACCTCTGCCTACCTTTTCGGGGATATGTTATGTTTCTATTATTACTTTAATGATGAGGGAAATCCTGCAACACATCAGAATTATAGTTAATGTTCTTTAAAGTTTGTGAAGACTACTTATAGCGTCAAGCCAATTTTTAGGATTATTACTCTAACCCCAATTACTGCCTGTAATTAAGCAGTGACCACTAATGGGACAGAATAGTAGGTAATGTATTGCATGCCATCGACACGTTACTCATTATGTAAATTTCACATTTAAATAATTGCTCATGGCTGTGAGTAATGGTACCAAAATACAGATCTAGTTGGTAGGAATAAAGACATAGTTGAATGAAGCGTTGAGTAATCACTTGGTAATCAATCATGAAAGGCGTAGTGGAGGAAGACGTTCCTTTCTATTTTAATATATATAGCACCCGTCAATTAGACTTCGCCTCGCCTTATGGTAAGCGGAAGGCAAAGTCTCGGAAAAGAGGGTCACCATTACTTATATATACCATGTGACAATGGTGACACTCAGCTTGACTGAAATTTAAGGAGCTGTTCCAACTTGTGCTTTTCGGCTAAATTGTACCTCTATTGCGGGAAGAACGATAAGCTACTACTTTAGCTGAAGCCGGAATAACCTGAGGTTGGGATCAAGGTCGACAGACAACTGCTGCATGATATGAAAATGTTATTGACCTATTTATGGACGCTTCAGATGCCTAATAAAACTCGTATCAAAATAATTAATCTAGTGAAGATAAAGTATCCCTAGGTCTGGTTTTAGACTAAAGTTGGTATTTCGACGAGCGAATCTGCATCCAAATCCTACAGACAGTCCCAGTCAGTGAACAAGCTGCCTCCGTGCCTCCTCTAACGAATAGCTAGCTACCAAGCTAATCAGTGTGAACGCCACGTCGAATGCAGTCGTTAGATTCGGCATCTTTAGAAACGTTGTATTTAACAGCTTTGCAGCATAGGTCAACCTAACTACTCATTTGCATTTGCTTGCTTTCGTTAGGTGGACCCACCAACATAATAGGCTATCTGACAAGGTAGTCCGTTTCTTCCAATACTGCTTAATATGTTAGTTTGTTCCAAACAAAATGCCTTGCAATAATTATAATATATTTCGTAACTATACTGAAAGTATGGTTTTTCATTGTTTTTAATTCTCGAAGTCAAAATATAAAGAATCAAATTGTCCCAATTTTTAACTTTTTAGATTTCTCATTACATTTGAAATAACTTTTATTACGAACTATATAAGTGTAAACGCAATGTAGACTGAGATAAATACGATTCTAGCCTTTTCTTGCACTACGGGCGACTGGCGTGTGACGTCACTTTCAAGTACGACTTTCTATGGACCGTTTTCTGGCGGCGCGACGCGAGGAATTTAATTTTCAATATCAAATATCTACAAAACTGTTTGTCGTAATAATATTATTAATATTATTATACGGTGATCATTATAAGAGAGTAAAAAAAATAGATAAATAGCCTATTAGTTAGTTAATCGCAAATGTAACCAGCTGATTCTTATACTCACTCTTCACACTCCACCGAACTTTCTTCAGCCACAAAGTTCACGGGCACCAATCCCTCTCTCCTCGTCGTAAGATGTAGGACTCGCCACCAGTCGGGTTCTGCGTCGCTGAGCACCTCCATGCGGTCGCCTTTGCGGAACGAAATGTCTGAATCCGCTCGCGCTGTGTAAGCACATAGTGCCTTTACTACTCGACGACCACCGTTCGTTATACCTGGAATTATTTGAAAAAGAATTAGTGCAGTCTCTTATTTTTTATTCCAAATCTTTCTATTACTTTTTTTCTCTGGTAAGGTAACAGTTTTTGTTACTGCCTTAACATTTACTTTGGAAATTACCGTTAAACTCACACGCCACGGTTCGAATTCTAGATACAGTGTTCTACATACCTAGCCGGTTTTTACGTTATATCTTGACAGTACAAACACATCCTTTTTTTTTTAATAAGCAAATGATGCGTCGATAATATTCTTAGGACACGATAGCCGCTCCCATCAAGAGTCGCGTGCGGGTCTTTTGTACGATATTATATGCCGTAACTCAAAGTAACCCTATACTTCTCATTAGTAGAGAAGAGTCTTACATTTTCCAGGGTTGCGCATGCGCACGATGTCTGCGGCCTGCCGGGACAATACCCGCGTGTTCGGCTCGCCAGTGTAGCGCGTATCCAACGATGTGGGGCACGCCGTGAAACCCGCCTCGTTCTTGTATGTGCTGGGGTACACTGGAACTTAACACATGTAAGTTTAGTATTTTGTGTTTTTAACTTGACACAGCAGGAAGAAACCAAAAAAATTGGCTGCTAACGTCTTTATAATATGCACAGTATGCACTAATTGTTTTATAGTGTCTCATCATTAACCCCCGACGCATAAACGACAGGGTGTTATAAGTTTGACGTGTCTGTGTCTGTGTGTGTGATATGACAACGTTTGAATCAAAATATTACTAAGTATATCAAAGTTCCCTATAACTTTGATATACTTAGTGCCAACCAACACAATTTATTTTAACTTTTTGGAGAATATGACCGGCATCGGCAAGTCAATTGTATTACCAAGATGAGGAAGGTACAGGTGTGGGTTTTAAAAAAAAATATCAGGTCTGACAATTTCACCGGTAATAGTTACCACCGTATAAACGTGCTATAGAGCTATAATCAAAAGAGCAATCGATTTGAAACGTATTCATTTCAATATATTAAACATAGAATGCTAGACGGAAACAGAAGTAGATATATATTTTATGTGTGTTTGTTTTTGCTAAAGGCGAGAACACAAAGTATCACAATTACAACTAGATGAACATATACATACATACATACAATCACGTCTTTATCCCCGAAGGGTTAGGCAGAGGTGAATTAACACTCACATTTCACCAATTATTGTTTTCGGGCCCACGTTATAGGGGGTGAGCCTATTGTCGTCTTCCAGGCACTACTGTTAACTCAAGTCATGCACCTGAGGCTGAGTCTGGGCTGTATATATCTGTCTGATGTAAAAGAGCCCTATCCCTTAGTCGCCTTGTACAACACCGCATGGGAAGTGATGGGGTGGTCCAAATTCTACTATGCCGGGAACCACGCAGCTAACAACTAGATGAACCATGAGTGGATTCGTGATAATAGGAAAACTAGTGTCACTATAATTATAGAAATAGGCTTTGACCATGTTAGAGACGCAATAAAAAAATCAAGTGTGGCACATCCGTCAGACAGCTGACAGGTGAGGTTGGCCCCAGACAAATCTCAGCCCGATAAGTCCCAGGGAACAGAGATCGCTAGGAACGCACCCGTATCGCACACACATGTATCATATGACTGTTTGCTTAGGTACTGGTATAATCAAAAGAATAAAATAAATATTCAACCACAATGTCACAAAAAATCTTGTTAGATAGCTCGTTTATTGGAGAGAGTTGGCTATAATATTATACCACGACCGACGAGTATCTATAAATGTCACCGAAATTTACCGCGAGGCACAACTACTTTTAGATAAAATACGACGGCTAAATCGTGGGTCACGAACCTATTATTAGCTTACTTTGCTCTTTTCTTTTATCTGTGGTATATCTTTGCTGTTTCATGTTTACCATGAGAATAGGAAGACCTCTCGTCTTTCTATTCGTGATTATATTTGAAATCAGATAGAGGCTAGAACTTCTAACGACTCTACCGCCATTAAGAGCAGTAACACGTGAATGACGATATAACTGAATTTGAAAATTTCAACAACATCGAAGAAAGCTTAGCATCAGGATATCACGTATAGTGTGTACACCATGTACATAGTAGTAAGAACGTACGCATGTATTTTTATCACAACCTAAAATGTTAAGAGCGCTTCTTAGGTACGGAGAAAACAATAACGAATTGGTTAACATAATAATTGCTGTATAACAATTGAATTGAACAGTGCTCCAGATGGCTCAATCTCAACTATTGTAATCAAAATTTATTATAACAGTTATTTCGCCTTGACCTTTGACCAGTTTAATTAATTACATCGAATCTGTAATTGGTGTTGGATTCATAAGTCCATTTAGTCTCAATTAATATTGTTACCAAACGTTCGCTATATGTTTCTTGACCTCAAAATCTTAAACTAGTAACGAATGAATGCAAATTGTGTCTAATGGCCAGTGTTTGGATCGTGCGAAAGATCTCCTAGCATTGTTCTTTTCAAGGAAATAAGCAGGTTTGTTTGGCTGTGTGAAACCAGTGAAACTTGAGTTGTTGAATAGAAAAACTAAGACTGAGTTTTTAATTTTAATACATGATTGTATAGCGTCAACAGTGATATCAGTGACTAATCGATTTTGACTATGTGTTTGAAATACAGATGGCTAAAAAATAGTCGGGTCAGAGTATTCTCCTAAGCTTTTCTTGGGTTGGGTCACGGGTCCAAGCCCGCCCGTCCTGAATGTGGCCTCATCCAATTTTAATTGCAACCAATACTTTAAAATTTCATTCTGTCGCCTCTTAACGAATAACATCAAATTGTCGCTCAATAAACTATCAAGCTTTCGAAAAAATATTAAAGGTCATGTTAAGCTAATTAAGCTATGCTAAACAAAACGCTTATAGCCTACGTTTAAGTTACATAATATCTTAAAACTATTAATAAATTTATAGACGTAACTCACCCAAAGGTCTATCTGGGGCATTACGGCGGCTGCAGCATTTGTTACCCATGGCGCGGCCCGCCTTACGCCGCGCCAAGCCGCTCCTGCAACAGAAAGACTTTTATTAACTCCATACAAAACGAACAAAGGGTCGAGGAGTATGAAAACGTTCTTTGGTACTTTCAACATAATGAACTAAAAACGAGGGAAATGTCGCCTTTTCAGACTTGACAATTGATTTAAGGGACATTGTTAAACATTTGAGAATGAAAACGGTTTTATGGAAATTATTTTGTTTATTTAGTCACGCCTGTTTAATGTCGTGGAGGTAGGCAGAGGCGTATCAATAACCCTCATTTTCAGAATTTACTATTAATACCTATAGTAATAGATTCTAATCAAGAATCTCATCAAGTACTCTTCAATATTTATTTCATAACGGCGTCATTACACGCACTTACAAAGCTTACAGCTATCAGAGTGTATGTAGGTTATATTCACAATGCTATCGTTCGAGATAACGATGAAAACAGTTTTGTATCACAGTTGATGTATAAGTACTTTACAAATTGAACTTAGAGAGTTTTATACTGTTGGTCTTATCTCAGTGCTATTATTTATCAGTGGTAAATGTTTAATAATTACTTATATTCAATATGTCCGTGTTCATCAGGTAAAAAGTGTTGACGAGTTAGTATGTTTAGTTTTAATCCTACTAATATTACAAAAGTTGAATATTTGTAAACATGTTTGTTATTCCATTTCATTCAAACAATTGAACGAATCTGGTTGAAATTTTAACAGAATTTGAACTTTAGAGTATACGAGCCAATTAGGTAGGTGAATGAAAAATTGTAAATTTGTTCAATAAACTGTTTTTTTTTTAATAGAACAATACACTTTATAAATGGTATCACAGTTTAGATCGCCTTGATCGTAGTTCTTATGAATGAGAAATACAATCTAAGGAGTAAAACGAAAGCATAGCACCCACTTTAATAACGCTATAAGTCTTTGTCGTATATCTTCTCAAGAGTAACGCCAACCTTCAACAATAAACGAAACATGAGTAAGTAAATCTTGAATGGTAAGTTGCAGGCATCTTGGGATTTTGTACATGGTACTTAAGGAATAAACTCCGAACTAAACGAACGGCTTAAGTTGCATATAAACTACGCGAAGCATCTGGCAAACTGTTGATAAACTAATATTATTCTACGATGTTGAGACTTACGCGTGAAAGAAGATATATAGTGAAGAAAGGGGTAACTGAAGAGTATGGAAGAAAATAAGATGTAGCGTGGATGCCAAATTATTATGATATTTATCCAATTTTATGCAAACACGAATAGGGGGCTATGTAAATTTATAGCGGAGACCGTCGGACTTTTTTTTATATCACTTAGGTGGCAGACAAGCGCACGGCCCACCTGATGGAAAGTGGTTACCGTGGCCTATGGACGTGTGTAACACCAGAGAAGCCACACTCGCGCTGCCGACCCTGTAAGCACAGAGTTTCTGTGCTGTCAGTGTAGAGGACATAGCAGAACAAGCCTTTAGACATCCCACTGACAGCACAAATTCTCCAGTGAGCTCTGTCTAGCCTACTCACCGCCGGGAACACAACACGAAGTTATTATAACCGCGGTATTCTGTAGGGCGGAGGTACTTCCCCAGTCGGACTGCTCAATTGGGCGGAAATACCGCCGTGTCCTACCTCCTACCACTTCGAGCTCGGAAAGTAGGTAGTAAGATTTCATTTTGCTTGCTTTGCAAATAATATGTGGTTTAACAATTTGATACACGAAACTTATTAGTTTATAGATAGACTATTGTCTAATGTCATATTAGTCATTTCATGTCAAAATTTCTAGAGTTTAATTATGAAGACCGATTTAATTTGACAGACAAATACTTAATCACGGTACAACGTATAACTAGGTATACATGTACTTACCTAATCTATTTATCCCAACAGAGCCGTTCCAAGTTACATAATTACTTAGTTATTCTCTATGATAAATCTGTTCTAAGTTCTAACGTACCACACGACACAGGTGCCTTTGCTTCATTTATAAATATATCATCTCTTCTAATACCGGTATGATTTAGTACCGGCCGTTTACCCTTGTAAGGAGAAATGGGTCAGTGAAATATATAGGGAAGAAACTAACATCTGTTGGCGAATGTTCAGTGGTAATCACACCAATAAAACACATTTGGATTTACAGCATTATCAAATACATACACACAGTCGCGCCTCTTTCCGATTGTGGTAGGCAGAGACCACATGTTTCCATTTGCTAAAATACACAATTGATAGGTACAATCTCCTAAGGAAGTAGGACACGGCGGTTTTTCCGCCCAATTGAGCAGTCCGAGTAGGGAAGTACCTCCGCCCTACAGAATACCGCGGCTATAATAACTTCGTGTTGTGTTCCCAGCGGTGAGTAGGGTAGCCAGTGGAGAATTTGTGCTGTCAGTGGGAAGACTAAAGGTTTGTCCTGCTTTGTCTTCTACACTGACGGCACAGAAACTCTGTACTTACAGGGTTGGCAGCGCGACTGTGACTCCTCTGATGTTACAAACGTCCATAGGTCACGGTAACCACTTTCTATCAGGTCGGTCGTATGCTTGTCTGCCACCAATGTGGCATAAAAAAAATTATCCTAAAATACACTTTTTGCTTCTTCTACTTTCATACAAGCTCACAACATTGGGACTTCTCTTCATCTAGCCCTTCCTCAATAAATCCTCGATCTAATTACTATACGTACTCCTAGATGGACCTTTGCCAATTTGCCTATTCACCCTCATCTCATAAATCTGTTTCGTCAATCAATTAATTATGAACAATAAACTTTTTACGTTTATGAGTATATTTACCAGACGCCAAATCTATTTTTCCCTAGATTCCCGTTAGATTCTCCAGCTAGGCTAAATTGCCTGGATGAGGAGTGGGTTCATGTCGTAATATGTATTCGAATATATTCCAGCTCTTTTACGAAATGAAAGCTTTAGCCATTGAAGCGCGATGTGAAACAGATTTTCACTATGAATTCGCTTGCACCGCCCGCCGAACGCAATATTGATTCGGTGTCTAAAAGTGAGTAAAAATATCCGAACTGTTTGCACTTTGTCGCTGGAAACAGGTCACTGTATCCAAGTTACAAACATAGGTGGATATTAATAGTCGCCTGGTAGCGAACACAGAGTGAGAAGACAAAGGTACCTATAGATAAACCAGCGGTTCTATGAAATGGCTAAAATTGGTTATATACGGTTTGTCACTGCAAATGCATACTGTTTTATTACAAATCAAAGGCAATATTTTTAGCACGTTTTGACTATGTTTAAACGACAGTGTCGGTATCCTTTAGTTTACAAAATTGTTGGTTTGAGTAGGTAGCATGATCAGGATGATGCATCCTGATTATGTTTCAAAATTTCAAAACCACATAGTTGTAGAAATCAATTGGACGTCATTAGTCATTGTATTCTAGAACACATGTAATCTTCTAGGCTTCGTGGCGCATCAAATCGACTTGCTTTATTTCCGTGTAAATCATTTTCCATCTAATTTCAATAGGTACAAAGCCTATAATTCTTCGGGAGTAAAAATTATCTACGCTGCGCTTTGTCATGTTATGTGTGTTAGCCCTAAGGGGTCAAAGTGGCCACGTCATCTTTATTACTCTGGTGCTAATGAACTTCAAGCAAGTCGTCCGTACTGATAAGGGGATAGTGATAACGTTTACGGCACTCGCAGTACATTTTATTATTAATAATGATAGGGAAGGGGGCCATTCATTTATTTTTAAATTATTACCCTATTTTAATTAACATTTTACTACGTTTTCGCGTGTCACAATGTGAAGGAATGTGAACATAATTTCGTATGCAAATAAACGGTAAATGGTTTCAGCCAAATATGGTTAATTTGTTAAGTTGATTTAAACCACTCGCGTGGAATTGTAATCGTGTACCATGGGAACCTATTTTAATGATGAAAACTTGTTACTATCAGCTAGTTGAGCTGTTTGAGCGCAATTAAGCAACAAACGTCCAAAAAATTTCACAAATTTGAACATAACACATGGGTTGCGGGAACACAGGCGGAGCTGCGGGCAACGACGAAACTATAGTTGTAAACTGTCGTCGATCAAATAAATACATAATTTTGTAAATACTTATAGCTAAGAACCTCATTTTATTTATTGGTATTACCAATTTATAAATAATACTAATAAATAAGATTTCGGGGAGATGGGCCTCGTCAGCATTGGGCTGCAACCCGTCTAAGAGAAGGAAAACTCTGAAATCAAAACCGGGGAGATGGGCCTCGTCAGTATTGGTCGGCAACCATCTAGGAGAAGGTCACTCCGAAATAAAACCAACTCTCAGGGAGCATACCCGAGAAAAAACCCCGATCCAAGGTGTTAGCCGACCCGTGCCAAGGATTCGTGACCAGAGGGCAAGCTGGTGTAACGGAGGGTGTCTGTGTTGGCGGTCACAGGACACACTTGAGATTCCGCCTTACCTCCGTAAAGGGCTCTGCGGGGGTGGACCATATTTTCCCTATGACTCGTGGGAACGCAATGATTCCAAAAATTAATCATCCGCATGGCGGCGACGCGGTACGCCACCCGTCACGTCTCGTTTCCAGTGGGGGCGAAAAGTGGCTCACGGAGAGCCGTTTTGCTACGTTGAATGTTGGAGGAGGAATGGAAGAAAAAATGAATGATGTTTGTAAGATGATGGATGAAAGAAGGATTGATGTGCTTTGTGTGAATGAGACGAAGAGGAAAGGATGTGACACCACCAAGCACGGACCCTACACCGCGTACTGGTCGGGAGTACCCAATACCGACAGAGCTTGCCAGGGAGTTGGTGTCATCCTATCTGCTAGAATGGCTGAGTGTGTGAATATATTCGAATGTGTGAATGCTAGACTGATGTGGATGAGAATGAAAGTGGGACTCACTCGTATTTTTGTCGTAGGGGTTTATGCTCCTGTAGACTCCGGTACGAATACGTCCCAGGAAGTACAAGAAGAAAGAGAACAGTTTTGGGAGAGTTTAAGAGATGTATTAAGAGAATGTACGGATAATGAAAGAATCATAATGCTAGGTGATTTTAATGGATGGGTAGGACTGAAACGAGATGGATTTGAAAGGGTTCTTGGCAAGTACGGAGATGAACGAGTGAACGAAAATGGTAAAGGTTTGCTTGAAGTATGTTTGGAATGGAACCTTTGTGTGTCAAACACGATGTTTCGACACAAAAGGATTCATATGTATACAAGAGAAGCGAAGAATGTCAGTAAAAGTATGATTGATTTTGTAATAGTGGATGAAAAATTGAGAAAAAATATTCTAGACGCTAGGGTATATCGCGGTGTGGGTATCCATACAGATCACTTTTTGGTTATGTGCCGTATAAGTGATCTCTTTAAAGGATGGAGACGTAGAAGGCGTGAGCCCATAAGTGTTCTAGAAAGAATAAAAGTAGAAAACTTGCAAGAAGATAAAGTGAGAGAGGAGTATGGAAGCAAATTAACTGAAAGGTTTCATGATCTTGATAGTATTTGTGAGATTGAGGAGTTATGGAAGGTATTCAAAGATGAGATTGTGAGTGTGGCTTCCCAAGTATGTGGTATAAGTAAAAGAAGTAAAGTGCAAAAGGTGAAGCATGCATGGTGGGATAAAGAAGTGCAAAAGTTGGTATGTGAGAAAAAGAAAGCGTGGCTTGATTGGCTCTCAGTCAGAGCTAATGAGAGAATGCAGCAAGCTACAATTGAGAATGTGGATGAAGCGAAAGATAAATATAGAAGACTGAAAGGGATAGTGAAAGGAGTGATTGCTAGAAAGAAAAAGGAACAAAAAGACGTGTTTGATGAAAGGTTATCTGAGGATTTACAGACGAACATTAAGTTCTTTTGGAAGTCCATTCGTTTAGCCAGAGGAGAAACACAGAGCTCCGAGCTGAACGCTATTAGAGACCAGAATGGAAGTATTGTAAAAGGTGAGGAATGTGTGTTAAAAAGATGGCAGGACTATTTTGAAAGCTTGTTTGAAAGAGAGGATGGTGTACATGCACTAACCTCGGTGATGGATGACTATGTTGATGCTGATAAAAGTGGTATTAGTGTGAATGAAGTTGTGAGTGCATTAAGAAGTATGAAAGCTGGTAAAGCAGCGGGACATGATAAGGTGACAGTCGAGATGCTGAAGGCTGGACAGGGCCTTGTAGCAAGTCAGTTGTGCCGCCTTTTCAACATATGTTGGGTTAGCGGTCGTGTACCAAGTGATTGGTGTAAGGCCGTTATAGTTCCACTTTACAAAGGAAAGGGCTCGCATCAAGACTGCAAAAACTACAGGGGCATTAGCCTACTCAGCGTCGTCGGCAAACTGTATGCGAAAGTGTTGATTGAGAGAGTTATGAAAGAAACCGATGAGAAAATATGGGATGCACAAGCGGGTTTTAGAAAGGGAATGGGATGTACGGATCAGGTCTTTTCATTGCGAAGCATAGCCGAGAAATTTTTGGCCAAGAGTCAAAAGATCTATTGCGCATTTGTGGATTTGGAAAAGGCCTATGACAAAGTGGTGAGGAATGAACTTTGGTCGGTACTGTCTATGTATGGGGTGAGCAGCAACCTTATTCGAGCTGTGAAGTCTCTCTATGAGGACTCCAGAGCTTGCGTGAGGATACATGGGTCATACACTGAATGGTTTAGTATCCAAAAGGGGTTAGACAGGGATGTGTAGCGTCACCATGGCTGTTTAACTTATTCATGGACAGTTGTTTGCAAGATTTGAAAGATAAAGAATGTGGTTTAAGAATGAAGAATTTACTCGTCAAATGTCTTCTTTATGCTGATGATCAGGTTTTACTGGCGTCATCGGCAGATGAGTTGCAGGAGATGGTAACAACTATGCATGAAGCTTTTGAGAGGAAAGGAATGAAAGTGAATGTTAGTAAGACAAAAGTTATGGTTTTTGAAAGAGATGAATGTGTGACAGAGTGTAGGATTTGTATAGATGGAGAAAAAGTGGAACAAGTGAATGAGTTCATATATTTGGGAACATTGTTTACGAGAGATGGAAAGCATGAAGAAGATGTTGAAAGGAGAGTGATGGCTGGAAATAGAGTGAATGGGGCACTACACAACTTTATGAGCAGCCGGAAAGTGTCCGAAAAGGCACGACTGGCTGTACATGGAGGAGTATTGGTGCCGACTCTTATGTATGGTAGTGAAAGTTGGGTGTGGCAGAAAAAGCATCAGAGTAGAGTAAATGCAGTAGAAATGCGTGCGTTGCGAAGTATGTGTGGCTTGACCTTGAAAGATAGAGTGAGAAATAGCGTGATAAGAGAACGATGTGGAGTGATAGAAGATGTAGTGATGAGAATTGAGAGAGGAATGTTGAGATGGTTTGGTCATGTTGAGAGAATGAATGAAAGAAGACTAACGAAACAGGTGTATGAGGCGAGTGTGGATGGTACCGTCGGAAGGGGAAGACCTAGGCGCACATACCTGGACCAAATCGGGGAAGTTTTAGAAAAGGGGCAGGTCAGGAGTACTCTAAACCGACGAGCATGCATGAAGAATGTAATGAGAGTGAATGAAGCGAGAGTAATATGTCAGGATCGTAGCAAATGGAGATCCGTGATCTCTGCCTACCCCTATGGGAGACAGGCGTGATTTTATGTATGTATGTATGTAATAAGATAAGACAGTTCTCTTTTCAAAGTTCTCTAGGTACTTGGGTACATTTAAATTATTAATAATTAATTGATGATAATTTGCTACGACATTCTATACTACACAGCACTACCTAGCTAGACCTATAACTCATGACTAACCAACTCGTAATAACATGGGTTTATGAATACGGATAAATATGCTTTCTATGACTTTGTACCCACCTCAGTACCTACAATGGCTACAATTAGTATACAATTGAAATACCGACAACCCATATAACTATAGATATAAAAAATCATTTATTGTAATACGAAAGACCGACAAAGATCTTGATAAGCTCCGTAGAAAACATTTTGAGGATATCTTTGGTGGTTATGCTGGACAGCACGGATTCAGTTCGTTTGTAAGGTTTTTGATTGGTACGTATACCACACGTGTGCGAACTTTTTGACGTTCATTCAAGAAGTATGGCGTCACTTATACACCTTCACCTTCATACGTCAACCTTCAAAAACTGTTCATAACTATACAACCTTAAGCACATTTTGTCATACATATCTTAACAAGTTGTCCCTCCTGTACACCATATCCCCCGTCCCTTTAATATCATATTAACATACGTTATGGCAGACGGGAGTTTGCAACACCCTTCTGACATGTGTTAAGTAGTTCCCAAACTTGTATATTTCATATCTAACTACATTAACTTGGAACGAATTTCACCAATGAATATGAACGCGTTCTATTCTATATAAACGGCAGTAAATTTGGGTTCGGGCCTATTTCAGTCAGTCTATCAATGCAGTTAAGTTAAATTATCGTATCTTTGAAGCGAAAATCAACTAAGTACCCACATTTTATTTGAAATTGATTGGGCTGTCCGGAGATTAGCGTGACGCGTGTTTTTTATACAACATACTATTACACACTTTACTATGTTTACACATGTTTACTATGGCACACACCAATGACTTCGATGCTTTTCGAAGTTATGTGTGTATTTATCGCAGGTTTATAAGTGCCTGGTTAATGGCAATAGGCTCGCCACCTATTACATTGGGACCTAAAAATAAACTGGCGAAATGTGGGTGCTAACACCTCTGCCTACCCCTTCGGGGATATAGGCGTGAGTTTATGTTATGTTATACTATTAGAAAACTTTTACCGTACAAACATTTGTTCGATAAAAATCTACAAACTATAGTTTAATTATATACATAGGTAAAAGTCCAATCATGTTGTTATCGATATTGAGAGATAGTGTCACATTATCGCAGCCCTAGTAGAGTAGTTCCCACGACTTAAAGTTCACGATAACAGGTGATGTATCGATGCCATAGCCGTTGTTGCTGATAACGCAAAAATTTATGGAAGCGGACGTTTATCATGGGGAATGGTTATACCAAATCTTTTCTGCGTTTAAAGATCTTTTCTGCGTTTAAGTATCTTTACCGTGACTTACTTACTAGTGTGTAGAATTAGAAAAGTTCTCAAATATTTATCAGGGAAATGAACGGATTACGTGACCTATAGAGATAAAACGTTACAGCAAATGTACATTTGTCTGTCTGTCTGTCTCTCTATAACCAGGCTATATGCCATGAGCAGTAATAGCCAGACAGTTGAAACTTTCACTGATGTATTTTTGTTGCTGCTATAATGCTCATATGCTCGATAATGGTACAGAAACCTTCGTGCGCGAGTCCATTTCGCACTTGGCCGATTTTTTTTATTAATAAACTCCAAGAGAGTCATAGTATCGGGGATGTTACACACGTTAATTATCCCATTGTATTGACGGAAGCTGGACCTCCTGACCTACTCACAAACCTGACTTAATATTTTGTCCTTTGTGCTTTGTGATATCTCTCTTACATTTTATTCTTCACATAGTGTTTATTATCTTGATGGGTTATTGCCACGGTGGATCATATTATATTTTCATAATTATATAACTCAACAGTAGTTACGTGTGCCTAATTATAAGATGACTAAGACAAGTTCAGTGCTGTGAATTTAAAATCGGATTTCTGCTGTACTTCGTAAACACAGTAATTTGATCTGAAGTAGTGATATCATTGTAGTCTATTTTTATCCAAGACCGCAAAGGTATAATTCATTCGTTCTTAATAGAAAAGATAAGACGGAAATTAATACGAACATTTGTGTGGTTCTATACATCGCCGTCTTAAGGTTCCGGTTTTTTATGATGGTCTGAATGGGCAGTCGTTACGGTTAACAGCTGACGAAGTCACATGTGCGTCCTCAAGTAACGGTTTCAAACTACAGGTGTAATAACCACATCCAAGTAACCTATAAGAATGCAATATATTGTAACTTTCAAAACTTGCCATCAATACGATAAAGAAGAAAAGAAGACTATCGATTATATAACAAATAGTACAAATAATAAGGAGGCATTTTTTTTAAAACCACTTGGTTGACAGACAAGCACACGGCCCACCTGATGGAAAGTGGTTTCCGTGGCCTATGGACGTGTGCAACGCAAAGGGAGTCACACTCGCGCTGCCAACCCTGAAAAAAGTTTCTGTGCACTGACGGCACATAAACTCTAAAATCTAAAAGATAAAGCAGAACAAGCTTTTGGTCCTCCCACTGACAGTACAAAATCTCTCCAGTGAGCTCTGGCTACCCTACTCACCGCCGGAAACACAACACGAGGTTATTATGGCCGTGGTATTCGGTAGGGCGGAGGTACTTCCCCAGTCGGACTGCTCAATCTGCTCTAGATTTAATAGAGACATCGAAAAACTATACTTTTTGTATGTCGTTGGGAGAGGCCCGTATTCAGATGCTAATAATGAGCAATTGAACGATATAATATTTAATGAGAGATAAATCCATAGCAACAGCTATTACAATTTAGACACTAGTGTAATAATTTGCATGTCTATCTAGATAGAAGAAGCATTATGTTGTATTAATTGTATATATGTTGTATTAAATCCCCTTGCAATTTAACTGTAGTCGAACTAAGCTTAAAAATCTTTATCTAGTTCGAAAAATCTATATAAAACGAAATGGAAGCTTAATATTCAGCAGTTCGTTCGCCAGATATTTGAACAAGACGAGCTTAAGCTTAAGTGGATTATGTTTAAAGATTATTTTGGTGAATTAGAATTTGTAATATTGGAATCAATGCTTTCAGTATATAATATACATTTAAGCTATAAATATATATTATATACTGAAAGCATTGATTAGATAAGATCTAAAACAAAATTTAATGATTTGATCTTATGTTGAATTGTAAAAACGTCATCTGACTGTTTAAGTCCCTTTGACATCACTAAACAAAATGTACTTCTATTTGCAGACCTAATTGAATTTTACTTCAAGTACGGTACAAAGTAGTTAAAACAAAACATCTGACAGGTGTCCTTTGAAGTGAAAACAATCTGTGTCTTGATAGCTCTTTCTAAAATTAATATCAGCTCTAGCAATATTTCTACAATCCTATCCAGAACATACTCGTATATCGTGCAGTAATTACAAATGCGAAGTTAGGTAAAGTTAGGTGAATCAAAAGTGATTGTCCCTATTAGCGATTTCTAGGTTATAACTGTAACATTATTCATTCCCAAACACAGTTAGTTAGTAAAATACGACAAGGATATTGCAATATTGTACAAAAATCTAGGTGCAATGCGGTAGCGTGTTATCTATACCTCGAACAATTGAATAATTATTGTAATGACATATTATTATTATATTTTAGGTATTCGTAACATGCAAAAGGAGAAATCGTTCGATTAAATTTTGCTACATATATCACGAATACGTTTCAGAGAGTAATTTGAATGCCTCATATATATTTTGATAAATCTTTACTCTTCTTAAAGTTTCACATCAAATGGTACAGATTGTATTTATACATTTAAATTAAATTTAAGTCAATAAACAGTTTATCTTGCAATACAGTGCAATCGTGTGGTGATGAATTGGTTCCTTTATGGGAATACTCAGTGTGTTCAGAAGGAGCATCAAAACAGTCGACATCGTCGTTCAACGTTTTGTCAACAGTCAGTTGTCTGCACAGAATACATAATAACATCCGCCTTAGCATTTGATACAATGAATAGAGCATTAATACCCTGATAATCTTTAATATTCGAAACAAAATTCCGATGTGTACTGTTTGACCATTTTGTGCCTTCTATTAGATTTTCCTTGCTTTGGTAAAAGACATAGACCTCTGTGAGAGGCATAATATATTTTTTGTTATTACAGAAATCTATAAATTCAAATAGGTATTTGGGATACATGTAGGTTGTAATAACAATGTATAATTGTCTTGTGTCAGGTGAAGGGACATAGAGATAAATCCACCAATTATGAAACCACAACGGCTATGCTAACACTCGAAGCGGTTCATTGATTTGTCTAATTTTTTTTTCATGTAACTAAAATAAATGGAGGTCCAAAGTTGTTATGCATGTTATATACGGAATAAGATAACGTAGGTACCTACTCCAAGGTGATAAAACTATCAACAGTGTGCTTTAGATACGTAAAATGTTCTGTCCATTAAAAAGTGGAAATTATGACACAGCTAATCACTTCTCTACTTAATGGTGATGTCAAAATAAAAGAAATAAAAGAAAAATAACAATCTTCGGTTGAGTAATTTTCTTTATACCACTTAGGTGGCAGACAAGTACACGGCCCACCTGATGGGAAGTGGTTACCGTGGCCTGTGGACGTATGCAACACCAGGGGTGTTACACTCGCGCTGAACACTTCACGTATTATATCCTCAAAGTACAATAGTTACAGTGTAACAATTCATTTTTATATGTCATCACCACAGCTAGCAATACAGCTCAGCAATAAATTATAACAACTACCAATGTGATCGAAGTTGTGTGCCTATATCACGTTCATAGTTACAACCGATGTTTTGCACACCGCCAAATAAATTGCTACAGGAGATTGATTGGATAAGCATGTTGGTTTTCCAACTAGATACGGCAATAAAGATAATAGAACTAGAATCGAGTAAGAATTCAACACGGTTGCTACAGCTAAAAACAATTGTATTTCAGCGCAATTCGCACAGATTTTTATTGTGAGGCTATGTTTAATTAGTCTAATACCTACCAATAGACCCTGGATTCTGAGATGAAGCTGGGATGCGACTTGGACTATATGTAACGCTAACAATGATGATGATGAGGTATGTCAAATGTCGTTTTAAATTCTTTTTTACGGATTGATTCACTTCTGTACCACAGCTTTGTTATTTCAATTTTATGTATAGATTAAGACATGATGATTGTTGTTAAATAACAAAGTTCGCAAGAAGTTTATGAGGAGCTTAAAATTATGGGTCTTCAAGAAGACGAAGGTGAAGGTGGCATGGAGTAGGATGCGGGGGACGAGACGCCCTAGCCACCTGTTGCCGCCAATCAATAACATAACCAACGCGCACCATTGTTCTCCTTAACCGGCTAGCTGCCACCATAGCCAACCAATTCAAACTGCCAACAATTGTAAATATTATCAATTATGAGAAAAGATAATCTCTTCTTGGTAGTCGAGTAAAAAATGTGGTCGGATCAAAGTATGTAATTAAAACAAAGAGAACGTTACTCCACCTATGTCATGTCACACTACACAAATTTTAGTTATACCGATAGAAATGAACTAAATCCGTACAACTAAGTAAACAAAAGACTATTAGCGACTAATTTCCTCTAAATCAATGCCCCTAATCGAATGTAGTTAAGCCCAATGAGTAACAAAAGGCTTAACGCAAGCTTGTTCAAACACAACCGCTTCAGATAAGAGGATAATCAATAGAGCGAAGTATTGAATGAATATGGTAGATAGAACGGCATCATAGCAATATTATGCCAGATTACGTCGAAATCACTTAGTAAAAAAATGTAGAGCAAGGAAAAGTTAACTCGCTCGTCGCGCATATACTGGTCAATAACCTAGGCGGGCGGAATCTTGAACTTGAACTACAAAGCGAATACGGAATCGCCTATATTATTTATCCTATTGCTAGAGGCTATAGAGAAGTCTGATCACAATTGAATTGGCACGAGACGATACTTAAAATCGTCTGTAAATCACAGACGTGTAATCTCTTGACGCAATATTATAGGCAGGGGAAAATCCAAGATAAAGATGTGTGTGGAACGTTTCAGCATTACACCGTAACTTGATTTGGGTTTGTTTATTTCACTTACAAAAACATGACGGTCAAGTTTGAATATCAAATCCGTAACATTACGATTCTAGTTCTAGAATATTTAGTTACGAGCGCAGAATACCTGAGAGTTTTTTTTTTACTTCTTTGCATGAATAATAATTATTTGAATTATTCATTAACGAGGCTTCACAATGAGCCCGAGATGTGTGTCATTGAAATAAGTTCTCACACTTTTTTGAAAGAGTTGATCAAATTGAACGAGTTTTACAGATATAAGGCTGTGAATCTCAGAACGGTAACAAATGCCATGTTTACTTGTGTGAGAAACTCTCGGAATAAATTCCACATACGATGCTATTATGTGGGTTTGCGTGAAGCCGCAAATGCAGGAAGTAACTTGAGACTTAATAGTCGTTAGTTACAAATTAGCTTGGTAGCATGTCAATCTTACAAAAACTTGCAGAAATAATTATATAACACATTAAATGCTTTATGGGCTAATAGCACAGTATAAGTAAGCAATATTTTGACTCAGTAGCGTATATGAAATCTAAACTTATTGAGATATAAAACAACTTATATTAGTAGGGTTGCCCACTGACCGTCTCTTGTGTTTAATACTTGTCACAAATATTGTAAACGTTAATTTAGGTTTTTGGTTTAGCATAATGAATCAAAAACATTTTAAAGACAATAAAACCATCCATGCCCCTTATTCATACAGGTATACATATACCTACATTACATAATAGTCACTCTTTGTTCCCATTTTGGTACGCAGAGACAATATTTTCACTTGCGCAATGATCCCGGCATATATCTTTCGCTTATTCTACTTATAATTTTTTAATACACGCTCGTAGGAGATACATAAGGTTTGATATAAAAAACTTCAATTATTTAATGAACTTACGTCGACTAAGTAGTACCAATCGCTGGTCATCACTTCGATGTCTATACATATTTCAGTAACCATTATCGAGTTTTCAAGGCGCTTTGTTTCGGCCGTTTGCACGAAAATGAAACGCTATTATGCTTAACTTTACTTTAGTATACTGTGAAACAGATTACTAAACAGCCAGTTACTGTGGTTACAGCAAATTGTTTCAAAATAATAGGAAATCATTTAAATATTATGGATTCTGGTGTCACATTTTGAAATGATAATATATAACAATATTCAGGTAACTTAATTTTGTCATACAACATACCTACCTCTTTCGTAAGATTCTGTTACATCTAAAAAGCTTTACGTAAACTATTCATAACCCGAGTTGTACAACCATTCTGTAAGTGTATTTCAATGAATTTATAATGTTTTTTGAGTGTGGTTGTAAGCTATTGACATTTGTGACTCTTTTCTTATCAGTTATGTTGAACTTTACAATAGTTTGTAGTTAGAAGTCGTATGATTGTCAGGGACAGTTGTGCTTGAGACAATGGTCAGTTTACCTTTACATAATCATGTTATGATTGAAGAGCTTGTACGTCTATAGGCTGGACTTAGGCATGGGTATTTACAACGTATGATAAATAAAATGAAGATTATACTTTAACTTGAATAGATTTACAAAATTACCTTTTGTATTTATTGCAAAAGTATATGATACATATAATCCCGTCCATATACCCGGAGGATTAGGCAGAGGTAAATTAATACCCACATTTCACCCATCATTAAATTCCACATAATAGTCGGTGAGCCTATTGCCGTCTCCCGGGCACTATTGTTGACTCAAGCTACGTATATGAGGATGAGTCTGGGCTGTATATATCTGTCTGATGTTAAAACAGCCCTATCCCTTAGTCGCCTTGTGCGACACCGCATGGGAAGAGATGGGTCCAAATTCTACTCTGCCGGGGAGCACGCGACTTGATGTCAGGTAAATTAACATAAAACACATACACAGAACCAAAAACCTTTACAAAAACCCGAAATATAGGCTGGCAAAGTGTGGATACAATGTAATTTGAATGTGAAAATCAATCAATCAATTAGTAATTGCAATCCATTGCTCGACATTGGCCTCCTATGTGCTCCACAGAACACTATCCTCCACCTTCCGCATCCAGTCTAGATCTAATCTAGTAAACAAGACTTTATTTAAAAAATACAATAAAAAGCTGTTGCTTTTTATTGTATTTAATATAAAGAACATAATTAATATTAAATCCTCTATGTGATAATACATAATTATATAATTAAAATGCAAATTTAATCAAACTAACGTTAACGCTGTACTGAGGCAACACTTATCGGAAAATTAATTCTGTTGCACAACGTGAATTCACGGCGTAGGTAATATGCTCATGCATTTACATTATCGTATGGTTAATATTGTTATTCAGTCAGGTTGGGAAGTTAAGTGTGAGTTTAGTGCAGTAGTTGGGAAATCTTGGATGAAAATGGGAACCTCAGCGCAAAATAACACATAATTGCCTCACGATACTCACAGTTGCTGAAATCATTACGCTTGAGAAAAATCTTGGCCAAGTTCGTTTTTAGTGCCGAGACTTTTAACTAGTGCACTTTGAAAAGTGGACCATTTCGTTATATTAGGTACTCGCACTTGTAAACTTAAAATGTGTACGAACTTAAAAATCTAATATCATAATGTAATGTATAATTTCATTAGTTTCTACTACAAATTAACACTTACGAACATCATGACAGTTGCGCCATCTCTAATATTGGCAATTGTAGATTAAAAAATAACCTATTTACGATATGTCTTCTAGGTAACCACACAAAAATATTGAATTGCAGGCGGAAAAAATCCAGCATACATTCGTAGCATATTTGGATACGTCGGCAAAATGTAGGTAAATAATAAATTGCCAAGCAATTTGCATTGGACGAAATGATACCTATATCACATTTGCATGATTGTTAACATGTTACCAAGTTCGCTCTTTTATACTGGCATGTGTCAACGGAGCGTGTAAAACCATGCCATGAAATAGAAACTTCGCGAAGACTTTAATTATGCAGGAAATGGTATTGGCGTATCACACTGAGTATAAATAAGCAGATATGTCGAAGAAGGATCTTCCCGGCTGTAACTTTTCAAAAGTTCTTATGCTTTCATTGACTGTAACTTTTTACCATGTGGCAATAGGACCTAAATTAGATAGTAAAACTTGGGTGATCTTAACGCTAAAATGGGAAAAGGAAGGAGAACGGTTTCCGGACTTTATAGTGCTTGGATGAAGAAGATGCTGGCGAAACTTGTGTTTGTGCTATGAGAAAAAGTACCAGTTATCAGAATGGTCAGCAGTTATAGTGGATGGAGGTGAGACACCCAGACAGTGTTTGTTTTGTTACACCAGACTATTATTCACGTGTTGTGTACTGCTCCCTTTACTGCAGAACTACATTTTTCTGATGGTTTTTTCTTATCTTTTTAATCAGGTAGCACAAAACAGAAATATAAAGAATATCTATTAATTTATTATATTTATTTAATTTGTACATACATATTTAAATATTCAAAAAACGAACGTCTGCATACGTTTAATTTAATTAAACTTTATTTTTGTTTTAATCTATTTTTTAAACTGCAATTAATACGCAAATATTATTACGCGTTATATTATAATAAATACAGCAAATTATGTAGGTATTAATTTGTTAAAATTATAGGTTTAGTACGTATATTCCGGAAATGGCCACTCATGTAGTGGCCTGTTCCGAAAAGGACCTATACCTATAATTAAAACTAAACCTTAAACACTAACTTACGGAGTGTAAGTACATTGTCTACTAACAAAGTCATTGTAATTTTTTTGACAGTGGTCGCGAGGGAGTCATGATAACCTCATTACCATTACTCCCTCGCGACCACTGTCAGAAAAGTTTTGTAACTATGGGAAACAAACTAGAAACATGATATTTGAAACAAAATAGGAGGTAGGACACGACGGTATTCCCGTCCGAATGGAGCAGTCCGACTGGGGAAGTACCTCCACCCTACAGAATACCACTGCTATAATAACCTCGTGTTGTATTCCCGGCGGTGAGTAGGGTAGTCAGAGCTCACTGGAGAGTTTTTCTCTGCTTCTTCTCATCTTTTGCGCTATATATAGTGGGAAGACCAAAGGCTTGTCCTGATTTTGTGTTCTGCACTGAAGGCACTTAAAATCTCTGTTCTTACGGGGTCGGCAGCACGTATGTGACTCCACTGGTGTTACACACGTTCATACCACGCCACGGTAACCACTTTCCATCAGGTGGGCCGTGTGATTGTCTGCCACCTAAGTTGTGTAAAAAAAATAAAAAAACACACCCGTAAAACTAGCCTTATTTCAGTACGTATTAGAAGACGTTTTGAGTTCATGTTTTACTTTTAGTAATTTCTATGTATTTTACTAGACAAGCAATTTAGAACTCCAACTGTCACAGTCTGGGGGTAGTGAGTTAGAGAGCTACCGCTACTAGGGTTAAGTAATAAAAATAAATAAATAGACAAATACGTGTATCTCTCTCTCTCTCACTCACTCACTTTACAACTGTGTAGGTAAGTATGTAAATATCATAAAATATAACTAACTTTACGTAACATCTAAAAATACCTTTAACTTTACAGTGTATGCCTATACGCGAACCTTTTTAGGCTATATTTATTTCGGTTTGTTCGTGGAATATATCTATCACAAACTATGGCGTACCGCGAAACGGCTCACCGCAGTGAGTTTGACTGATTTCCATAATTTGATGACTTTAAATGATTTTCATGTAAAGTCATCATCATCATCATAGTAATCTCGGTTGCATCCGAGTCCGGGGTACGGTTTCCGGTATAAAGATAAGATTTTATTCAAAAGTCAATTATTGTTAACTTAGGTATTATGAATTTGTACTTTCAAAAAATTTCGTCGACAATATTAGTTCAATATTTATTAAAACTTTTTTTTGTCGGCACATTCTTGTTCACAGTTTCATGTTCCACGCTATAGCCATTCTTTAGGACACAAATAATGACTTTAATTATTAAAATGTTCAACAAAACTGAATACGAATGCCAAATTAATCGTATTTCCCATGCCCATTATGGAAATCTTATGGAAAATGTGTATAAAACATGCAAATGCCTAGACAGTTAAGAATCCCTGAGTGTTTAACGAGACTTTTCAATATACAGAGCACGTTTGGATGACATTGAAGGAGTGGGAGAAATCTGGCGGAAAACGTTGATACATATACCTGTGCGTTATCAGCCATCGATCACAGGTACGTTTTACTTATATTACTTGCTTTCGTTTAAAGAATGCGTACAGATTTACTAGGAAACCAATTTCAGACAGACTTGTTGTTTGAACAACAAGACTCTAAAATCAAATTAATGACAAATTAGTAAGAAAGAAAGAAAGAAAGAAAGAAAGAAAGAAAGAAAGAAAGAAAGAAAGAAAGAAAGAAAAATTTGCTCAGTGGCTAAGTGGACATACAGGAAATTACACAATAAACAATAATGACATTGGAAGTACTGGAAGCATGTTCACACATTAATAATAAACATGCTTTCAAACTACAAACGCAACAAACGTGCAATCAGTGCGACACACAAATGCACCAAATGGGTGTCCAGTTCAGCATGTGCCAGGTAGAAACCTAGCGCTGGTTTTCAACTTGGGCCCGATTAGACAGTGACACACGGACGCCAAACTGCAGAAACCGTACGTACGATAAACCGAAATAATAAGGAACTGCAAGGTGATTGAAGTGACATTCGCACAAAACGTTCCACAAACCATAGTGTACAATGGATTTTCAACTTCAGTGTACAGTGTACCGACTAATTACAGTTCTCACGGCTAAGTAAAGTTTACACAAAGTACTTATAAAAGTAATGTTACAAGTTCTGTTCTGTTAAGCGCTGTGTACGTACAGTACACAGTATAATATCGACTGTGACAACAACTCTGTAAACAAAAGAGTTCCGAGACGAATGGATAATTATGTTTTGAAACATATAAAGAAGTCCTCCTTACTAGAAGTTTAGCTTGTTTGTGACTACTATGCGATTTTATTGAAGAAAAAAATTTACACCGCTGCTAATAAATAATGGCAGACGAAAGCTAATGAAATTTTGTACCCTCACCGAAAAACGCCCCCAATAGGGTTCCAATATATCAACAAGCTCCCAGCGAAGATAAACATGGAAGTGCCTTCTATCTCACGCCCTAAATCTTCGTGTCCCTACAAGAAAATATCTTGGCTATTTCCCCTCTGCCATAACCCTCTCGACTCGAGTAATTTCCGCTGACCATCCGCAGATACCGCACTTTCAACAACTTGTAGATACAGGTAGGTGTTAAGCTGACAGTTAATCTTCTTTATCTGTTCGTGGAACAACAGGCCGGTACAATAGGGCACAAACGATAGGATGGCGACAACAATGCGCCCGCATACGAGCTCGTTGTATATATAAACAAAGATGAATTCCATTCCGGTATCATCAACATACGTAGTTCCGTAACACTTATGACTGCTAGTAATGTGATAAGGGTGAAGCAATTCGTGTGCTCTGAGTAAATTGAAACAACCTACGGTGCAATTTAATCGTAAAGATTGAATTATATTTAGTTAACCCACTTCCTTCGCTCACACGGGATGTTTACGTCCGAGCGACGACGCAACGTTTGTATTCAAAACATTGGACTACAAACTGGGGCAAATCTCCGATTTCGGTAGTGGTCGCTGCATCAACAGAAACAACTTTCCATTAGACAGATTAAACTAGGGATGGATAGATAAAAGCGAAAATGGCACATAACATTCGCATCTAAGAAAACATAAATTATCGGTACCTACAGTTTCTATATTAAGTAGTTAATAGTAAATTCAGTACTAACAGACAGTATGATATTGTCGATTTGTCACACTGTATTCGTAACTAAATAAAATTAATCTACGGAATACCAAAGAATAATCATAATAGGTATTTAGGAGTTTTTTCAATCAAGCAGTTACAGATAAGGTGATCGGTTAGCAAAAAAATCGTATAAATGAATCACATTATTAGATGTTCCGACTCTATGTGATATGGTTAGACAACAACCGGATCGAGTGAGCCGATGTGACAAAAGCTAACTGTCGACCATAAAGACACCATAACTGCGCCTGTACTACTACTAGTATCGAACAGATTTGTGCCAATTGATACAACCACACTTGGTACACACTTGACAAATTTCTATAAAATTCGGTGATTCGGTGCGTTGTTCATAGGACAATAAACTTTCAGCGCTCATGGCTCAGGGTCGACGAATAGACGCAGGGCCATTAGTACAAAGACCTTAGAGTTCGGGTCACGGAGGTCGTTAATCAGACGGACGCCCTACAGACATGATTATAATAAATTATAACTAAATAATGTAATTCTGTGCTGTAAGCATTATTGAGATGAGCAAAATTATAGTATATTCTCGGTTCATTTACATGGTATTGTATTGCAAAACGGTGGCAATTAGCTACTTACGCGGAATATTTTTTCTAATACACATGTTGAAGCCCATCGGTGTTTACGGGAAGCCGGGAGCGCCCTCCTGTCGCCGATGGTCATAACGCGTGGGGCGCGAGCGATCAATACAACAGGGCTTCCCTACTGGCATGCCGCATGCCGCCTGCCGATTGCATAGCAGACTTCTAAAAGCCTCTCACGCAATTTTATACACATCAATTACTCGTATAATACTTTGTGAAACATTAAACGTTCAGGCTGTTAATTTGAAACTTTGACAAGTTCCCACGTATTCTTCAAGATGGTAATAGACAACTGAGTGATCAAAGCCCAACAAGTAAAATTAAACATGCCAAGGTTTTAATTAAGGATATGAAAACAAGGACAACTTTATTATGTTTATTTTCAGAAATATGCACTATTTGAAGGAAATATCAGCGTAACAAGGTATATTTATTACACTTGAAGAGATATTTGATACGTACTTGTGGAATTATCTTGAAACGAAACACATAAATGTGCTATGAAGATAATGATACAAGTAACCCTACGCGCATGTGATATTTATCTTTAGTTTTGTGGTAAGGTGCGGCGCGTCCGTGCGCATACGTGACTCGATAAGTTCAGCAGTGGATATGAGGCAGTTTATTCCTGTTGTTGGGGTATTATGAGGGTTCATAAAGGGGTAGTTACACGAAAACTGAAAATTTATAAAATTCTGAGTAATTGTTTTTAATGGCATGAATCATCATCAAGCAACTGTGGCAAATATTGCAAGAAAACTGGCGCATCAAAACGAGTGTAGAACCGTTTAATATTTAGGTAATACATTCATACACTAGTAATACAGTGGCTTGCTGTATTAAAAAGAATAAAAACAAAAGGTACTTGGCACTTAGCAGTATGACTGGATGTCTGGGGCTGCAGAATATGGTCGGTGCGTTACATTCAAGACAGAAAGTTACAAAATTTACAAACTACAAAAACGATCTAGTACCTATTCACTAAATGGTACAATACGGAATGTATAGAGCACTTAAAAGAATTCTAAAAATCCACAACCACAGGCAGCTGTTGTGTAACTGTACCTTAACGAACCACATGAGGGAATGTAGGGTGCCGGCGTGGGTTGCCCCGGGAGTCGACACATATATTTGTTATTCATATATATGTTTTTCTTTGTTTCAAAAAATACGACGACACGGCTTATTCATTGAGATTCGATGAAACAAATTGGAAGTATATTCTTTAGGTTGATTTCATTTATCAAAATCAAACAACCGACAAAGTTACCAAATCATTCAAATTATTAACATTTCTTGATTGTCTGATCAAGTCTTTGTTGACTACCATTATTAATATTAATGAGGAAAAAGTTTGTTTAACTTTTAAATTAATTCAGTAGAGCTTTTTCTAATCTCGAAGTTTCCACCGAGCACAAGTTCTTAGTATTTTCGTGAAGATAAGTGCTTGTCGTCGGCTGCAATTTATGGTCCCATTCTGAAGAAAATTGCCGTCTGCATCATGGAAATTCTGCTAAGAAGTAACTAGAAGCTTACACCATATGATAATGCTGTAAAGGTTGTAGACGTACACTTATAAAACTCGGTTTAATATATTTGTTAATAAGAAAAGTATAAGTAATAATGCAATATTTGGTAAAGTTCGTTAAACCGTCATAAATAGGGTTTTTCAAATTGGATTCTTGTAATCAACAAACTTTGAAGACGGTAAGTTAGATGTTATATTCTGAAATAAATAGAACTTAGGCTATACTTGATTAAATTTTAATATGAAGTCGAGAAAGAGAAAAAGAACTAAAATAAATAAATTGGTCTGCAGTTAGTTGCGTACCAAAAATAAATAGCCTTTGGCATGCCTTTGGCTATATGCTTGAACAAACTTTAATATGAATTTGAGAAAGTAGAAAAAATAATAAAATACATTGATCTGTAGTTAACGTAGTGTATTCTGACTTTGAAGAATATTGACCTCACAGACTTTCTAATGAATTCACCCGAAAGAGGATTTTGTACGAAGAAGTAAGTAAGTCAAAACTATTGGTATTTAACCATAGGGCAGTAGAACCATGCTTTTGCCAGGACGAATGGGCTGATTCGAAAGTCGAACTGGGAAGTGCCAAGCTCTATTTTAATATTGACTTGGAAGAATTCGCTGTGCTTTTTTTGTACTGCTGCCGTGAGTTCCAGAGGCAGAGTACCTTCCTTCAATTCCTTTATCCTACTCTTCTACTATCTAATTTATTATTGATGACAGAGAATGGTGTCCCGCATCCTAATACCAAATTCAACGCCTTATTATGTCACCGCCGCTGCTTCCTAATAATTGGGTAGTATTTAATCTTACAACTGTAAATCCACATTTTTCTATCAAAGTATTCGAAATTGCTAACAAAAATACTGAATTGCACACTAAATTTGCCCATCAAATAAATCAAATATACTACACTGTTTGATGTTTAAAGCTAAACTATTTTACTAGTTTACTATCTGATAACTTATAGTAAATCTAATTATCCTTTCAGTGCAACGAAACATTTAATCTGTTTTTTTTTTAATACGTCACCTATTAAATTTTAAAGAACATGAGTTATTCTAAATAAAACACCAGTTAATCAGTCATGTTTATTAAATTATAGTTCTCAAAAAATCAAATAAGTGTTATCATCATAATCACTAATTATGGCACAACGGTAAGACTACTCAGACTTTTTTAACAAATTAATTAAAATATTAAAAAATATATATTTTTACTGTAAGATTAGGGCAGGTCTTGCTTTTGATGGACGTCCGCGTTTTCGCTTTATCCCGATAGGTATGTTTCTAGCTTCTGCAGGTGGTGTGACATATTTTAACCTGATAGCCAGTCCGATAACATGTTTGCAAATGTAGTCTTTAAAAAAGGGTGGTATTTAAATGCAAATCAAATAAAATACTTTTTTTATGAAATAATAATCCGAATTTCCATCAAAATTACTGATTGCACAGCAGAATACTAAACTCAAAGTATTAGAAAACGCACTACAATTTATACTGATTGAGCACCAACAAACTACTTACTTGCTTATAAAAAAAAAATTACCACCTAACCTATCCATTTCGGGGTGGGTGGTGATCATTCTGAACTTAATTAGATGTACAATCAGTATTTTTACTGAACGCGTAGTATCTTCTACATGCGCACTAGTTAATTTGCTGTGCAGTTAGTATTTTTGATAAGCATTTACAATTTTTGTTCCTAAATAAATTGGGCCGAGTGCTTGTCTGCCACCTAAGTGTATAAAAAAAAGTAATGTACTATATTGTATATGTGATTATTTATTTGATGTGCAATTAATAATATTCCTTTAAAAAACTGCGGACAATTACATTCACCAGTTTTCCATTGCTCTTTGTTGATGGGCAATACAACCGTCCAATGTGCGAAAGCAACTTGTTTATATTCATCGAAAGTACTCCAGTCTTCTCCAAATTGGACGGTTGATTCTCCTGAACTTGCAATCAAGTAGGTCTTATTCATTGAATCTGCCTTTAAGACCACTACTTTTCGATCTGACTTTGCCCATTGGTAACCTGCGGTCCAATCTTTGAGCTCGATCGAAGGAGAATTTGAAAATAATTCCATCTGGTAGGTACCTGACCATTCTTTCACCATATCTGAGACAACAAGTAAAAATCTAGAAAATGGAAAAGGTTCTCGCAGTGTGTGGCAATCTTTGATAGACCTATTAAACGATTCAAGCGCATTATTTGTAATAGGAGATCCTTTAGAAGACCATGCGCCGTGTACGACTGTGGAATAACATCACTCGATCTCTCTCACACTCGTGCCGCCGTGCCAGTGTGAAGGAGCGAGCGCGATGCGACTAGCGCGAGCGTTGAGTGCGGTCAAAAGCGCGCCAAATATGTTTTCAACAAAACAGTTGAACAAAGAAAAAATATAGTTGGGTTAAAGGGATTTTAGTTCAACAAGTAGCAAATTAGTGTAGTCATTAGATAACCTAAAACATGCATTCTTTGTTATGCAATTTTAGATAATGATTTTAGTAATTCGGTGGTAATATTGGATAATTTAGTGTGCAAATAAGTATTTTTGTTATATGGCGAGTAATTTTGTTTTACAATGCTTATATCTGTGGTTTTAGCAAGATTTTCGTAGTAAAATTAGATAAATAAAGTCGCTAACTTTGATATATTTTAGACATTTTCTTATGCTACACATTTAGTTATACAATTATTTAATTTGATAAACAGTCATTTATTTGATATGCTGGTACATTATTAGTGGATAATTGTTGTTTGCTTAAATTTTAAATAGAGGTGCAATTAAAAATTCCCCCTAATAATTGTATATTATGACACTATTTCAATGTCCTCTGAGTGGAACTTAACTAATTAGAAATTATAAGTACACTATTAAAATATTTACAAATAATGTATAGTAAAGCAAACACTTTCACTTTCAATGCTTGAATTCAATTAAACTATCTTTTTATGCATTTAAAGTATTTAATTAGATTACTATTAGACTTATTGTAATGTATTAATGTACAGATGTGTATCATACAGTTTATATATTTTTTAAATCTTAGATACTGAATCGTATTCCAATGGGCATGGGGCTTTGCTTTGCGAATGCCACACGACCAGTTTTCGAAAACACGGTCCACGAATATGATGTCTATAAATAATATGTAGTATTATTTTAGTAGATAATAATATTTTAGTGTTTATGCTCATAGTATTACAACTGTATATTTCTGAATGGTTACTGGTTAGGCAGTAGATACACACACTTCGTCAGCTGTTTTCAATTCCCCGTAATGGGGGAGAATGATCGCGTTAATTTCCATGAACATTATCGACTGTGAAAGTTTAAAATTACGTTTAATAATAGGTCCTTACATATGAAATTGCCGAAATTTACTTACAGATTCATGAGTTCGTTATTCCTGTAATTTAATAGCTATTTCCACTATTTATATTTAATTTGAAAGGTGATTTCAAGATTATTATAACTCTGTATTAAATTTTGTTTTCATTGGCCGCTTAGTAAATTAAATTCGATCTTCAAAAACAGAACTTCCTATATGATATCCATTTTGATGATACATTTGGTATTACTTTTTTACAGCTGTCACTTTTCAAAAATGTTATAAAAGTGTTTGTTAGCTTAATGTTGTCTCATTCATAGGACAAAAAAAAATCATAAAATTTGGATTTGTCATTTCTAAAAAAATGCAAAAATGTTAGTACTGAAAATTAGGTTTCCTCCAATTTTTAAAAAAAATGGCAATTTCATATGTAACGACCTTTTTTCTCCTGGGTTAGGCAATATAAAAGCCTGACATTTGATTATGTTCTCACATACTCTGTGAACTTTCGCTATTGTCCTTTAATTTCATGCAAGTTCGCCGGCTACAGATGCTTCAGAGTAACTTTATTCACTATCAATTTGATCAATATATTCACTGAGGGATCAACCCTGACGATCCAGTCCCAGGTTAAAAGTAATCATTCGAGATAAGAACTGTTGGGCACTAGTTGCAAAAAAAGCTAACACGCGTGATAAACACGTTATTGCTACGATTAGAGAATTAGGGCGATAGCACGTGGCTTCTGTTCTGATGAACTATATAGGGTGTGTTCCTACATCAAATGTTGCGTGTTGCGTGTACGTAAGTTAAGGTACCCAGAAGTGCGTGGGCTTAGTCATCGAAAGAAATATTCTAAATTTAAACTAAATCTCACCACGTAGAGCACTACCGTAGAGGCGTACTCAGCGTTTACATTTGCTATTGTAATGTAAAATAATCGTGTGGTGAATCAGAATCGCTTAGCAAACGAATATGGTTACCATAGTAATAGAGCATTTCGACGCCTATGTTAATAAGCTAATACCTTTTAAATAATAGTTACAAAACTTTCAAAGAAAATAGTTTCTGTACACTATTATGCACTCGTAATATTAACATTATTTCCCTTTCAAAGGTAGATTTCACTTCGAACCATTTTACAATAATGTTTACAGGAATTGACGCGATTGGTAATAGGTACATACCAACCGCGTCGATATGCTCTGTTACTATGGCAACCATATTCGTTTTCTAACCACATACCTTTGATTTGCCTGACGTTTGCTGAGTCAGCCTGTGACCACGGCCGGTGTAACCTGATCAAAACGTCAGGGAAATCAATGGTTTGTGGTTACCTATACCATGATCGCGTTAATTCCCGTAAACATTATTGTGTATCACGGAACGCGAAAGTTTAAAAGTTAGACTAATCTTGATGACGAATCATCTTTGCTCTACTTAGACAGATCACACATCACATTATTCACTTCTCTAATTAAGTTAACTATAGCTTACGGACTGTTTTATAAATTTATTGTTTCCGACTCCACCCAAAACCGCCGCTGGCCGTTTCGCATCCGTTTAGAGAACACCTGCGTCACCTGTCAATTTAAAAAATATATTATTCGATCAAAACATCGAATAATAAACGATTTGTATGCTAAAGCATGTCTCAATAAAGTCTAATACAACTAGTAGGTAGTCATTGATATGTAAAAATTGTATACCTATGCTAGAAGACACTGAGATAATGATGAGTTGTACACAAATATACATGTAAGTAACATATTTATAAGTATATCAAAATATCATCATCTCACAATTGCAAATCACGAATATTTACCCATTGTGTACAATTTCGTTATTCTCACCCTAATAGGTGTAAGTACTGTTGTATTCTCGACTTTATGGTAAGTAATTTCTATTTCTACCTACCCTTTATCCCCTCGGTATTCAAACGACTGTGTGCTCGAAAACATTCCCCTTCTCTGTTTAGCTGTATATAAATACAATTTATACCAAAAGTGTACTTGTCAGAATAAAACAGCGGTCTTCTAAAATTTGTGCTTGTGTGTAGTTTTGAATATAAAACATTTTATTGTTGAGCCCTAGAGAGCCTTTGAGAGCATTTTATATGCTCCAGTTGGGCCCACCTTTGGCATGAGAAAGAAAGCAGAAAAAATATATACAAAAGTTGCGCAAGTTTATGACTTTCACTCGTTGTGTACTTGCGAACATAAAATATAACCTTGACTTATTAAAAATAAATTGCGTAGCGCTATATTTATATGAGATTGATGATTTTAATATTACAAACAATATATCGTCTAGCGAAAATCCTGACAAAAGGTTTTTGACCTAAATAAAGTTCAATGTGTGGGTGACACTGAAGGTCGTGAGTATATCGCAGCGTCGTAAATGGAATTTATTTTCTACAATACTAAAAGTCAACAGATTCTCAGTCTTAGATTTAATTTCGCCATTTTCAGTTATTTGCGAAACAATAAAATGCGCCATAAAGCGGAAACGCTCTTAGTTTAATTAATTATTCTTTATTGGGACACTTTGATGGTAAAAACACACAATTTCATTCTATCTTACGACAACAGTTTGTAATTGACAAAAAAGTGATACTGTAGGCCATGATTAACACGGTAATATCATTCATATCGGTTCTTCAATCAAACTTAACATGTAACGGCAATTTGTGACATCAAATAAACGTGCAAGAAAGAGAGCCGGTGAATCACGGTGAAGGGTCCGAGGACAAAAAACCTTGAACCTATCACGATTAAACAGAAAGTATACAAGCAATATTTTTTTTATTAGAAATTCAATTGAAGACTTATTAATGGTGTATACCAGTGGAACAATAACTATATGTATAAAGTAATGAAAATAGATAATAAAAAATAATTTAAAAAGTACAAGACTTCATCAAAAGTCAAAAAGAGAATTGTTATACAAGTAAAACGTAAAACGAATCCTCCCACATTGAATGTAAGTAACAATGAAGACTTGAAAGAAACCGTAACGAAATGTTTTAATTATATTATTTTTTGTAACGATAGATTCGCTGCCATAACCGAACACGAGTTAGACGATGATCAACGATACATTTTGATGATATGACTCTAAATTCAATTGAATACTGAATGGGTTTGAATAACAAATATAACAGGCAACGATTTAACATTTCCTGTTGACACTTTACTACTGATACAAGACTGTCCAAAGTAGCAATTAATACTCTATCTAATGAGCATTATTCTGAAACTGCATTAAATTAAAAAAATAAACGCAGGCTCTCCTCATGAGCATAGGGGGAGTGAGACGGCTGTCGCTACTGCAAAAGTCCAGATAAGCTAGCATTAAGGCGAAAACTCGGATTCCGGGCTCCTAAATGCAACCGGATAGCCACTGGAATGACTATGATGACAGTTTTGACAAGTTTGCTGTAAGTATTATCTACTTAGTGACAAAATTAATATAAAAGATTATCGAAACCACAAAACGTAAAATGATGTCAAGAATACTGTTTAAATCCGTAATGTATAGTTAACCAAAGATATACCATGAAATCTGTTGGCGCCGACTAGCTAACAATAAATTGGGTTGCAATAATACACAACCAGCACAAAGCCATTACCTGCAGGAACGAATTGTAGTTATGTTCCATTACTAGTCTTAAGTATTTTAGCTTTACATAACAGTAAGGATTCATTTGTACTGAAAGAAAACAGTGTACACATAAAAATAAGCTTTTAAAAGTTTTAAGTTTAAAGCAACGAATTTTCTGAGGTTTTAGCAGTTTACGAGTAACTGTGTAACAAGTTAGTTAGTTTGGTTTTAATTTGTTTGTGCTGGCAACTACGTCTCAACTACTGACCAGTCTGGAAGAAAATTCCCAACTACCATTTTCAAAGTGTAAATATTTTAAAAGTTCATGATTGTGTTCCATGTCCAATTTCTATCAGTTCTATGATCAGGTATACTTTTATTAAAACCAACAATTCTTGAACTGAAAAAGGCCGCCACCGTCTTTTCAATAGGTATTGTCAAACCGTGATAAATTTTCTCTGATTTGCAATTCAACAGTGTGCATTTGACAGTGATAACTGTAGTTCAGATATTAGCTACTTCACGAAACGTGGGTTTTACTATATCTGAATATATATATATTTAGATATAATTTATCTTTTACAGTTTCTGATTCTTTGATCGTATCAGTATTATTTTACTAGCAGTTCTGTGAACACACCTTGCCATATTTTTCTGATACCCTTAATGAAATCTGATATCCTTAAGAAAATCTATACCTACATATCTTCCTATTTTAAAGAACACTGGATGTTGCAAAAAAAAATGACGATCCGTTCTTAAAAATGCTTCAGCAGACTTTCAACCCTTTCTCCTCCATTTTCCCTTATATCAAAAAAGTTCTAGACAAAAGTTGTGTTTTAAATCAAATTTATGGGTGCCAAAATTGGTGAAAATCGGTTAAGAAATGTGGCCTCTAGACCGGAACTGGCAAACATACGGACGAAATCAAAATCGGCCACCTTGTCGAAATATAAACTCTCGCTCACTCGGTCAAAAGAACTAAATTGTACTATTATTGAAGCCTATCTCTTATAAACGTTGTACAAACCTGAACTACCGGTACCTATCGCACCTGGCCGTAGTTCGTAGTTGTCGTCAGATTTCACAATGTTGTAGCTCAACCCAAAAATCATTGTGATAAGAGCAGTGATAAAGCGTTAGCTGCGTAAGTTTAATGCAACTTAGGATATTTTTTAATGCTACCTCCTTGAAAATAAGTAATACAACAGCTATGTTCTCGTGGTGGACTCAGAATGCATTTTTATGCCACTACCATAAGAGGGCACGTCAGGTTACCCCGGTCTTAGGCCTGAATTTTTACAAATAAAACTCTTATTGACAATGGTAGACATGACAGGTGCAACCCTTATGCATCGATCTGTAGTATTAATTTACTCATTTAATTCCTTGTTCGGCTGATCTATAAAATTATAATCATGTTATCCACCTCAGTGGTATACCACAATCATGACCAAAATATGAATTACTGTTAAATACTATATTCAAACAACGTGTTATTAAAATACATATTTACACTAAAGGAGATTTAGATAGGGTATCAAGTATACGCGATAGATGGTACTTACTGATTATGTACAATTGGTCATGTCGAAGGTCAGCCTCAAGGGATTTCACTTACTTTTCTTCATGTTTCTCAAGCGACTCTGATAACAAAGCCACTTATGGTTTCATATGTTTTTGTTTGTGAACGTTTTTATAGTAACAGAGATTGGTACGTGACTATTCAGCTTTACGTTAAGCTTATGAAACAGTCTGAAGGAGGTAAGAACGTGATAGTCGCACGTGTATCTAAGGTATGTTAGATGAAGGTTAGAGACGGTGTATAGGTGGCGGTGCATGTGTTTTATGTACCTTGCGACACAAAGCGCAGCTGCAGATTGACCACACGCCGGCCCGTCTGATATGTGGTCACGTACTGAACTTGTTTACCTCTATGTATACTAGGGCTCCCGCCTTCACAGTGTGACAAGATTAATGACTGTACAAGTTGATAAAATCAATATAAAGTAATACATTCTAACATGTATTGAAGCTATTTAGGACGTGTAGTTAATGGTGGTGTAGTAATTGATAGATACCGTTATCTTGACATATCACTAGCGCTAATAATAACCACACTGAATAATTACATTTCACTTGTTTTTAATATAAAAGTGCTTCCATTGAGGTCCATCCTAAGATGATAATGGTTATATACACACATCAAACTCTAGGGAACAAGGACATTTCTAGTTTTTATTTAAAAACCCTTTCTTGTAATAGTGAGTGTTTTATATCAATAGAAGGTTATTTTTATACCGTTTTTAATTTTAATTTTAATAAAAACATTTTCATACCCAATTTTTTTTTTTTAAGAAAGTATTGAATAGTGCCAATATTGAGTATTACAACCTTCTATGATTAGGCACAAAAATAACGAGGTAGTAAGAAATACAGTAATTAACCGTACTTTAAACGTTTTTAATAATCTGTAGGACCTCCTAAAGCATTAGCAACAGCTCGACAACGGCGTGGCATACTTAGTATGAGATTGTCAATCATCGTGTGTGGAATATGGCTCCATACACTGCGAAGGTGTAAAAAAAGTTGTTCTTCAGTGTTCAGATTTTCTAAAGAATCACTGAAAGCTCTTCTCCCAAGCAAATCCCAGGCATGCTCTATGGGATTGAGGTCGGCAGACTGAGCAGGCCATTCCAACGTCGTCATATTGTGCTCGCTTAACGCATTGACCACTACCCTCGCGGTGTGTGACCGTGCATTATCTTGCATGAACATAAAATCTTGACCGAACTGCTGTCGATGAGGGATTACCATGGGGTGTATAACCTCCTGAATGTATTGGTTTGCATTCAAATTGCCCCGTATCCAAACGAGGTCGGTCCTTCCACCAAGGCGAATTCCACCCCATACCATGATTGTTCCACCTTGGTAAGGATGAACTTCTTGCGGATTCTGGAGACGACTCCGACGTCCAGGAACTCGCCATATACGCACTCTTCTCGAATCAGGATGAAAACCGAAGCAAGATTCATCGGAAAACAGAACCCGTGCCCATTGATGGTCGGTCCACCGTAAATGTGCGTTAGCCCACAATAAGCGACGACCTCGATTTCCACGTCGAAGAGCTGGAACCCTAAGCGGTCTGCGAGCATAAAGATTGGCTTCGTGTAGTCTTCTTCTGACAGTTTGATCGCTAATAACCACTTGATGCTGAGACTGGAGGCCTGCGACCAACTGACGAGCAGTAATCGTGGGTTGCCGCCTTGCGGAATTTTGCAAGAAACGATCTTGTCGCGGGGTAGTAACCCTATTTCGTCCCCTGTGACGTTCGGCAACATCCCCGTTGTAGACCTGTAGCGTGCCCATAATCTGCAAATTACGCTTGGTTGGGTGTTGACAGCATCCGCTACGTCGCGTTGAGTTCGTCCAGCTTGCAGCATACCAACAGCCCTTAACATCTCTTCGCGACTTAAATGACGACGTGACATGATGACTACAGTCACAAAAATGCACAAACCATACGTAAAAGACGTATTATTGATAATAAACGTTATTTACAATCAAAAAAAATAATTTTTATTTTGCCTCAGAGAAACTGCACAATCAAACACTTTTAAAAGTTTTCCCTCCATATTCGAAAATCATTACTTATTTAAATTTATTTTTAAATTTCGAACAACTCTGTAATCTACTTTATTCTATTTTTATTTATTTGCTGCCAGTTATTTGCAAAACAAGATTTACACGAAAAAAAATAATTGGGGTCATCTTGTTCCCTAGACTTTGTTGAGGTGTTTACTATTAATAATGTGGATCATATATTGCTAACGTAACCCTCGACTCCTTCTGCGAGGTTATGCTCGTGAAGGAGGAGGCGCGGCGGAAGCGGTAGCGCGAGTGATGAAGGATCGCAAGCCAAGCTGCCCGCTTACCGAGCCAACTCGAGTTTCAGAGGTCGATGAATGACCTCCGCCCCCCATGAGCGCAAGCCTAGGGGTGACGGGTGCAGCCTCCTGTCACCCTGGCAGAGCAACCCGCGGCGGCGGCGCGCTTGACGCGCCTCCCCATTTCCGGGGACGAGTTCGGGCCTCTGTGTTGTCCCCTACCCGAGGAAGGCCAGATCGAGAGAGATGACCCTGAGTCGCCCCGGGTGCGAGGGATATGCCTGTCAACCTCACCGTCAGCAACAAAAAACCACCCACAGGCGCCGTGCGTTTTAGTCCCTTGGAGTCCGACATAACCTGTTCCACCGGTTCCAGTGGGGGAGTATCCGTGGCGATTTTTCACCACGGATACTCCGTACTCTGTTTGGGTTCCAGATCAACTCACCGTAACTCACGACTTAACTATTAGCTTTCAACTATTTACTCAATCTTTAATATACCAATCTTCTCAATACAGACGTTTTTCATCTCTGGAGCAGTTATGAAAGCTTATATTTCATTATTTATTAAAACAACCTAAATAAACAAGGTAGTGCATCAACGGCACCCGTATTTATTGAAAGTGATTGCCAACCAGCTCAGGTCATTCGATTTTAAAGCTTTTAGTCAAATACAAGAGACATATTAACCCGTGAAAGGCCACATTGCCCAATATTCCAGTATTGAGTTACCGATGCAGCCCTGCGGTATTCGTTCCCAGAGAATGGACACAGCCGGCCAGCGCTACGTATCATATGCTCAATTACACCGCTCTGCGAAGGCACGCCGGTTCCCAACCAACCTTCCATTACTGTACATTTTCTATACCTACAAAGTCATATTTTGTACAAAATTAGCCGACGACTGATTTTGAGTTACACAACAGTTGGTTGAAGGAAAGATGGATTATTCCAAGTGCTAACAAATTAATTTCCATATTAGGATGTGTTTCTACAATCATAAAATCGATGTCAATACTAACGCCACTTTTAAATTCTGCAAAATGTCAGTCTATATACGACTATCAAATACTTCAATATAGACTCGAATATAATGTAGCATGCAATATAAACATCCTAACAACGTTTCTTTATGAAAGGGGCATGTTGGAATCACAGCGAAGCACTAAGAATACTGTTCACTGCCAGGCAGTCCTGGCACATTCTTGAGATCCGTTTACGAGGAATGTTTGATATGAGAAGTAAACCAATGCGAAGACAATATGAGCTATCTTCGGATATTGTCTTTATAGTCTCATAGCAGGGATTCCATTTTAATTTTTTAAACTGTTTTCAAATTAGCGCAGCTTTAAATTGAAGATAGGAGAATTAAAATATTTATTCGTAAGTTTTTTGTAAACATAAAAAGGAAAATGCTGACTGTTAATTTAAAATATCTCAAATTATCGTTGTGGAAATAACGTGTTACTGAAAATTGTAATTTCAAACTGAGGGTGAGTGAGCGTGGGGGAAGCGTTCTTTGTGAAAGGGTGGTGCGGACAACCTTTCAGTTTCAGTAACCATTGTTAAAGTTTTCGAGTAGCTCCAGGCGAGTTGTTTATTCGTATTTATGACATTAATTTCACGCATTCCCCACATTTACGTATAAGGCAGATGTAATTAATGCCGCTATGCAGCAAGTGAGAGTAGATAACAAAGAAAGTGTCCACCAGATGTTTTACATATTCGATAGTGTGCAGGAAGATGTGTGTGAGAACATGAATGAATTGCAATTGCATATTACAGATGTATCGTGGTATATGATGTTTTGTATTTTTAATAAATGAATGAACCAAAAGCTGATTTTGTTTTCCCGCATTACTGCTTAGTGACTGGCCATAGAATATTTTGCCTTTAAGTTATGGTCTAAAAAGATTGCATAGACAGAACCCCGTTAGAATAGAAGTAATCTTTAATATACCTACCTACTTGAAAATAACAAGATGCGGGTAGGTTAGTAACAAAAAAAAGTCGACAACATATGACTAGTGGCGCAGCAAAAACTACTGTAGGTACGTTATTTTTTTTAATTAAGCGTCTTCGCGAGTTTGCTATTGTTAACTCAAAGATGGGCAACAACTATTACTAACCACATATATGAATAGCCCTAGGCACACTACACGCGTCAGCGTCACGAATGAACGAAAGTAATAGTTTCAAGCATAAGGAAGGTAAGTATATGAGGTAGAGTGAGAGACGAAAATACCCATCAGTTATTTATTTGATTATTATAGGCCCTTGCGGTGTAGTACGAGGCGACTAAGGGATAGGACTATCTAACAGATATATTATACAGCTCAGACTCAGCCTCAGATTAATTGCTTGAGTCCACAAAAGTGCCCGGTAAACGGCAATAGGCTCACCCCTTATTACGTGGGAACGAATTTAGTGATTGGTGAAAAGTGGGTGTTAATTCACGTCTGCCTAATCCTCCGGGGATAAAGGAGTGATTATGTATGTAGCTTTTGAATTCTCATTCGTTTAATCATTGAAATAGGTGAGGAAATCATGGTTAATTTATTATTCTACAGAACAAGTCACGTTGAAATGTCAATTGCTGACACTAAAAATACTCATTTCCTCCTAAAGCAACCATAATATTGTAAATCTTTCCAGAAACCTGAAAAGGTGACCTTAAACACATTTTGCCCTCATCATTTACGAAACTAATGATCATTCAAGCAAAACTAGTAGTAAACAAAAACTAACAATCTAATCTTTGTACACAAAAACGGAGAAAAAAACCTCGTTGATTCTGTTGTCTGACGGCGTGTAACCCCCGTGGCAGACGGAGCGTCACATTAGTACATTACTAGGTCCCTGAACTTGAGTCTCTATTGCATACTATATTTTTAGCTCAACGCCTAACACTCAGAACGCCTACATATAGCACAGTACGGCTAGATTACAGTTAGAATTCATTGAAATATTGTAATTATGTCTATATTGAGAACGGTTATTTAAAATAAAAACCGGATTTGGGTAACAGCAAAACTAAGCATTTTTTTATACAAATACATTATTATCTACTCTGCACAGATTTGTATCCAATTGATACAAATAATGATATATACAGCCCGGACACAACCTCAGATGAATGGCTCGAGTCAACAATAGTGCCCGGAATACGGCAATAGGCTCACCCCCTCTTACGTGGGACCGACTGGTGAAATGTGGGTGTTAATTCACCTCTGCCTAACCCTCCAGGGATAAAGGCGTGATTGTATGTATGATAGAGTACTTGATGAGCTCTATCATCTTGTGATACATTATCTGAATAAAATCAGATAATATAGTACAAGTAATTACAACAATTTTATTGACCTTAAAATACTTATCAATTAGCATGCCTGTCACTTTAGTCGTTACTTCATCAGTTTCATAGACAGCATCAAATAGCCTTATCGTGAAACTGATAATATACTTACTAAATTAGATAATTGACACACTAGAAACATATATGTAATGAAACGATAACTTTGTGGATCAAAATATAGCACACAGTTCGTAAGTAATATTGTAGATTATACGCAGTTCTGTTATCATCTTAGTAATGAAAAGGTGTTGTATAAAGCAATGGTTAAATATAAAACGATGCATTGTAGTTTTAATTGCAGCTTTTGCTAAATAAATGGCCAATTGTGTCTAAAAATACCGTAATAACAGTAGGAAAAACCCAAATTAAAGATAAACTTCTGCCGTTTGGAATTTCTCGTTATGATGTGACGCAGTAGGTATAATAATATAATAACTAATAACACATTGTTATTTGGAGTCCATTCTCAGCTCAAAATTAGCTTTAGGTGTCGAGTAAAGAGATTTATTTCATAATCATATAGAATTACATAAGGTATTTTCTTCAAATCTAGTTAAATTGAAAACAGACCTGAAACTGCACACACAACTAGACAAGTGACAATTAGTTTTGGCCGGCGTATTGTTGAATAGAATGACAAATATATGAAATTTGACGTATATTTTTTTTCGGTTACCTACTACTGTCTCAGCTAATTTATTTATAATTTTATTGACACAAATAATAATTACACACCAATGTGTTATTATTTGCATAAGAAAAGAACACATAATATTGAATAGAATTGCAGTGACAGTCGTCAACGTATGTCAGAAATGTCAAATTCCATACATTCATCAAGGTTGCTGGGTTGATCAAAAGCACCCGAAACCAGCATGCTTGTATTAAAGGGTTAATACCAGTACAGGAAATTTGTCAATATTATAAGGACAGGAACAATGGCAGGCTATTGTCGCTACTAACCTGGACGGAAAGGGCGTATGTGTATATGTAAATTTTTTGAAAGTAAAAGGAATGAAATTTACTGAAAGTGCTTAATTATTCAGTCCATCAGGCTGTTTATTTGATCGTAAAATTTACTGGTAGTTTTTTAAATTTAACTTCGTAGTAAACCTGAGTTTATTTTATATATTTCAGTATGTATTTCATTACTTATTAGCTGACGTCACGCAACGATGCGTGGCAAACGAATTAATCTAATTCAAACAGGTAGAGCAAATACATCTGCAAATGATAATATGTAATGTAATTCTTTAAATTATAATATTTGCATTTATGAAGGAAGCCAGCTGACTGCATATAAACAAAGTGACGTAACAATAGGCAATACCTACTTCGCTGACACAATGAGGTTATATTACGATAGTACAGGTTGTAAATAAACATTTTAACAATGCACTATGAGACGCTTGCATACTCGTTCTGCATAGCTTCCGATTTTTTATAATACCTATTTTGACAAAGAACCGCTTCAGCAAATATGCTGACTTCAGTCAAACAAACGTGTCTAATGGCAGTTATATTGATCAGGTTAACGCACAATAAAGAAGAATAATAAATGGTTAAATGAGTATAGCTTTTATAGCATTGATGAATTTCTTAAACAAAGGCGTTGATACTGTTGATTGGAAATAATATTTGCGCGCTAGTACACCTGCAAAACATGCATGCTCAATTTTGTATACTTTAAACTTATTTATACCATGTTATTATGCAAATAAAATTTGATTTGATTTGAAGGCCACAACTAAACTATCTTAAATGAAGCTAATATGCGCGAAATAAAGGCATATTGAAAACCCATACAATAAGTTTGATATAATGAAAAATGTCTGGTTAACGACATTGAATCGAAAAACAGCGATATGTGGTTGTTGAAACACGCTTACCAACACTTTTGGGAATAAGCAGGTGTGAGTGTAGGTATGTAGGAAACTTATATTTCATGAATGTGCGATAATGTACCTACCACAATATGTGATCCTAAAAATTCCATCCGAAACTTAATCATAAAGGAGTCGATGTGCCCTATCAGTCTCGTTTTTCCTCAAACGAGCCCCATCGGGCTTTGAGAGACCGTAATGGTAGTCGCTACTCAACCCGGGCCGATCGTTGCTATATAAATTGAACGAGTCCCAAATATAAAGGAACAAATTCGGTAGTCTGGAAGCGATAATCATTGTAATCTTACCTCAGGTTCCAGCAAAGAACCATTTTCAATTTTAAAAGGTTATTATTAGCTTTACCTAAAGAAAAAAGAAGTCATTTATTACCTACGTAACTTCCAATTGACGATTGTTTGAGATTTGTAAGTATGATTAGATTGCGATCACACTTATTTGATACCATCGAACTGATCTAACGAAGGAACTAGGATTTGGTACCTACTCTTCACTAAAACACTAAAATCCTTCAAATTGAAGTTCAGTTCGTTTTAACGAGTCCTATATGTAACAATTAAGTAACAAGCATAGTACTTATTTTGTGTTCTTATATAAACGCAAATTTAGTTTGCTAAGTCTCCAAGCAGAATAATCGGCTAGCAGAAAAAGCAGTAAGTCACAAGAACACAGCATTGTGTTCTTGTTTCCGTGTACTCAGTTTACCAATTGGTAGAATTATTTAACAACTTTGCCTGTAGTTCCATGCTATTTATTGCATGCTATAAATACAAAGCTTCGTTTTAACTTAGTGTAGATGTCCACGACCACTGGTGCTAAGTTCTGGCAAACTAATATACTGATGTGTTTTATGCAAATGCTTGGGAAACACAAATTGTGACGTGTATATAAACAAACTATTTTGCTAACAAAATGTATATTTAGATGTAATGTAATGTAATGATGTCTCTTTAAAGTAATCACCGGTATGATCGCAAAGAAAGCAAACTGGCGTATACCTTTACCAGTTTGCCGTAATCACGTTATTATCCAGCTAGGCGAAGTGTGGCAGACGTGAGAATCTTTCTGCGGCGCGTTTCGCGGGCAACCGTTCACTGCTTTGACGACCTAATGGCCATGGTTGCATAATAACTGCAATTAAATGGAAACAGATCCCTGCGGGGTGCCGGCTATTGTCAATCTTGACAGTGTTTCATTACACACCCAAGGACAAAATCGGTTTTGCGACTATTATTACCGAGCCCTATTTTACTGACGCATTTACTACACTACATTCTCATTCACATACGAATAATAACAGTTAATTAATTGCCTTATGAAAAATACACAGCAGAGAATTCATTGTGAACTCATAACTATAGCTGCGTAAGTGAAAACAATTAGTTCTCCGTGGAATAGTCACAGTGCATGTTTGAATAAAATCCAACATTGCTACAAAACAGTAAAATGATTGCACGATGCAACAAATTTTGTAAATTGGCAAGTAAATGCTTTTAACTTTGTTTTTATAACATTTAGCCTTTAAATTGACTACGCGCTGTGTGCGTGTGGTGTTAGCTAGTTTTCTACAATATTCTACACAGAAGAAGGACTTAGAAACTATAGAAGCGAAAGAGGTATGCTAGAATCGTAGCAAGTGGAAAACTGTGGTCTCTGCGTACCCCACTGGGAAAAAGGCGTGACTGTATGTATGTAAAATGAACTTAAGTTTTGTCACCTAAATATATTTTGTAAATACATACATACATACATACATAAAATCACGCCTGTCTCCCATAGGGGTAGGCAGAGATCACGGATCTCCATTTGCTACGATCCTGACATATTACTCTCGCTTCATTCACTCTCATTACATTCTTCATGCATGCTCGTCGGTTTAGAGTACTCCTGACCTGCCCCTTTTCTAAAACTTCCCCGATTTGGTCCAGGTATGTGCGCCTAGGTCTTCCCCTTCCGACGGTACCATCCACACTCGCCTCATAGTAGTAGGTATTCCCGGAGACTAGACCAACTCTCCAAACCACCACCTCCCCCCTGTCATTCCCTCCCCCCGCCATGCCCTGTCTCTCGGCTTCAGGGTGGCCGTAACGGCTAAAAAAAAAAAAAAAAAAAAAAAAGTTTGGTGTCTATTCGGGGGTTTTCGGCCATGCTGAGTCGATTGCGCTAATCCGTTTTCGCGTACGACGCACCGTTACAAAGTTACAGAAACGTAATCTGAGGTAATTGACGAACAATTGATAACGGCCGACCCTTGATAACGACCAGCCGTCGTCGCTCAATGTTATCTCGGGTCTGTTGTCTTTTTTGTCAATGTCTGCGTCACGTCATAGCCAATGATGACTAAACCTATGATGTAAACGGGTATGTATATGATTAAAAAAAAAGTCCTTTCGCAGTACTAATGTTCTTTATTATTTTCAAAACAATATTTGAATAACTTACTTAGTATGATATCGTTATACAGCGTATTGTTAGTGAACAGGTGCTGGAAATCGGCTAATGACATACCATAATGTTTATAGTATAAATACATTAAACAATATTCGCCACATACTGGAGTGTAATCGTTTTGGATTCGATTAGTGTTGTAATTCCATACTCTGCAATTTCGATCTAAAAACGTACGATGGAAACCTGTGGGTGCTCTACCATAGGAATCAAAGTACTGACCAACTCCATTCGCGTCTATGTGTATAGCAACCCAGTGAGAACCAGGCTTATTGTCGCTATCTAAGTTGCTTATGATATATGTAGGCATATCTACATGAATCGGCAAGCGATTTGCGGCATAAACATTACATTCACTTTTTGAATCCACTTGTCTCAAGTATCTCCGTATTTCTAATGTATTCATGATCGCGTTACGATGTTATCAGACTCGTAGATTATAAGCAAATAATGAGATCAACAATAATTTAACATATTATAGGGTCTACAAAAACTTTTGTTTTAACTGTAACATGACGTACGAGCTCCCTTTGCTCGCTCCCGCGCATAATAATTTCACTCATAATGAACATTGACCAAATTGGTCTGGTCTATGACAGAGTATCTTAACATACACTGCATTTTGAACATTCACGGTAAGATAATATATACAAACACATTGTTAATAAAACAAAGAAATACTTTGTATGAATATATTTTATTGAAAGGATCAATATACAATAATGCAGACTTATTTCTAAAACATATTTAATTCTAATACGCGCTTAATTCTAATACACACTTAATTTTAAAACATTTAAGTTTACTTAACTACTATAGTCAACAGAAATGTTACGGTTTTTATCGATTTCTATAACATTATCAAATTCTGCATAGACAATACAATTAATAGTTTGTGTTAAAGCCGTATCAAAGCGAACTTCTATTCTTACGCTACCATGTTTTATAAGGTTCCAGTGATTAGAAGCATTCGCTGATAAGTCAGGTGTTAAATCGAACGCTAGCAGACAAAACCCTTTGGAATATTGATCTCTAGATATCCCGTTGCCTTCATTAAGGAAATGTATACCTGTACCCGAGAACAACGTATGATAACTAGAAGTAAAAATATTATTCCCAAATGATGGTTGTAAAGCTTTTGAAGGTATTTGTTGTCCGTCTATGTATAAACAAAATGTACTAATATCAAAATTTTCAAAGTTAAATGGGTTTTTAGAGAGATTTCCATTGAATGCTGCATTATTCACAAAACCAACTATACACCGTTTAGGTACTTGACCAAGGAATATGTTATCAAGAGTTTTACCCTGAACACCTGATGGTATCGTTAAAACTTTAACTTCAGCTCGTGTGATAGGATATTTAGCTGTCGTAGATGATAACACTTTTTGATGTGCAAGTAACACAGTTGGATTAATTCGTGCTCTACGAACAATCAGGGTTGCATCTGTAATAGTAACTTTAAATTTAAGGTCATGCGAAGAAGCCATTAGATTAAAATTTTCCCTAGAGCGAACTAATTTTACACACATATCAACACCATTAATCAAAAATTTTTCTTGATTAAATATATCACCATGAAGATGACCAATCATTTCTATTTCTCTACTTTCACTAGCCATTTGTTGTCTCTTTGTAAATCCCTCATTTTTATCATCCATCTCGTCCATTTTCCCAGCTACGTCTTCATACCAAAGACTGCATGATAGATGCGAGTTTTTAGCTGCAGGTGCATAGTTCAATAGTGTTTCTATGTAAGCTCGATAAGCATATGTATTATTTGGAGGTGATACAAGTTTTTGGTTTAAGTACACATCGAGTTGACTAAAAAGCGAATGTAACCAATTGTTAACTGGAGCAACTACTGCACTAGTAGCAAGTTTTGTATTATCCTGGGTTAATATTTTCGCTTTTAGTTGAAGTAAAGTATGAGATAAATCAACGTAGTCGTCGCCTGCTCCGGGTATTTGAAATTCAATAGGTCCATCGTCAGCAAGGGACGAAATGGGCTTATAGTGTATCCATATTCCACTTTCAATACTAGTTTGAGTTGTTGGTAATGCAAATAAATCTAGTTCAGACTTAACACATTCACAAGATTGACTATGTAAAAAAGACATAGTTAATTCGAAAATATATCTTTAATATGATCACTTTTCAATTTTTTTGCGGCTTTCACTCTCGCTGTTATCGAAGGAATGAATGTAGAAAGACGTTTCCGTTTCGTTATATATCCTGATCCAGACATGTTGATGCTATTTATTTTCTTATCAGCTCTGCGTTTTAAATTGGTACCGACCTCTTTGAGTCGGGATTTAATTGATTCCTCCATAGGACGTGCACTGACCATATCCGACAACAGACCAACGCCAGCATTTAAGGCTTCTTTACCAATTGCTTTAGCTCCACTAGATAGTAATGGAAAAACAGATCGAAATAATCCCCCAAGAAAACTTCCAATACCATGTCCTTTTTGATATGGTGCTCCCCTATAGATCACTCCTATACCTGATCCAGCTTGATGGGAATAATAGTGTTGGTAAGGACATGAGATATTATCATGTTGAGAATACATTATAATTTTTGAAAGTGAAGTTTAATGCACACTGTCCCAAATTGGAATGGTATCTTTTGACCAGTGGTTGATCTTATATCTATTTCAATGGTATCAAATTCTCTACGCATAACAGGCAAATAATGGGGTGGAGAAAAAACATGCATTTTATTAGCACCATAAATGTATTTCGAGGGATCTAATGGTATAATTCGCAGAAGTGGAGTCATCACATCCCCAACAATTTGTGGTTCAACTATATCACAATAAACAAATATTTGCGATGGTAAGCCTAAGTGTAAATTAGCCGGACATTTTCCTATATTTTTTTCTACTAAGTTTCTATTTGGTTCAAAACCTAATTGAAGGGCTAATCTGGATGATAATGTTATGGATTTTATATTTTCATCTGATACACTAACCACAACAAACTTTGATATCTCATCATAACGAAATCTTATTTTTTCTCGAATATTATTCATTGCCTTTAAAATGTGATTAATATTGTCATAATTCGTTGCTGGAATGTGTATTTTGTAATATATTAGAGATTCTTTTTTTTCATTAGGCATTTGTGCTAATTTTGCAATGTATATAACATTTTCATGTTCTTGAACCGTAAACATGGTGCATGGATACTGGAATTCCACAACGCCAACCTTCCATTCTCCTTCTAGTATTATTGGTTTCGGTAATTTTGTGGAAAAAATTGATGTTTTGTTATCTGGAAAGTATTCCATGGAACTATTACTTAGTAAAGTTAGATAAAAGCTTTGTTTGTTCATATTTCTTTCAAATTAGTAGCCAAGACCCAGCTATTAAATTTGTCTGGATAACCTCTCCACTTGACTAACACTTCTTTTCTAACACCAGAATATCGAGAACGTATTATTTTATCTACTTTAAAATTGGCAGTGGGGTCAAAGATGATTTTCTGTAACTCTTTTTCATAGAAAGTTCCTATTATCTCTTCGCCCTCTAGGTCTTTAAGAGTGTATACTAACCACGGAGACCGGCGAATTACGGAAGATATTATGAATATTTCATCACTCCAGTTAGATTCATAACCTTTTTGAAAAATATGTTTATGTTTCGTTATTCTGACAAACTCACCAACGCGAAACTTCGATAAAGCGATGTTAGAAGGTTTGTCTTTTCCTTTCTTGTAATATAAATTTTCCCATACAGTAATGATATTATCACGATTAACTTCAGATGGACACATTTTGATACTAGAATGATAACTATGATTATACGAGTACAGCAAATCTTGTAAAACATCAATATATTTATGCGTGTTCTTATGTGTGAAATACCGCCACATTTTCATCTTTAGAGTTCTCTGGAATCTTTCTACAATGCTTGCTTTAATATCAGGATTATTAGTAGTATAATAATTAATATTTTTTGAAGTAAAGTATTTTCGTACGTCTTTGGATACGAATTCTGTCCCTTTGTCAGATTGTATATGTGTAGGTGTAACTTTAGCTTCCATGAATATACTCTCGAAACATGCTTTGATTGTTTCAGAGTTTTTCTTTTTCATTGGTCTCGCAAAGGCATATTTGCTAAACACGTCAATAACACAAAGAATATAGTTGAACCCATCATTATAATTTGAGTAAGTTCTCATATCACTCAAGTCAGCCTGCCACAGTTCGTTAATATTAGATAAAATATATTTATTTCTTGAAAAGTTTCTTTGTACAGGTTTATGTAATGTATATGTTTCTTGTGACTTTAACCAGTTATTACATCATCTCTTTTCAATTTACCTTTCATTGCTTTGGTTAATTTGCTAAGGCTACTGTACCCTGCAGGATGTGAAGAATCATAATAAATCTTATTTAATTCTAATATGGGGTCCATTTTTCCCAATCTATTTTTCTTTTTATCTTTTTACGAAATTTACTTTCAGTTATTGGTGTAGAAAATAATTCATCTGCTGGGATTGAATCTTGATGCTCTTGTGATTGTAGCTTTTTAATATATTCAGATCTTTTTGTGTTACCAATATATATAAGCGGTACTTTGATTTCCTTTAAAGCTGTAGCGAATTTTTGCCATCCAGTAGGTTCACTATTTTTAAGTGTCCTCAATGAATCATTTACCAAATCAACAATATTACTTTCAGGAACTTTTTGACCATCTATAACCACAGTGCCTGTCTCATCCCAATTAATCTTATATTTATTCAAAGAGAGTAAGTTCAACAGTGATTCCCCCCTTTTTATATAGGATTTTGGTATAAGTTTTAAAATGTAATTAGATGTGTATGGTCCTTCATTAGTTTCTTGCAAACTTACTTCCTTTACTGATGTGTTAGAATGGACTGTAGATATATTATCTTCATCATCAGTAATATACTTCACCGATCTTTTCGAGTCTTGATTTATTATTGGTATTTCATAGGGCTGTCGCTCCTCTTTAGTGAAGTTTAAATATCTTTGTAGAGTTTGTAAATATAAAATACACTTCTTTCGATCATCCATATCGCTATTTAAAATGTTTTGCATATCTGTGTCTAAACGAGATAATGGAGTATCAACCGCGTTAGGTTGTTTTAACTTTTCTAATAGAGATGGATCGATGAGTAACATTTTTTTAGCATTATCCATTTTTCTTAGACAAGTGTACTAACCAAGGCACTTAGAACAGAACCCAATATTAGTGGTAGAAATGCACCACCTTTTTGTATTATTAAATGTTTTCTAATTTTGTGTGATCCCTTCCGTACTATTTTTCGTAGAATATTTTTGTATTTTTTCAATTTTGATCTTTCTTTTTCTTTCAATTCTATTTTTCCTTGTAAAACGTTATGAATACATTCACAAATACAATTTATTTCTTCTTCATCGCAGGCTTTTAAAAGAGCTTTTTGATATTTTGGTTTAAGTGTAATCAGAGCGCTTAATAGGCCTTTATGCGTCTTTGTGCTTCCATGCATTGTTAGTAACTAATGGATATCTGTTGATTTCTACTATATTTAAACCCTTTTGATGGTATGTAAACAGTGCAATATCCATCACATGGAAATATCTTTGTTTTAATACGACACATGTCATTTGTTTCTTGTTTTAAATCAATCATAAGATATCCATGTGCATTGTTAGTTGCGTCTTTGTAAGAATCTTCCAAGTATTTTGGATTTTCTGGAAATACTTGTCGTGCCAAGTATCGTATTTGTGTTTTATCTCTTGGATTTTTAAAATAAATTATATAACTTGAATTCAGAGATATGTCTCGTTGACCTTTTCCCTGATGAAATAAATTTTGTGATATGTAAAACACACTTAAATTTCTATGATGACTTCCTTTTGTGAATATATCAACAATACGTCCATCAGACTCTCTCATTAAGTCATCAATTATTAGGAGTTGAGGATCCTTTCCACTAAACATAGTTAGATCTGGTATGCCTTGGATGTAATTAACATTTCGTATATTGTATAAAGGTTGCATTTCATCAAAACACCATGTTATTTGATCAAAATTTGTGTTACAAACATCTTTAACAAATTTTATAAAATTTGTTACAAAGACTGACTTTCCACATCCACTTGGACCAGCAACTATCGCAGTAAATGGATGATTGAAGTGGATCATTTTGAAAAACGTCTAAGTAAGTTACGATTTAGACAAAGAATGAAACAATTTGTTAAGAAAATAAGCATTTATATATTTTATTTAAAAAAAATATTACTTAAACAGACTTATAATGATAAACATTTATAACACAATCATATAAACAAATTTACTATATTTTATACATTTATTATACAATCTTATAATAGACAGACTTATAATGATAAAAATTTATGGCACAATATTATAAACAAATTTGTTAAATTTTATTTTATATAATTATTACACAATCTTATAATAGAGAGACCTATAAGGACAAACATTTATAGCAATCTTAAAAACATATTTATATTACAATTAAAGCACGAAGCAAGCGTGTTGCGGCAGTAGATTGTAGAATATTTATTATTTATATTTACAACATACATAAAAAGTTAAATGTTCTTAATTTTATAGTGCCCCCAAGCTAGGGTATTGATAGCGTCTTCCAATATGTATCGTTTAGTGTCATTGTGCGAAAGAGATATTTTATTAACTTTTTGTGTGTATATAGTATGTTTTATTGACTTAAATCTTAACATTTCACTATAATGTATTTTTTCTTCTAACAAACAGCTTTTATAATCATTTAAAGTAAATTTTTTTGTAACACATTTATTAACACCCTTTGCTTTAGCTATAAATTTATTTTGTACGTCCATAGCATACATTTTTGCTCGAAGTCCTACAAACTCTTTAAGAATTTTGCCATTGTTTTCGTCTTTAAAAAATCCTAATCGCTTTTTATTTATTAGAGGTAAACCATATATATTGTCAGGAGGATAATCGGATGTATCAAAGTAATTTTCTAAATTTTCTTTAATATCATGATAAAAATTATTGGTAAATATCTGGTATACTAAACTATCAGTATCTGTATATAATAGTTTAATATTTTCCATATATTTTTCTTTCATAAAATCATAATGAAAGTCATACATTAAAGTTTTTGAAATATCTAAAATACAAAATCCAAGGTAAATCGGTTTGTTGTATAAAACTTGTGTTTTGTTTAATTGTACAGCGATTAAGTCTTCTGAAAATACAGATAAACTATGAAATTCAGGTCTTGCTATTAAAGTTTCAGCTCCCTGAGTTTTCCCACAATTTGTCCAACGGTTCACTAATTTTACATTTACTCGTTTTAAAACATTTTCCATTGTTTTACCAAAAACAGAGTTATTCATTAATTTAAAGAAATCTTTTTCAAAATCTGAAGTTGCCAATGAACGCATGCGAGTGTTCAAATCTATATAAACTTTTAACCACGCTGATTGATTGAACTTAAGAATTTTGTGAATTTTAAGCAAACGAAGTCCTCTTTTCAAACATTGTTTAAGATTCCTATAATGAATGACATAGTTCTTTTTATCATTTAAATTTGGAATCAATTTTTTGTCTTTACTACCACCATAACATATATTTTCAGGACATAACGGCAGATCCGAATGTAAGTCGTGTAAATGTTTTGGATATTCTAAGTCCACTTCCAAAATGAAACCATAATCAGCATCGTCAGGAACATGAAAGTTAGTATTAACATCAACCCATTCAAATTTTCCAGTAGGGAGACATTGAGACATAGCCCAACCGTAAAGGTTATTTGCATCCAGATACATTAGAAAAGAAGATGGTACAGCAGGATCATATTCTGACATATAAGAATTATTTGCTTTAGCATGTCTGTTACTACATTGAGATATACCACCGCGAATATTTTTTGCAATAAAAGTAATTTTGTTTATATCAGTTAACAACTCTAAATTTATTTTAGTATGTACTAACATGGCATCCCAACTCAAACCCGGTGCTGTATAATAATGGGCTGGGTCTAATTCATATGTTTTAAGACACACATCTCTAAAATTTTCAAATATATCGGCCAACAATAAAACATCTGTTTTTAAATATAAATCAGAGTATTCTTTCATATTTTTACAATGGAAATGATGCCATACATCTTGAGCATGCTGGTAATCATTTTCAGTAACATGCATATCAGTTAACGAACTATAAAATTTGTCAGGAGTAGGCAGACATGTTAAGTTTAAACATTCGAATGAAGTCATATATTCATAAGGATAAATACCTTTACGTATTAAGCGCCGAAAGTCTTCCTCACATGGAAAATTTAATTTGAGTTCTTTGAATTGTTCCAATAATAAATTTTGAGCCAATTTTTCTAGACTACTAGACATGAATTTAAAAGAATCAAGAAATCTTAATTTCATAACACGGTTATTAATATTTAATATTTTTGAAAAAGAAATGTACTTTTCTTTATTCTCAGGAATGATTTCTATATTACCATCTTCAAAATTGAGACCATGAACAATAAAATGCGAATCATAGTTACCCAAGTTATGTAGAAATATGGGTACGAAGTTTGGTACTCTATACTTTTTAGAACAATGTGTATGTCCAACTCCTTCATATAAACCAGTAAACCAATTATAACAAATCTCAAAATTTTCATTTAAACTATGATTACAAATATAACAGACTTTAGTTTGATTAGACATATTATTATTTTCTTCCGTTAATGGTAACGGACTTTTAACAAATGTATTTTTTTTACAGATATTAACTAAATCATCTTTTATCATTTTCATAAACATAAGTGCACAATCTTTACCAGTATGTGACCTATACTTTGAAAGCCTATCATCATATGAACATTTAATGTAATAGCCAAAGCTATACGTTTCATGTTTTTGGATGTTTTCGGTTGATGAATTATTTGGGTTATTAGAACATCCGTTAATAGGATTCAAAAAAGCTTCAAAGTCAGCGTATATTACGAAGGGTACTCTTAATTTTCGTTCATAATTGTTAAATGATATTTGGTTCGAAGGTGTTAACTCATTAAACCAATTACTTTTTTTATTAGATTCCGATGGTAGTTTTGTTGAAATGTGGAAACAATCTTTTTCTTGATGTTGTTTTAAATTATTATGCGATGTAAAGTTTAACAAACAACCATCACAAATATGAACTGCACATTTACTTAATGAAATTTGTTGAGCTACTAACCTTGAAATATTTTTTATATAACAATAATGACCTCTGTTAGCCTGAGTTATGTATAATAAGTTTAAATGGATGTTTTTTTTTTCTTTTGTAAAATATAACGGGCCAACCACAATATTTTTCTTTTTTCTAGAATCGTAATCTAAACCAAAAACATTTATACTAATATCATTAAGTTTTTCAAATTTATTAATGTCTTTCAATTTTACAGGAAATGAAATATTACCAAATTTTAATTTATTTTTATAAGGAATATAACATGTTACCCTGTCAACATGGGTTTTAGCTGGATATAATGCTGATAAAACTGCCCATCGAAAACATTCGTTATCCCTATTTTGTACATTTATTACTGCTTTTTTAACTTTTATGTCTAATGGTAGGTCTATGTAGAAGGAGCCCCGCAATGGGTTAAATTTATTAACATTCATATCCATGTAATTTATTTTTAGTAAACTCCAACCACTATCTTTTTTTTCAAAATTTGAAATTTTAGTACTTATTTCAGAAGTTATTAAAGAAAAAATCATATCTTTATCATCACCACGACTGAAAACGTAATTAGTTATTTGGAAGTCGAATGTGTTACGTAAGTTTTTAGTTAGCTGTATAAAGTCTGCATTGAGGATAAAATTTACTTTTACAATAAAAAGATCTATGATACATCGTTCAAGTAAAGTAAATACGACATCTTTGATTTCTTTTAAAAATAATTCAGGTGTTTGAAAAGGTTGTGGATTGTTGTCAATAATGATATCAGATTTAATTCTATACGTAATAACTCTATTTCCGAAAGCACTTTCAACTATTTTAACATTTCTTAACTCTGAATCATTCTTTAAAGAATTATTTTTATGTGTATTACTTTTCAAATGGTTACTCAAAAATTTTTTTTTTATCGACACATTGCACTGTGAACATTTAATTGTATCATAACTTTCTGTACTCACAGTTTGAAAAAACACTGATGATGTGGATGGTGCTTCAAGATGTATTCTTTTTGCAGTTGAGTCTTCTTCTGTTGTTGTCACAGATTCTGATTTTCTTTTTCCTTTTCCAGTTTGTGATATATGAAATTCCTGGTTGAATTCAGATGACATAAAATCTAACGACACTTCCTCAGCAAGCACCACGAGTTCCGAATTATATAAGTCACAGTTTAATGTATCCATGGTGTATCACTATTAATCTTTATATTTAACACAAGGATTCTTGAATACGCACTGTTTTACTAGATAGATTGTACTACACAATAGTTCATACACTATCAAAACTAAATTAAGGTAGAAGTCTCTGTGTATCTTCACTACTTCAATTATTCATGAAGTATTTAGCACAATCTTCGGTAGCAGCGAGCTGTTTAGTTATATCGTATATGATATCACGTACATTGTTTAGATTCTTGTCCCCATCGTTTGCTGTATAATATTTTACACGCAGCTCGGCATGTTTCCATAGCTCCGTCGGTGCAATTTCTTTAGTCTTCTTCAGATCGTAAATTTCAATTTTTATGAGGTGGGATGCATTATCTCCATCGTCATTGTTTGTAGAGATATATGCTGTACCCCCGTTTGATAAGCGTCCAACAGTAGATGACTTTTTGGAGGCCTTCTTCTTCTTCTTCGATTTCTCAAAGAATTCCTCTATGTCTTTCTTCCTTTTTAGTAGAATGGCGTTCTTTACTTTGTACTCCAGAGTACCTTCTTCGTCACTGCGCTCATCCTCTTCCCCTGGATAGTAAAACTGTTTATATGTATTATCTAGAAACTGAAACAATATAAAATATCTTTTTGAAAAATTTGACATGGACACACGAATAAAAAAGTATAAATGTAATTAAGAACACTATTTGAAATATGATAATACTTACAGCCATAGTAACCACAACGTATGAACAGCACACTGTAATGTATGAAGAATAATATGATATTCAGTTATCAAACTTGTACTTTGGTCTTTTTATTATAGTGTACTAACTTATCCACTGTTGACTACAACGTTTTAACTGAGTTTAGTGAGAGAGAGGGCTCTCTTTTATACACAGCGCATATCTCGTTGCTTTTAGAAACGTAGTAATGATATCCTCAGATAATTTACCTTCAGATAGCGAACCAATTTGTTTGAATTGTAAGCTAAATACCTCAGATAACTGAACTTTTTTGTTGTATTCGATAACCACAAATCCCTACCTACTTAGTCATATTCCCAGATAACAGAAATTTTGCTTATAACGAGTGGTCATTACTTTACATGACACATACATTTTTGTTTTTTTTTGTTTTAGTTAGCGACTGACTCGTTCTAATTGTTTGCTGACGACCTTAAATTTAAAGTTACTATTACAGATGCAACCCTGATTGTTCGTAGAGCACGAATTAATCCAACTGTGTTACTTGCACATCAAAAAGTGTTATCATCTACGACAGCTAAATATCCTATCACACGAGCTGAAGTTAAAGTTTTAACGATACCATCAGGTGTTCAGGGTAAAACTCTTGATAACATATTCCTTGGTCAAGTACCTAAACGGTGTATAGTTGGTTTTGTGAATAATGCAGCATTCAATGGAAATCTCTCTAAAAACCCATTTAACTTTGAAAATTTTGATATTAGTACATTTTGTTTATACATAGACGGACAACAAATACCTTCAAAAGCTTTACAACCATCATTTGGGAATAATATTTTTACTTCTAGTTATCATACGTTGTTCTCGGGTACAGGTATACATTTCCTTAATGAAGGCAACGGGATATCTAGAGATCAATATTCCAAAGGGTTTTGTCTGCTAGCGTTCGATTTAACACCTGACTTATCAGCGAATGCTTCTAATCACTGGAACCTTATAAAACATGGTAGCGTAAGAATAGAAGTTCGCTTTGATACGGCTTTAACACAAACTATTAATTGTATTGTCTATGCAGAATTTGATAATGTTATAGAAATCGATAAAAACCGTAACATTTCTGTTGACTATAGTAGTTAAGTAAACTTAAATGTTTTAAAATTAAGTGTGTATTAGAATTAAGCGCGTATTAGAATTAAATATGTTTTAGAAATAAGTCTGCATTATTGTATATTGATCCTTTCAATAAAATATATTCATACAAAGTATTTCTTTGTTTTATTAACAATGTGTTTGTATATATTATGTTACCGTGAATGTTCGAAATGCAGTGTATGTTAAGATACTCTGTCATAGACCAGACCAATTTGGTCAATGTTCATTATGAGTGAAATTATTATGCGCGGGAGCGAGCAAAGGGAGCTCGTACGTCATGTTACAGTTAAAACAAAAGTTTTTGTAGACCCTATAATATGTTAAATTATTGTTGATCTCATTATTTGCTTATAATCTACGAGCCTGATAACATCGTAACGCGATCATGAATACATTAGAAATACGGAGATACTTGAGACAAGTGGATTCAAAAAGTGAATGTAATGTTTATGCCGCAAAATCGCTTGCCGATTCATGTAGATATGCCTACATATATCATAAGCAACTTAGATAGCGACAATAAGCCTGGTTCTCACTGGGTTGCTATACACATAGACGCGAATGGAGTTGGTCAGTACTTTGATTCCTATGGTAGAGCACCCACAGGTTTCCATCGTACGTTTTTAGATCGAAATTGCAGAGTATGGAATTACAACACTAATCGAATCCAAAACGATTACACTCCAGTATGTGGCGAATATTGTTTAATGTATTTATACTATAAACATTATGGTATGTCACTAGCCGATTTCCAGCACCTGTTCACTAACAATACGCTGTATAACGATATCATATTAAGTAAGTTATTCAAATATTGTTTTGAAAATAATAAAGAACATTAGTATTGCGAAAGGACTTTTTTTTAAATCAAATACATACCCGTTTGCATCATAGGTTTAGTCATCATTGGCTATGACGCAGACATTGACAAAAAAGACAACAGACCCGAGATAACATTGAGCGACGACGGCTGGTCGTTATCAAGGGTCGGCCGTTATCAATTGTTCGTCAATTACCTCAGATTATGTTTCTGTAACTTTGTAACGGTGCGTCGTACGCGAAAACGGATTAGCGCAATCGATTCGGCATGGCCGAAAACCCCCGAATAGACACCAAACTTTTTTTTTTTTTTTTTTTTTTTTTTTTTTTTTTTTTTTTTTTAGCCGTGACGTCCGCCCTGAAGCCGAGAGACAGGGCATGGCGGGGGGAGGGAATGACAGGAGGAGGTGGTGGTTTGGAGAGTTGGTCTAGTCTCCGGGAATACCTACTACTCCTCATACACCTGTTTCGTTAGTCTTCTTTCATTCATTCTCTCAACATGACCAAACCATCTCAACATTCCTCTCTCAATTCTCATCACTACATCTTCTATCACTCCACATCGTTCTCTTATCACGCTATTTCTCACTCTATCTTTCAAGGTCAAGCCACACATACTTCGCAACGCACGCATTTCTACTGCATTCACTCTACTCTGATGCTTTTTCTGCCACACCCAACTTTCACTACCATACATAAGAGTCGGCACCAATACTCCTCCATGTACAGCCAGTCGTGCCTTTTCGGACACTTTCCGGCTGCTCATAAAGTTGTGTAGTGCCCCATTCACTCTATTTCCAGCCATCACTCTCCTTTCAACATCTTCTTCATGCTTTCCATCTCTCGTAAACAATGTTCCCAAATATATGAACTCATTCACTTGTTCCACTTTTTCTCCATCTATACAAATCCTACACTCTGTCACGCATTCATCTCTTTCAAAAACCATAACTTTTGTCTTACTAACATTCACTTTCATTCCTTTCCTCTCAAAAGCTTCATGCATAGTTGTTACCATCTCCTGCAACTCATCTGCCGATGACGCCAGTAAAACCTGATCATCAGCATAAAGAAGACATTTGACGAGTAAATTCTTCATTTTTAAACCACATTCTTTATCTTTCAAATCTTGCAAACAACTGTCCATGAATAAGTTAAACAATTATTTTGTAAATACAAAACACTAACTTCAGAAATTTGAAACTGTAAATATATGACTGACTGAATATCATGTAATGATTGGTCTATTCTTAAAAAATCATGTTAATTAGTCTAATTTTCTTTAAATACAATGGCCGTACCTATTAGTTCCTTACACCAAATCTAAACTTCATTAACAATGAAACATTAGTACGATATCCTATAAGTATCGGTCAATAACACGGACAGGGTAGTGAAACCCGCTCAACCTTTAGTTGAGGGCCAACGACCCGATCACGCAGGTTAACACTGTAAATGAAATGTTATAATCTTTTCAGAAACCATAAAAATTCTAAGTATAAAATAGATTTACACGGTCTGCTACCTGCTTAAAACACTAAAATATTATAAAAACTACGTAGTGATACTAATACCTACATAAGTCCCCGAACTTCCAATCTATAGTGACGCGTCCAAAAGCTTTATTCAGAGAGTACTGCCGTTGGGAGCCCGAGTTAAGAACACAACCATTTCAGCTTAATTGTAAAGGTTAACTAGAATACTAAGTACCCACATTATCTTTATTATCGAAAAAAGTTAAATATTCTACAGGTTTAGCTACAAGAAAGTAATTACTAGGGCTGCTTGATTAAAATGTTTCTTGTGTATCTGTGTACCATTTTCTTACAGAACAATTTACCACTACGATTTGCGCTTGAAATTAGTCTACAGAGAGTATTTGTGAAATAACAGGGTTATTTATCATTACGAAACTTCTCCGACTTAAACATTAAACGTAAACATTTTATTTAAAAGTTCGAATTCCATAGATATTTGTTACTTTTCTCATCTCAAGTAAATTATGCTGTATGTCTCTGGATATAATAAATGTAGTAGTACTTGGAGAGAAAAAGGCCCAACCTGTTATATTTTGAATGAGAAACCGCAAAGTAAGTATACGAGGCGGTATGTTACACGAATAATTACTATGAATTTTCTACATTCATAACGATCACTATCTTACACGAACATATCGAGAATCTTGTTTGAGAAAGCGATAATATTTATGTACTGTATAATCATTCGATTCCGGAAAATCGGAACGCTATTTATTAAAACAAAGTGATGATTTCTTACATAATTAGACTAGTTTCAATTAAATAAGCAGATATAAATGTGAGACCGTAATCAAAAGTTTTTTTTTTGGATTTTTTCATTACTATCCAGTCTCCTGCTTTTATAACTAATTGTGTTTTTGAAAGGTAACCCAGTTTCAGCAACGGTAAAATTTCCCCAGTTATCGTAAAATCGTTTACCTACGTGTGAAAATTTTCAAAATATTCGGCATAGGATGAACATTTAATTGCAGAATTACATGAACACATACATAAATAAAGTAAAAATAAAAACTACCTAATTTACCGATTAAAAAAAATCACATTTTTATAATCAGGTTTTTCCAGTTTATCTGACGGTCTGTGTTACCCATAATGAAAACTCTCTCTTAGTAATACACCAGTACGTAATAAGAGAACATGATGACGTTGAATTATTTAGATTAATACGATGTAACTTCATCAGAGTTTTGTGGATGAAAGTCTTGCATATCTATGCATCATATAACTTGTATAATGATGCTCAATACCTGTACTTACTATGTTTAATTACTATACCACACTATGAATTTTACAACGTTAGCGAACTTTCACATTTATGGAATGAGAAATTATGAACAATACAAGAATACGTCATAGGTACATGCAGCTAAGAAGTAAAAGTGGTCGGAAATAATTTCAAAATAGAATAGTGGCAGATTTTAAAATGGCGCTATTTAGAAGTACCCGCTTATTCGTTTGCCAAGTTAAAATACTCGCTTTGTAAGACATAAATAGTACTCTTTTGTATCCATTTCTTGTCTGTAAATACATAAATGTACTCAATACATTTTAAAGCTCATCAGATCACAATTGACCGAGGTCGTAACTCACCGCTTTCAACCAGGCTTTACATTTCTCGTACCTGAAACAATAACAGAAACAATTACATTATTATTCAGTACTTACAATGTGAAAAATATTATACAAATATTTGTAATGAAATAACATTTTTAACAGTAAACATGGGGCAAACGAGTGTTTAAGTAAGTATAAAAACATCATCCATCACTGACTGACTTTACTTTTAAAACCACACCTGCCTAACTTTAAGTAGTTGGTTCAAAAGCATTGCACTATAACTCATACTAAAACGAATTACAACTGTAACCTCTACTACTATGGTTTCTAAGAAATGGTATGTTGTGCTGAAATCATAGATGCCTTGATACGATGAGTTCTATGACTGGAATACTTCAAGAAATATAAATGAATGACAGTTACGTTAGCGCAGTTAATAAAGAAATTACAGGGAACTCTTCTCTAGACGAGCCATATAAAACTTTGTACAACCTCTCTAATCTTAGAGCTTAAATAATTAAAACCTTATACTAAGGATACAGAGACCTTACTTGTCATTGACTACTCAAGGAACATAATCACAGAGATGCTTTCAACAGACAGAATATATGAGATGATAGATGAAGTAAAAGTAAATGCTCGCCATTAGCTCTCAAAATTCCAAACATGTTCGGAATAAAAGCGTATTTGTTGGTGCATACTTAGTAATACATCGCTATACATAGATTCACAAACTTGATCAGTGCTCAGGCACGTAGTTGCTTTAATCACGCTTAATGCGGAGGTAACTAGGTAGGTTTGAATTTAATGCATAATACGGATAAAGGCGTTAGACTTTATCATGGATTTGTTGGCTAACGTGTCTGTGTATCCTCTGACATAGCTTTTTTTTTAAAATTCAACTTGTCAATTGAGTACACCCTGCTAGGTGGTAAGAAGCTAGGGCAGGTGTGTGCGGGCAAATTATTCTACATCTTTGCCGTGCGACAAATAATTACGTTGATTACTTACTTACTAAAGATTTCTCTAGACAGACACAATCTTGACGGTTATAAATTTAATATAGGCATAGGTTTTCCAATCATATTTAATTTTGAGTGTCTCGGCGCAAAACCTATGTAGGTAGATAGACAATTCTTTAGCACGCTTACTTTCTAAATACATTCGTTTGCTTCATCGTCAACCAGAGTGATTTAATCGTTTCTACGAAGGCCTCGATAGGCCACATCCATCATGTTGCGATTGATAGATACTAATTTATTACCTATCAAATTTATTAGCTTAATGTATTGGCTATTCTGTGTCAATGTCTAAAAAATACACTCTCACAGCAACGACATTACTAAACTTTTTAGAATGTTCCCTTATAAACATAAATCTCTACTGGTATGTTACTTAAAACTCCAAGTTCGTTAAAGCGATCGAATTCATAAATTATATGCAGCTTCAGCTTTAATATGGCATGCCTACCAAATATCGCATTGCATACTTTTATTTCTCGTAATGATCTAAACAAAACATTAAGCATTTTCTTAACGTAATTTACCAAACATTTCACATAAATAACCTAATCACTATGGAATTTATGTAGTACGACAGAACGTTTACGTTTAACGTCACCGGCTACACAGACACTGCACTGTGTAATGGTAGTTTGTTTTTCACTCTAGTAAATAAACCGTTAATCAACAACACGTCTGTGTTGCGAAACGTTTCGACGTTAAAGAACAGTTAAAATCAATCTCACAGTGTCACTATATCTACGTTGGCCGACACAAAAGATTGAGCAAGTTTCATTTAATAGCTTTGAAGGGCCGGCTTATTGTTTGGGCGAGAAACGAACGGCTCAGTCGATTCCTATTCAGGCTATTCATTTTGGTATGGGCGACGCATTCTACTGAAAGGTTTCTGAGTGAAGGTGTTTTTTATAAAGTTGGGTACAAAATATTGAAACCGATTTCGGTTAACAACCAATTGGGCGAACTCACCACATCACTAACATAGTGACAAATTGCCGTTTCGATTTTTTATGGTGCTTCATCAAGGTACCGTTGAGGCAACTTCAGTTTTATTACTTGCTAAAACTTTGCTCCCACTTTGTAGCATAAATCTATAATCATAACTTATTAGTTATTACACATATGCTACTACTGAACAAATATATTCAGTAAGTTAACTTGGAATACGACCAAGTTCAGTGTTCCCCTAAAATCTATTTTTAACTTATCTATTCTTGTTTTCAAAAGATGTGTTCACATTTCAATCACCATAACAGTGAACATCAATTAATAAGTAGTCTATCGTGTGTGCGGGCCCTCCTTCAAATGGTTCAGAATGAACCCTTTGATGTTCTGCTCACGAATATAATATATGATTCGGAGAGCCCTTCATGACATGCTCTAGGTCTTTATATATCATGGGACATAGGGAAGATAACATCATGCAGTGAAAAATAAAATGTTGATTTTAAGACCTTTAGTAGTCGATTTTTCCAGCACTGGAATAATATTATACCGATACTATGATTCAAACCTTGGCGGTTTGAATGGTGGTCAAGACAGTGAAGACTCTATTATTCAATTCTTATATTTCGTCATATGTACGTAAGTAGAGAAGTAGAAATTGCCCTGTGCTGAGAATCTTATAATATATGTTGTCGGGTGTTATTATGTTAAACATTTCAAGTTTCTAGCTGGCATAGCATAGCTGGTTATAAAATTTATGCGAAAGAGTTAAACATTGTACAGCAAGTATGTCTAAATTAAAATTGTTTTTGATACTACAACATATTGTAAAATAATAACATTAAATTTTCGTACTCCGTGAAACAAATTACCTACATATATTAGGGCGATAAAATCTCCCTCTTTGCTGAGAAATGCCAACAATGTACCCTTCCGGATACCTCTTGTGCACGTTTATATCACAATATTACAAGCATTAGATAACGCACATGTTAAATTCTGAAAACATACACAATCACTTACTTATCGTGAAATACCTATACAAAACAGTAGACAATATATCACTGCTTTTAGTTCGGTCATGGTCATGGGCTGTTTGTTAAAATTCCTTGGAGACACAACTTTCACGAACAGACGCTTTGAAGGACAAATACCTACCTATATCATCGTATTAATAAATATTTCATGTAGACATAGTCATATGATGACGCATCTTCTTTCGGTTCGTTTTGGAATAAGTTAAGATCAAGACTCACGAGACGTAACGACACAAAGTAGTTCAGTAGCTGTGCTGTGACCAAGAAGAGTTATTTTTACAAAAGATAATTATAGTAAATTTCGAACGGTTGTCTAATTTCAACGAGATGGAGACGTATTTCTCTCCACATGGGCCGGCTTAACAAGAATGCTGGAAACGCCAGCGGTAACTAAGATGGTGGTGCATGCGTTATTAGGTCATGCGTTATTATAACCATTTAGGGTGGGCGTAGTGTTCTTAACTACTTTTGTGAATATGGTAGGTAACAATTCAGTTAATAAGGAAATGTTTTCGACATTAGGCAAATAAGGTTAAATATTAATAACACTGCTGGGGACCACCCGTGACGTTTTCATTGATACTGTCAACATAAACAACGAGTTTTACGTTCACCTCAGTTTTTACTATACATTGAATATGTGCTATGTGTACAATTCAGTTTAAACGATGAAATCATGTTGACCCTGTAGGAAACTTCTGATGCCTGAAACCATAGCAGTCATGTCATGGCAGCACCGGGCACAAAAACTACCAAATAAAAGTCACATGGAAAGATTCTGTTGGCATGGGCAAAACTCTGATATATGAGTAATGAATGTACAACATTTTTAGGTAGGTAAACCCAGAGAGAGAATCCACGTTAAACATTAACATTTACTGCTCCAACCTTAGAGATAATATTTGTTTTAGCTGCACTAAATCATATATCCATTATATTGGACATTGTTTATTATTATCGACGCAATGTAAACAGGACAATCACTAGGATTAAAGCCTAATCCAGTTGCATCATCTATTTTATCATCGCAAGTAAGTAACATAAACAAGAGTGGAAATACAAAATATGGACAAGAACGGTTCTTACATTCTATTCAAGGTTCGTCTATACCCATCACTCTAATCCCTCATAAGTCACAATTTTATTACTTACGAAGAAAATAAACAAATGCCACAGTTAATTTACTATTACGCCTGCACGCCTATTAAAATCGCTGCTGCTGGTATCAATAATAGTAACGATATTTATATCAAGATAAATGCATCCAAACTGAATGTGATTTTTATTAGTCATTTAAGTTCTTATGTTAATTTAGTGATTGAGGAAAATAGAGTGTGGGAACCAAATATGTGCAGCAATGTTTTATGTGTCAACTGATAAATGGTTTATTACAGTATGTGAATGAAATGGGCTATAGTTTACTGCTACAAATTACATTGATTGCATAGCAGTAAGTGCTAGCGGTTGAAGAAAGATAAATTAAAATGTACAACTTATAAGTTCGCACAATGAAATTGTAAATATTGTAAGAAGCGTCCAACAAATATTTTTGATGGATATTTTGTGTCATGTTCGTGTATGCATCGAGGTTATATAAAAGTCGTCACGATCTCAAGATTTGATATTATGTTTAAGGTCTGCTAATTGAAGGGATATCTGGTTATATGTCACATCATGATATGGAACACTTAACAAAGTTTATAATGACCAAACGACGATTAACCTTTAAATGCTAAAACACTAAATTATCCCTTTAAAAGGGCACTTGTCTTACTAATTGTCACTGATAATATTTCAGATACGCACATGTTAAGCGTACAAACATTGATTTATTTAATGAAAAGTGTATTAATAATAATAATAATAATAATAATCATTTATTTCAGATTCATCATCCATAGCAAAAACATTAATAATACATTTAAATTATAAATGGCAGGTCCGGATGGACTCCCCGATGATGGTGGCAGATCACGATACGACTGCGTGCAGCCGTATCCAGCGAGCCAGCATCGGAGAGTCCCACCGGTCTGCCAGCATGCGCAGGATGGTGTTGGGACTGCCGCGCGCGCGGCGCATGATAGAAGCGCATCGTTTTCGCATGATTGCCGCAAAGCCGTCTGTGTCAGCCGCCGCGAACATCGCGGAGGCGCTGCAATAGCGCGGCAGCCCCATCAGCACCCGGAACGCGTTATTGTATTGAACGCGCAGATCGCTGTATGCCCGATGCGTATAGTTCACCCACAGGCCGCACGCGTAAAAGGACTGACAGTACGCTTTAAAAAGCGCAACTTTGACTGTCCCCACACACTGTGAAAACCTGCGGGCCAACATGTTGCATCGGACAGAAAGCGCCCTGCGCTCCCTTTCAATATCCACACTGTCTTTAAGGTCCTCGGTGACCCAGTGGCCCAAATACTTAAATTTCTCGACTTTGTTTAAAGCTATACCACATAAAGAGAAACTCGGAACGAATGTATATCGCTTTTTATCTGGTTTGAAAATCATTATTTCACTCTTCTTTGCATTATATTTGAGCCCATGAGCCACCGCGTAGGACTCACAAATTTTTAGAAGCGTTCGCAAGGCCCCGATCGATGGGCTCAGTAGCACCATATCGTCTGCGTAGCTGATGTTATTCACGCACACTCCATCTATATGACACCCGATGCCGGTGCTGCTGAGCTCATCGATCAGTCTATTAATGTACAGGTTAAAGAGCGTGGGGGAGGTCAGTCCCCCCTGTCTCACCCCACATTCCAGCCCGTACTCCTTCGAGTGAGAGCCTGCCCATCTTACAATGTTCCTTTGATTGTTATACCAATGCACAAACAATAGCACAACCTCCCTAGGTAGACAAGTTTCACCCCTTAATTTACCCCATAGAATATCGTACGATACAAGATCAAACGCTTTCGATAAATCAAGGTAGCATGCATACACTGGGGTCTTTCTTCTCGTGTAATACTGTACAGTCTGCTTGAGGGACATGATAGCACTCTCAGTGGAAAGCCCGGGCCTGAAGCCGAACTGCGCGTCATTTAGTAAGACGTGTTTATCCAGGTGCTGCCCAAGCAGACTGTCCAGCACTTTGGCGACCACTGTGGCCAGGGATATCGGTCTATAGTTGTTTGCATCTGACGCATCACCAGTTTTATTTTTGATGATTGGTACAACTATAGTGCGCATCAGATCATCGGGTAGATGGGAGTGGCCTAAACACAGGGTAAAAAACATAGAAAGCACCCTGGGCAGGTGTACACCTGCGTGCTGCAGGTGCTCGATGCTCAGGCCGTCGTGACCCGGTGATTTACCCCTTACCATGCCTCTGATCACCGCACACACTTCCTTCGTAGTAAAATAAACACTACACTTACTACCCTCCCCAGCATCGAGCTCCTGCCGCGCTAGTCCCAAAGGGGACTCCACCCTGAAATGATGGGAGAACATAGTGGCAATCTCTCTAGGCTCGTGCACTCCCGCCACGCTAACGGGAAGGCCCGGCTTATGATTCATTTTGTTGGTATTTTTCCAGAACTGACTGAATTTCTTATTTGAGTGTAGCTCAGCTAGAATATTCATTTTAATTTGTTGTTGGTTATTCTGACACCACTTCAATTTAGATTTAAAAGCTCGCCTAGTTTCACACATATCATAATAAAGCCGGCCATCCCTGGGCTTACCCCCATACAACCAAGCCTGGAAGCATATCCGAGCCCTCCCATGAGCAGCGCGGACGTGCCTGTTCCACCCAGCAATGTGTTTACCTCTACGCCTTTCATTACCATTATAATGCCTTGAATTAGGATTGTGGTAATGTTTTGTGGGTAGCCTGTATTATGGTCGGTTATAAAGGTATCATCATCTTATACTTACCAATAATAAGATGACGACATCGGAATTCAACCAAAAACAGTTATTCCGTCATGGGGATCTTTAACCGAAATTCGAATAAAATAACCAGGAAATCAATCAGGGAACTGTCCTTGTCCGTCGGTCCACAGGCAAGTCATCTAATTGTATTCTTATACAGTAAAATAACTCGTCTTTACTACACTATGCATTACATGTTACAAGGAAATAACATAATAGACAAAAATATTAAGACAATAGAATATCAAATATTTTTATAAAAGCCTGCGCATCAAATATTAGCATGAATATTAACAAAAACAATCAAACAGTGAGTCAATTTATCCTTGAAGTCGTAATGACGGCTAGTAGTACTGTTGACTTCGACCTCCGTAACTCCATACTTAAGCACGAAGATTACCGGCTAGTAATCACATCGAGTTCCGAAAGTCATCACTAAGCTGCAATCAACAAGTGTTTTAATGTTTGTAATCTCCTAAGGCACTTACAACCTATGAACAACGATGCGACGCGGCGCTTCCGTTCATATTAGAGTAAAGAAAAACTTTTCCTGTACTGTGTAATGTGGTCACGATTTCAATTAAGTACAGTCATTACGATATGGTATTGTAATACTATAAACAATAGCTGATCTAATCTTTTGTTTGACAGATGATTTCATGTATTTGTAATCTTAGTAAAACATGTCCCATTAAAGTAAACATCTTTCATATATTACAATAGGCGTACTCAATACCTAATAAGTTAGATACTACCACTAGTATACCTCATAATATGACTAATGAAAATTCACCAGAGAAGGTAACTGTTTTGAAAGATCTGTGTCAAAATATGAAAGTGAAAACAAATAGCTAGGCTCAAGGTTTTTAATAACACAACTATGTAAATAATTATAAAAAATAATTATTGATTGGTATCTGACATCAATACCGACACAATAAATCAGATACTCTTCAAATACGAACTGGCTATGGATTATATGTTACAAAAAATTTTCATTCGGCTGGATGCCGACAAATAATGTTGTCATATCCTATCTTGACATCCCCATCAACTGGTTACTTGACTTCAACTATTATATTATTATAAATCATAGAGTATAAAATGTTAACCTTACCATGGTTTAATACAGAATTATAGAGGCACTTCAAACATTGGATCTATTTATAGTCCCTCGTTCCCAAAACTGATAAATACTAGGCAATTCAGAGAGCAACAAACTTACGGAAAATATTGAACTATTCAAACGAATATTTTGTTATCTCTCGATAAGCCCATTATTAAGGTACGTAATGAAAGTGGTTATTCGCGAAATTCTTTTGATGTATTATTGTCAAATTTTATTGATGCTCTTGGCGTTCGAGGGCCTCGAGTACTCGAAGATCTTCCCGCAAGTTCACAAAGCAGCCAACCCACGTCTGCTCAACTCAACAACTCAAGTTTTCTTAACCATAAATGTAATTTAGGGATCTTTTATGCAAACAGCACATGATTATCTGTAAACACTGAAAACCCAAAAAGTCGTAGTGACAATGGATACAACGGCACTAGGTTAAGCAACGGTGCTACAGGCTATAGATGAAGAAGCGATCGTTTAAAGTAGAACTTTTATATTCCTTGCAAAGCATTTAAAATTGTCAACTTCATTTGTCACAATGGAAAGTGATTTTTATAATAATATTTACACAAATCGAAAAATATCTAAGATATCGTTCGTCTTAAGCAGACGGTTGGCTCGGTGGTCATCCCCATACTAAAACTTATATTCAGAAATATCTATGTAGAACAGAAACTCAGCCCATTAAAACAAGGAATAACACTATTCATTTATTTCCATACAAAATTGATGCGAGTCACTGGCAGGAAATGGTGACTGCAATACGATACCCAACAAGACACTATCTCATCGTGAGGTGCATTTCGTGAGGCCTCGCTCACATTATATCAGACGATACGGCATTCAACACAAAGCAATGCAGAGCTTAATACAGTAATAAATAAATAAAAAGTAACCTAGTCTCGTTTTACCTGATTTAATTATAGAGACAAGCAAGAGTCAGTAATATTTAGAACAAACAAAAGCAAACATATATAGACTAATTTGCTTACACAGGTAGTCAAACAGGTATATGGATTGTGTAATGGAAATACACACCCAGGTGTCTACTTCCCCGAAGCGCTGGGTGGAAGAGTGTACAAGCCATAAATATTAATGACAAACACCGATTCAATAGCCGAGCAGTAGACAGGTCAGCGGCCTTTGATCCGATTGTTAGATGCTCATTCCCAGATGTAATTAGAAATGCCTTGTACAGCTAATGTACTCAAGAAGGCAAGGAATTTGTAATATGAATAAAACATGACCTCACAGAAGTTGGGGAAAAGTAAAACCGGCCCCCAAAGAACCTATTGAATTAAACTATGGAATAAAAAATGCCTACAAAGAACTAATATTCAATTTTTTAATTTTATTTTTAATAGACATCGTTATACTAAATTGTATTATAGCTTAACTGCAGAAACTCGTTAGACGAGGTGGAAATACATTTCTTAGAACCTAGTACATACATGGTTAAAACAGTAATATTGGGAAATGTGGGTCAGATAAGAGTAGTTAAATGCAAATTTTATGATGTGATTAAAACATGATGTGTAAAATTACCGACCAGACTGGTAATCAAGCCGGATTTGTTATCCACTATGGTGAAAGATTATCTTTACCCAGAAAACCGTCATGAGTAACGGCTACATCCCAATCGGAGGTGATTCATCAATAAAGCATTTGAGCATAAATTTAAATTTTAAATAAAACCCAGTTCTATGTGGACGATCAACTGAATTAGAATATCAACGACCTTGCAGACAAAGGCTCAGGGGAATAACTATATAAATAATAATAATAATAATAAATATTCGTAATACAAGCACGAAATTGTAAGATGAGTACCCATAGATAAGTGATGTGAGCAACGTTCATAAATCGCTACTCAGTGATCGAATGGGTCAGTGTCCTCTACATTTATTGAAACTGAGCGTTGCAGACAATAAAGCAAATTATGCCAGTAGATACTACAGATGGATTTCATCATATCAGTAACTCGTTTAACGAACAAGATCTAATCAATCAGTTTATTAACCAACAGTAATATAAGAGTGATATTATATAATATTGATCTGAATTTCTATGTAGATGCATACTAAATTCGAACGGTATGCATGAATTAAGCTATACCAAGTTTTAAACAGACAAAGAGCTGCTTGTAGTTAAATGAAATTGAGAGCTAGTGACCCTTGTTAGGTGACCGGACGTTTACGTCTCGTTAAATGAATATGTGTTAACGTCAGAGCAATGTCGCAAGAAACATATAGCAGCTCAGAAGCTTTTTACAAATTTAGTGTAACATTTAAATTACTAACAACAATATTCCCAGAAGGTCTGCGATGAAACCTTAAGGCAAAATACTTTGTATGAACCATTTGGAACGGGTTACGTATCAAAACAAAGTTAAATCGACTCTGATTTCGTGTTCCTTAATTAGTTATATCACTTACAAAATCACTGATTAGTTACATGTGTTAACACTGATATAGGGCTATAATCTGTTCTGCAATATGTTATCTACGTTTTAATTTAATATAAATAATACATTCATGTCAAATAAGTCAGTCTCTACCTTTAATTATTACCTGTTAGTTTCTGTGTAAGTATTTTGTGATCTAAGAATGTAAATTGATTTATGTCAAATATACTAAATACGTTAGATAATAAATAGGCACGGCGAATACTAAAGAAGTTCCCAAATAAACACGCTTTTATCATGTCAGAACCTTAGATTACAAAAATAAGGTCAGTAGTCAGAGGAACCAATAGACATGTTGAAACTTGTCAATAGATACTTTATTTTCAAATGAGTCATTTTTTTTTTGGTGCTAAGGCCCATTTTGAAATTTGACGTCTTTATGATAGAACTTGTTGGAACTTGTCCCTTTTTGGTAGTCCTTTGGGTAGCAAGCTCCAAAATTGTGCCTTTAATTAAGGTAATGCATCTGTATGTGATCTAATGCTATTCCAATAAAAATAATTCCCGTTGGTAGGTATATGGGTAGGTATCTAGGTACCTACCTCGCCTCAGCAAAGCATAAGATTATCGAGGAGTAAAGCACCAAATCTAGTCGAAGGGAAAACGGACTTAAATAATCTTTTGAAATTGACTGACTCGAAACATTCACAAGGAAATCCCTATCATGTGGCTGTGTGGAGCTGGCAACCCCACTCCATGCGAGATATAACACTATCTCGCTCATTCACGACAAACTTACCCTCCGGCATAGGATCGTGGGATAATTAAATATTTATGTCATCACAGACAGCAATAGCAGTTACGATTCCTTCAATTATTTCAATTAAATACAAAAGCTAGTTATATTACGAGGTCAGTTTATGGTCTGAAAAAATTAATTAATCTTCAAGGAATAGCTCTATACAATGCGTTGAAAAATTATATTCATTTACACATACAAACCTTTATATTTCTCAAATTTCAATGCACCAGAAACATTCCGTTCCTGTAACCACCACTGTCACGAATTTAGTAAAATAAATTACGTTGTCACTACAAAAACCGTTAGTACACTTTGATTAGAATATAAACTACATTAATTATCGGCACAAAATCCACAAACAGCTTACTATACAATCAAAACTAATGCCATATGACAAAACAGATGACACATAAATTTAAAAGCTCGAACTCGTGAGCTTTCGTTAAGAACACGACGTGCAATTCCTTCTACAGTTCGATAGAGACTGCATCATTCACGGCGGAGACGAGTGCGGTACGCGGGGTAAGGGGAACGCAGCAGGGGGCGCGCGCCTCGTCGAGCGCTGCCTGCCTAGTAGAAGCGTCGAACAGTCGAACTAGCCTGTGTCCCTGTCGCTGATATGATAACGAATGTATACAAAGGTAACGATATTCTAGTTTTGAGTCTGTGTCACAGCAGAGCAATTATTGCTAACGTAATATTACGACAATAGCTGTATTAGCGGTATAGATCCGGCGATTGTGATATATGTTAACAAAACAAATCTAAGGGACAACCAAAACAGATGTTTATTGACAAAACGGGTAACAAAAATAAACAATGACAGAAGGATACCCATAGGGGAAAAAATATTTTTTATTGTGAGTATTTTGGGTACGGGCGGTGGTAGAGGTATGAGATAGTAAAATGTCAAATTATTAAAGAGAAATGTAATAAACCTCAGGAAAAATAATATCATTTAGAGAAGGTAGTAATGTTAATGAGGTCACACTTAAAATATGCACATTTTAAAATTGTATGTTTGCTATAAAAAATACCATAGCTGTCATAAAAATTGACATGAAGAGTCTCTTAAAATAGGCAGAATTCATATTGACCTAAATTGCAACTCTGACCTTAGATCCACTCCATTCAAAGTGACTAGGTTCAAGGAAAATACACCTCGTATCTGAGTTTCTTAAAATACCATTCCGGTTCCATATTTGAGAGACATTCTTGTCTTGTTCTGAGTTGGTTTCTTAAGAGCGATACTATCTTTTCAGTGCAAGTGCTAGATGACGCATTCTATCAACTCCAATAAGCTGTTGCTGCTTGCTGCTCTCCCTCTCTCTCTGCTGGTCTCTTCATCCAGAGCCATCGCCAATAGCGAGCTTAAAAGCATTCCACGAGCTTGCGGGTAAACTCAGAGCAGATTCTGTATGATGATGTGATCAGGTAACAGCCATTTAACCGATGACTGCCTCCATCCTCATCACTTCAATTGCCATTTCATTTTGTTTAAAAAAGGACACTTCAGCGAGATAAAATGGTAACTGCCATTATGTTTTTATTGTGATCCTCGAAACCTTCATTATGCTTTTATTTGATGGATTAGTGTGGCACCATAATATGGCATCTGTAGTTAAATTCGAACATTAAATAGTAAAAAGAATATTTAAACAGCGTCGTACAATACCTTAGTCATGATAAATAAAGGAAAGGTTCTGTTATACACGTCCACATCCCGTTTTAATGAATGCACTGTCGCTGATTCATACACATCGTAAAATCAGAGTGCAGTCAACCGTTCACTAACAACGATGGGTTATTTAAAAAGAACCCCTTAATGAGTCTAAAATTTTAACTCTATTTACAGATGGTGTAAGATGTTTAATTGTCCAACATGTAGACTGTTAATTTGAATAAATTAGCAAAACAAGCCACGTTGTACAATATAAATCGTTCAACGATATTGACTCATCATACATTGGTGAGTAGAAAATCTGGCGCAGATGGTACGAACATAGTAATAAATCACTTAAGTCACGGTATGTCGCACACAGGAACTTTTGTTGTTCTTCGATGATCGTATAATTGCAAGTTGGTGAAAATGTTGCTGCTGCACTGAAAAAAAATCTACATTTAGCTTCATTTCGCCTTTTCAAAACAATAAACACGATCCTGTAGAATTTGATAAGAACAAATGGTACACCACGCTGTGCCAAAGTTAAGTGTCCCTTAGCCGACAAAGTGAGGCAATAAAAATATACGAGGGCCACGCCCGAACGCCGCAAGCGTGTCGATCGACGTCGTCCGAATTTGCTTGTTGTACTTCGTATTTTCAGACATTTGGTAAGCAAATATAAACATGATTTATTGCGAAACGGCGTGTGTGGTAGGCCTCTTTAACTTCACCCGACGCTCCATCATCTGTATTGATTTCTTTTGTAGTTTCGGCATCCTCTGATCGACCAAGTCTCTTCATAAAATAAGAACTTAGGAGCTGTTCGTCAAGTTTCGTGTTATATGTGTATAGTTGTATTCTAAAACCGGAATAACTTCTATTTAGCAACGTTGTAACAATAATGAACGTACTCGTACATATACTAGATACTTATGTGTTTTGACTCTATAATCAAGTTCTGAAATTACTTTCGTCTTTGAATAATGAGTCGTGTAGGTGTTGTCATAACATTATTTTAACATTACCAAACTATCGGAGTCTATGCAACTTACAATAATGAATTGTTTTACATATATTTACGTAGCACACATATTTTAAAGACTGATCATGGCAAAGTAAACATACAAATTGCTTTAGTGGGTGTGCAGTATTCGACTTGGAACTGTTTCGGAGTTACACCTCAACAAATTAGTACCTTAAATAATTATACTAAAATTAAATTTCATTATTTATTATTTTATTTCGTCATAGCAAATCGTTTGACCAAACTTTTATTGTCAAAAGATTGTTTGCTGTAATATATCATTTGATTAAAGATCAAATGCCACAAAAAAGAAAGAAATAACAGTAATAAGATAACAAGGCGAATGAAATATTCAGGATGATAAACGATGATGCAAGAAAAATCGTAAGTATACAACAGTCCCTAATTACAAACTGCTAAAACAAAGGGATGCTGCTCCAGTTATATTGTAGACTCTTGAATCTTTAAATATTGCAAATGAATGTAAACAAAAAGATTTTTCTTGGTTTGCAGAATGAGCCAGTTAGTTCTTCTTTTCTTCTTTACTTTTATAATCTCTTCGTTATTCTTTGTACAAAAAATTTTTTTTAAACAAAAATATTATATTCACGACTTGAATGTTATCATTTGACGTTAGCAACGAAATAAATCTTTTTAACCGCAACAACATAATTAACAGAAAGGCGTGTGTGAAGTATACTTTACTCATTTACCACTTCTGACTAATAAGCTGTCAAAATTATAATATAACACACTTCTACTAAGTATAATTTGCTAAGACCTTGGTAGCTACTTTAACAGAACTGTCATATTATCTTTTCACGAGCATGAAACATTTCAAACATGTAATCACTACAAAATTACCTAATTGAAAATATTTGACAAAACTTATTTTAAATGGGAATTTCATGAAAGAATAATTATATAATTGCTCCATAAAAGATAATAGACTTTGGGACAAAACTCTTTGAGACAGTTTAACTTAACAATATAACTTCTCGAATGTGAATAAAAATATTTATAAATGCTTCTAGCATTGCACGTGTTTCGAGGCATTTCTTTATGAAAGGTATGCGCATAGCTGCCTGTCTTTTATGTAACGATCTTGAAATGCCAGGTGCATTGAGCAAAACTTTACTAACTTTGGGTTCGCAGCCTGCTATAACGCGGGCTGCGTTATAGCAGGCCTTTATTGCTTCTTCTCATATGTAAACTGTGCATTTTAGTAAATTTCATTTAAAAAAATTAAGTTAACACCTACTTTACAATTACATGACTCAGGTTAATGTGGACTTTTTGTTGATTATGACATCATTCACGGATGGTATCTAAAATGTAACAAACCATATATTATATTCAATACGTTAATGTTGCGTGACGGTGAGGGTATTGTTAAGGTCTTCGAATTATTATCGATTCCACGCCAAGTTGAAGAGAATATCCATAATCTTGATTTCATTGTCTATTGATACCTAATGACATTTTGACTAGCAAAAAGTTCTATATTAATAGTTCAATAATTACGTTTTCGAGAGGTAGTTAGACAATAGACATCTATCTCTATTATTCAATCTAATAATTGAATATATCGTTATACAGAATCCTTATAAATTTAAAGCAAAGGAGATTAAAATATACTAAGTAGTTTACTATGGCACCCGCATTAATATTAAATTTATGATGAACGAACGCCTTTCAGAATAGTAATTTTGAATATCAATAAGATTATACGGTCACTAGCTTTAGTCCGTGGATTTACTTGTAAGAAGTTGAATGACATCTTCTGCTATTATAATAAGTTTATATGTAAATAAGAATTATTTTTATGTTAGTAAGCAATTGTAGACTTTGGCATTGAGAAAAATTCAGGGATCAATGTTGTTGTATCAATTACAAATATTTAAAAAACATTTCTGAATGTACCTAATGTACACGTCACAGTGGTCTGATTAAGTTGGACAGTTAATTGGATCAGTTCATCAGTTAACTCAACTAGAATAACTTACTCACTAACAAAAAATCTAGAATATCTCAACGCTTAAAACTTAGCAGATTGAAAGTCATCTCGTTGAAGATTGCTGACCAAGACTCAGGCAAGACGAGTACCTATGTGCAATTAATCTTAATGATTACATTTCGTTCAGGTTAAAAGTTTCGTTCTACTTCAACAACTGGATATTTAAACCTAATCTATTAACTTGAGCAGTTTTCATCAGTATCAGAATAAACGGGATATTTACCATGTTTCATTATTTTGAGTTTCCGATATTTCGGCGCTGTTGCAAGCACCATGATCACGGAGGAACTGGAGTATTGGCGGTGAACAAAGAAAAAGTTTTTTCTTCTAGGAGTAATTATATCGATCTACCCTCTTTCGAGTTCTTTTACTACGCGTATCTGCACTACTATTGGTTTCACTCTCACTACAAACTCGAACCCGATCTCGATCACGTTCACGACATACGATGCTCACTGTATCCACTCGCGATTTTGTTTTAGCTTGTTCCCGGTTGTTTTTGCAAAGACGGACCACTGGATGCCAGACGTTCGGCAGTTGAAACCCATCCTCACGATTGAAATTTTTATACTTTTTTATTTCAATGGCTTCCCTTACCAGTCTTGGTATATAGTGGCGTTCTGTCGAAAGCATCTGAGGGTTATGTAGCTCGATCCAGTGGTTCGTACCGGACTCCAATAAATGTTGAGCGATTGCAGATTTATGCGGTTCATTGTTTTTGACTGCCCTGATGTGTTCCTTGATTCGGCATGTAACCGTTCTTTTTGTTTGTCCTATATAAGAACTGCCACAGCTACAGTCAATCTTGTACACTCCCGGTCTGTCCAATGGGGAGCCATCTTTGGGTGAGCGCAGGCATTGCGACAGCTTTTTAAAAGGAGTGAAAATAGTTTTGACAGATACCTTCTTCAGGATGTTAGCGATCTTATCTGTCACTCCTTTGATGTAGGGTAAAAAGGCTGGCTGTCTTTCCACCTTATAGTTCCGGGGTTTATTTGTGGTGAGTCTTGGTGGTCTTATCCGTCCATTGTATCCATTCTTTTGTAGAACGCCGTTTATGTGCTTCAATTCTTCTTGTAAATGTTCCTCGTCACATAAACTATATGCGCGGTCAGTAAGCGACGTCACTACCGAATTCAGATGGCGCGGATGATGATGTGAGTCGGCATGCAGGTAGCGGTCAGTGTGAGTGGGTTTCCTGTACACGGAGTGGCTACACGACCCATCCTCACGAACACCGATCTTCACGTCAAGGAAGGCAAGGGTTCTTTCCTTTTCCATTTCGTACGTAAAGCTCATTTCGACGGTCCCTATTAAAATTGTCGGATGTGAAAAACTGCAACTTTACAGGAGAGCGTTTCAAGGTTTAAATTCCGTGTAACTTTTTACGTATTTTAAGCAGAGTCCTGAAAGTTTAGAGTAATACTGTACAAGTTATGCCTGTTCAGGACAGTATTATAGGTAGCCGGTATATTAAGTGTAAATGTGAGAAAAGTCACTTGTGACCTTTTTAACGGTTTAGAACTAATGTTGATTTGTAGGAAGTACCAGAACCGACATTGTTGCTGGGAAAAAATTATATTTGTTTGTCGGAAGTACCAGAACCGACATTGTTGCTGGGCGAAATTAATAATTATTTGTCGGAACTGCCATTTACTACATTGTTAAATGTTTATTATCTATTATTATGCATGTCATATGTTGGCGCATGGCCGAGTGCGGTAATGGACTGTATTGCGGGAAGTAGCTAACTGTTCCATTGACGCTTTACACACAAAAGACAGGTGGTCGGGTTGCCGCGGGAGTGATCCAAGCAATGAATGCAACCCGAGAAATTAGGAGAGGATGCACTAACCTTCACGACACACGTGTTTGCATCGCAGCCGGTACACGGATCTTCTCTTCCTTGCTCAGGAGCTGCCGTCAGCATCACTAGATCACTTGAGGAACACACGAGAGGCACAATCCGATCAGTAAAGGTCTATGAAGCGGTAAAAATGTAACAAATATTAATCATTTTTGAGAGACGCGAGCGCGATCCGTCATTACGCTGGCTAGTTCAAAGCGAGACTGAGTGTCTATATTTCACAAATGGCGGACGGAAGCTACATCTATGGTTAGTGCGGAAGAGGAGACGGGTATAAAAGGAGTGTGTTTCCGTGTCAAAAATACAGTTTCTACTTCGGCGCAACCATTCCCCCCGGCTTGAAGGGTTACCTTCGAAACGAAAATGTGGAACAAATCTAATGTCTAATCTAAATCTAGGTTTGTGAAATAACAACTAAAATATAAACATAGATTGGAACTCGTGCCTACTGCTGGCTAGGCAGAGGGCAGAGGCGAACAACCGGGCGCAGATACGATCCGGTTGCAGTTTTAACCCGTACAACACGAGTTATCCCGCGGGCATCGGGAAAAATTTCCTCTACTACTCCCAGAGGCCAATGTAAAGGAGGAGCATTCTCAGTCATAAGGACTACCACCGTACCTACAGTAATTGGGTTGGATGGAGTATTCCATTTTTGACGTGACTGCAGCGTGTGCAAATAATCGGTTCTCCAACGATTCCAAAACGATTGGACCAACTTATCTAAAAGAGCGTGACGAGTTAGAAGGTGCATTCTATCGTCATCAACATCTATTGCGGGCAAATATTTTAGAGGAGTCGTATTCAAGAAGTGAGCTGGCGTCAGAGCTAATGGCTCTGACGGATCGCTAGATAGAGTCCGACACAGCGGACGCGTGTTCATCACTGCCTCTACTTGAGCGAGTACGGTACTCAACTCCTCGAACGAGAGAATCTGCTCGCCTATGACGCGAAACAGATGCGACTTAAGGCTTTTAATATTCGCTTCCCAATTACCACCAAAATGACTAGCGGCAGGCGTGTTAAAGTACCATTCAATGCGATTTTCGGCTAAGATGTGAGCGAATTCACTTTGGTAGTACTTAGACCGTAAGAATGTGTGCAATTCCGAGATACTACGTCGGGCCCCTACATAGTTTGTACCGTTGTCCGAATACATGCGCTTAACCGGACCCCGACGCGACAAAAAACGTTTAAAAGCGGACATAAAATTTTGCGTACTTAAATCACCGGTCAACTCTATATGAACCGCGCGAGTTGTCATACAAATGAACAAACAAACGTAAGCTTTCGTGGAGCGAATGCCACGACCACGAGCAATGGTGACTTTGAAAGGCCCAGCAAAGTCTGTGCCGGTGTGTACGAAAGGTTTTGCGGATTGAACAACACGACAAGAGCGATGATCGGCCATTTCAGGCGCGATAAAACGCGGGCGGAGCTTAAAACAAGGTACACATCTGTGTACTCTAGCGCGAACCAAATTACGAGCGGAAATTATCCAGTATTTCTGTCTCAAAATAGACATCAACAAATCGGGACCAGCGTGACAATTCACCTTATGATGATAATCTACTAACAAATCTAATACGTGGTCCTTACGCGGGAGAACTACTGGATGCCTTTGTTCAAATCCTAAACTTGAATTTCTCAAACGACCACCTACTCGAATGAGTCCATCCTCCAAAAATGGTTTCAAGTGTCGGAAAGAACGACTACAAGGTTTGTTAAATTCTAAATTTTTAAATTCAGAAGCAAAATAACCTTTCTGCAACTCGCGAAGTATGACCAATTCAGCCTTATCTAAATCAGCGGCGGTTATATGACCGCGTGTAGATAGAATTCTCAAAAATCGGCCCACATAAACAACACAACGCAACAGTCTCGACCAAGACGAGACGCGACTAGCCAACAACAAAATAAGGGACTCTTCACGCGGGACCGATACAACAAGCGAGTGCTTCTTTTCCTCGGGTGGTTCGGAAACCGTAGTGGGATTGAATTGAATAACTGGCCACCCATCCAACGCGGCATGAATCCAGGACGGTCCACCAAACCACAACGGGTGATCCAAAATTTGCGAAGGAAGCAATCCACGAGAGAGACAATCGGCTGGGTTGTCGGTGCCAGCAACGTGAAAGAGATTATGTGGCGCCAATTCAGATTGAATTTTTGCCACTCTATTAGCGACGAATGTGTCCCAACGATGGGGCGAAGAGTGGGCCCAACACAAAGCGACTGTTGAGTCCGAAAAAGCTAAAATTCTACTAATATTAATGCGACTACTACAAGCATTGGCGATAGAGGTGATCAATCTAACTAACAATAGTAAAGCGCATAGCTCGAGGCGTGCCAGAGAGACGACCTTACGGGGAGAGACCTTTGATTTCGCGCTTATAAGGCTAATTGAAACCTTACCTACATTCGAGACATGAAAGTAGACTACTCCTCCATACGCCCTCTCACTAGCGTCCGCGAAGCCTACTACCGTAACAACACTATGTTGCGATATACCTACATGACGCGGAATTTGTATTTGGTCAAGCACAGAAAGTTCTTTTCTAAAGCGAGCCCACAACTTAGCAATGTTGTCGGGCGCGGTGTCGTCCCAATCACAATTGGAAAGCCAAAGCTCCTTTATAAGTAGTTTGGCGTACAAAACGACAGGAGCTACGAATCCCATTACGTCCCATATCCGTGCCACACACGACAGGATAATGCGTTTAGTACAAGTTTGCGGGGTCGAACTAATTTTCAAACTAAACGTATCAGATGCGGGCGACCAGCTTAAACCAAGCACCTTGTGCGTATCACTTTCATCGAATTCCTTAACCGAAGACAATCGGTGCGACGGTGGAATCGACTCTAACGCAGTTTGCGAGTTGCTCGTCCATTTCACGAGATCAAATTGACCAGCCTTCATGAGACTTATAACTTGAGCGGCCGTCTCGACAGCCTCTGCCTCGCCATCTACACTATACACGAAGTCATCCATGTATAAGCCAGTCTCAATGGTGGCTCTCGCTTTCGGAAATGCATCGCCCTCGTCAGCGGCCAGCTGCTTGACGGTGCGAAGTGCGTGAAAAGGGCTAGATTTAAGCCCGAAGCAAACACGATTAAACTCGTAAACCATTAAAGGTTCTTGCGGTGAAAATCTATACAAAAATCGTTGAAACCTACGATCGGGTTTGCGCACTTCAAGGCACAAAAACATTTGTCGAATATCTGCAGAGAGTGCAACAGCGAATAAGCGAAAATTTACAATTATGTCAAATAAATTACCTTGAAGATTTTGACCACAATACAAAATGTCATTAAGCGACACGGAAGTGCTAGTCTTAGCACTGCCATCTAAAACTACGCGGAGTTTAGTAGTAAGCTTATCTTCTCTAATAACTCCGTGGTGCGGGATAACGTACGAAGGCTGGGTCTCGTCAGTGTCCGCAGGCGCAGGTGAGATGTAACCTTTATCTAAATATTCGTTAACAACCTCATCATAGGCTTGCTTTAACTTTGGAGACGCCTGCATCTTTCGTTCTAAACAAAGAAAGCGTCTTTCAGCGGATGCACGGGAGTCCCCGAGCGAAAAAATATCTCCCTTGAAAGGGAGCGCGACCACATAACGACCCTGCTCATCACGAGTAGTCGTGCGACAATAAATCTCCTCAGCCATCTTGTCATCGGGGCTTAGGATTGGTGGGACATTGACCTCTTCAATCTCCCAAAACTTGCGGATGGTAGACTCCAGTGGCGGCTCGACGGTGCAACAGAACGAGGCAGTCGAGTGACTAAAACTATCTATAGAAGCGGGTGCGGAACCAATTATAACAAAACCCAGAACTGTTTCCAGGGCGTGCGGAGCGGGGTACGTCGGTCCCCCTTTGACCTTACGTGATAACTGGAGGTGCGGGAGAATCGAAGCGCCGATCAATATATCGACGGCTCCAGGAACAGCGTAAGTCTCATCAGCTAAAGGCAAGTCTTTAAATTTCGTTAATAAAGACGTGTCAACTGGGACGGTAGGCAACTGTTCAGTTATTTTATCTGTAACGAGCGAATCCATGTCAAACCAAATATTATTATTAAAACGAGATCCAAACCTTGTTTTAATGGTGCCATGAACAGCTGACTGCAAACCCCCAAACCCTTTCACCACTGAATGGGTTGAACGCTTATCAACATTGAAACCAAGACGTTGACAACAATCTTGAGTAATAAAATTACTTTGCGAAGCGCCATCTAATAGCGCTCGAACAAGGTGCGGTTTACCTAATGTATCAACAATAACAACGCGAGCGGTCGCGAGACACACAGTGGTGAGTGCAGCACTAGCGGAGAACGAACACAAGGTGACGTCATCCGCAGCGGTCACCGGGCGGGCCGGAGCGCGCGCGGGCGCGGGGTGCGGCTGCGGCGCAGGCTGCCGTGTGTCACCGCTCGACGGGCCAACTGTACTCACATTGGATGCGGCATTACTATTCTCAAAATGAAGCAAAGTGTGGTGTCTCGCTTGACATTTGCGACAACCATTTCCACTATTACATAAAACAACGCGGTGTTTAGTACCGAGACAATTAAAACAAAAATTATTAGCGCGAACAAATTTATAACGATCACTAGGCGACAATTTTAGGAAACCAGGACACTTGTACAGTTGCGAATGATGAGTACTACACAAAGAGCAAACAGATGATTGTACACGTGCTGGTGCGGTATTAACATAAGTATGGGTTGACCTCGGTGACCTCGATGAGGCATCTATTTTGCGTTCAGAAGTAACAACCTTCTTCGCGCCTTCATGTTTCGATGAAGAGCGTTGCAATACCTTTATATGCTCGCGAACAAAACTTTCTAAGTCTTCGAACTTAGGAATTTTACTGCCGCGATGATCCGACTCAAACAAACGAATGGTTTCGGAATCTAATTTCTTTAAACCCATATACAAAAATACGAAGTCGCAAAGGTCATCGATCTTCAAGTTCTTTACGGCGCGAACAGCTGACGCGAAAGTATCTAGAAATTTCTCTAAGTTTTGATCGTTACATGCCGTAATAGATTTCAAATCAGACATCTGATCTAAATAGGCGTTAGCTACCGATCTTTTATCCTCATACTTAGCTTTCAAAGTATTTAAAATTAAATTATAATTCCCGGCACTAAACGTAATTCCAGCGCAAGCGGTTATAGCTTTACCAGTCAATTTTTCAACGAGATAATGCAATTTTTCGTGATCTGTCAACGAATCGTTCTTATCTATCGTATTCTCAAAACTATCTATAAATAGACACCAATTGCGAATGTTACCATCAAATTCGGGTATTTGAATTGGTGGCAACTTAGGTCGGTCGCGAGTGGGGTTGGGTAGGTCAGCCGGTTTCTCCAAACTCCTAGCGACGCGTTTGATACGACAATACAAATCGTCAAACGACGACAAGGCTTGATAACTCACTGAGTAATCGGGATCCAAATTCAACTCTAAAACATTGATGTCATGTACTAAGGTTTCGAAATCCGCGCGTAGACTATCTAAGTTTTCTATAGAACACAAGAACGAATCTCTGATGACCAAATCAGAGGTTTTAAGTGCATTATCATAGATCGATTGTACGCGAGAGTAAATCATTTCTTTTTTAGCGTATAAAAGTTTCAATTGAACCTTACCGGTCTTATCAACCTTTGGGGACATGTTTACAATTAAATCTCAAACTAAAGTGCGGTAAATAACAAATATGAAATGACTTAATCTTAGCGGTACAGAGCAGCGAGGCGGCGCGAGCGATAACCGTAGGTAGGTAGGTACTTATGACTGCCAGTGCAAGCTTGAACTAACGCGCATAGCAACAAGGTCGTACCTACGCGATGGTCGCTGTCTAGGTTCAACTATTATTTCAGAGATTAAGTATTGCGTAATATCTATTCAAATTAAAATACTTTCGTATGAATTGGGATGAGATGCGAGCGAGGTAGGTACAGCCACGTGTCCACCCACGCAGGTACTAGGCAAATACGACGCGAGCCGAGAACAACGTAATTGAAAAAAACAAAACAAAGCCAAATGCGTTAGGTATTACACTGTGCCTATGCACTAGGGTGTCTGAGTATACCTAAGATCTAAGCCTAAATGTCTGGATGCGGGGTTTTCTACTAAAATAACCAGGCACTTAGGTGCGATGCGAAAATTGCGAACTACGATTAAGTGTTGATATGATACCTAACCTATTTATGTATTAGGTAGGTACAATGCGAGCCAGCGGCGAACGGACAACAAATCTAATCCTAAGTGTCTGGATGCGGGGTTTTCTACTAAAATAACCAGGCACTTAGGTGCGGTGCGCTCATTCCCATTAGAATAATAACAAAATACGAACTACGGCTAAGAATCCGGCTCGATCCGGACCAAAAATGGTGGCGCATGGCCGAGTGCGGTAATGGACTGTATTGCGGGAAGTAGCTAACTGTTCCATTGACGCTTTACACACAAAAGACAGGTGGTCGGGTTGCCGCGGGAGTGATCCAAGCAATGAATGCAACCCGAGAAATTAGGAGAGGATGCACTAACCTTCACGACACACGTGTTTGCATCGCAGCCGGTACACGGATCTTCTCTTCCTTGCTCAGGAGCTGCCGTCAGCATCACTAGATCACTTGAGGAACACACGAGAGGCACAATCCGATCGGTAAAGGTCTATGAAGCGGTAAAAATGTAACAAATATTAATCATTTTTGAGAGACGCGAGCGCGATCCGTCATTACGCTGGCTAGTTCAAAGCGAGACTGAGTGTCTATATTTCACAAATGGCGGACGGAAGCTACATCTATGGTTAGTGCGGAAGAGGAGACGGGTATAAAAGGAGTGTGTTTCCGTGTCAAAAATACAGTTTCTACTTCGGCGCAACCATCATATGTACAAATTACTAAAAAAACACCAAAAAATTTAAGTATATGCATATATATTTATTGACAACGAACAAAGAAAATTTGCTCAATTGAGAAAATCATACAAAAATCTAATGTTTTGACTTACAAAATTAAAAGAATAAAAATTTTTTTGGTACTCAAAAAAAAGCTCTTTATTATTAAAAAAGAAATCTAATTAACAAAAAAAACTTAAAAGTGGCATACAAAATCTTATTTATTATTATGTCAAGTAATTATCACAAGTAACCCTACTATAATATAATCACAAGTTTATAGTAAACTAACATTAATTAAATCAAGATTGACAATGTAATTTTATTAAAATCAGTCTTCTTATTGATAAATATTATTATAAATAGTTAATGACTACTATAAAAAATGGTGACATAACAAAACAACTAAACAAAATACAAAATATTCTTACTTATAATTAAGGCACTTTGGAAATAACTTAATAAAAGGTCTTTAATCACATGGAAAAGTTACATTAATTTAATTAAAATTAACTATTGTTAAAATCAGTCTTCTTACTTAGAAATATTATTATGAAAAATAATTATTATAAAAACATGGTAGCATAACTTAAAAAAAAAACAAAAAAATACAAAGTCTTATTACTTATAATTAAGACACTTAGGTAATACTTAATCAAAGGTCTTAGTATTATGGAAAACTTACATCGATTAAATTAGGATTAACTAATTGTTAAAATCAGTCTTATTATTAACAAACATTACTGTAAATAATAATTATTATAAAAAAATTGTGGACTATCTAAGACAACTAAACAAAATACAAATTCTTTTCATTGAGTAATTAATAATAGTCTTCCTAAGACAATCAACAACAGCATAACCAAAATAAAAATCTTCTTAATACTTCTGAAAAAATACTTCTTCCTTTAGATAGAATAAGGTAACAATCACAGCTTTAAAAAAAAAATATTTTTAGTTTTAATAATTAAAATCAGTCTTCTTCATCCGATACAACATTATCGAATTTAAATTTTTCATAAAAATGGTGATATTTTCTGGGAATTATCTCACGTTGACACAACTGGATTTCTAGTTTCCTGCGGGAGCGTCGTATCCGCGTCCTCTGTGATGGACGGGCTTCGGAGTTCTTGCAAATAAATGCTGGCGTACCGCAGGGGTCTGTATTATCTCCCGCTCTCTTTCTTCTGCATATCAACGACATGCTGTCCACTGGCAGCATACATTGCTATGCAGACGATAGCACCTTACACGGGAGTTATCACGGACAACCTGCGGCCAAACAGTCCGATATCGTGGAAAAAAGACAGCTTCTTGTCACTGAACTGGACCGGATCTTAAATCACATTTCTCAATGGGGCTCTGAGAACATGGTCGAGTTCAATGCCAGGAAGACGCAGGCTTGTGCGTTCACAGCAAAAGTATCTTCTTTCCTTCCCCTTCCCACTCTTCAGAGCACGCCACTGCCACTGCAGGACAACTTCAATATCCTAGGCATGGATATTCGCGGCAAACTGAATAACAAAAATTACATCGAGAGCATCATCAAAACAGCCTCGCGGAAACTCGGACTCCTAAACAAAGTGAGACGTTTTTTCACGCCGGAGCAGCGGTGTCTTCTCTATAAGACACAAATTCGCTCCTGCGTGGAATACTGCTCGCATCTCTGGGATGGCTCCGCGAAATACCTACTAGATGCTCTCGACAGGTTGCAGCGACGCGCGGTCCGAATTATTGGGAACCCTGAGGTCACGAACACCCTCGAGCCTTTGCAGATGCGTAGAGATATTGCTTCCTTGGCTGTATTTTACCGTCTCTACCACGGTGAGTGTTCTGACGAGCTCTTCCAATTAATCCCACCATCTCCTTTCCTACATAGGATAACACGTGCAGGCCTTAGATGTCACCCTCACACTGTGAAGAATATACGAGCAAGAACCAAACGGTTCGGAGACTCTTTTCTTTGCCGCACCACCAAGACCTGGAATTCATTACCAGCACACGTGTTTCCTTCTTCCTACAGTCCCGGGGCCTTTAAGCGGGGCGTGAAAAAGCATCTGATGAGGCCGCCAAGCTGAGTGCCACCATTGTAGCACTTAGTGTCTGTAATGGTGACCCTCTTTCCTGAGACTTTGCCTTTAGCTTACCATCAGGCGAGGTGAGGTCAAGTTGGCGTGTCCTATATATAAAAAAAAAAAATAAGTAAATCTTTATGTTTGTTGTGACTTATAGAAAGTTCTCCCTCATATGCTGGCTTGAGAGTAAATTCAGAAGTTAATCTGGCTGTGTTTCGGGTAGCAGATCGCAAGACAACAATAGATTTAGGTGCATCCTCAAAATTGTACTTAAACTCTATTCTATCAGGATTACATGCCTTGACTATTACCTCCCTCAAATGTGTCCAATTTACCTTTTCATTATTTGTATCTTTACTCCAATTTTTATTTAGTAGCAAGCCTTTAAAGTCCAATATTTCTGGGGTGGTCATCTCTTTAACTTCATAAGGTTCACCTTCAACTTTGGCCCAGCGAACGAGGCAGTACCGATTATCGTTGAGCTTACTCGCACATTTTAAACGATATCTTTCATTGCAAGGTCCTTTTATCTCTTTGGCTGATATTTCCTTTCCTCTAGCATTAATAAGACTTATTCCTTTATTTTTTTGCACGTTTCCTTTTATTTACTAGCCAGTTTTCTATATGCATAAGCCTTTTTTTTCCTTTATCCGTTTTAAAAGTAGATGTACGAGTTTGAACACTTGCAACAGAAGAGGAGGTGTTAAAACTCGTTATGGATGCCACGGAAGGTGTAGGCAAATTCCCATACAGGGCGTCATCGGTTAAAATTGGAGGGTTCTCGTTCTCACAACAATTACAAGAATGTTGGCACTTATTTTGTGAAGTCTGTGTTGATGGTATCGACGCATCATCAGTAACATTATCTACTTCAATTTGAGAATGAGATGTATTCTGTACTATATCTTCATTATCTTTGTTAGTTGGTGATGGCGTCTGAGATTTAGTATCGCCAGTATTCTTGTCAACTACAATTTGGGAATGAGATTTAGTACTTACTGTATTTTCTTCACAATCTTTGTCAGCTAATTCTAATTCATCGTTGCACACAGCACGTGTTGACAATGGGGATAGTATCGGTGTTGTCACGACTCCAGTAACATTCGCTTTATTGGCTGATATTATGTTGTCATTGTCATTGAATACATCACCGAGTAAATCCTGCATTTGAATTAATTCAGCTTCAAAGCTTGCAGGTATGGGAGACTCTAGAAAATCTGAAAAAAATCTTAATTTTCAAATAAATATGTCGTAAAATAAATTAATCATTTTAGATTTTAAAAACAAAGCACGTTATCTATGTATTTGGGTGTCAGTGTAGTTGGTTCTGCCACATCCCGCTATAACGTTATGGTCGGATGTGGTAGTACCAACAATTAATTCCTTAATAAAACGGTAAAATACGTAGGATGTGGTACTACCGACATAAAACCCATTTGTAAAACTGGTTAAGAGCGTTGAATGTGGTACTACCGACATACACCCACTTGAAGTACAAATTAACAACATTGGATGTGGTACTACCAACATTCAACCCTTTTGAAAACCCGATTAAAATCGTCGGATGTAGTACTACCAACATTTTACCCATTTGATAAACCGATTAACATTGTCGAATGTGGTACTACCGACGTTTGATCTATTTAAAAACCCGATAAAAAACGTCGGATGTGCTACTACCGATATTGAACATCTTTTGAAAACCAATTAACAAAGTCGGATGTGGTACATCCAACAATTTTAAATTACGTTACGCATTTCGAATGATTAAATGATACTTTAATTTGGTATTAAATTCGCAATAGCATTAAAACATTAACTATACTGTAAATAATAGTAAAAGTAATATTTTAATAATACATACCTGTTTCCGTACTATCTTTTGCGTTCATAATATTTTCGTCCGCATTTCTATTTCCGTTGTTGTTGATTTTTTCACCATGCCTAGTAACCAGCTTAATAATGCGTTTTGATCTCGTAGACATTGTGAACAGCGTTATAAGGTAAGGGATTTTGTCAATTAACTATCGTAAAAAAACACGTGCCAGTGCGACCTCCGGTCATCCCGCTAACATGGCCGGAACTGGAAGATCGCACGCGCTCACCTAACGCCGCGCCCCGCTAAGATCGTAGGTAGTTAATAACCGACTATGTTAGCGGGCTATCTAGGTAATATCCAACGTTTTTAATTTGACTATTTCAAAAACTAGGCATACTAGATTTTTTTCTTTTTAACTGACGATAGACCTAGGTATATAGACACGTTTTATGAAATAAAATAAAAATTGTATTTTTGCAGTTCCGACGATTTTAATAGGGACCAGCGATTTTTCCATGGATGTTGTTGAACTGGGCCACGTATTGTTGTACAACATTCTCACTCCCCTTATCGGAAACTCAAAATAATGAAACATGGTAAATATCCCGTTTATTCTGATACTGATGTCAGTGACCATGATAGTTTAAATACCTATATTGAGCAGTTTTATTTCATAGCATGCCATAAGCACAGTATTACAATGTATTAAAAAAATATCAGCCTGTGCCCAAAGATCAGCTCCTCGGGTAACTTAAATTTAATTTCATTTTATAGATTGTTAATGGTGATTGATATTTAACAGGTCGCAACATGAATATCTTTTAATAATAATAATTTCATTTAAATTTGCAGGGTAAACACCAATAAATGAATATCGAGACGGGTCTGACGGCTCATCTAGACGCAGTCTGAGGTAAAGGGCAGACGGGCCACTGAACTGGCAAATCTTTAAAAGGACGAGCATTATAGTTGTCTAGACGATTTAGCATTAATCATAAATTGAAACGAAGTTTGAATGGCCACTTGGTTACCTCAATAATTGTTAACCTAGTTTGCAGTGAGTTCTAAAGCTAGAAGTAAGTATGTATGGCAAGTAAACTTTTAAAGAAGCCAGTGTGTGAAGTTATTTTTTTGGCGCGTGAGAGAAATTTTTTATGAGGCTTCTAAAAAGGTATGTTAACATTGCTATAAGTTGAGTATATTTTTTCGAATAAGGACTACCTAATATTTATTTATTTAGGCCAAAGTCTCCCGACATTGGGCGAGGCCTATGTCCAATAGTGGAATGCAATAAACTAATTGATTTGATTCATGACAACACCTAAGCAGACACTGGCTAAGTAAAGGATTTGTTATGAGGGTTATTGCTCTATTTCGAAGTGAATGACATAAAAGGGAGATACTATATTTAGGAGTTAGCGACCTAAGCCAATAATGATGACAACGCGTAAAAGAACAACGACTGACCTAAAAAGATTCTCAGTACAAAAGACGAGTAGAAAAATAACAAGCTATTAATATACTATTTGTTCTCTGTAATCAGTATGAAATAGAATACATGGTTTTTTATACCACTTAGGTGGCAGACAAGCACACGGCCAACCTGATGGGAAGTGGTTACCGTGCCCTATGGACGCTGCAACACCAGGGGAGTCACATTCGCACTGCCGACCCTGTAAGCACAGAGTTTCTGTGCCGTCAGTGTAGAAGATAAAACAAGACAAGCCTTTAATATTCCCACTGACAGCACAAAAGCTATCCAATGAACTCTGGCTACCCTACTCACCGCAGAGGTACTTACCCAATCGGGCTGCTTAATTGGACGGATGGTATATTAACTAATACTTAGTATAAATAATGTTTAGTAAAATATTCTTTAATACGAGCAAGAACCAAGCGGTATAGATATCAGTTATGTATGTCATGTTATGTTATGTTGTCATTCATATGGTATGTATTCATTTACTGGTGGTAGAAACTTGGTGGCACAAATTTGTCTCAAGTTTCGACCGGGTAGGTACCACCGTGCACTATTGCGAAAAACCCTCCATAGCAATTCAATCTCGGTTGGATTGTGTTCAGGGGTCAGCATGTGCATAGCCGGGCAGAGGTGGTGGTTGTCGCAGCACTAGTGGGACCAGTGGGTCTTGGCGTAGTCTAGTGGGGATGGCGCGGGGCGATGCGCCGAACAGGGAGACCTGTAGAAACGGTGGTGCCGCTGGCCGCCCGCGGTATAGTACAGGGGCCCAACTGGGGTTAACCACCTTGGGAGGCTGCCTCACCAGGCCGCGCATAATCCCGATATGGTTCGTCGTGCCGGTTGGTGACCGGATTTGGGAGCCCGGCGACCATACTCGGGGGGGTACGGGGGCCCTTCCGTTCGGCGCGTCGGCTCTCGCCATGCCTCACATTCATAGATAAAACCAATATCCCGCGCTTTGTCACACGGTGCTGCGGCGGCAATCACTTCTTTTTTTCACGCCTTCTCCCACCCAAACTCATGGCAGCGCAATGTATAGAAAAAGGCAACACAGCGGCTCGTCACACTCCCAAAAGCTTGCTATTTGAGGTGGAGTCCACTAACATCTGTGGGCTCCATGCAAACCTCAACGCCGTCCACCAACACCTAGAGACGGCGAAACCTGCCATGTTTTTTCTAACGGAGACGCAAATACACCGCCCTGACGACACGACCTACTTGCTCTACCCTGGCTATGTTCTTGAGGAAAGTTTTCGTGCAAAAGCCGGGGTGTGCGTGTTTGTTAGGGCGGATGTTTGCTGTCGCCGTTTGCGCTGCCTAGAGGACCCATCCTTCTCCGTCCTTTGGGTACACGTAGACCATGGCCCTACGAGTCAGATCTATGTGTGCCTCTACCGTTCCCATACAGGAGATGCTGAGACAACTCGACTCTTTGAATATCTGAGTCAGGCGGCAGATGATGCGCAGGAGCGATTTCCGAATGCCGAAATGGTATTTTTGGGGGATTTTAACGCCCACCACGAGATCTGGTTGGGCTCCTCCAAAACAGACCATGCGGGAAGAGCCGCCCACGCATTTGCTCTGGCGCACGGCCTGACCCAATTGGTGCACGAGGTCACTAGGATACCAAGAAGGTCGGGCCAAGCACCTTCTCTGCTAGACCTTCTGCTGACGAGTGATCCGGACCGGTACAGTGTATCGGTGCGAGCCGCGTTAGGCAACTCTGACCACTGCCTGGTCTGTTCCACGGTGCCTATTATGGCGCCCCCACGACCCGTGCAGGGGAAGCGGCGTCTCTGGCACTACTCGTCAGCGGACTGGGATGGACTTCGTGACTATTTTGCGTCCATCCCGTGGGTTGAGCGCTGCTTTGAAGGTAAGAACCCATCGGATTGTGCTACTGCTGTCGCCGGTGAGATCGGTCTGGGTATGGAATACTATATCTCATACACCGATGTCACCGGTGACCGCGGGGTGCGCCCTTGGTTCGGGCGCGAGTGCGCGGAAGCTGTTGAACAAAAACAGTCTGCGTACCGCGCTTGGGTAAGGGCGCGCGCCACGCGCCATCCCAATCTGGGCCACTTCAAGGCAGCGTACAACAGAGCCACAAAGGTCTGTAGAAGGGCCTATGTCAGAGCGGATGCCCTGCGCATAGCGCGGCTTGGTCAAGAGCTAGTGATGCATCCCACGGGAAGCCGTGGCTACTGGCGACTGGCTAAAGCCGTGCAAGCCAACTTCTGTCAGCCTTCGCTGCCTCCGCTGCGTAACCCTGATGGATCCCTGGCCCATGAGTCGCAAGAGAAGGCAAATCTGCTGGCTAATCTCTTCGCGGCCAACTCCCGAATCGATGATTGTGGTACGCAGCCACCAACACTACCCGACAGTGACCACGCGATGCCTGATATCCATATCAGGCAACGCGATGTCCGTGCAGTGCTGCAATCACTCGATGTCCGGAAAGCCAGTGGTCCGGATGGTATTCCAGCGGTAGTTTTGAAAAAATGTGCAGCGGAGTTGTCTCCAATGCTTACGCGCCTGTACCGGCTATCCTACAGTTCGGGTACAGTGCCTTTGCCTTGGAAAGAGGCGAATGTTCAGCCGATTCCCAAGAAGGGGGATCGCTCGGAGCCAGCCAACTATCGACCCATAGCCGTCACCTCAGTGCTGTGCAAAGTGTTTGAGCACATAATTAACAAACAGCTCATGCGGCACCTAGAGGATCACTCCTTAATTAATGACCGGCAATATGGCTTCAGACCGAAACGGTCAACGGGTGATCTTCTAGCATACGTTACCCATCTTTGGGGTGAGGCTATGGACAAGCACGGCGAGTCACTGGCAATTAGTCTTGACATCGCCAAAGCTTTCGATAGAGTCTGGCACAAATCGCTTCTTTCTAAGCTACCTGCCTTTGGTCTGCCTTCTAGGCTGTGCAACTGGGTTGCTAGCTTCCTGCAGGGGCGCCGTATTCGCGTCCTTTGTGACGGACGAGCTTCAGAGTTTCTGCAGGTTAATGCTGGCGTGCCCCAGGGGTCCGTCTTATCACCCACTCTCTTTCTTCTGCATATCAACGACATGCTGTCTACCGGCAATGTTCATTGTTATGCAGACGATAGCACTTTACATGGGAGTTATCATGGACATCCAGCGGCCAAGCAGTCAGATATCGCAGAGAAAAGGCAGCTTCTTGTCACTGAGCTTGACGGGGTCCTGAATCACATTTCTCAATGGGGCTCTGAGAACCTGGTTGAGTTCAATGCCAAGAAGACGCAGGCATGTGCGTTTACAGCAAAAGTATCTTCTTTCCTTCCCCTCCCCACTCTTCAGAGCACGCCACTGCCGCTGCAGGACAATCTCAATATCCTAGGTATGGATGTACGCTGCAACCTGAATAACAAAAACTACATCGAAAGCATCATCAAAACAGCCTCACGAAAACTCGGAGTCCTGAACAGAGTGAGACGATTTTTCACGCCGGAGCAGCGGTGTCTTCTATACAAGACACAAATTCGCTCCTGTGTGGAGTACTGCTCGCATCTCTGGGATGGTTCAGCAAAGTACTTACTAGATGCTCTCGACAGGTTGCAGCGACGTGCGGTCCGCATCATTGGGAATCCCGAGATCACGAACACCCTAGAACCTTTACAGCTGCGTAGAGATGTTGCGTCCATGGCTGTATTTTACCGTCTGTACCATGGGGAGTGTTCTGATGAGCTCTTCCAATTAGTCCCACCCTCCCCTTTCCTACACAGGACAACGCGTGCAGGTCTTAGATGTCATCCGCACACGGTGCAAAACATCCGATCAAGAACCAAGCGGTTCGGAGACTCTTTCCTCTGTCGCACCATTAAGGCCTGGAATTCATTACCAGCTCACGTGTTTCCTTCTTCCTACAGTCCCGGGTCCTTTAAGCGGGGCGTGAAAAAGCATATGATAAGGCCGTCAAGCTGAGTGTCACCATTGTCACACGGTATGTGTAAGTAATGGTGACCCTCTTTTCTGGGATTTTGCCTTCAGCTTACCATCAGGCAAGGCGAAGTCCAATTGACGTGTCCTATATAAAAAAAAAAAAAAAAAAAAAATATCTAATGAACTCTTCCAACTAATCTCACCATCTCCTTTCCTACATAGGACAACACGTGCAGGGCTGAGATGTCACCCTCACACTGTGCAGAATATACGAGCAAGAACCAAGCGGTTCGGAGACTCTTTTCTTTGCCGCACCACCAAGACCTAAAATTCATTACCAGCACACGTATTTCCTTCTTCCTACAGTCCCGGGTCCTTTAAGCGGGGCTTGAAAAAGCATCTGATGAGACCACCAAGCTGAGTGCCACCATTGTAACATTACTTAGTGTCTGTAATGGTGACCCTCTTTCCTGAGACTTTGCCTTTAGCTTACCATCAGGCGAGGTGAAGTCAAGTTGGCGTGTCTTAGATAAAAAAAAAAAACGAATATAGCAATCGAGTCTACTTTTTTTTTTTTACGTGCGCTATATCCCCACGGATACCTCCCCACCGGAGCCGGTGAAGGAGGTTATGTCGGACTCGAACCGACTAAAACGCACGCCGCCTGTGGGTCGCTTTGGTTGCCGAAGGTGAGGTTGACAGGCATATCCCTCGCACCCCGGCTGACCCAGGGCCATCTCTCACGATCTGGCCCTCTTCTCGGGTGTGGGGACTACAGAGTCCCCAACTCGTCCCCGGAAACGGGGAGGCGCGCCACGCGCGCCACCGCCGCGGCCTGCTTCTGCCAGGGTGACAGGCGGCTCCACCTGTCACCCCCAGGCCGGCGCTCATGGGGGGCGGAGGTCGTCCATCGACCTCTGACGCCCAAGTTGCCTTGGTACGCGGGCAGCTTGTCTTGCGATCCTTCGTCGCTCCCGCTGCCGCTCCCGCCCCGCCTCCTCCTTCACGAGCATTACTTGCTCGCAGAAGGAGGCGCCGGCCGCCCACGCATCCGCGCAGCGAACCATCGCCGCGAGCAAGGTGGAGAGCGTGAGAACCCTCACTCCCAGGGCCGCCACAAGCTCCCGCCTCGGCGTCTCCCACGCCGGACACTCGGTGAGCGTGTGTGGACCTGAGTCCTCGCTCGCGTCGCAGTGATGGCACTCGGACGTTGGCTCTTTCTGCATCCGACGCAGATACTTTCCGAAGCATCCGTGCTCGGTGATCATCTGCGTCAGACGGTACGAGAGGTTGCCATGTGGGCTCTCTAGCCACTCCCCCATGATGGGTCTTACCGCCGCTACTACGGCGTGCCCTGCGCCTGGTCGCCCAAGTCGTATCTCCCATTCCGCCACCATTTCCCTGTGGAGCCGGGATCTCACGGCCCGAATTTCTTCGGGCTCGGGATCGTGACCCCGCTCCCGCGCCGCCTTTCGGAACCGGTATAGCGCCGAAAGGCATCTCGCTTCCAGGATCCATGGTGGCGATCCGGCGAGGAGACTCGCCGCGTTGAAAGATATCGTGCGGTACCCCCTTATGATGCGGCGCGCCAACTTCTGCTGCGGACGCTGCAGCAGGGGCATGTGCCGATCATTCAGGGTGTCCGCCCACACGGGACACCCGTACAGGGCCATGGACCGCACGACACCCGCGTAGAGTCTCCTGCAGGAGTCCTCCGGGCCCCTCAGATTAGGCAGTAGCCACGCCAGAGCGTTGGCTGTGCCCACCAATATCCGCATAGCACGTGACGGCGGCGCCGTCCGCGAGCTCACCGCGAAGCACCCAGTCGTATCCGGTGTTCCACAGGAGCGGTCCAAGAACCGATCCCTGTGGAACACCGCACGACATCTCACGCCGACCGACGGCGGTCGCACTTGGGTAGATGACGGCTCTCTCCGTCAGGCAATCGAGTCTACTTGAAAGTGGTTATGAAAACTTGCACGTTGCAAGCGCAAAGATGTCATATACGCGTTGCTGCCTGTATTGCAACGCAAACTGTACAATACACAAATATTGATAGCATAGCACCTTAACGTCAAGCTAGTTAAATTGTAATTGAAAAAGCATATACCTCTATCAGGTGGTAGAACTATGTATACATTTGGTACAAAGATATTAGATAAAATTGACAGCACAACTTACACATTATCACAGTGGAGTGGAGAAATTTAAGCAGGTTTTCATTAAATGCTAAGAAACATCTACCAGTTCAGTAGATTAAACGTTATTCAGAGGCAAAGAACTTACAGATTTTGTTTCTTTTTTTTGTTGATACTAAAACTATTTTGATAATTGTCACAAATAATGACAATTGATTGTCATCAAAAGCTCGTGCTTTTGAAGCAAAAGATTGTACTGACTTCAAATTCTGATTGTTAATTAGAGTTTGAGACAATACAAGCTTTAAAAAGAGTAAAGGCTAAATTATTTTTTTATTCTAATAAATTCTAATTTAAAAAAAGCCGCGGTAGCCTAGTGGTATGGGTAATGGACTGCTGAGACGAGGTCTCCGGTTCGATCCCGGGTTTACCGTGGCACACACCAATGACATTTCGATGCTTATCGCAGGTTTATAAGTGCCCGGTTAATGGCAATAGGCTCACCACCTATTACATTGGAACCTAAACATAAACTGGCGAAATGTGGGTGCTAGCAACTCTGCCTACGCCTTCGGGGATATAGGCGTGTGTTTATGTTATGTTATATCTTTTATTCTAATGAAAACATCAATGTCATTTATTCTTTAATCGAATGAATTATGCTAGTAAATTAAAAACGATATAGCTGACTACACAGCAATACCGATACATGTCAGTAGTAAAATCATTGATATATACATACACTGACCAAACAGGTTTCTGCTAGCCTCTCAGTCATTTAGGCGTCATAACAAAATAAAACCTTTTGCGTGGACACGCTATAAACCTTGACGAATTTTGTGATTGGTGTGATTTTAATAATTGGCTAAGCCGATGAGTATAAGGTCATTGACCTATATGTAAAGTTTATGACGCTGAAGCAAAACACAAGAAAATAATATTTCCAAGGAAACAGAAGTTGCTTAGAAATTTCATGTATAATTTATTTTTCAACCTGCATATCTCTCAGGGTATTGAAATAAGAAATCATGACATCGATTGAGAAAATGATAGAATGAAAAAAGTGGGTTACATGTGTTTTCAACTTTCACAAAACGGCTATCTCGTGTTGATTATTACTTAATAAAAAACATGAACTATCAATCGATTTGAAATCTTTGATTTCCATGCATGTTGACTTACATTTTGAGCTTAGATTTCCAATAAAATGATTTAAGTAACCTAGGAAGCTACGAACCGAAGGCATTAAAACGTCATTTTTATACAGTTTAGTCAGATTTATAGTTATCATTCATTTCCACTATAGAAAAATGTAATTCAAAATCTATAGAGACCAGACGCATTTTGCTTATTGAGTTCCAATTGTGATTTACGAGTAAAATTCCAATTTCATCAATCAATAGGCAGTGAAGCTTTTGAAATTAATAGTTTTAAATTCTGTATATACTTTCTTCTTGATTAAAATTATTAAAACCTAGATAAAGAGTATCTGTGCCATTTTAGATTTATGTTCCAAATTTCAAACCATATAGATTTAGAGCTTTCAACTATGACACCTGAATTGGATTACTTTCTCCATTTTTTAAATATTTTTATGGTTTTTATTTTTCTCGTACAGCAAATTTCAAGTTTACAACTAATTTATATTCTAATACTGTCTGATATAAACTGCCCTAAACGATTAGGCGTCTGTAAAATCACGGAGATGCCACACAGAGAGCAAGCTGCGAACAGGGTGATCGATACCTTCCGCCCTTTAAATTACCCGGTTATCTCGGTCGGTAATTACTCAATTTACTCAAGACAGGAGGCGATATCTTTAAAGTGCCGCTAGATTAACACGACTCACCTGAGCTCTATTTTAATTACTAATCTAAACACCTCATCGACTATAATTATCATTACTTGCTAGGGATACCTACTTTTAGATGACTAGCTTATTATAGACTAGAACTATTTCAAGAAATATTCTACTATATGTAGAATCGTTCTATAATTTCTCTTAGATCTTATGGAGAGCCGTAACTTGTAACATTCATCATAGCGTTTTGGGTGAATTCTAGTCTTCAGTTCTCTTCAAACCCTACAAACATCTTTTGACGCTGTGTAGCTTAGGGAAGAACCTTTGGGCACATTATAATAGGCACAGTGAATCCTTTCTGTTCATTAGACCGTAGCAGTAACAAAAAATACCTAAAATGTTCAAACTTAACAATGATTTTTTTAATTCATCGCATGCCCACGACAATTAAAAGTCAAAGAATCAAGAATATACCATATCGACTATTGTAAAATAATAAGTATTTCAGTGTCCTCATTCCTGGCTATCAACAAATTAGACTACAAATTAAATGGATTTTCAAACAGATTAAAATAGCGAGGAGTATATAAAGACCGACTGCTTCTATTCCATATTCCGTCATTAATTAAACTTGGTTCGCAGCTTTCGTTTTACATTTTGTTTACCACGGAATTAGATTTTACAGTTATTTGCCTATTTATTGATATAGTGTATTTACACTTCACTTTTTTGTTTCATTCAGAGTGTATTTGTGTATGAATTGTGAACTTATTTTTAATTTCTTTTGCGTATATTCATTAGCGGAGTTTACCTATAAGTGATTGTTGCATTATGATTTGTAATCTTTGAATGAATTTAGTTTAAGTTTTTTTTGTAAATTATTGTTGGTGAACCTTATTTGATAAAATAAAATAAAAACTGCTGTCCTGTGCTGTCTATAGTGTTTATAGTTGGTATATTAAAAACTAAACTTGCATTATGTTATAATTTTTATGCATTTATGATTTGGTTATAGGATATAGGATACTTGTGATATAGGGATACAATTAGTCAGTCTCGATTTGAATTGCTTCTTCAGATATTTCTTCAAGTGATATCTTTTTAAATCTTCTTTGTTTATGTTTTCCAGCTGAACGGTCTAGGTTCACAATTTTGCTCTTTTTTTTTTTTATACCACTTAGTTGGCAGACAAGCACACGGCCCACCTGATGAAAAGTAGTTACCGTGGCCTATGGACGTCTGTAACACCAGAGGAGTCACAGTCGCGCTGCCAACCCTGTAGGTACAGAGTTTCTGTGCCGTCAGTAGAAGACAAATCAGCACAAGCCTTTAGTCTTCCCACTGACGGCACAAATTCTCCAGTGAGCTCTGGCTACCCTACTCACCGCTGGGAACACAACACGAAGTTATTATAACCGCGGTATTCTGTGGGGCGGAGGTACTTCCCCAGTCGGACTGCTCAATCGGGCGGATATACCGCCGTGTCCTACCTCCTACTCGCATTTATTTTAATTGTGATACAGTCTTGCCGTGGTCTACATAAGTATAAAATACTTGAAATAAGCTCGGGGTAAGTTGCCAGAGTTGTGTACTTAAAATGCTAAATTACCATACGTAATGAGCTTTCTTGTCGTAAAAATACTTATTGTTATAAATCATTATTACCATGTTATTAACAAAAGTTAAATCCACAACAACAAATAACGCCTTCACTTGCAATCATTGCAATTATTTGATTACGTGATAGCAATTAATTGATAGCCAACTACATAACAGGATTGAGTATTTGGGGCTGCTGGAGATTATAAACATGGTGATCTTTAACCTATATAAATGAAATCAGAAGATAAAATTATACCATATAATTGTAATATATAAATTGATATGACAGCCACCGTGCCGCGTGGTTCCCGACAGAGTAGAATTTGGATCACCCCATCTCTTCCCATGTGGTGTCGTACAAGGCGACTAAGGGATAGGTCTGTTTAACATCAGACAAATATATACAGCACAGACTCAGCCTCAGATGAATGGCTTGAGTCCACAATAAGTGCCCGGCAGACGGCAATAGAGTCACCTCCTATTACGTTGGATCAAATTCAATGATTGGTGAAATGTGGCTTTTAATTCACCTCTGCCTAACCCTCCGGGGATTATGCCGTGATTATATGTATGTATGTATGACAGCTACCTACAATAATTCAAGCAATCAAAATATGCATTTGAAGAAAGTAATAAACAAAACTGTACAGATACAGAATGAAAACACATAGTGAAGCCACTCCTAATAGTGTAATGACAATTTGTGGGTGTTGAAGCGAGATGCATTCCTCGAAGAGCAATTATTCGAATAGCAATGATTCGAATAGCGACGATACCATTCCTCGAACAGCAATGATTCGTATTTTAGATCATTGCTCTTCGCGGCATAAAAACAAAACTAAATTTTATTCCTCGAAGAGCAGGTGTTTCTAAGTAGCTGATAGAGATGTGGTACTAATATGAATTATTTTGCTCGAATTTAATGAAAATATCGATAAAATCATCAACTCGTTTATTTTTCAAATAATAATTGAATACTACAGTGGAGCCGAATCCTAAAGTTACGTATGACGTAATATGTCAATTTGGTATAACTGGTGTTTTTAGAGTTATGATAATGTATATCTAAACTTTAGTTTAGAGTTATGATAATGTATATCTTTTGTTTGTAATTAATTAGGGAGGTATGGTATCATTTAATTTTGATTAGTAAAGAAATAGCGGTAACAAGTTTATAGCGGCCTGTGGTTGAGATCTCATACGTAACTTTAGGATTCGCTATACTTTACACGTAAATATGAATGATGAATCATTTACATTAACGTACTGTTGTGCTTATTATTATATGTCTAAATTTACAAGATACACAGTTTCTTTGAAGTTTACAAGATTTATATAAATCATTCCATTTTTTACAAGTTTACGTAATATTAAATCAATCTTTTACAGATCTTTCATTATTTGAATATAGCCTAGGATATTAATTAAGATGTTGAAAGTATTGTTACTAAACCAGTCTTTAGAATATCACTACATAATTATTATAAAACAAAGTCGCTATCGCTGTCTGTCCGTCCCTATGTATGCCGAAATCTTCAAAACTACGCAACGGATTTTGAAGCGGTTTTTTTTAATAGATAGAGTGATTCAAGTGGAAGGTTTATATGTATATTACATGCATAATATTGTAGAGAAACACTGATAAATTTAGAGATATGCAGCGGGCACGGGATCAGAAAATATGGCGGTACTAAGTTCGCCGAGTCAGCTATAGTCTCTTTTTTTTAAACCCAGATACTAAATTGACAAGTGCAAATGTCAAATTGCGAAATAATGATACCAGCTTTGTGTTTAGTGGTGCACTCGAAACTATCGGCTATTTGTTAATCATAAACCAGATGAAAATTAATGGGTAATGCCTGCTATCAAACTTCGTCGATATTTTTAGTCTCAATCGGGTTTTTGTTTATATTTAAATTTTAAATTTAAATTAGAGTACCAAAAAATAAAAATTCTGTAATTTACATACCTACAGTTTTCAGATTCTAACACTAGTATATCGTCATCTCTATCGATAGTCTCTGCAGATCGATTAAATGAAACTTATGAAGCTTTAAGTAAGATTTTTACAATGAAAACCCAAGTGACGCAAATTGGGCGCCATTTCAAGCTTAAACAACTGAAATTTAAAATGTAAATTAAAAATTTTTTCATTAATTAAATTTAAATATAAACAAAAACCCGATTGAGACTAAAAAGATCAACGAAGTTTGATAGCAGGCATTACCCATTAATTTTTACCTGGTTTATGATTTACAAATAGCCGATAGTTTCGAGTGCACCACTTAACACAAAGCTGGTATCATTATTTCGCAAGGTAGGACACGGCAGTATTTCCGCCCAATTGAGCAGTCCGACTGGGGAAGTACCTCCGCCCTACAGAATACCGCGGCTATAATAACTTCGTGTTGTGTTCCCAGCGGTGAGTAGGGTAGCCAGAGCTCACTGGAGAATTTGTACTGTCAGTGGAAGACTATAGGCTTGTCCTGCTTTGTCTTCTACTGACGGCACAGAAACTCTGTACTTACAGGGTTGGCAGCGCGACTGTGACTCCTCTGGTGTTACAAACGTCCGTAGGCCACGGTAACCACTTTCCATCAGGTGGGCCGTGTGCTTGTCTGACAACTAAGTAGTATAAAAAAATAAAATAAATAATAAAAATTGACATTTGCACTTGTCAATTTAGTATCTGGGATAAAAAAACAGACTATAGCTGATCCGGCGAACTTAGTACCGCCATATTTTCTGATCCCGTGCCCGCTGCATATCTCTAAATATATCAGTGTTTCTCTACAATATTATGCATGTATTATACATATAAACCTTCCTCTTGAATCACTCTATCTATTAAGAAACCGCTTCAAAATCCGTTGCGTAGGTTTGAAGATTTCGGCATACATAGGGACGGACAGACAGCGACAGCGACTTTGTTTTATAATAATTATGTAGTAATATTCTAAAGACTGATTTAGTAACAATACTGTCAACATCTTAATTAATATCCTAGGCTATATTCTAATAATGAAAGATCTGTAAAAGATTAATTTAATATTACATAAACTTGTAAAAAATGGAATGATATATATATCTTGTAAACATCAAAGGAACAGTGATTTAGAGATATTATAATAAGCACAACAGTAAATTAATGTAAATTATTCATCATTCATATTTACATGTAAAGTAGAGCCGAATCCTAAAGTTACGTATGAGAACTCAACCACAGGCCGCTATAACCTTGTTACCGCTATTTCTTTTCCAATCAAAACTAAATAATACCATACCTCCCTAATTAATTACAAACAAAAGATATACATTGTCATAACTCTAAAAACACTAGTTATACGAAATTGACATATTACGTCATACGTAACTTTAGGATTCGGCTCCACTGTAGTATTCAATTATTATTTGAAAAATAAACGAATTTATGATTTTATCGTAATTTTTATTAAATTCGAGCAAAATAATTCATATTAGTACCACATCTCTATCAGCTACTTAGAAAAACCTGCTCTTCGAGGAATAAAATTTAGTTTTGTTTTTATGCCGCGAAGAGCAATGATCTAATATACGAATCATTGCTCTTCGAGGAATGGTATCGTTGCTATTCGAATCATTGCTATTCGAATAATTGCTCTTCGAGGAATGCATCAAAGCGACGCATCAGCAAAGATATACACAAATATATATGGTGCGGATGCGACCCAAATACTAAGACACGTGGACTATTTACAGAATATGGGTAAGCAAAACAGGTATATTGCATAATGTGGTCCAACTATAGAAAAGCATCCTGAATTTTGTAGACAGTCTCCTAAAATTTTATATGCATTATAGACTAGAGACGCATTTGAAGAGGTTATATGATGTCCATCATTTTCTTATTACAAGCTCACCAAAACCATGACGAAAACTCACACGGTTATATACACACATCAACAAAGTCTAGGGAACAAGGACATTTCTAGTTTTTATTTAAAAACCCTTTCTTGTAATAGTGAGTGTTTTATATCAATAGAAGGGTATTTTTATACCGTTTTTAATTTTAATTTTAATAAAAACATTTTCATACCGAATTTTTTTTTTTAAGAAAGAATTGAATAGTGCCAATATTGAGTATTACAACCTTCTATGATTAGGCACAAAAATAACGAGGTAGTAAGAAATACAGTAATTAACCGTACTTTAAACGTTTTTAATAATCTGTAGGACCTCCTAAAGCATTAGCAACAGTTCGACAACGGCGTGGCATACTTAGTATGAGATTGTCAATTATCGTCTGTGGAATATGGCTCCATACACTGCGAAGGTGTAAAAAAAGTTGTTCTTCAGTGTTCAGATTTTCCAAAGAATCACTGAAAGCTCTTCTCCGAAGCAAATCCCAGGCATGCTCTATGGGATTGAGGTCGGTAGACTGAGCAGGCCATTCCAACGTCGTCATATTGTGCTCGCTTAACGCATTGACCACTACCCTCGCGGTATGTGACCGTGCATTATCTTGCATGAACATAAAATCTTGACCGAACTGCTGTCGATGAGGGATTACCATGGGGTGTATAACCTCCTGAATGTATTGGTTTGCATTCAAATTGCCCCGTATCCAAACGAGGTCGGTCCTTCCACCAAGGCGAATTCCAGCCCATACCATGATTGTTCCACCTTGGTAAGGATGAACTTCTTGCGGATTCTGGAGACGACTCCGACGTCCAGGAACTCGCCATATACGCACTCTTCTCGAATCAGGATGAAAACCGAAGCAAGATTCGTCGGAAAACAGAACCCGTGCCCATTGATGGTCGGTCCACTGTAAATGTGCGTTAGCCCACAATAAGCGACGACCTCGATTTCTACATCGAAGAGCTGTAACCCTAAGCGGTCTGCGAGCATAAAGATTGGCTTCGTGTAGTCTTGTTCTGACAGTTTGATCGCTAATAACCACTTGATGCTGAGACTGGAGGCCTGCGACCAACAGACGAGCAGTAATCGTGGGTTGCCGCCTTGCGGAATTTTGCAAGAAACGATCTTGTCACGGGGTAGTAACCCTATTTCGTCCCCTGTGACGTTCGGCAACATCCCCTGTAGACCTGTAGCGTGCCCATAATCTGCAAATTACGCTTGGTTGGGTGTTGACAGCATCCGCTACGTCGCGTTGAGTTCGTCCAGCTTGCAGCATACCAACAGCCCTTAACATCTCTTCGCGACTTAAATGACGACGTGACATGATGACTACAGTCACAAAAATGCACAAACCATACGTAAAAGACGTATTATTGATAATAAACGTTATTTACAATCAAAAAAAAAAATTTTTATTTTGCCTCAGAGAAACTGCACAATCAAACACTTTTAAAAGTTTTCCCTCCATATTCGAAAATCATTACTTATTTAAATTTATTTTTAAATTTCGAACAACTCTGTAATCTACTTTATTCTATTTTTATTTATTTGCTGCCAGTTATTTGCAAAACAAGATTTACACGAAAAAAAATAATTGGGGTCATCTTGTTCCCTAGACTTTGTTGAGGTGTTTACAAACTAAACACGATTGTAATAAATTACACTAATAACTTGTCAACGTGATAACGTCAATTGAAAATATTCTACTTTCAGCAGTTTTTATATCATCTACCATTATGTTGCATTAAAGTCGATAAATCAGCTAAAGAAGCTCAGTGGCATTTACATTATTGCACTTACGAATTACCACAAATGAACATACGCTCAGCTATGCTCTAATAATCTGTAACAATTGGTGCTTTTATATTGCCAAAAATGGATGTATATTAAAAGAATCCACATAACTATTCGTCCAACAATAGCCGCAGATGTACAAGAGAGCAGACGGGATGCAAATAACAAAAATCAATACGCTGAGCGGGCGAACGCAGCATACTAGCATCAAATTACCTTTATGATTTTAGCACAATCCGTAATGAACGGTCGCACTATTTGCGGTACCTATTTTAAATACACCTGAAACAAAGAGATTGCATAATAACCAAGTAGTACCGAGGTCCAGACAGAATTCTCAGACAGTGTCACAGACGCTAAACAAACAATAGCGCATCCGTTTGAAGACGTCGACTGCCTAAGAAGTAGAGTGCAATACTTAGAAATCAAAAGTACACAATATAAATTCAAGCGGCTTCCAACACACCTACAACGCTCAATTCAACGTCTCTTTGTAATGTGTGTAGAAAAATATATGATACCTCTAAGTAAGTGGTTGAGAGACTTTGCATCTCTGAGCTGGTACTCGAGCGAACCTGTTGACCCAGTGCGCAACGCTAGCGGCAAAAACTTCGCCTACACCTGCATTGGTCTTATAAGCGCCTAGTACAATGTACCCGTGGCTATTCAGACGAATACCATTGTTTGTGACCTAAAAGCACGGTATATCATTGTCTTTTGATATCTGTATGGGGTGTGTATTTGTTTATTACTAGCTCTTCGCCCTAGCGTCACCCGGCGCCAGGTAGATTGCCCATAATTCTTGGTCATGTAAACTTTGCCTTGTCTATTATAAATTCAACAAAAAGGAAACCATCCAAATCGGTCATTCAGTTGTAAAGATTTGCACCTATTGATGATTATTTATTAATTCTAGTATCAGTTCATGTATCACACTTGAAAACAAACTTAAATTAATCAACTAGCCCATTGCAGTCCATTGCTCGACTAGGCCTCTCCCAATGTTGGGCTGCTTTGGCCTACTGTTTCCACGCTGGCCAGACGGTTTTTTTTTTTCAAGTTTTCCTTCTTTCGCAGTGATATCGTCTGCGTTTTTTTCCGTTTGTCGTCTCTTGCGACACCCTTCCGATGAGATGGGGTGGTGATACATGTATTCTTTCTCCGTCATCACACGGAGAACTTAATAAATGTAATATACACTATATACTTGACCGACTATTACATCGCGTGAAGAAAATTATTTCGAAAACAAACAATAGAAATAAAGGTTTGATTGTAATCAATACCCCACATTCGATCATTAGCTCCTTTCTGTTAATAGTAGTCGGCGTAGGAGGATCTGTAAGTAGGATAATGTCGTCACGCAGGTAGCTTCTAATAATGTAGGTTAGAAACCAGATTCTAACGACATAATGTTTCATTTTAATTTTAGTATAGTCTGCTGTTATGGTTACCGGGAACAGAATGTACCAGTTATAGGGAAGCAAGCCTGATGTCTCAAGTTACTGCTAGTCCCAATATTTAGATATTCAGTGTTATAAATAACTGAATATAGAGTAAGAAGGTGGCAATAGAAACTCCAAAACAAGATAAATCTTTTCACGGAAGCGTTGTGCTGATTTCATAAGCTTATGGCACAAATAGGAAACAGAGAAAGACCTTGCGTGAGCTTTTGAAATCAGCACAATCCTTGCATAAAACTAAAATTCTATTAGTATATAGTAGTAGTATATATAGTATATTTTTACTAACAAATTTTACCGCTAATCATTAAATTCTGTACAATAAACTAGCCATTTCGTTTATAATTTCAGTTGTCATAAGATTTTGGCAGCAGAAACTTTATCATTAAGAGGAATAAAAGGTATCCACTGGTTGTACGGAGCAATGTGTATCATGGTTACATATATCGCCGTTAGATGCATTAATCTCCAAAAATAACAAAAAATAGTCTGTCAGTGGGTCATTAACTAGTACCTACCGCGAATGCTGTGCCTTATCTTTGTTCGCGTCGACCCGTGTCAAACTTGTTGACCCACTCCGGAATCACTTCGACGAGCACCGATTACGATGCTCTCAAGCGTCCAATATGCTGATGAAAGAAGTGAAGTAGGTATTGGAACTTGTACTTCGAAATGCAATCACCGAGTACAGTGTGTACTTCTTAATATATTTTAAAGCTGAAGAGTTTGTATGGTAGAACGCGCTAATCTCGAGAATTACTTATTCGAATTGAAGATTTATTTTTATGTTCAATAGTCCGTTAATCGAGGAAGGCTGTAGGTAAATCATCACGATACTATACAAGGAAGTGGAGCAGTAATCATAAATATCAATAAATCCAGCAGTTTCACATGCATTAATTGAAAGCTAATAAATTACGGACATATTATGACTAAAATGCCTTTGATAAAGCCGGAAAGGACCGGTTAGTCCTTGATAAACGTACCTAGTTCAAAAAACGCGGGTAATATTTAAAAATTTTGCTATCATTTTTCTTTGTTCAACATGACAAAGGTCAGCATTTGATACAGCGACTTTGATATCAGACACAGGTTTTGCTCACGTAACTCAATTATATTGGGTTCGTGCTCCTAAAAAGTTTTGTTTATTCGGGGTATCTTGTGAATTATATTAAGGTAAATGGAATATTTTTTTATATAAGAATCGAGTAGCTTTGATAATTTACCTGATGGAAAAACATGTAGCGGTTTGAAGATAGTAAAACTGTGCTAATACACACTCGCTGTGGAATGAACTCCCTGCCGCGGTCATGAAAAATAAATGTATATTATATTAATAGATGTATATTATAAATCACAATATTCTAAAGGAAGAAGAAGCGAAGAAGGATCGCAAGCAAGGCTGCCCGCGTACTGACGCAACTCGAGCGTCAGAGGTAGATGAATGACCTCCGCCCACCATGAGCGCTGGCCTGTGGGTGACGGGTGGAGCCGCCTGTCGTCCTAGTAGAAGTAGGCCGCAGCGTCGGCGCGCGTTTCGCGTCTCCCCGATTCCGGGGACAAGCTGGGGAACTCTGTGGTCCCCACACTCGAGGGCCAGATCGAGAGAGATGGCCCTGGGTCGGCCGGAGTGCGAAGGATATGCCTGTCAACCTCACCTTCGGCAACAAACAACGACTCTCAGGCGCCGTTCGTTTTAGTCGGTTCGAGTCCGACATAACTTCTCCCACTGGCTCCGGCGGGGTGTATCCGTGGGGATATTCCGCACGTAAAAAAAAAAGTATTGTATTCATGCAAATACTTCATATATAACTTTAGACTTAAAAAACCAAAATTTATCAAATATAATAACAAAATACTAAACCATTAAGAAACAAATTCAACTGAAAGGTACAAATAGAATGTTAATAGCAGTCCTCAAATCCATCTTTCACAAAATTAATCTTTGGAAAACAATAGTTACGTTAGGTAAGGTATAAATGAAAGGGGTGTTCTGAATACTTCAGTTACAGGCACCTTCGTCAAAACTTTCTAGAAAACGATACGGAATGTACCAGAGTCGGTCCGTTGGGTGTGGCCAGCTCTTTGAAATGTTTCCTGTTTGATATTTTACGCCAACCTATGACGTAACGTTTAATGGACTAACGTCATAGATATGCAAAAAAACCTTGGTATAAAAGTACATAAATAATAATGGCAGGATAGAAAAACAACATCGTTACTCGTGCAACGAAGGAAAAAATCTAAATATATAACCAATATATATGTTATAAAATTAAGAATTACGTACCAAGATGTTGAGGCAAATTCTTGTTACTAACTTTTGAGATATCAAATCTATAAATATGTGAAAGGAGGCTGACAAGTCGGATCAACACTAACCTAATTCACTGATCAAAAAGATGATATGCTGAAGAAATAGCAGTACAGATGGACTCGAAACTAGCGGGCTATCATATGAAAGTTTAATTGCAGTGGAGGCAGCTCTAGAAGAGTGTATTAAAGATAGTTGCAGTACATTGTAGCAGAAGACTGGCTGTTTGTGATTGTGAAGAAGGAGAAAGGCGTGAGTATTCAGAAGTGATTAAATTTTAAACATAGGTACAATAAGTACATAAACCATAATGGCAGGTTAGGAAAACAACACTGTTAAGCGACACAAACGTGCATCGAAGCAAAAAAGAGAAAAACAGGAAAATGTACAACACAACAGTTTCTTCAATTTCACGCTCCACAATACAATTCTTGCGGATGGATAGAATGTCATATACTTCATTCAGTATATTGCGTTTCACCATATATACAACTGAATTTATTCTGAGAACAGCGACTCGTTCATATTGCACTCACGAATCACTAAAAGACCCGCGCAGTGAGATGAACTCTGTATGGCAGTCTTCATTTGAATTCAGAAGATATAATTAATTTTCTCAGCACAATACTCATAATATTTACTAAATCTATGCAGATTCCCTGATATACTTTATGTAGAGATTAGAAAGACAGCGGAAATAAATCTGCGCCCATTTTTTAACAGCTACATTAAAATAATTGGTTGCGGCTTGCTTGGTTAGCAAAGTTATTCATATTGGGTGTGTCTAGTTAAATGTCATTGTAAGTTTCATTAAAATAAAATAAAATTAAGTATAAGGTAAACAAATATACGAATTATTAACTTCTCGATGAGCTCTAGCTAGCTCTACATTTTGTCCCTAGGCTTGAAACTTATAAATTTCCATAAGCTGCAAAGATTGCCTAGTTTACAAAGACTTTTTTGACCGAAGATTGATTATAAGGCTCGGATTTCATTCTTGATACCATAGTACGATGCCAACTCGATCTCAAAATATATTTGACACAGAGTATGGGCTCAAGACGTACATTCCTGCACTACAGTAATCCAAATGCCCTGGCTAAAATGCGCTCCAATGATTTCTCCCATTGTATTATTATCATAGCAAATCCACAAACCACAGCAATTATAGCAGCAATTGGTGCAGGAACAAAATCAGCATAGAATTTAAGCGTAAATGGAAATACATTTTCATCGCTCGACTATGTAAATTCAGAACCGAAACGTAACGATGTTACTGGCACGATGGTTAATGGATTATGCTATCTGCAGTCGCAATCGGGTCCTGTGCAAGTGTGCATATAGGACACCATACCCTCACACTTCAACATTTTTAATATACCCAGGAATTTAGAAATTCAGACGCTCTGCCCCGATAGATTTCCATCAGACTAATATGCCTCCCGTTAGGGGCAGTCACGATACAGTATCTATGTTTTATACAACAGTTTATTGACTATCCGTTAGTTTCGTTTGGCTACAGTTACCGCGAACAATGATTGTTAACATTCGGAGTCGGTCACCCTTAAAAGAGTCCATTTCTCCACGGTAGGTACGTCCGATAGCCTCAATTCTGTATTACATTCACCGTACATGTTCCGGTACAAACTTTTGATAGATACGATAATATAAAGTAGGTAAAACTTTGCTAAATACAATCATTACAAGACTATACTTAGAAATGATATACTGTGTTTAATTTAATCTGTACACAATCATAACGTATTAGCAGTAAAATCAGTGAACTAGATTGGATTAACGTAAGTATTATTGCGTGCTTAATAAAGCAACTAAGTACCTATACATTTGTATCTTATTTCACCGAGTCAACGGCTTTGAATTCATTAAACTCAAAATGGTGGCACGGCGACATTCGTTCGCCCATATTCGGCAAGAACATTGCACTATAATCTTAGGTAGGTATATCTCTTGTCATGGAATATTTTTTTACATATAAACTTGGCGAAGAGGTGATTGCCAAATAAGAATAATAATGTTCACCGTTTTAAACCTTATTCATTTTTAGCTGGCATTTTGAATATTCAGTTTCAATACAAAAAACTAAAATACGACTAATGAAAAATCATATTCTAAAAAGAATTAAACAAGAAAAATATCAAGGATAGCCGTTGTCGTATGCCACTTTTCTCTAGAATGTATTGGTTTGTTGGAGTAAGTGGCATGGCTTTTAGTTTATACCAAACACGGCATTTGTATCTCAAATTTGTTTTTTAACATAATACGTCATGACCCATTGAGTGCGCCACATTAGATTCAGTAACACGTCATATTACCAGCGGACGACCAAGACGCTTCTAACGATACCCCATTTGACTAGTTTTAATAAGCAGTAGAGGAGTTATGAGGGAACAGATGAACCTACATACATACATACAATCATTCATACATACATACTTAAATACATATATACATACATAGCCTGTCAAAATTATAACCCATCTTTGGCTTCGCCATAGTCGAGTAAAAATATGTAGAGCTTTAAATATTGGTGCTCATCATCACGCTATTTCGTTTTGTAAAAGTCGACATTACATTATCTTCAAATTATTTGATCTTTATTATGTATCGGTCGATAGAATATTGCAGCCGTAGTCGCAGCTGCAAGTAAGTACTAAAACAACATATCATTAACATGTACTATTTGTGAAAATTAAAGGTCTGAGAAAGGCATTCACGCAAGGGAACGATCTACATTCAATATGAATTCACTGAGGCAACTCCTTTCGCGTAGGACGACGGCAATCATAATGACAAGCTACGCTTCTTTCGTAATTAACACTCCTTGTCTCTTAAAGCTTTGGAATAAATTATAAGTAATAAGTAGTATGTACAGCACAGTCTGCAAAACATTACGATTGAAAATATCGTATTAAATTAGATGGTAACTTTATCAAGTTACCATCTAATTCCGGTCGCACTGCGCCTACGCAGTCGTAAACAGTCAAGTGAGGCTATCGCTTGCTTTTCTTTTTATTAAGTGAAAAGCGTAGGTACTGTATTATTTGAGATGACGCATAACCGATGACGTCAGACTACATAATGAGGACGGTAGAAACGGCAGCTTTCGACTTCGAAATAAGGGCGAGTACGTAGAAAGATAAACGCTCTTGAAAGATTTACTTACTTCAAGTTGGGTTAAAAAATACTATAGGGTTCTGTCGGATGTAGTAAGTACCTGACCATAGTTGTAGGTTTCACTTCACACTCACATGACCTCAAATCTATCTACATTGGTTTCATTTATTCAGTAACGATTTCCGCTTACTGACTCGATCCCTGATTGGATTCTTCTAAATGCATAATAGATGAGGTCTATAATAAAACCTTTCCAGCTACCCGGCCGTTGCTCTAAAATATTATTTTTGGAACTCTGCAGTTGCTAACTGAATGAATGACTCGAATCGGGGTTCTCCGCCCTGTGCAATATTTATCACAAGTCTATTTAAGGTTCGGGAACAGCTTCGAGGTTAAAATTATGTTTTAGAGCTATAAATCTGGTTAATTACTGGTAACAGTTACACCTTTTAGATAATAAAATACGACATAAGTGCGTACACGTTTCTTAACGGATGTTTTACCCATAAATAGTGTGAGTATAATGTTCTAAAAACTTTCTCATATATATTCGATGTTAGATAACGGAAAAGTAGAAGCTAGCAGTATTACAACATAGAGCTTCTTACGTCCTCGTTTGGATACGGTTCAATAAGTAAACATGGAAGTTAAATTTAGAGCTTTTAGCTATTAAACACAATGGATTTTACTCATTTGTCTTCTTCAAATATAACTTACTTCAAAGTCACATGAACGATTTGTAAGGAGTTTTATATACAGGACGATATCGAACAAACACTGCACTACGGTTATGGAAATCATGCGTTCACAGTCATTTATTTCCAGATATTAAAACAGATTATACACCGCACATTTATAAATAGGTCACCGTATTATGGAGTTGTGCAAGATAACCCTCTTAGCCACGTCGTAAATATCATGTTGTTGTTGTTTTCATGTTTTTATTGGCTATTCGTAATTTCTGATACGCAGAATATTGGCCATTGTTAAGCATATTGTTTGAATCCATAAATAGCTTATTAGTTTCATAACGAAAATTGAACCAGGATCCTGCAGTTAAGAGCCTCTAACAGCTTTCTAAGTACAACGCAATCCGTTAGATAGTATAATGTGAATTTTAGACAAATTAGAATTGTTCAGACACGTTGAGTCACTTTGCTTTAATTAGAACCGGAATTTTGATACCGTTTGTACACTTCTGGTGAACTCATGTAGATGTAACAGTATGCCTTCCACGAATGCAACATTTGAACGCGAGGTGCGAATCAATGACTAGTAATCCATAGCAGCGAGAGCTGGCACCGTCGAGATTTGTTCCACTCAATCAAAAGTCGTCAGTTCACGATTCATGCGATTAATATCTTCCGTAATCGATGCAAATTTTATGGCCGATTGTCACGCATAGAGTTGGTTGCAGATTTATAATTATTTGTTACACTTCAAAACCATCACCACGTGAAGGCATAAATAATATGCTTATCAACTAAAACGTCGTAAATAGAAAGTATACATAACGATACATTACACACCCATCAATCTAATATATTTAATATTGTCCAGTTCAAAATTATCTGAAAGTTTTGAATTTCAAATATGCCAAAATCTGCATCAAAGTTATGCCTACGTATCATGAAATACATAATTAAGTCTACACCGAACCTCGGGGTATAAAATATTGAAAGAGATATGAAAGATGTATGACGTAAAATATCTAGGCGAAAATGTTCAGGAAATATGCTTTCTTGGCCCAGATTTGCTGGTTCGTCGACCGATTTCATGTTTGGAACGCGCGGCTTGCATATCACCTGGCAATGCTTCGCCTTAAGCTCACGATTCCGATGCCGGAATGAGATATATTTTTAGAGAAACTGAAATTCTATTTATGCAACAAGCCGTGTGCCGTCAAATATTGCTAGAAAATTGTTTTATGGCACAGTAAACAGAGTTTCTTCTAAGTTAATTTCCTAACATGATGTTGAATAGCTTAGTTTAGTTTCTAAATCATTAATATTCGAATAAAACCGGTAAGGCTTGAAAGTAAAATGTATGGGTTTTTAAGGCTTTTAGGTTTGCTTAAGAACGCGGTCGTAATCCATTTTTAGGTTGTTTTGAACGTAATTCGAAATTTTTTGACATGAAGTTATGGTGTGCTAAGAATAGGAATCAATATTGATTGATGTTGATCACAGAAAAGACAAAATAATCGTAACAAATAATTATAAAGGAAGGTGGAAAAGTTTAATCATTAACAAGCGCTTCTACGTACAGATTTTAAGTAGGGAAATTATTAAAGAAATTTAAGTGTCGCAAATTGAGATGATAGCGCTAGAACGGCTGGAAGGATTGCAACAGCAAAATTATTTACAAAAAAAAAACAATGTTTAAAAAGATAATTCTGCCGCAATTTGAATGTAAAAAACCCGGAAAGAATGAGTTATTTGAAAACTTAAGTTGTGAATTCATTAAGTAATGCCTTGTTTTCACAATTTTATTGTGACTCCAAACAATAATACAGTTAACTAATGACAGGAACTCAACTGTTTTAAATAATTCACAGTATTTTACTTGTTCAGTCTCAATTTCAATACCCTCAATGCATAGTTCAGAACCATTTTTTTATACCACTTAGGTGGCAGACAAGCACGCGGCCCACCTGATGGGAAGTGGTTACCGTGGCCTATGGACTTGTGCAACACCAGAGGCGTCACACTTGCGCTGCCGACCCTAAAATCATTCTTGTTGTGTCTGAGGATAGAATGCTAGAAATGTTTATTGTTTATAATATGGTAATCATTGATTTTTCTAGCCATTGTTGTAATTTCTATTTCTATAAGTGCTACGTAACCGATAGCGTATTTTAGCAGTTTGGCACCCATAGGAGAGAGTTATATCCCCCAGTGAATATAAAGCAGGGTAATTAATTGATAGAAGATGTACGCTATTATGTAACTTGTTGTTATTATAAACACTTAATACCTTTAAAGAGTTATTGCTAGCAGCTCTTCAGACTGTAACTACTCTACATCATCTATGCCAAATTTGCGTGAATGACTAACACATCTAAACTCACAAGCTTACAACCTTTATTCAACATACATGCACATTAACTTATCCATTTTTAAGATTAAGGTAGGAAAAGTAGGATTAGTAGGTAAGGAAGAAAGATATGAGACGAGGTCTCGGTTTCGATCCCAGGTTTTGCCATGGCACACACCAACGACTTTTCAATGCTTTTCGAAGTTATGTGTATTTTTATCACAGGTTTATAAGTGCCAGGTTAATGGCAATAGGCTCGCCACCTATTACATTGGGACCTAAACATAAACTGGCGAAATGCGGGTGCTAGCACTTCTGCCTATCCCTTTGGGGATATAGGTGTGAGTTTATGTTATGTTATGATATCTGGTAGCGGGTTTTCTGCCAACAATAGATGTATGGAAAAGACGGCGCCCGCTCAAGAGTCGCCGCCGCCGTCCTGATGCCCCCCTCTGTAGGAATGTTGATGTAGGTATGATGAACAATGGTTATGAAATGGTGTCAATATTTTTACAAGATGTTGGGTGAATTTAGAAAATGTGGATATTTGTGACATCCAGTAATTTCATAACCACCACTTTTCTTTTATTTCGTGCGGAAATCCCCACTGATTCCCCCCACGTCGACTTACGGGGGTGTATATGTTGGACTTGAACCAACTAAAAATGCACGCCGTATCGGGTCTAAATTACCAGTGCATAAAGTTACCCTAGGCCATGTATGTAAAGATTTTTATACTAAAGTGAGATTTGTCCTCCTTAGGAGAACAGCCCACCTTGCCTGCTCTCCACTGCGCCTTCTGCTAAAGGTGTCAGAGGGACAGGTAAAGGGCAGTTCCGAGCCTCGCCCTCAATTCTCTGCCGGAGAGTGGCGCTATCGTATCCGTTACCCAGAGTGCAGCGCGGGGAGGTTTCGGACCAAGCACCCCTGGTATTTCATACCTAACTAAATATAACAGATTAGCTGTTGCCCGCGGCTCCACAACACGAATGGAATGGAACCTTTTATCGTTAAATATTGTAATTTCTCCGATATAAAAGACGTCTTTAATTGCGTGCTATAATAATATTTGTCAATCAAAATTCGTCATCGAGGAACAAACATCCAATCAACGCATTTACCTACCTTTATTATTACTCTGGACATACCTACCCCTATTATTATTTCTTTTTTTTTCTTTATGTTTTTTTATTATTTAAGATATTACAACATTTTTGAGTATTCCAGCTGTCAAGCTTATTGGTCGACATTTGGAAATATCACTCTGTTATACTTTATATTCATATTACATATTATATTGGACCTAAAATCGTTTTAGTACATTTTAGTAAAAAAATCCTTGCACGCGCGATTTTTTTACCCTATGATTTTTTTTTTCGCCTCATCATTTGTCACGCGATTTAGGTCCAAGATACGTGTCCCGAGGATACTAGGTACATAATCAGATTAGAGCATTGTAATTGTAATAATTTGTTCTGTGGAAAGTAACCAATAAATGTGGTAGGTACTTAGTTGTAAAATGTAATTTACTCACCCGTACCTATTATTAATGTTTTCGGTTTTACTTAGTGCACTGCATACTGCATACTCGTCTTGTTTCTAAAGAATTTTCTAACAAAAGAATCACCCTTAACTAATCCAGTTAGTTCAAATAAAAGAGAAAGAAAGAAAAATATGATAATGTATATTTTTGTTATGCCACTATTTAGTAGGCAATTAAAATAGCTTGAAAAAATTCTATAACACGACTTTGTTCGTTTTCAATGCACTTACCACTTGCGCAGGCTTTTCGTTGTTTATTGTTAATGAAGCTTACTTTTCATAAATTTTAACAACGTTAATAGGATTAAGATAAAATAAGATGTAGCTCATTGAAATGTGAATGTTGTTAAATTATGTAAATATGACTCCAGTGTAGATAAATAGAATAAGTGAAAAATTAACTTACCAGTCAGTTGATATTGACGCCAGCGGTAGTACAAAAGCTCGTATCACAAATCTTATCAGTATTTAAATGTAAAAAGTAATATTATGAATTACACACTGTATTTCAAATAGGATCCCAGTCAACAAAACAGAGAAAAATGTATTCCAGAAATTATTTTGTACACAAGTTAAAATAATTGCCGATCGTTCATTGACCCCAACCGAGCGAGAACAGAGATATAAGTTATTTCTTATTTTCCCGTTCTGACACTTCGCAATGTTTGCTAGCGCACAAAAACAGCTTACTACTTCAAAATGGTTACTTAATAAAAATTGGACTTTCAATATACAAGATTTGCATGCCAGAAAATGGTAAATGTGCTATAAATACTATTATACCTAACATCTGTATAACCACATTTAACCAAATAAATGAATATATAAAGAAATATTTGGGGAAGAATTTTTCGATGCTTAATTTGAACCTTTTGTATCCTATTTTATATTCTTGTAAATATTAGATTTATCGAGATTATACTAAATAATAGAGCTATGTCGCTTGCCTGTCAAAGAAATAGGTATAATAACATGTTTGTAGTAAGTATATACATATGTAAGTAGGTATAGTAGTATGTATTATATCTATAACTATATAATATATCAGAGTAGAAACAATAAAATAATATATATATATATATATATATGAATATATAAAAAAGATATGATGAAAAATAAAAACAACTGAACAACATTAGTGTACAATTATGTACTTAATAAATTTTTTATACTAATCTTACTCGTACTTATACAAAATGAAAACCACAAGTGTATTGGATGTCTATATGTGTCCAAAAAAGAAATTTCTTTAAGTACTTACTAAAGATATTACAAAACTTTAAAATTGATTTGAAAGACATAGAAAAGAGTTTAAAAGTATCTCAATAAAATGCATGCTTTATTCTCCACACTATACGGCACGATTTTGTCTCACTGGTTTAAATACTTAGATTAAGTGAGTAAGTATTGTAGTTTTTGAAGATTTTATCTGCAAAAGTTAAGGGCTACATGTTGCTGTTACAGTTAAAAAACGATGTAATGATCATTCTGTAATAACTATATTTAACTTTGTAGATTGCAGTTCGATTTTTCCATAAATTGTCCGCTATTAGGGCTTTTATCTTAAGGCTACTGAATTCGAATGGACTTTAATATTTATTTAAATATTGAGGGCTAAGTAAGTACTTAAATCAATTTCAATTCTTAATGAATGGCTCTGTGTAGTAAGTACTTACTTACTTAACTGTAAGAAAGACTAAAACTCGTATGTTTTATTATTGACATTAATTGGTTGTTGTCTTTCTGTCTCTTAGTCTCAGTTATTTATGGTGAAAGGTGAAAGCATAGACGTAAGTTGAAAATGTTGTAGACAGTGTTGCCATTTACACGGCATTTGTCGTGTTACATGGCAATTTGACCCTTTTAAGCACTAAAACAAGGTATACGGCAGTATGGTCATTGCCCTGTTCTAAAACACGGCAATCCAATGATTACCAACTCTACCATAATTTGATTAATACTCAACAATTTCAGTCATTACAACAAGTGTAGTCGTTTCTACTATTTTAATTAAAAATACTATGGTCATGACTCTATGCACAGTGAAAGCCCGACTCGCAATATAGATTTCTGTACACTTTACCGTTCATGGTAATTGTTGAAAAGAATTTTCATTTAAAATATATTTTCAATGCTGTTAATTTACTTAAATCAATGAGGTTTAGTGTGTGAGTAAAGTATTAACATTATAGAATGGCACGTTAGGAAATTTGTATGATGACTGTTAATTCATGATAATTGATATTTCATGTAACACTGTAGATGCTTAAAAAGTACTTGGGTTACGTTATGTGTATTAACGTTATTGAACACAAAAATGTATATTTTGGAATTCTCGTCTGTCTATCTGTTAGTTCGCGATGGGTGCCAAATCGGATGTTAATATGGTTTTTAAAGGCCTAGGTCAGACTACCTACTAATCTTACATTTATTTCATAGCATTTGGTTGAGTAGACCGGAGATATGACTAAAAGTCGCGATAGTCAACATCCTTGTGGGTGGAAGGCTAATAGGCTAGTATTTAAAATAAATAAAAATAGACACGCCAATTTTGCTGTTGTTATTCCAAATCACGGCAATCCAGATCCCAAAACACGGCAAATATAAATTTCGAGATGGCAGCCCTTGTTGTAGTGTTATGTCATTGTCAAATATGTCTATGTGTCATTATGTGACATATAGCGTACCGCATTTCTTTCTTATTTATTTATCCAAACATTTCATTCCGGCGCCTAAATTTTACATATTGAAATTACCGATTGTTGTAAATATTTTGACTATGTTTGTATAATTTCTACAAGATAATGGACGAAGAAAGTAAGTCCCTCAATAATAGATCACAATTGTTTCTGTGTAAAGCCACAGTGTTAATGATATGATGGTATAAATTCAATGTTTCAGAACTCATTCGAAGGAAGAAAAAGGCTTTGAATGGTAGTAACAGACGTACATTGGCTGAAGCCTGTAATGATTTGGCTACATTTTATTATAAACACAATCGATATAGTGATGCTTTGGACGAGTATAAAAACGAAGCTGCCATTGTCAAGGAATTGGGGCTACGCATGGAATGGGGTACATGTAACAGGATGATTGGAGAAATGTATATGCTGATGGCTGAGTTCGATAAGGCTCTGAAGTACGAAGAGCGTCATTTAGGTAACACAGTTTGTTATAGGTTCTGACAAAGTTTAAAGCAACAGGTTGAGGTGGATGGTAATACTACTAATATTATAAATGTGAACATTTGTGTAGATGTTTGTTATTCAATTATATTTCAATAGCTGAACGGCTTTGATTAAAATATTGTACATTGTTAGATTATACCTCTGCCTAACCCTCTGGGGATAAAGGCGTGATTATATGTATGTATGTAGATTATAGTTGGGCATAACCAGAATTTCATGTAGGCTAAGCCACAGCAGTTAAGTTACAAATAATCACACATTATGATTATAGAAATCGGGGAAGTTTTAGAAAAGGGGCAGGTCAGGAGTACTCTAAACCGACGAGCATGCATGAAGAATGTAATGAGAGTGAATGAAGCGAGAGTAGTATGTCAGGATCGTAGCAAATGGAGATCCGTGATCTCTGCCTACCCCTATGGGAGACAGGCGTGATTTTATGTATGTATGTATGTATAATTATAGAATAATATAGCTTCCCATCAGCCTAGCATGCAATGCGAATGGGACAGACATGGAGATGGTGGTGATATTTTAACCTGTTCAGAAAATAAATCTATTGTTACATGATTTTATAGTTTTAAATTCGTTTAATTGTTTCATAAAATATCTATAAACATTATTATATGCTTTCCAGCTGTGGCTAAAGAGCTTAAAAATTTGGTGGAAGAACAAAGAGCTATGGCAACTCTGGGGAGAATATACTTGTTACAAGGACAAAGTACCACTGAAGATACTGAGGCTAGAACCTCTTTGAAAGCAGCTGAGAAAGCATTTATGAAAAGTCTGGTATTGTGCGAGAAGTAAGTGAATTAAGAATTTAAGTAAAGTTACACATTTCTAGGAATATATAACAGTTTTTATGATTATGTGTTGTATGCTTGGATATAATATTTGCCTGAAGATATTAGTTTTCTTTAAGATGACATTAATGAAAACAAATATTTAACCAGGAATTGATTTATACTGATCTTAATAAGAAACTATTAATGCAATCTTAATAATCCTATATATATGTACATATATATATATATTACGGTTAGTGAAATGTGGGTGTTAATTCACCTGTGCCTAACCCTTTGGGCATAAAGGAGTGATTATATGTATGTAGGTTTTTTTTTATACAACTTAGTTGGCAGACAAGCCCGTGGCCCACCTGATGGTAAGTGGTTACCGTGACCTATGAACATGTGTAACACCAATGGAGTCACATCCATGCTGCCGACCCTGTAAGAACAGAGATTTTGTACATGTTTTTGACAATGCGCATTTTAGCTCCTAAAATTCAATGCATAGTATTTGTTGACTTATAACTACGGGATAGATATTTTCAATGAACATATCATTAGATTTGTATCAGTAAGTGACGTGAAATAAAAAACATGGACAATATGCTATAGTTTAAAGAAAAAAATAAAATGAAATTGTATATGTAAAATTGTTGTCAAATTGAAGGTTTTATCACAACCCCCATTTTAATTTTAACCTGCTTGATGCAATGAGTTTGTAAGTAAGCAGTACCCGTTAATTTTCTTTTGGTTTATGATTGGCAAATATAAATGCTATGTTATTTTAAAACCTCATTTTATTCATATTTTTATGTGTAGAAACTCGTTAGACTAAAAAGGCAGTTAATGCAAGATTTTTTATCTTTAGTTAAGTACCTACCTACTTAATGGTCTATAGTTTTAAATTCATACCTTCTAAGTACTACTTAGAAGGTTCATTATGAAAACACCTATTATCCCAAAGAGTTTGGCAGCTCTTATACTACCCTAGGGAGGGCCAGGGGAAGTGCATGAAATGGTCCACATGGAATCAACACCATTCACCCAAATGTACCTCACGTTATCACCAATTAAATCATTTTCTTACAGCTTAAACGGAAAAATCAACAAACATGAACTGATGGATATGAGAGCTAGACTACTCCTCAACATTGGGGTTGTTCAAGAACACCTAGGCAATCTAGATAAAGCATTAGACTGTATCAACAAAGCTATATCTATATGCTCCAGTCAAGATTTGTATGAAGTTCTACACAATTGTTATACCACTCAGGCATTGCTGCACAGTAATAAAAAGAAAGATTATACAAAAGCTCTAAGTTGTCTGAATAAAGCTCTTGAAGTTGCTAAGCGATTGGAAGATAAGGTATATTCAACCATTTTAGTCCCTGTAGCAATTTCGAGGGCATCTTTGCACTTGTTAGCTACTTTTTTTTAAGTGTAGGCATACTGGATGGACGACATTGTTGGTGTAGCTGGGCCTAACTGGGCTTGGAGGGTCCTAGATCGAGTGGATTGGCAGTCACTGGAGGAGGCTTATACCTTAAGAGAGGGTTCTGGTGTGGACAGCAAAGATATATTAAGAAAACTATGTAACTAAACCGGAAAGACTTTTTTATTTTTATTTATTTAAAGTGGTTAGGTAATGGAAGGGAGCCCCTCCTTGCCTGGTCACAGGAACATCCCACCCCGTTCCTAGACAAACCCATCTTTAGTGATTCGGGTAATATATAAGTATTGGGTGGGTATCGGGTATAATTTGCCTTTGACAGGTGATATTCACGTAATTTACGTTATTTCGTTGTCATTGTTAGAACTTCTAGTGACATATCATCATTGTGGGCATTATTTTTGAAAAGAAAAAAAAAAGGAAGTCAAGACTATTGCTGTTCATCTTGAACTTTCTTAATTTGGAGATGTTAAATAGTAATTATAAAAAGGAAAATAACACTGATGTGATCATACACACTATTGCTAATTATTGACAAGTCCATATATCGAGTATTATCAGAAATTCTATCTGTGTGCTCTCTTTTCACAAGTAACTTCTGTACAAAACAAAGCAACATTGTGCTTCGAGGTACTCTGAATCTTTTTGCTAGTCATACATGAAAAGACTATGGCACTATAAACAAGAATGTCCTTCCCTTACCCTAACCATCACTTGTGTGTAATCTGTTTGTTGTTTTACCAGGCCCTGAAAATATGTGAAACACTATCCTCAAAAGCCGATATCTTGTGCAAAATGTCAGATTATCAGAGTGCTAAGCAGGTGTTGCTCAAAGCTTGGAAGCTCAAAACTCCCGATGAGGAAGAAAGTGAAAATATTGAGTCTAACCTTAGAGTTGGTAAGTCCATTGTAACATTCAATAACAATCAATCATATTGATAACTCACTTGTACTTTTGCACATTACTTTTAATATTTGTTAGACCTGACCGGTTTTGCTTTATAGCATCCTCAAAGGTTTACAATGTGGAAAAGTACAAGTGAGTTATCAATATGTGTAACAACAAATTCCACCAAGTGCCATCAATCAAGAGTATAAACACAATACTACACTATACACATTACACTACAACACATTAGCGCCACTAAAAGAGCTGTGGCAAGTGATTTTTGACAAACTATTTTGAAACTTATCAATCTCACTGGGACTCTGTGGGAGAAAAAGTTTAAAGAGAGAAACATGCATTCGTGCAACTCTTTTTAGTAGTAAAGAATTCTGGCTGCTACCAGCTGCTGATCTTTCAGTGGGAATTACCCTTAATCGTTAATCAACATTTTCAATCTGCGGGGTTGTTTTTGGGTTCACTGATATTTCTAAAATGATATTTTTCTTCCGAGCAGTGGCAGCAATGTGTTATACAGAAGATTTGTTGATATCTACTGATCCTGGGGACCATGCCAGCTTCAAGAAGCTCTATGAGAAATTAGGGGATGGTGCGTGTCATTTACGCAACTATGCAGGGGCCATTGAATATTATTTAAAGATGTTGGACCATGCTGAGTTAGCAGGAGATTGTGGGAAGACACTTATACCAATATATGTCAGGTATGTTGTTATAAATAACTATAGTACTCAGCTTTTGACTTCACAAGTCAGAAAAATACTTGATTGCTGTCTAACAGATAGAAACAAGTTTGTTAGCAGGTGGTGCTAGGTATTAATGTTCCTTTAGCTTATGGTTTACACATAGGTATTACCTGCTATAAAACTTGTTTCAATTTTTTCAGCAAAAGTCAGACAGAAGCAGCAGAGGCATTTTGTTTTGTGTAATAATATTGGTTTAGATATTTAATCCCGCAGTTTTAAAGGCTTTGACACCTCTTTATATAGCGCATGTTGTTATATTGATAGCCAAATTTCCTTCTTTTTAATTAATAATCATTCATTGTCACTTCTTCACAATAGTTGGTTTAAAAGGATCTCTATTTTTTTATTACAGCTTATATCAAACTTATAAAGACATGGGCTCATACAATGAGGCTCTTCTCTACTACGAAAAAGAATATGAACTAATAAAAGATGTGCCAAAAGAAGCCTACACAACAATGTACAATATTGCAGAAACATTATTCTTAGCCAAAAAACCTTATGACCAGATTGAAAAAGCGTGTTTGGAAGCTAAAAGAGCGGTAAGACTACCTAAAGCGATCTTTCGCCTAAGCTCGCCTTTGTACATTACATCTCATCTTTTTGTATAAATATCATTTAAGTGTATAATTAAGTAAAAATAAATAAATAAATACTTACCATTCTGTAATTGCTTATCATTTCCAGGCTAAAGAATGGAACAAAAGGAAATATGAAATCAGGGTCTTGAAAAATCTACTTAAATACCAGGAAGAGTATGCAGAAATAGATAAAATGGAACAGACGAAAGACTCTTTAAGAGCATTAGGATATGATGATTTGGATAACCTAGAGAACTCTGAAGATGAACAGAGTTCTGCGGGCGGAGGAGACGAAGATATGACACATATTGGTGACGATATTTGTTTGGATGATCTTACAGGTAATGAAAAAACCTTTGATCCAGTTAATCTATAGTTGTATTGGGTGGCCAAAGCTCACTGAAGAGTTGGTGCTGTTAATGGGAAGACCAAAGGCTTGTCTTGCTTTGTCTTCTGCACTAACGGCACAGTAACTGTATGTTTTTACAGGGTCGGCAACACAACGACCTTGGTGTTGCATACGTACTCAGTCCATGGTAACCAATTTGCTTGTCGCCAGGTGGTCTATGTGTCCGTGTCCACCTAATAAAACCTTCATTATCTTGGTATTTTAATCCAGGTTGCATCCGATCCGAGAGTCTCACCTCTCACCATCGAGTTCGGGGTCTACCTGATAATGATAAAGAAATTTAACATAAAGGTTTTCATTTTATAGATTTATCAGATACAAACGAGGAAGAAATATCAGAGACTAAACGTGAAACACGCAAACGTGGCAAGGGATACAGCATCAAAAAGAATATGAAAGGTGAAACACAGCTGCATGTCGTAAGTACTTGAATATGCTATTTGACAGTGTTATAAATATTATTTTAAGTGTGTTGTAAATAGTATCTTTAAGGGATTAGTCCACTCCCGTCACCGTCCAAAGGTGCGTGACCGCGTACCATGCTTGAATTTATTTCGTCGCGCGTAATTTTCAATTTGCGATACCTCTTAGTTATTTATATTTTTAAGTTAGTTACATACCTCTTATATGTTTACAGGCATGTATATCAGGCAACAAACTTCTTGTAGAGAGACTAATTGCTAAAGGTCATCCGGTCAACATTCGAGACAATGCAGGCTGGCTACCATTACACGAAGCTTGCATACATGGACACATTGAAATAGTTAATATATTGATTAATCATGGAGCTAACTTAAATGATCGAGGAGGCTCCAACTGCGACGGTAAATTTATTGTCTTTTCCGATTGTTTTATCTTCTTAGCTATAGAGATGTTTCGGAGATAAATCCACTTTAAATAATCCTCATGATTCCACCCTTAATGCCATACGATCCCACTTCTAATACTTCTTGGTTCCACTTCTAAGACCTCATTTAGCTGACAAGCCCTTACTACTTTTCTAAGTTACACATATTAAACTACCCTTGTAGATACTTTTCCACAGTATTTTTTTATGATTACACCTGACTTGTTTCGCCTTACGGCATCCTCAAATTGTAAACCTTTGAGGATGCCCTAAGGCGAAACCGGTCAGGTGTAACAATAAAAAATACCGTGGAAAAGTACAAGTGTACTTGAATATGTGTAACGACATATTCCACCAATTACCTTCCACCAAGTATTGGCGGGGATAATAATGTTAATAGTCATATGCTACGTTATAGCTTATTATACTCCATAACTGAAATATTATTAGGTTTTCGCTACTATTTATGAAAATATGCCTCTTCTATTGCACTGATATATGTTGTGCTATCAATACTTACAGGTATAACACCTTTATACGATGCAGCGAGTAATGGCCATTTAGAAGTAGTACAGTTATTGTTAGAAAAAGGCGCGTTGCCTTCTCTAAAAACAGACTTTGGTGAGACTCCATTACATGTTCTACAAAAATGGCGATCTGGCAATATACTTACTAAAGATCAAGACACGCTATACAATAATATATGTAATAAAATCCATAGTTTAATTGATAAGACGAATACAATTGATATTGTAAATAGATCTAAATCTAAAACCCCAGTAAAACCAATCAAAGAAGTCTCTCCTCCTAGTACATCTAAAACTAACTCTAGAATTAGAGAATTAGCATCTCCAGTTTTCAAAAAAAGAAATATCATTGATGACGACAGTGACGACGATATGGATTTATCACAAAATGTTAGGGAGCAAATCTCATTTCCATCTGATGACTCGTCATCTGAGGATGATAAATCAAACAAGAAGAATAAAAGAAAATCCTTGGGTGTTAATGAATACAGAAATGCTATAGAGGCTCTAAGAAATAGAAGCATGAATGACTTGCCAGAGGTAAATGTAAAGAAAACTAAGGCGAAATCTGCTTTGCTAGACCCCGAAGAAGTGGACGATGACTGGCTAGATGATGATTTAGGAACAAATAAAAATAATAAAAAGAGAAAACTAAGTGATCCCCTTACTACAGTAGCTAAGAAACCTTCATATGAATGTATCAAAGAATCGGTAGTTAACATAAATAAGATCACAGAACCTCTTGTAGAGAGTAACAGATTTGACTCGAAAAGAAAGTCGAGAATTAGTGATGTGATTGATGTAAGTGAAAATAGTTCAGATTCGGACAAAACAATCGAAAATATTCGTCCAAAGATATTGCCGAGGGAATCTATGAGAAATATCGCGTTAGAATTAAATAATTCTAGGTCCAAAGACAGTAGAGACAATATGAAAAGACGCTGGAAAAGGCAGAGTACTTTACTCAAAGCTGGTTTTCAAAGACAAAGGGATGAAGACAATTCAAGTAACAGTGGTAGCGATACAGATATTAATACGAGACGGGACAGCAACAGACAATTGTCTACTACCGGGATATTTTCGAGAAAACCTTCCGGCGAAAATTTTCATACAATTAAATCCAATGACGGTTTCAATGTAGTTCAGAATATAAACCCTAATATCGTGCAGCCAATGAACGTGATACAGCCAATAAATATTGTTCAGTCGACGAAAAACGGTCGACCGGTGCAAACGCAAATACTGCCCCCTGCCGCTGTTAAAGTGCAAGTCGAAGACAAAGTATTATTAATTTCTTTAAAGTTAGATACTATTAATAAGTTAACAATCAGCTGGCTGGTTGAAGAAGTCAAAAACAGGTATTATAAGTGAGTATATTCATTTTTTTTTTTTTTTGTTATTCATTGTTGTTATTAGTAATTGCGATTACATTCTTTTGGACGATGCTTGTGAGGTATGAAAAACACCAACTCGGGCACATTATTACTATCTAATATGACTGACTCGGACGTCGTGGATCGCTTAAGGACCTCCATCGGCCATGAGCGAGATCCTGGGGTTAATAGGTGATATCACTTTCCCAAATCCGAGGAGGCCATCTTGAAACCATTGATAGCCCTGGGTCGGCCGGGTGCCAGAGATGTTTCTGGCAATCTCACCTCTGGAAGCTGAAGATCCAAAGGCGGCGTGCGGATTTAGTCGACATACCACATCCGCGGGCTCCGATAGTAGGGGGTATCTGTGGGGATTTCCGCACTATAATAAGGGTATGGAGGACAGGCAGTTCCTTCAGTTTTCACAAGAGGTAAAGTTTTCACAAGTGTTAATTTCCACAGATTAACAGGAGTCAGACCAATATTCAGTCTAATGACGTCTGACGGTGCGATACTATCAGAAGATGATCCTCTTAGCTTAGTGCTGTCGTCGCCTGAACTGAAGACGTGTATCACAAACTGGAAGGCATCACCTGCTGAAGAGAGGTACCTCGAATGCTGTGAAGCTTTGGGAATACGTAAGTATTTGTTTGCAGGATTTATATTATTATATCGGAGACACTATTTGCGTGACGTCACCTGCAAGCTGGGTAAATCTGCTGATTAATGCACGAGGTTCTGATGCAGGCTTTCCCTAGATGACGCAAATAAATATCACTACTTTTCTTATATTAGTAAAGTAAAAGAAAAGTAATGAATGCTATACTTTTTTTGTATAAAGCTGAAGTCAAAATTTTTAAAAATCACGTCAATCAGACCACTCATTGATTCTGTATATACCATTCCGTAAAAAAAAACATTAAGGACTTCTTTAGAAATTGGACCACAACGGTTTGAAACGCGGCCCAACCTGAGAATTTATATATTTTTCAAACACTTTTTCTAAAACCATAAATGTTGCACAAAATCATTTATTGGCCCTATACTTTTATTCCAGCACCGTCGGAGGAAATCCAACAAGCAGTTGGCAGAAGTCACACGACGCACCGCCTCGCATTAGGAGCCAAAACATTATCTTCATCACAAATGCGACCATTATTCCGAGCCCTTACACATCAGACACATATCACAGCCATCATGATATCAGACAATAACATCAATGACACAGGAGTCAAATACCTAACCGAATGCATGTGCACTATGAGGCATTTGACACATTTAGACATAAGTAGAAATAACATCACTAGCGAAGGAACTAAAATACTTCTTAGCCTTTTTGAGAAATCGAACCGAATTCCTTGCCAAGCTTTAGAAGAATTCGATATCAGTTCAAATCCAATATCAGACGAGGGATTCAAAAATATTGTCAAAATATGCCAATATGTGCGATTAAAAGTGCTGAAGCTAAATTATTGTAATATAACTGAATACGCTATTGCCGAATCAAATAAATTGAATTTGAATATGGAATGTTTGGAGTCAATTGATCTGAGTAATAATGCTGTAAAACAACCGTTTGTCGGTTGTTTGATGACGTCATTGAATCCGAATATCCTGGTAGATTTGGAGTTGGACAATATTGGCGTGGAAGGAAGCGTGGTGGCGTGTCTAGCTAGCTTCATGGACACAGCTAAAGACTTAAAGATAAGGAGATTTGGGCTATCAAATTGTAAATTGGTTGATGGACAATTTATGAGAATATTTAGGTAAGTTTTATTTATACATTTTAAGTTTTTTTGTACATTTTATCGAAGGTTTTTGTTTAGTCACGAATCTCTTGACTAATGACTGTTGATTTGTTTTCTGAAACATTTAATCATGAGCATCATAAATAAACGATTCTATCGATCGGATTATAAAAATAGTATAAACTCACGATATGAGATTTTAAATGCAGTAAGTCTATTCTGTATCATATAATTTTTCGGGGTCCCTCAGGTGTCTCCTCCTAGATATCTTCATGATATTATGTGGTGAACTTGCGGGTAGACGATCATCACCCTGGAAGTCTGGACTTATTTTTCTGCCTTCGTATATAAATGAATATTTCTCCAGTGCGCCAACCGTACGTAGGCTTATGTACATGTCTTAATCCGTTTTCAGGAGTATCGGCCGCGCCAAAAATCTTCAAACAATAACCCTCAAAAATAATAATTTGACATTTATTACACTAAAGAAACTCTTACAACGGCAACCCCCAGTTCCACAAATAAATCTTCAGGGTTGCCAGGACATATTCAAATATTCTCCCGATTCTGACTTCGTTGTTTGGTTGCCTGCTATTGACTTTGGAAGATGCATTCCAGAAATAAATGTTACTCCAATATCGAAGACGGATGAAGAAAGGGAGAGTTTTAAAGCTTTTTCGAAAACTTGGTTGAATTGTTTCAAAGGAAGAGGCATGATAGAGCATTGTGATGGAGGAGTTATTAGATTCACAGCCAGATGATATAGTATTTGATTTCCCTTATACGTTTTGTAAATTTATTCATAATATCACATTGCAAGCGCGATACTTTTGACTAATTCCATTTGTACAAGATTTTTTTTACTATATATTTCATTAGTGATGAAACGTGTAGTATTGTATTATTATATTTTTATGTAAATAGTAACGGTAGTTGATTAGAAGCTAATTTATTTGAAATACTTCAACAACAGTATGTAATAATTATTTAACAGATAAAATTTTCTAGTGAAGAAATTATTTGTTGTTTTGAGGTAGAACATTTGTAAATATATGCCTAAGTGAAATAAAAAAATTGAATTACATGTTTTGTTATTATTGTGTCTAATCATCTAATCATATATCAATTTTAATGGTACGGAAAAAAAGGCCTATACGTTTTACAGTAACAGCTAGCTCGGTGGAAGTCACGTCACAAAAGATATAACATAAAATAAACTCGCGCCTATATCCCCGAAGGGGTAGGCAGAGGTGCTAGCACCCACTTTTCGCCAGTTTATGTTTAGGTCCTAATGTAATAGATGGTGAGCCTATTGCCATTAACCGGGCACTTATAAACCTGCGATAAATACACACATAACTTCGTAAAGCATCGAAAAGTAATTAGTGTGTGCCATGGTAAAACCTGGGATCGAACCCGAGACCGTCTCAGCAGTTCATTACTCATACCACTAGGCTACCGCAGTTACTATAACAAAAGACGCATGGTAAATATGGCGGTAAGTGTTATACTATTAAAATAAAATGGCTTTAATCATACCACTCTTTAGATGAAAACAGTCGGTTTCCATGATTCAATTTTCATTGGCCTCCAGCGATGTCAACACAAACCGTACATAGATACCACATTGTCTCTTACTTGATAAAAAAGACTCTGTATAGTCTGTGACATGACATTCAGAGACAAGTGTAAAACATTATAATAACCAAAGAGAATACAATACTATAAATTCTATAAAATAACCTCGAAACTCAAAAGTGTCATGCTTTGCGAGTTTGATTGTTTATTAAATATTGGATAAGCGTGTATTTTTGTTTCATTTAGTGTAAGTGACATAAAAAGAAACAATCATGGCTGAGCAAGTGAACCAACGTATCGAGGATACGATAAATGAGTTGGAACAAATGCGAAGAACTGAATTATACGATAATGAAGAAATAAAGTAAGTTTATAACCAAACAACCACTTTTTTAGTGTATATGTAAATAAAGATTTCCAATGTTTATAATATTTAGTGAAGCATTATTGCTTCACTAAATTTTATATTCACAAAAAAGACTTTCCTGGTGGAAAAAAAGACTTCTAAGAAAACTGAGATGATTGAAAATACCATAGATTGTTTTTTTGTTAACAACCTTATATTAATGCTTAGAATATATAATGATATAATATAATTGAATAGTTATTTTGCCTAAGATGTAGTTTGAGATCTTATTATCTTTCAGAGAAATATCAAGAAAGCGAAAAGAGTTTGAGTATCATATTCAGCGTAGAGTGAAACAAAAAGAAGATTTTGTTCAGTATATTGAATATGAATTGGCTTTACTGGAGGATATATCTTCGAGAAGACGAAAGAACAAACTGGTTGAAAAGAAGAAGGACATAGAATATGCTATAGCTAAACGCTTGAATAAAGTTTTTAAACAGTTTATCTATAGATTTCAGGATGATATAGAAGTATACTTTGAGTATATTAGGTTCTGCAGAAGTGTAGGTTTTGATTATGCTATATCTGGCATTATTGGACAAATGTTACAGGTAATGTATGGACTGAGCATTGTACCCTTAATACCACAATGTCATTCCATGTTTAAATTTAAACTACTCAAGGATTTTGATGTTACCATTTTATTTATCATATTGATATCAGTAATCAATATAGTTTTGGTTATGAATTTGCAAAACTGATTTCCGTGTTATAATTTCAGGTCCATGGTGAGAAACCCAAGATCTGGCAATTAGCTAGTAAGTGGGAGAGTAAAGAGCAGAACAATCTGGAAAATGCCAGAACCTTCCTTGTGAAGGGACTCCAGAGACATCCTGATTCTGAAGTTCTTTATGTTGAGCTCTTTGATATTGAGTTGATTAGTCTTACTTTCAAGACAGAAAGCGACGAGGATAGGGTAAATGCACACCTTCTAATATTTGTTTGTAAAATTGCAATCACCTACCTAGCAGTATTGAGAGTGACTGTGCAGTATAAATTTTTGTAGTTATCTTTTTTATTTAATTTATTCATAGATCCATTTATTAATTTCTGTTATACCTTACATCCTGTCCTAGCCTTATATGTCTAGCTAGCTAACTTTACCCATATTGAAACACTCACATTTTTGATCTTTTTCTTTTTTTTTAATTGAAAAAGAATATTAGCAACCGCTATTACTAATATTACGTCTAGCCCCTCCAACTAAGCTAAATTGCTTGTGCTAGGAGTGCGTTCAAGTTGGTAGTGTTCTCTTGAGGTATATTAGATATTGTCAATGTGTACCTATGAAAAGTTAGTAGTACTTTACTTACACAATAAAATTATTTCAGGAAAAGCAAGTAAAACGAGCAGATATTGTGTGGAGAAATGGTGCCAAAAACATAAGTAAAGTAGAATACCTGTTCAAGATTTTTGACCTGTGTAGAAAATATGAAATACAAGAGCCCTTCATTAATGATGTAAAGCAGGCAATTTGGTCAAGAAAAAATGTGAAAGAAGTGTGGTGCTACATAGCTTCAAAGGAATTAGAAGTAAGTATTTACTGTATTTCTTTATTCTTTATTTATTTATTATATTTCTATTGTAAAAGTAAGCCAAACAACTATCACTCATTCCTACAACGTTAATCAGCATCCAAAGGTTTGCCTGGCAGAGATTGCTTAAAGTGATAAATAAGCCCATTGTACTGATTCCTTGTTATATAAACTTTAGTAATGTTATGTATTAATGGTGTACTATAAAGTATATAATAAATAAATAAACATTTAAGTTTCCAGTAAATCATAATTAAAAAGGTCAGGATAGTACCCACTGCAAAAAAGTTTATTTTTATTATTTTCCTTTTTCAAATGTATTTTTAACTGAATAATATGTTGTTATAAAGCTGAAATAGTCATTTAGTGCTGAGGAAACCATGCTTATTATGTACCTCTAAGTACCACATTTACTTATCATTTTGTGTTTTATGTTGAAACAATTTTTTATCTTTCAATAATAACCTTTCTTTTTTATTCTAGGGTTGCCATTGGGAAGAAGTTGAAGAATTTGAAATTGAAGATATAAATTACACAAAGGAATTCAGATATTTCAATTCAGTCTATTTACGGGCGTTAGAAGAGGTTACATATAATTTATTTTTCACACACTGTATAGGTAATATAAGTAATGGAAATAAAGCAAAAAATATTTCTTTAGTTTCCAGATGATAAGACACTATGCACAAGATACATTCATGAGTTGTTAGGTCTGAATGAAAGTGTCTGTACCAACTTCCAGAAGATTCAAGCTGTCAAAAAGGCCTGGATGCATGGCCACAATACTGGAGTGTTTTCTAATGACATGTATGCCTTTGGTATTGCTATGTACAAGCTGGAACAAGGGATGACTGTTGAAAAACTTATACAGGTAACGGGCTTTACTTAGTATCGAAATTAATAGTAATCTATCTTTCCAGAAAGAGACATATTTAACTAAATGTGTGCAGAACGTGAAGGATGAAATGGCGCACATTGCATATGTCCAGCAGTGGACTGCTCTGGGCTGATTGCTTGATTGAACCAAATGACTGCCATACATATAGAATATATTTATGCACTTTATTATTTTAATTAGGAAGCTGCTATGTTGGAATTAAACCGGCTAAAACCACACGGTATCTGACATCAGATTTGTTGCTTGGAGAGGCGATATTCTCGCGTAACGGAAATCCTACCAACCCCCCAATAAATTTTAGTCATAATTGCTGGCGGACGATTCCTCCTTCTAGCAGTGGAAGCCCTAATTACCTCACGAATAGCGCACACGGGTATGCCGCCTTTTAATACCATTTAGGGGGCAGACATGCACATGGACCACCTGATTAAATGTGGTTACCGTGGCCTATGGACGTGTGCAACACCAGAGGAGCCACATTCGCGCTGCCGACCTTGTAAGCACAGAGAGTGTGAAGATAAGGCAGATCAAGCCGGTGATCTTCCCGCTGACAATAACTACCCAGTGAGCTCTGGCTACCCTACTCATCGCCGGGAACACAACACGAGGTTTTAACAGCACAGCGGTATTCTGTAGGGCGGAGGTACTTCCCCCATCTCCAGGCGCACTATTCAATTGGATGGAAATAACGTCCTGTCGTGCGTAGCGTCGTTGTTGCTTTCTCTGATCCATTATTAAGGTGATAGGCTGCTAAACTTACTATGAGTTTAATATTCCTCAGAACCAAAGAGCTACCATTCCTTTACGTAGCCGATCAGGGTTACGGTTTGGTCGGAGAGTGGTTTGTGTAAGACCGAATCCATCCGCTCTGCTTGAGGCATTTTTTGTGGAGAGCCCCGGTTCTGCCTGTTGACGGTTAGGGTAGGGTTCGCCCCCTTGCTGTCTTTTACCTTATTCCCGCAGTCATAACTAGTAGTACTATTAGAAATCTCAATTCAGTCTGCTATATCAAGAAATACGCGAAGAAACCCGCACCGGGAGCCCGTGAGGAAGGGGGTGTTCCCATCTCCACGGCGAGGAATTCACCTAAACTTATGATAGTAGATAGAGTAGCATTTATTTGTAAACATCCCCACGGATATACCCCGCTGGGAAGTGGTTGTATCGACTTCGAACAGTCTAAATCCGCAAGTTTTCTTAGATGCGGAAAGCTACCTATCTTTAACAGGGCCGCTACCGCCTCGGTCACTGTTGGCGGTTTTCCCCCTCCTTTGTTACCCAGGGTTCTATGTCTGAAAGGTTCCTAACCAAGAGCTCCAAAAGATAGTATACCTTCGTGCCTGATTGATAGATTCACATTCTATTTTATTTATTAAATGAAAGTATTTTCTATAGGCAGGTGAAACTGCTGTTAAAAAGACACTGATAAAATTATCAAATACCTAAGTACATGTTATAAGTGACATTGCTATAAAATTATATTGAATGGCTAAAAGAACATTGTTATCTTGAATGACTACAAACTAAACTTCTTTAGTTATATCTGCAATAATATTTTTTACTTTTTATGATAACATAAATTTATCATTAATGCAACTTGTTTAGATGCTGGAATCGTCATTGAAAACTTCACCACTATGTTTATGGCAAGAAAAACTACTTATGAATAAATTAGATGAAAAGAAAATGCTAATTACACTGCAGGAAGCTGTAAAGACCTTGAAAGGAAATGATTTACTATATCTTTACAATTTAGCCTTAGATAATGTCAAGACTGATGTTACTGTAAGTATGATAACAATACCTTAGTACTTTTTTTTAAAAAGACTAGATAAATAATGTTAATCTTGAATATTATTTTTCAGTTGCAGAAATTATACAAGCAATTTCAGAACTGTGAAGATGCTATCTTAATAGTACTAAAACCTATACTTCTTTACAAAATGTATGAACATTGTGGAATTAAAGCAGCTAGATTATTGTATGAGGATTTGATTAAATCTCCACCCATACTTAAAGAGGTGCACACAAATATGATTGAAATAGAATTAGCACAGGAAAACAGAGACATAAAAAATATAAGAAAATGCTTTGAGTTTGCAATTCAACACCATGGAACAGAGGTTATTAGTGTCTGGATGTATTATATGGACTTTGAAACAAAAAACGATCCTCAGGCTGTACCAGCAATATACAGAAGAGCTGTAAGCATGCTGAGGAAAGATCTGGTTGATAAATTTATTAGAGCACAGACTTTATCTAGAATAAAATAATTTACTAAAATTGTTTTGATATTTGAAAACTACTACCCTAACCTTATTCTATAACCTATACTTTATTTATATATTTTTCTCTTATTTTCTAAAGCCTGTAATCATCAGGTTAAGGTGTATGACACCCACAGTTCACTATGAGCTTTCAGTCCCTTTTTTATACCACTTAGGTAGCAGACAAGCACATGGCCCGCCAGATGGAAAATGGTTACTGTGACCTATGAACCTGTATAACACCAGGGTGCCAACTTTGTAAGAACAGATTTTCTGTGCCGTTAGTGCAGAACCAGGACACGCCTTTGGTCTTCCCACTGACAGCACAAAAACTACACAAGGTTATTTTAGCCGTGGTATTCTGCAAGATGGAGGTACTTCCCCTGTCACACTGCTCAATTTAGATGGAAATACCGTTGTGTCCTACCTTCTAAAAATGGCCAAATTGCTGCCTGGGCCCTTTCTCTAAAATCTGTGCTCCTATCTGCTACAGTCTCCCCCACCTGAGGTTTGAAACTAGACTTTTTAAAGCAGACTCACTACCTCTGCCTATGAGGTAGAAACCTTTAAATAAGACTCGGAAAATAAAAATAACAATATGATTGACAAATAAAATATATTTATTGCAATATTACCACACCTTGACTCAACAATCTAGCAAAACGAATATCCACATGGTACACCATTTATACTAAATTATTTACACATCATTGTACATATTTTAACTCACTACAAGTTGAGACTACTTTGGTGATCATGGAATAACACTTAGCAAATAATTGTATAAATGCAGATACATTTTTAATGTGACTATCCCAGAGCTGCAATTGGAGCCACATAGTACCTAAAGATAAGGGAGGAACCACGCCTATGTTGTTTATTTCTCATCAGGTCCTGCCAAAAAGTTAGCCAATTTGCATGTTTCGGCATAGCCGGAGGACTGCCTGCTCTCAAACTGGAACCAGCAACAGCCATGCAAGTTGACACAACAACTAAAGGATAAGTTAATGTGCTGGTCACAAATGTAAGCAATGGTACAGTGTAGTATCGAAGATCTTTAGTTTTAACCAAATATTTGTTCACACAATATGCCAGCGCCCCTGTTACAGCTACACATGTCAAATCTCCAAGTAGCTTTGGTACTATTCCATGGAAGAAACCGCGTATACCATCATCTCTATAGATAGATGCAATAGCACTTATCAATGAGCAATAATCTTCTTCTTTACCAACAAATGAGGCCATCATCCTAATAGATACAACATGGAATGGATAGGATACGATGACTGAAGCGGTGTGCATGATCAAATCCCGACGTGCTAGCTTGATATAATCTTCAGCAATAGGCTCCCCGTCAGTCACGATATTGGGAGGATCATTGATTTCGGGCAGGTTGATGCCCATGGCGACGATTACCTTCGACGTGAGTTGACTAGAAGCAAGCAGCCCAAGCACTCTTGGTGATAGACCTTTGTAGCAGCCGAAGAATCCATCTGATGACTTGATAAACTTGATATATTGGAAAACGTTAGGTAATATCATGGCAGGACGACCGAACAGCGTTGTAGATTGGCGCGGGGCTACCGGCTCGTATCCAAGTTGAATCAGTACTTTCGCGTATTCGATGGGGTGACATAGTGTCGTTACAATTAATTGTGATGTCAATGTCTCTAATTTGTCTTTTTCAATTTCTTCCATGTTATGACAATATCAAGTTCTTCTGAAATCAAAAAGGATAAGCCATAGACAACATATTAATTTTATCATGAAACGTCAAACTATAGTGTTGGTGTTACCAAAGTAATATTATAAATGTTACGTAATAACCACAGAGCCATAAATTTATGCACAGGATTAGGAATAGTTTGCCCCTGAGAACCACTTTGTCTTGATCCTGACCATTGGTCTTATCTTAAGAAGTATTTTTTTTGTGGGTGATTAGGATGCTACTATTATGTAATAATCAATCAATACACAGCAAAACAACGGCTCCTATGGATATAAGATGGTAAGATGTTCTTTATTGTTCAGACAAACAAGACATATACGTAGGTACACATCCACGAACATAATATGTTGTATGTGTGTGTTATGTATACATAACAGACACACACACATATACACTCACACACACACCCACACGGATTTTCACACATCCTTATTTATAAATTATATTAGATTCTGGTCAGGGGCGGAGGGTTGGTAGCCTGAGACACAGGATTCTCCTAGTTCAGGTACCAGCCCGCCATAATTCTGATTGATCCTTGTACTAATTTATTAATTACGTTCTACTGTATTTTATTTGAGATTTCTTATGTAAACGTTTTGGTGAGAAATAAACATTATTATTATTGTACACCATAAAAGTATGTTGAAGTATGTTGATGTACATTTGAAGAGGCTAACTTTGGTGTCGTGGAAAATGGCTGGTGCCTGCTGTGGGATGCCACTTGTGTCAGTACTGTCGCGGCTACGCACCTGAGTCGCTCCGTCAGTGCTCCTGCTTCGGCGGCTGAGGACGCGGTGAGCAGAAAAAAAATGAAATACGTCGCAATGGAGCCACAATATTATTTTGTGCCCATTGCGGTGGAGACTATGGGCAGTTGGGGGTCGGAGGCGAAGGGCTTAATCGCTGAGATTTCTCGCCGTATCCACGAACAAGGCAGTGACTCCTGCTCCGGCTCGTTTCTGGGGTAGAGGATGGCCATGGGCACCTTTGCGCCGGGAACGATACGGGGCGGGTAATTTGATTTGACATAACAATTGACAAAATAATGATTGGACATTTGTATTGTAATTAATTAAATAACTTATTTTTAGATTTTTAACTTTTGTAAGATAACAATAATTATAATGCACAATGCCTTTGGACCTTTGAGCGACCTTTGGATGAAAAAAAGCAAAAGAAATGATAGGGTATATTGTACTCTTATTTCAAAACATGAAGGAAAAATTATATATAGATTAAATGTATAAACAAGTTATATATTAGTCAAAATTGAATATATACATATATTACACAGTATGTCAAGATAATATATCTATATAATACGTAATATTATATTATCTACTCAGTATCCATATTGTATTGTATACTACACAACATTATAAGTACACAAAATCACATAATATAGTATTACGTGCACGGGGTACAATTAAATGCCGTTTACTCAACGAAGAGATTTATTAGCTCGCCACAAACTAGACAATTAAATCACTAGTAGATACCTACACACAGTACTCTTCACCAGTTCCAGTCGCTCAGTAGTTCCCAGTAATCCACAGTCGTTGCTCAGGTCGCAGGTAGAATCTTCTTCGGTCGCTTAAGCTCGCTGTGTTCGTTATCGATCTCAAAGACAGAATGAATCGTGTCGCTATGCGAGCGTGTTTTTATACCTCTCAATTAGGAGGGTGGAATCATCTGGAAAATACACGAGCAAAAACTACCTACCTACTCTTTTGAAGACTCTTTCGAGTTCATTCTCGATATTTACCTATTTTTTTGTAAAAGAGTAGGTACTCGTAGGTAGGTTGTACTTTGTGTTGACGATTCTAGATTTTTCTATGCCAATCGGTAGAGTACCTCGTCACTAACAATGCGTTTTTATTTCTTGAAGATTCGATTACTAGTTTTCGAGATATCGACGTCCTTCGTAAAAATAGTTACTCAAGGGAAGATAGATAATATTCTGTTCACATTATTTAAAAGATTCCAGAGATTGTGCTTTTTTATATATAGTGGCAGTATGTACATTCCCCAGGCGAATTGCCTGTATTGTGAAAGATTTATCATAAAACTTGTACAGTGCAGTGGCATTGCTAGTCTCAAATTCTCCGATGATCTCAAAAATCTCGTATGTGTGTCACCAAAGAACTTGAACTTTCTTTGAGATGATGGGACACCGCTGCAAACAACTTGCGGTTGCCTTCCTGTATCTATTGATCCCATGAAAAAGTATTATTAATGTAAATACCCAAGTTCTTTACATGATCACTTATCTCGATAGCAGGACCATTGAAGATAACTTGGGGGTAGTGCGTAAAATCATTGCGTAACATAATCCAGGGGCTACCAACAACAATGACTTGCTTCTTAGCCAGGTTTACCTGAAGTCCATAGTTATAGCTTCATTCACATACCCATTCCAAGTCCATATTTATGATATTAAATGCTTCCATCAGTTGACTCAGAGGCGCTTGAATGTCTATTTGAAGATCATTTGCATAAAGGTGGTAGGGTGAAGGTAACTTTTTTGAAATTGAATTTATAAAAACGGCGAAACGTAATGGGGATAGAACGCCACTGGCGAAGAGAACGGCAATAAGTAATCTAATAGAAATGTTTTATACAAGCTTGACGATCGAAACTGTCTAAACCAAAGGCACTAACTTATCGACGCGAGGCACGAACCCAGCATATTACACCTTTATTATACGAGTACTTACTTAGCAATTATATTATAATTGTCAAGTAAGTACTCGTTAAGATTCTGCATCACCATTCATTTTCCCTAGTTAGTGACTACGATTAAGAAGCGGAAGCGGCCAAATTCAATACTTTCAGTGAATCGGCTTCCATTTTCCATACATGTGCCTCCTGCTTTGTATACCCTGTATACTGTATAAATATTTGTAATATAAAATATAAATATAAATATTCCACAATGGGCAAGATGATATTGGCCCGGTCCGCTATTGTTATACATTTTAAATCTGAAAAATTACCATACTAATTGCTTAAAAATTTTGTTTACTTTGACACATTATTAAATAAAAATAAAACAAAAAATCTTTTTGGAAAATGTTTTTAATAACTAAGCATTTGTCGTAAGTAGTTCGTTAGAGCCGTCCTCGTCTATCTTGTACGGCAGTTGCGTGGTGAACGTCGGCGGACCTCTGGTATTTTTACAGTTGATCTTTGAAAGATCTTGACACGAATTCTGAAAATTAAAATATTGGTGTCAGTCTTGTCACGACGATTTCTGTTTCCACAACCATTTTTTCTGTTAATCGTCATGTTGACCCGACCTCCTAATCACAAGAAAATACCTTGCACCAGAAACTGGTCTGTCAATGCAGCAGTTGTACAATCTTGCATAGTGAGGTCGGTTTGGGTCCGGAAGCCTTAGTGGAGTGTTATTTAGTTTCCTAACCCCTCGTTTACACCTAAGTATAAAACATGTATTTGACAAGTTGCAATATGTCACAGGCTACAGTGTGAACGCAAAAGTGTTTTATTCTTGTAAACAACTTATTGGCTCTACATCCTATGTGAACGAATAAGTATCTGAGATACATGTATAAAACAAGTATTGTTTTTTGATTAGTCTTCTACAAGTCTTCAACAAGTTTTGTACAAACTAGTTTACAACATGTTTTACAACTTGTTTCGTGGTGTAAACGAGGGGTAATACGAAAATAGAATGCGTTAAAAGTTGAGGCAAAAACTAATAGAAACACCAATACCTATTTCGAAAGAAGATAATATATGAAAAAGGCAGAAATGCAAAGGCGATAGAACTAACCGAATACCGATCACCATCTGATGAAGAACTGGTCACGTCGCCGTCATCGTCATTGTGGTTTTCTTCCGTATCGCTTTCTGCTTCATGTTCCTCTATTGTATGTTCGACATCTGTGTCACCCTCACTCTCTGTCACCTCATCTTTCTCTTCTAAAGTCTCCCATACTCTTTCTTTGTCTACCATGTCTGTATTTAAATAGAAAATGAAAAATTAAATAAAAATTGGCATTGTCTGTAGTTTACGAAATACTTAAAGCACTTTACTTATTCTTCCGAATGTCAATTTAAGTTGCATTTAAAGCTTGCACTTTGGAAAGTTTAGGACCCGCTGTTCTCACCATAATTTGGTTTATTTTACTTTTATGGGGATGTCTTCTCGAAAGAAACGATGCATCAATAGGTGAACGAGCTTGCAGGTACCTAAGGTAGACTTGGGTCTTGATGCCTTGATGGGATGATCCCATACATTTCCCTTAACCTAATGTACTTTCATTCCAACACGAAAATCACATTGTCAAGCACTAACCTCTAAACCTCAATGATCCCTTCCTGCTAATAGTACCCTCCGTGGGTATCTCGATTATAACATTCGGTACTGCGTCAATCGTTACACCATTTTGTTTCTCGGTAGTTGCAGTCGCTTCCTCTGGATCTTTATTCAACTAAAATTATGGAGTTCTTATTATATAAGTCAAGTAATTATATCATTGCACAAAATTATATTTTTGCAAGGGAAAAACTCAATTCAAAAACAAAGACAAACATAGACTTAAATAAGATTTTATTCTTCAGTGAGCTGCTCATAAATCTGTTTTATATGTTTAGGTCGTCCACCAATACCTACTTTTATGAATGATATAGCTGGCTCCTGCAGTTTGGTTGCATGTTCTTTGCTTCTCATTATATTCTCATCTGTTTGCTTTTCTAAGTTCAATTTGTACGCTTTGTGTGTTCGCCACATCTAGAAAAAAATATCTAATCATTATATTTTTAAGCACTACCTGCACTTTATCGAATACTTTTCGTGTTGTAAATTACAAAGGAGCCAAGAATATGCCGATCTATTTGTTATTTAGTTACAAAGGTTTTAAGCAAACATACCTACGGCCACTTTTATAAGTAGTTTTCTAAAGGTACTTTCGTTTCCTATAATTTTGTAATTTGCCTGAGTTATTAGTTTTTATCGGAAAATTGATGGTCCCTGCGCTTGTTCTTTACGTTCCTTCCACTTCCTGGCTAGATGTATAAACACAGCCTTGGAGTGACCTTGAAGTCGTGAACCTCAAAATCTTTACCTAATTCCTATTTCCGTCAAACGCTATATATAGGGTGGTAGATTTTTACCTTACCTGGAGGAGAAGTAATCCAAATACTGGAGATAGCGAATTACCCTCAAGGGAAATATTCCTTTACTTTTTTAAAGAAACAAGACTGCATTCAAAAATTTTTGAAATCTCGGTGCCACACTCGTCAATCGAACCAACTAAAATTTGAAAAAAAAAACATTCTGTATTTTTATGGCATCAATCGATAGTGTCAATCATAAGGATCAAATCTCTCTGATAAACATGGTAAATTAAATGAAAGGAAGTTTAACTTAAAAATGCAATACCAACAGATAGCACTTCTACTGGTGACTTCTCCGTGGAAAGGGGAATTAATTTATACCCTTGAACATCGATAGTACCATGGGGAAAGAATATTTCCCTTGACCCTTGAAGTCACCCTTTTACTTAAGGAGTCATCAGATGATACTATATGATACCTTGCCAATGATAAAGTTATCTTTAAAACTTTATTGCGCAAGTAATTTGGGGTGTTTGATCAGAAACCTCCGCGGTGTACCTACCCAGGGCAACGGAGATGGTGATAGAATTGTTCTGCTGGGTCACTTTATTATTAATCGATTGGAGTCTGACATATGTAATATAAACCCCTACTGACGAGGCAGCGGGTAAATTCGCACGAAAAAAAAGGGACAAGTAATTTAAATAGGTATGGAATTTTAATGTTGATATGACATTAGATGGACCTTTGACTTAAAGTGCTTTTTTTGTCAAATTGAATTTATAAGTTTTATATTTCAGGGACTTCCTTTCATTTAATTTACCAAGTTTGTTAAAGAGATTTGATCCTTATGATTGACACTATCAATTGATACCAAAAAACATCGAATGTTACATTTTCGGATTTTAGTCAGTTCGGTTACCGTTTGTGGCAAGCTAGTTTTCGAAAGACTTTGAATGCAGTTTTGTTTCTTTTCAAAAATAAAGGAATGTTTCTTTTGAGTGAAATACGCTAACTCCAGTATTTAGAGTACGAGTAGGTACCCTCCACGTAAGGTCGAAATCTTCCACCGGTATAGAAACAATCTCAGCAAGTTATTCCATATTTTTCATAGGTACTCCATGCTACGTTAAATAGTTTTATTTTTATTTTTTATACTACTTAGGTGACACACGACCCTCCTGTATTTTTAAGAACAAAATAAGGGTACTTGCATGGTATCCAGTGTAGCATAACCCTAGTATAAAAATGACTATGAGTGATATAAAAATCTTGTCTGTATTTTCTTCTTCAGTGTCGGGTTGCGTGTATAGTGACTCATATGGGTTACGGGACGGAGGATCTTCTACCCATGTCTTGTCTACGCTCTGAAAAGAAATAGTCTTGTTTCATTACATTTTACAGTAAAAGCTATAAATAAATGAATATTTTTCTACACACAGCGTTCTCTAGACCCTAATTAAGTATAGTTTAACTAACTTGTGTTACGGATTCTAGAATTTAGACAAACAAAACATATTTAGATTGTTAGCTATTCTGACAAATATCTGAGCCAGAATCAGAGGCATTTGATTTAGCAGTGGAACTTGAAAGAAATAAGACATCCAAAACTGAAGGCCTGAATACTAACTCAATTGCCAAAGTTATAAAAATCAATTATACAGTAAAGTAGGTACATACAGTAGGAAAGCTACCGTTCCTAGTAGCTAGTTGTGTGTGTTCAGGCCAAGCTTCATCGAAGTCCGTGGAACATTGCGATGAACGCACGCCGTGTGCATTCACAGCGTTCACTTCAGCTGAATTCAGTCGAGTAAACAGCATGTATTCTTCTAACGGCTTCATTTCATATTCATTTATTTCTACAAGGATATCTGGAGCAAAAACATAAGAATAGTCATTTGCCTTTTGTACCATGCCTATTTTACAAAGGACAGAAAAGGTTGAGATGATTTTTCCATTTCATTTAGAAGATAATATGTCATTCATTAATGTAAACCTTTCTCAGAACCTAAAAAAGAAAATGAAATGAAAACGTTACTGCGTTTTATAATTATTTATATGATAATTAATAGAGCCTGGCGCAGGGTTTATTTTCTAATACTTCGTCAAACGAAAGTAGGAACAGTTTGGAAAAATAATAGAAGAGAGGGAAAAATGGCTCAAAAATGCAAACTTTGGATTTTTGCACGCTACTGGGATTATTAGGTACTAGGATAATGAAAGATGAATAAACTGATGCAACCGTGCTAAGTGTAAACAATAAAAATAATACCAAAACAAATCACCATCTATAGAATTCTTTAAAAGTGGTATTACTTCCGACAATATCATACTCACTCGATAGACATCCATTATACCCCTTGTAAATCTTTAACCTTGGATCTGTAGTATTAAGTCCGCCAACTTGTACTTCATTAGATCCAACATCAAATACGTCCCATACAACTTGTGGAGGGACTTTCTCAAGGGGCACTTCTATTCTGTCTATTAATAGTTTTGCCTCTTGGTTTGTCCGATAGTAGTAGATAGTATGACGAGCTCCTAAAATGTTAAAGATGAATTGACTATACTATTGAGAAATTTCAAGGAAAAAAATCGTGTGGCAAGGTGAAATTGGTTTTCTTAGTTGAGTAATACTTACCTAGCCATATTACGTTCGTTTATTCAAGTTGATGCCAGTTTTCCTGGCGATTTTGTGAACTGTGATTATAAGCTATCTCTCGTTAGGTATCTATAAAATCTAATAATATGTATTTTGACCTACCATTTAAAAAGTTTCTATTTTGAACTTCAGCGCCATATGCTTCTTCCTCTCGATTCTCTTCAAATTTAAAGTAGCCGTCTTGTGTGATCGCCGCTAACAGATAATAACTACGTCTGAAATCATTTTTTAAGACATTGTAAGATAAACAGCAGTGATTGTAATAATGATCATTGATCTATTAGTAATGTATTACTTACTTGTTTTCTGTTTGAATTAGTAATAATACAGTATTCTTTTGCCGTAAATCATTGCTGGAGAACGCCAGTTTTATTTTCACCTATAAATATAATAAACCAGTATCTCATTAATAAAATGTTTGCAAAATTCTCAGCTGAGGAGTGTTTTTACAAAGTGATGCATAATAAGGTAAGTACACTAATAGTTTCGATATAAGAGAAAAAGAAACTTAGTTGGCACTGAAGTATCTTAATTACATTGCTGTCAAGATAGATGAAGAGTAACGGATTAAAATCAAAGATTCCACCTGGTAAACTGGACCGGACAGAAGAAATTTTCTTTGTAGAATACTCTCTCCGTTGAAGTCAGCACCTTTCTCCTCGACGCAGTTTTCACCAAAGTAGCTCGTAAGTTCGCAATCGCAGCTTGACTCTTGGTTCGTGAAGTCTTCAGTACAAACTCCACCATTCTTGCAAGGTTCTGCATCGCATTTCATGTTGCATTCTGCTAGGACTCCAGTGAGGTCTATAATGACAAATTTTGATTAGATATTATTCATGTTCTTTTACAGAGCAAGCTTAATTTAGCTCCATTTGCGTGTTCTACTATTTAATGCACATATTTTCCTTTTGTAACCATATGGAGACCAATATTTTACCACTGGAGAGTTGTTGTGCTGTCAGTGGGAAGACCAAAGGCTTGTCCTGATTCTGTCTTCTGCACTGACGGCACAGATACTCTCCGTTCTTACAGGGTCGTAGCACAGGTCACCTCTGGTATTGCATACGTTCATAGCGGTAATCACATTGCATCAGGTGGCCATGTGCTTGTCTACCACCTAAGTTGTATAAAATGATCGCTGAATAAGAAGCTCTATCAAATAAATTAATCAATCAGCCTATTGCAGTTCAGTGCTGGACATAGACCTCTCCCTATGTAGGCCCCACCCAATGTGCAGCCAGCAGCAATTGCGGCCATATTGTAATGGCAGTTTCGGTCACTTATCAATTGCTAAAATACCAATTAAAGCCGTGGTGTATTTCGTAAACCTAATATGAACAATAAAGTTACCTTGATCAGTACTCTCCAACGCTTTTCTAGACAAGTCTACCACATGGTCAGCGATCTTGAATCCTCTCACACAGCCAACATAGCCTCCCTGCGGCAGTAAATTAGCTCTTGGTGCTAAGTGTAGAGAGTAGGGATCATAACCTCCTAAGTTCATTTGGAAGTAATCTGTAGGAGGTGCTGGAGGGCGTTGTGGACGGATTACCTCTGGAGGAAAACGATTTAATTATATGAGATTGTATATATATAGAATGAGTAGATAACTATAGTCGACAAAGGGTACATAAGTAACTTTATAGGAAAAAGTATGTAAATTATGTAGTAATGTACATGTAGTAGTGTATGTGTATAAATTATGTAGTAATGTACATAATTATTCAGAAAAGTAAGGGTTCTCAAATAACACAACCATCATAATCACAAAGGGTGACTTCTTATATAGGTTGATGCAGGTTACAATTGCCACTTTTTATATGAAACTTGAATATTTTGTTCAAAATGAAGATGTTTATAATAGTGATGATTATGTAAGTTATGTAACTTAGTTAACAGTGTTTTGTCGCGTCGACGGCACGTCATTTGTGTTCAAATTTTATTCACTCAGTGTGCTGAGCTGCTACCTTGAATGCATTCTTAGAGGCGTTCATGAGTTCCTCTGTTGTACATGACCTAGTTACCTCTAGACCTAGTTAACTTTGAAGTTTGAGGAGTAATTGGGTTTGATGTTAGTGATGTTTCATAATCAAATGGATCTGAAAGAGCTTTGAATATGAACAAGACGTGCAAATTGCCACAGATCTTCACTTTCAAAAATCAGTGCCGTGGCCGCAATTATAGATACACACATTCCAAAAACAGTAGTTGATGATTAGTACTTACCTAATTCAGGATTAATCCAAGGCTTATTCGTATAATCGGTCAATAGCTTCGCCGTTCTATCTATCGTGTTATTTTTTTCATTTACATGTAATGTAGTACTATTATCCGTTCTTATAATTGCAATTTGTACACTTTCACCTTTATTAATCTTTTCGTGGGTTACATTCATTTGAATAATTTCATCTTCATCATTGAAGAGATAAATTATTTCTGTTCCATTATGAATGAATAAATGAATAAAGTTATTAAGATTGTCGTTCGCATAAAGCACTAAAGCGTAATCATCGTAGGTTCGCAAGTTCATAAGAACATTTTCAGTCATCATTTTTTTCAAGCGAAGTTTCTCCGCATCCGTTGCATTGTCAACTAAATAGTTTTTCTTTAGGTATGCCTCTTTTGTTTGAAATGTTAAAGCTTTCTCGTTTATATCTGAAAGTCAGTAGATTTTGTTAATTACAAATAATCATGCTTGAGTTAATAATAATTTACTTTTATTAGAAGGTATGAATGGCCACGGTATGGGTGAACCGAGAAGGTACCATTTTCATGTAATTTGAAGTTCACATTGTATGGAGATCAAGGAGCAGTCTGGAGTCTTTAAACCATTTAAAAAAAAAATTAAACTCCACTGGTGTTGTTTTTATAGAAATGTACTATCGATTGAAGTAACTACAATTATGTTTGCGGGAATCAAACGTGATATACATACGTAGGTAATCGTAGCTACCGAAACATGTACAATTATATTTTATGTACCTACTTTAAAACATTAAGAGAATATAATACTCACTTTCCTCACAATGTGTTCCCAGATGAGCCCATGGGTTCTTACAAATACACTCATAACTCGACCATAGCTCCTTGCAAATTGCCTTGTTCTGGCATGGGTTTGGTACGCAAGAAGGTTTGCAGTCTTTTATGATTTCAGATAAATGTACCGACATGTAACTGTAGATGTCTAATATTTCACCATTTACTACCAATCCTCTAAAGCAGCCGATGAGTCCTTGATTTACTGCGGACTTTTTGAGATGTTCGCTGAAAGAGAAATATTTACAAGGTATACAAGTTTATTTTACAAATTGCTACGAAATCCATTGGGTTCAATGGACGAATTCCGTCGAAGTCCTCTTCAGACAAATACAGAGATTATGAACAGTTTAAGTCCCGAGCAAAACTATTCCTTAAAAGTTAAAACACAAAAGAAAACTTTGATGGAAAAATAAAAATATGCCATGAACACACGAGCATGTTCGCTATTTCCCATAAAAAAAATACGATAAAAAAAATTATTCAGCTACATTATAGATTAGGTACACATATTATTGTTGTTTGTAATAACCAAACCAATATACCTACTTATAACAATACTTACGCGGTTGCACCACCAATGAACATAGATCCTTCAAACGGACCAAACTCTTCCTCCGGCAGTAAGTTGAGCATTTGGTACTCAATGTTGAGCATAAACCTAACATGGTAAAAGTTGTAGTCGATCCATATTTTGTGCCATTCACCACCGTTGAGTTTGCGTTTCGAATTGATGACTAGTTTTCTAGTAGTTCCAGTGTTGAGTGTGAAGTTGAAGGTGAGCTCGTGTTCTGTCGAAAAAATATACCGTGAGTAATATGTTGTAAATGGAAATTTTATTAATATTGATAAAATGATGGTAAATAATCAACCAAATAAAGATTAATGCGATTTTTAAAGCAACTACGAAGCTAGCATGAAGGGGACTCTGTTATTAAAATAATCTCTTTTTTATACCACTTAGGTGGCAGATAAGTACACGGCCCACCTGATAAAAAGTGGTTACCGTGGCCTATGGACGTGTGTAACACCAGAGGAGTCACACACGCGCTGCTGACCCTGTAAGCACAGAGTTTCTGTGCCGTCATTGTAGAAGACACAGCACCAACTCTCCAGTGAGTTCTGGCTACCCTATTCACCGCTGGGAACACAACACGAAGTTATTATGGCCGCGGTCTTCTGTAGGGGTGAGGTACTTCCCCAGTTGGACTGCTCAATTGGACGGAAATACCGTCATGTCCTACCTCCTCCTTACAAAAGGTAATTTCCAGAACTTTCTGGTAGGTATATCGTCAAAATTAAATTAATCTTAAAACTTACCGCTAGTTAATGCGACCATGAACGATGGATAATTAGGCCTAATGGGTGGTTGGAACAACAAGATGGCACTGGTACCAGTTGTTCTGAAACTGAACGCAATGTCGCCCTTCCTCCAACCAGGCACTTCTATGTATGACTGTGAGGTTGTGAATGTCACTACATAGCGTTGGGTATCTGGAAAACATTATTTTTACTGTAATATAGAATAGAAATCCTAGTCCACAGTAATCTAGGAATATGACAATAAAATATTTGATATTTCAGTACTGTTGCAAACGCCATTTTGGTAAATATCCCGATATTTCTAATAGTAAGTGACCATGATAGTCTAACTCCCTGAAATAATTAAATTTTGAAGGAAGTTATTACAGGCTACTCACTAGTTTCAACACACTCCAAAGATCCTAAAGTTATTCTACCCTGTGCATCTTCGGGTAAATCCTTTTGTTGTAGAAAGAACATATCAGTGATACCAAGACTGGTAGGTTCAACAAATGTTCCTTCATCTGAATGCCACTTATCTTCATTGGAGTCACAATTGCACGACTTGGAGGCATTCACGCACGTTGCGTTGACTCCACAAGGACAATAACCCCTGAAATAAAACATTTTTAGAAAAAAAAATGAAGTTAACTTATCAGTTCCAAAATACATAAGTGTCGCAAATCTTAGGGCGCGCCGTAGTAGCGGTGGTAAGACCCATCATGGGGGAGTGGCTAGAGAGGCCACACGGCAGCCTCTCGTACCGTCTGACGCAGATGATCACCGAGCACGGATGCTTCTGAAAATATCTGCGTCGGATGCAGAAAGAGCCAACGTCCGAGTGCCATCACTGCGACGCGAGCGAGGACTCAGGTCCGCACACGCTCACCGAGTGTCCGGCGTGGGAGACGCCGAGGCGGGAGCTTGTGGCGGCCCTGGGAGTGAGGGTTCTCACGCTCTCCACCTTGCTCGCGGCGATGGTTCGCTGCGCGGATGCGTGGGCGGCCGGCGCCTCCTTCTGCGAGCAAGTAATGCTCGTGAAGGAGAAGGCGGGGCGGGAGCGGCAGCGGGAGCGACGAAGGATCGCAAGCCAAGCTGCCCGCGTAAGAAGGCAACTCGGGTGTCGGAGGTCGATGAACGACCTCCGCCCCCCATGAGCGCCGGCCTGAGGGTGACAGGTGGAGCCGCCTGTCACCCTGGCAGAAGCAGGCCGCGGCGGCGGCGCGCCTGACGCGCCTCCCCGTTTTCCGGGAACGAGTTGGGGACTCTGTAGTCCCCACACACCCGAGGAGAGGGCCAGATCGTGAGAGATGGCCCTGGGTCGGCCGGGGTGCGAGGGATATGCCTGTCAACCTCACCTTCGGCAACCAAAGCGACCCACAGGCGGCGTGCGTTTTAGTCGGTTCGAGTCCGACATAACCTCCTCCACCGGCTCCGGTGGGGAGGTATCCGTGGGGATTTTGCGCACATAAAAAAAAAAAAGTGTCGCAAATCTTTGTAAGCCGCTCAGCATCATTTATACCGCAAATTTGTTAGCGGTATGAGGAACATAATGTTGTGAAGTTCGAGATATACATAGACGACATAGTCTATGATGCCAGTATGATGGCTGAAGTCATATAAAATTATCAAACTACACCAGAATTACCTAAGTTTTAAGCATTCAAGAATTCTGTGATATTATTTAGCATGTTATGAAGAGAACATAACATGATTTCTGGAACTAATTACTTTGCCAAGAGTTTATACACAATAATTATAAATTTAATTACTTAAGTGTGTTCCGTTTACTATCCCATTAGCCGCCTACCTTTTAACACTTCCTAGGAAGTCCACAGTATTGTTCGACGACGATATGAACCAAGTAGCGCTATGTAACTCCAAAGGCGCTTTCATGCAATCATATTTAATGTACTGACGGCAGTACAACGAGTGTGAAATGAGTTCTTGCAACATTTCAGCAGTGAATTCCCTATACTTGATACTAAAACTAAAGTCTTGACCGATAGCGGAGCGGACATCCTGTGAACAAACAGATATTATTATGAATTTACATATTTAGATAAGTGTCAGTTTATACAGCTATTTTTTGCTTTATAAATGCAGATTAGGATAAAAAAATGTAATCAGATTAAAACAGTTAATAAATCTAGTTTTTACCCAACTGTCAAGGAAATGTTATTGCAATAATCATTACCTTATCTATTTATTTATTAGATTTTTACTTACTTTTAGGACTTTTATTTTACAAACGTTATCAATTAATTGGAGTATATTTTTAATTCAAAAATGTTATAGAAAATATCAATGTTAGGTAATTGCTAGAAAGTCTAAGACAAAGTTTTGTATTACTATACTTCCATCAAGATATTGAAGTAAATAAATTATTTAAAATTATCATAACCTTTGTTTGCAACCACTTTTTTATATTAGTACTTACGACTTGACTGGGTAGATTATGTTCAACAACAGTAGTGGAAGAATCCGCTTCAATCTGAAATTCACATTTGACATGTGCGGGTGGGAATTTTCCATTTCCGTCGATATCTATCAGATATATTTCATTTCGAGTATATCCAAGTAGAGCTAGCTCTTCACAAGTTTTTCGGAAAGTGGCAAAGTGACAATTTTGACCTATATAGCCTTAAAAACAAAATAGAATAGGAGTTAGTTTATTTCTAAGTTTACAGATGAAACATTATTGATTTTGTGAATTATTATTATTATTAAGAAAAAAAAAGGCCCGTATTCCAGAATAACGCTCAGTTGTGAATCGACTCTCACAATGACATTAGAATCGTCATCTAGACTACAGTCTGTCCTTAAATCTAGTTATAAATCGAGATTCAGGACTGAGTATCGTATTTGAATATGGGCCTAAATGTACGACTGAATAGAGTAAACACTTACCAGTATTTTCACAATTACAGATGACTCGGTCCTCTCTAACGGAACATATCCCTCCATGTTCACAGGTGTTAGGCCTCGTACAAGGATCCACATATCGACAATCGTCTATAGCCACCTCACCTACCACTCTCTCAGTCATTATCACAAACCGGGGCTCTATTAGTAAACCGTTTATTTTTATGTTCCTCATACAACCAATTAGACCTAAGTTGGCAGATTTTAGACCGCTGCCTATAACGATCTTGTCTAGGAGTTCGAAATCCAAGCCTAGGGAAATGGACAATTATTTTTAATTACTTTTAGTATTATCTAAAGAGAAATTGCTCTAGAAACATGTTAAACTTTCTATAATTGGGTTGTTAAATAGTAAGTGCTTATTTCAATTGCGGAATTAAAATCGTTGATATTAATTGGCATTGGTTATAAGATGGAATCAGTTGATTAAAGGATTTATACTTTATTTTAAGACCGATAGTAATGTAGATTACATGTTGCTAATAATCTTATAATTTAATGACTGTGCTCTTTCCTGTGAGTATGTGGCATCTTGTAAGCTTTAATGCGTTTGTTCATAATTATATATTGGTGGCGCATGGCCGAGTGCGATAATGGACTGTATTGCGGAGAAGCAGATAACTGTTCTATTGACACTTTACACACAAAACAAGACAGGTGGCCGGGCTGCCGCGGATTCGATCCAGGCAGTGAATGCAGCCCGAGAAATTAGGAGAGGATGCACTAACCTTCACGACCCACGTGTTTTTCATCGCAGCCGGTACACGGATCTTCTCTTCCTTGCTCAGGAGCTGCCGTCAGCGTCACTAGATCCCTTGAGGAACACACGAGAGGCACCATCCGATCGGTAAAGGTCTATTAGGCGGTTAAAATACAACAAATATTATTCATTTCTGAGAGACGCGCGCGCGCGATCGCCTTTACGCTGGCTAGTTCAAAGCGGGAGTGAGTGTCTATATTTCACAAATGGCGGACGGACGAACTACACTATGGTTAGTGCGGGCGGGGAGATGGGTATAGAAAGGGTGTGTTTCCATGTCAAAAAATACAGTTTCCACATCGGCGCAACCATTCCCCCCGGCTTGAAGGGTTACCTTCGAAACGAAAAATGTGGAACAAAACTAATGTCTAATCTAAATCTAGGTTTGCGAAATAACAACTAAAATATAAACATAGATTGGAACTCGTGCCTACTGCTGGCTAGGCAGAGGGCAGAGGCGAACAACCGGGCGCAGATACGATCCGGTTGCAGTTTTAACCCGTACAACACGAGTTATCCCGCGGGCATCGGGAAAAATTTCCTCTACTACTCCTAGAGGCCAATGTAAAGGAGGCGCATTCTCAGTCATAAGGACTACCACCGTACCTACAGTAATTGGGTTGGATGGAGTATTCCATTTTTGACGTGACTGCAGCGTGTGCAAATAATCGGTTCTCCAACGATTCCAAAACGATTGGACCATCTTATCTAAAAGAGCGTGACGAGTTAGGAGGTGTATTCTATCGTCATCAACATCTATTGCGGGCAAATATTTTAAAGGAGTCATATTTAAGAAGTGAGCTGGCGTCAGCGCTAACGGCTCTGACGGATCGCTAGATAGAGTCCGACACAGCGGACGCGTGTTCATCACCGCCTCTACTTGCGCGAGTACGGTACTCAACTCCTCGAACGAGAGAATCTGTTCGCCTATGACGCGAAACAGATGCGACTTAAGGCTTTTAATATTCGCTTCCCAATTACCACCAAAATGACTAGCTGCAGGCGTGTTAAAGTACCATTCAATGCGATTTTCGGCTAAGATGTGAGCGAATTCACTTTGGTAGTACTTAGACCGTAAGAATGTGTGCAATTCCGAAATACTACGTCGGGCCCCTACATAGTTTGTACCGTTGTCCGAATACATGCGCTTAACCGGACCCCGACGCGACAAAAAACGTTTAAAAGCGGACATAAAATTTGGCGTACTTAAATCACCGGTCAACTCTATATGAACCGCGCGAGTTGTCATACAAATGAACAAACAAACATAAGCTTTCGTGGAGCGAATGCCACGACCACGAGCAATGGTGACCTTGAAAGGCCCAGCAAAGTCTGTGCCGGTGTGTACGAAAGGTTTTGCGGATTGAACAACACGACAAGAGCGATGATCGGCCATTTCAGGCGCGATAAAACGCGGGCGGAGTTTAAAACAAGGTACACATCTGTGTACTCTAGCGCGAATCAAATTACGAGCGGAAATTATCCAGTATTTCTGTCTCAAAATAGACATTAACAAATCGGGACCAGCGTGACAATTCACTTTGTGATGATAATCTACTAACAAATCTAATACGTGGTCCTTACGCGGGAGAATTACTGGGTGCCTTTGTTCAAATCCTAAACCTGAATTTCTCAAACGACCACCTACTCGAATGAGTCCATCTTCCAAAAATGGTTTCAAGTGTCGGAAAGAACGACTACAAGGTTTGTTAAATTCTAAATTTTTAAATTCAGAAGCAAAATAACACTTCTGCAATTCGCGAAGTATGATCAATTCAGCCTTATCTAAATCAGCGGCGGTTATATGACCGCGTGTAGATAAAATTCTCAAAAATCGGCCTACATAAACAACACAACGCAACAGTCTCGACCAAGACGAGACGCGATTAGCCAACAACAAAACCAGGGACTCTTCACGCGGGACCGACACCACAAGCGAGTGCTTCTTTTCCTCGGGTGGTTCGGAAACCGTAGTGGGATTGAATTGACTAACTGGCCACTTATCTAACGCGGCATGAATCCAGGACGGTCCACTAAACCATAACGGGTGATCTAATATTTGCGAAGGAAGCAGTCCACGAGAGAGACAATCGGCTGGGTTGTCGGTGCCAGCAACGTGAAAGAGATTTTTTTGGCGCTAATTCCGATTGAATTTTTGCCACTCTATTAGCGACGAAGGTGTCCCAACGATGGGGCGAAGAGTGGGCCCAACACAAAGCGACTGTTGAGTCCGAAAAAGCTAAAATTCTATTAATATTAATGCGACTACTACAAGCATTGGCGATAGAGGTGATCAATCTAACCAACAATAGTAAAGCGCATAGCTCGAGGCGTGCCAGAGAGACGACCTTACGGGGAGAGACCTTCGATTTCGCGCTTATAAGGCTAATTGAAACCTTACCTACATTCGAGACATGAAAATAGACTACTCCTCCATACGCCCTCTCACTAGCGTCCGCGAAGCCTACTACCGTAACAACACTAGGTTGCGATATACCTACATGACGCGGAATTTGTACTTGGTCAAGCACAGAGAGTTCTTTTCTAAAGCGAGCCCACAACTTAGCAATGTTGTCGGGCGCGGTGTCGTCCCAATCACAATTCGAAAGCCAAAGCTCTTTTATAAGTAGTTTGGCGTACAGAACGACAGGAGCTACGAATCCCATTACGTCCCATATCCGTGCCACACACGACAGGATAATGCGTTTAGTACAAGTTTGCGGGGTCGAACTACTTTTCAAACTAAACGTATCAGATGCGGGCGACCAGCTTAAACCAAGCACCTTGTGCGTATCACTTTCATCGAACTCCTTAACCGAAGACAATCGGTGCGACGGTGGAATCGACTCTAACGCTGTTTGCGAGTTGCTCGTCCATTTCACGAGATCAAATTGACCCGCCTTCATGAGACTTATAACCTGAGCGGCCGTCTCGACAGCCTCGGCCTCGCTATCTACACTATACACGAAGTCGTCCATGTATAAGCCAGTCTCAATGGTGGCTCTCGCTTTAGGAAATGCATCGCCCTCGTCAGCGGCCAACTGCTTGACGGTGCGAAGTGCGTGAAAAGGGCTAGATTTAAGCCCGAAGCAAACACGATTAAACTCGTAAACCATTAAAGGTTCTTGCGGTGAAAATCTATACAAAAATCGTTGAAACCTACGATCGGGTTCGCGCACTTCAAGGCACAAAAACATTTGTCGAATATCTGCAGAGAGTGCCACAGCGAATAAACGAAAATTTACAATTATGTCAAATAAATTACCTTGAAGATTTTGACCACAATACAAAATGTCATTAAGCGACACGGAAGTGCTAGTCTTAGCACTGCCATCTAAAACTACGCGGAGTTTAGTAGTAAGCTTATCTTCTCTAATAACTCCGTGGTGCGGGATAACGTACGAAGGCTGGGTCTCGTCAGTGTCCGCAGGCGCAGGTGAGATGTAACCTTTATCTAAATATTCGTTAACAACCTCATCATAGGCTTGCTTTAACTTTGGAGACGCCTGCATCTTTCGTTCTAAACAAAGAAAGCGTCTTTCAGCGGATGCACGGGAGTCCCCGAGCGAAAAAATATCTCCCTTGAAAGGGAGCGCGACCACATAACGACCCTGCTCATCACGAGTAGTCGTGCGACAATAAATCTCCTCAGCCATCTTGTCATCGGGGCTTAGGATTGGTGGGACATTGACCTCTTCAATCTCCCAAAACTTGCGGATGGTAGACTCCAGTGGCGGCTCGACGGTGCAACAGAACGAGGCAGTCGAGTGACTAAAACTATCTATAGAAGCGGGTGCGGAACCAATTATAACAAAACCCAGAACTGTTTCCAGGGCGTGCGGAGCGGGGTACGTCGGTCCCCCTTTGACCTTACGTGATAACTGGAGGTGCGGGAGAATCGAAGCGCCGATCAATATATCGACGACTCCAGGAACAGCGTAAGTCTCATCAGCTAAAGGCAAGTCTTTAAATTTCGTTAATAAAGACGTGTCAACTGGGACGGTAGGCAACTGTTCAGTTATTTTATCTGTAACGAGCGAATCCATGTCAAACCAAATTTTATTATTAAAACGAGATCCAAACCTCGTTTTAACTGTGCCATGAACAGCTGACCGTAAACCTCCAAAACCCGTCACCACTGAGTAGGTTGAACGCCTATCAACATTGAAACCAAGACGTTGACAACAATCTTGAGTAATAAAATTACTTTGCGAAGCGCCATCTAATAGCGCTCGAACAATGTGCGGTTTACCTAATGCATCAACAATAACCACGCGAGCGGTCGCAAGACAAACCGTAGTGAGGGCAGCACTAGCGGAGAACGAACACAAGGTGACGTCATTCGTAGCGGTCCCCGGGCAGGCCGGAGCGCGTGCGAGCTCGGGCTGCGGCTGCGGCGCAGGCTGCCGCGCGTCACCGCTCGACGAACCAACTGTGCTCACCTTGGATGCGGCATTACTATTTTCAAAATGAAGCAAAGTGTGGTGTCTCGCTTGACATTTGCGACAACCATTTCCACTATTACATAAACCCACGCGGTGTTTAGTACCGAGACAATTAAAACAAAGATTATTAGCGCGAACAAATTTATAACGATCACTAGGCGACAATTTTAGGAAACCAGGACACTTGTACAGTTGCGAGTGATGAGTACTACACAAAGAGCAAACAGGTGATTGTACACGTGCTGGTGCGGTATTAACATAAGTATGGGTTGACCTCGGTGACCTCGATGAGGCATCTATTTTGCGTTCAGAAGTAACAACCTTCTTCGCGCCTTCATGTTTCGATGAAGAGCGTTGCAATACCTTTATATGCTCGCGAACAAAACTTTCTAAGTCTTCGAACTTAGGAATTTTACTGCCGCGATGATCCGACTCAAACAAACGAATGGTTTCGGAATCTAATTTCTTTAAACCCATATACAAAAATACGAAGTCGCAGAGGTCATCGATCTTCAAGTTCTTTACGGCGCGAACAGCTGACGCGAAAGTATCTAGAAATTTCTCTAAGTTTTGATCGTTACATGCCGTAATAGATTTCAAATCAGACATCTGATCTAAATAGGCGTTAGCTACCGATCTTTTATCCTCATACTTAGCTTTCAAAGTATTTAAAATTAAATTATAATTCCCGGCACTAAACGTAATTCCAGCGCAAGCGGTTATAGCTTTACCAGTCAATTTTTCAACGAGATAATGCAATTTTTCGTGATCTGTCAACGAATCGTTCTTATCTATCGTATTCTCAAAACTATCTATAAATAGACACCAATTGCGAATGTTACCATCAAATTCGGGTATTTGAATTGGTGGCAACTTAGGTCGGTCGCGAGTGGGGTTGGGTCGGTCAGACGGCTTCTCCAAACTCCTCGCGACGCGCTTGATACGACAATACAAATCGTCAAACGACGACAAGGCTTGATAACTCACTGAGTAATCGGGATCCAAATTCAACTCTAAAACGTTGATGTCATGCACTAAGGTTTCGAAATCCGCGCGTAGACTATCTAAGTTTTCTATAGAACACAAGAACGAATCTCTGATGACCAAATCAGAGGTTTTAAGTGCACTATCATAAATCGATTGTACGCGAGAGTAAATCATTTCTTTTTTAGCGTATAAAAGTTTCAATTGAACCTTACCGGTCTTATCAACCTTTGGGGACATGTTTACAATTAAATATGAAATGACTTAATCCTAGCGGTACAGAGCAGCGAGGCGGCGCGAGCGTTAACTATGTAGGTAGGTAGGTGCTTACAACTGTGAATGCACGCTTGAACAAACGCGCATAGCAACAAGGTCGCACCTGCGCGATGGTCGCTGTCTAGATTCAACTATTATTTCCGAGATTAAGTATTGCGTAATATCTATTCAAATTAAAATACTTTCGTATGAATTGGGATGAGATGCGAGCGAGGTAGGCACAGCCACGTGTCTACCCACGCAGGTACTAGGCAAATACGACGTGAGCCGAGAACAACGTAATTGAAAAAAAACAAACAAAGCCAAATGCGTTAGGTATTACACTGTGCCTATGCACTAGGGTGTCTGAGTATACCTAAGATCTAAGCCTAAATGTCTGGATGCGGGGTTTTCTACTAAAATAACCAGGCACTTAGGTGCGATGCGAAAATTGTGAACTACGATTAAGTGTTGATATGATACCTAACCTATTTATGTATTAGGTAGGTACAATGCGAGCCAGCGGCGAACGGACAACAAATTCTAAGCCTAAGTGTCTGGATGCGGGGTTTTCTACTAAAATAACCAGGCACTTAGGTGCGGTGCGCTCATTCCCATTAGAATAATAACAAAATACGAACTACGGCTAAGAATCCGGCTCGATCCGGACCAAAAATGGTGGCGCATGGCCGAGTGCGATAATGGACTGTATTGCGGAGAAGCAGATAACTGTTCTATTGACACTTTACACACAAAACAAGACAGGTGGCCGGGCTGCCGCGGATTCGATCCAGGCAGTGAATGCAGCCCGAGAAATTAGGAGAGGATGCACTAACCTTCACGACCCACGTGTTTTTCATCGCAGCCGGTACACGGATCTTCTCTTCCTTGCTCAGGAGCTGCCGTCAGCGTCACTAGATCCCTTGAGGAACACACGAGAGGCACCATCCGATCGGTAAAGGTCTATTAGGCGGTTAAAATACAACAAATATTATTCATTTCTGAGAGACGCGCGCGCGCGATCGCCTTTACGCTGGCTAGTTCAAAGCGGGAGTGAGTGTCTATATTTCACAAATGGCGGACGGACGAACTACACTATGGTTAGTGCGGGCGGGGAGATGGGTATAGAAAGGGTGTGTTTCCATGTCAAAAAATACAGTTTCCACATCGGCGCAACCATATATATTTATTTTCATTAGAATAAAGCAATTAGAAACCTGTGGATGTAAACAGTAAAAACATGTAACTAGTTTTATAATTAGCATTACATTATGTTGTATGTTGTCAGAGAATTTAGCGTGTTACAAAATCTAGAATGTTCTTTTTAAATGGTGGTACCATTATTTATCATTGTCCTTGCGTTAATCTCGTTAGTATCCACTGCCGTTACCTAAGAATCCGGGATCCGCTAAATCCCGGGCATCATCTGAACTTCAACCCACTGTTGCCTACTCCTCTATTATTAATTATTTTTTCGACTGACACCTCAATCTCGACGGAAAAGCCTGCACCAGAAACTTATCCATTTACCAGTTAATGTGCTGGATAGCAGGTGAGATTGATATTGACCTCAAAGACCTTGGCTGTGTCATCGAAAATCTTAATGACTTCCGTACAAATAACCTCTTGAACTAAAATTATTACCTATCGAAAACAACGTACACAAAAGACGATAATAAACAGGAAGTTGCTTACCAAAGATCTGCACATGTTTATTGTGATGGTCGACTGTTAACCTGATTCGTCCTTTCCTGTAATCCAACTCCACGTTGTGCCAGTCATTGCTTACGTTGAACTTCACTGATTTCAGTACTGATACGTTCTTACCAACGTCTGATACTAATTCGAACCTAATCTCTTCTTTCACCATCCTTACCTAAAATGTTTCAGAATGTATCTATTTATTTTAATTAACTTTATGTTTTTATGAGAAATAAATAAAAATATTTTATTAATTAATATGATTGAAAAATATTATTGTCATATGTGTAATAAATATTGAATTAACTTTTGAGGGAATAAGTATGCTAATTTTTCCTATAGACTTTAGTTGTTATCTCCTATGGATAGTTAATAACTGGACAATTTTGATTACTTGGTCAGAGTTTTCCTTCTAGTAAGGGACTAGTCGCTAGTTCAAGTCCCGTCCATGATGTTGAACTTTTTTGTTATATATGCGGTTCATTTACATTGCACCAAAGACAAGTTTTACAGGCAACTAAGTAGCAGAATGTCGGTAATGTATTAATACAAGAATAGCAGATAGGTGAATTATTGATCTACGTATATGTTACTCTAAATGTGCTGAATTTAATTAATAAAGTAGCTAAGTATAAGAGTATTTAAACATGACGATTTATACATGTATGAGTACTAGACAATTTACATTTACAAAGAAATAAGATCAATAGTTTTTCGTTATTCGTTTTGTAACTCTGGACGAATTATGACAACTAATGCCTTGAAAGAATTGGAATTTATCCCTAATTATGAGTATAGCTACTCATAATAAGTGAAAATATCCAATTCTTTTAATTGCGTCGAGATAATAAATGGTTTCAAGGAATTACACGATGCATGGTTATGCAAAGTTGATATGTTAAGACATAATCTGCATATTTGTATACAATTAATTCGCATCTTGTTTTCTAGCGCGTGGTAACTTTTAAATAATTAACCGAGTAATCTATCGAGAATTTTAATATTTCTACAATTTTGCATGTTGTTGTTTAGTATAACTAAATTGGCGTCCTCAATATTTAAAAGGTATATTATTAGAAATTGTATTCATGAAAGTATAATTGGTGTTGGATTTAATTTCTATAGAAGATTAAAACTGGTTTGTGATAACTTACCTCCCAATAACCTTGCGAAGAGGTCTGACTATATGCCAGCACAGCCATATTTTTACTAGTTTTGAAATCAAACTTCAAATTCACACTGTGACTCTGATTCAACGGCCACCATATATGGGACGTAGCAAAAGGGTACGTGATCGGTATAACCTCTATATCTATCTCATTAAACTCTGGGTCTAACACCCCTATGTAATGGACTTTAGGGTTATTTTGCTTCAACTCATATAAGATTGATACGTCGTTATAGTATACATATTTCAAGTTTCCAGCGAAATTATTGAAAGATTTTAGTCCTTTCATTTTGTATAAGTCTGGGCCTCCGCATATATAGATTTCTGGATCAATGCATACGTATCTGGCATTACCTGGTATTTCATACGTTTCAGTTATATTATCCAAATATACCTGAACGGTTTGTTCTTGGAGTAATACAGTGAGGTTATGCCACATATTGTTATTGACTTTTTCTCCTAAGTAATCCTCTACGGGGCCGTCGCCTAGGTCTATCTGTATGGCTACTTTTTCGTCGTGTATCGATAGAGCGATATAGTGATGTTTATCATCGATTTGGCCGCTTGCGTAGAATAGCGCGGAGTCGTCGAAGCGAGTCTGTGAAATTAATTGTAATTGTTAAATGAGATTTGCTCTAAGCTAAGCAAATAATTTTAATAATAACTGGTTAGTAGTAATAGTAGATAGTTTTGGGTTAGAGCCTCTTGGAACTCGATTTTTTTATTTCAATACGGAAGTTTCCATGTTTACTCACTACCGGCCGGTCCATTATGTTGGACTCACCGCACGCCGTTTCGGGACCGACATGCCAGGGTATAAATTGACCCAATAAGGTATTACTCTTGTATCCCGGCCGACCTTTCCTCCTTAGACCCCTGCCTCTATCTAGTAAAGAACTCTGTCATTTTATCAGGACAAGCTAAGGTTCCTTAATACAGATGCACAACACTTCGAACTTATAACAACCATCATTCCTCGTAAGGGGTATCAAAACATAACGTATTAAAATATGAGACAAGTTAATTTGCATGCGGCTTTTTTCGCTTTACCGTTTATTACTTGCATATCCGTAGCAATTTATTTATTATAAATAATATCCATTTCATTCTATAACTTTGATTACGAAGCTATGACATCACGTAACATATCAAGATCATTTGAGTGAAAGTATTTTCGTATCATATGATTAAACTTTAATAGGGATTATATTGACTATGAAGAAATTAGGTAGACTTATAAATGGTTAGAAGGTTTTAATTCGCTAGACCTCTTCTTTTAAATTTTAAAACGGATTTTGGTCATCATTGGAATTAGAAATATTATTACTAAACTGAGTTATTACATTTATCACGTCGAAACTATCTGCTAATTGTCACCCACTTATTTAATTTTAGACTTTAAATTTTTTTTTATAGAATATAGAACCGCGTGGTTCCCGGCAAAGTAGAATTTCTACCACCCCATCTCTTCCCATGCGGTGTCGTACAAGGGATAGAACTGTTGAGCATCAGACGTATACAGCCCAGAGTCAGTCTCAAATGCATGACTCAGTCATTAATAGTGCCCGGAAGACGGCAATAGGCTCAACCCCTATTACGTGGGACCGAATTCAGTGATTGGTGAAATGTGGGTGTTAATTAACCTCTGCCTAACTCTCCGGGATAAAGACGTGACTATATGTATGTATGCATGTAAAAAAATGTAGAATAAAATAGAAAAGTTCAAAATTTAATGAAAATGAGTTTCATTAGAAATCATTAGAATTCAATTTTTTTATTCACTATACAGGATACGTTAAATTTTAGACTTTAACAGTATGACAGTGAAGTTTTTGCAGTGTCTGTGGTAAGTTAGTGCTTGACAATTAGCAGAAACGAGGTTCAGATTAGTTACTAGGATTTTTACTAGTGAAATCAGACCAAAGTGAAATTTGAAACAGGTATTATTATGTAAGGGCAAACTTGACACGGGCATAGCAGTAGCCTGTTAAAATGAAGGGATTGAAGTAGGGCTAGAGCCCTACTTCAAATTCCCTTCATTTTAAAATGATGATTTTTAAAAGTAAGGTAGAACCTTACTTTTAAAAATCATTTGTTACACACAACTAGATTGCGGCATACACGATTGCCAATATACACAATATATATGCTTGCCTGTAAGAGTTAGCCGCAGAGTCATAAGGCCGTTGTACGTATCCTACCACATTGTATCTCTCTTATAATTGTGTTATATTGGTGTACAATAAAGTTCCTTTATTAATTAAATACCATATAAATACTATTATTAGATTATACTAGATACTAAGTACGGTGAATGGACTAATAAAACAAATTAACATTAATTTTATCTAGCTTTCATACTTTAGTTCGATTAAGATAGGATTTTTTTTATCAGTTCAGACGGGATTCGAACCATGATCTCTCCCTTACTGTGCTAATAATCTGTCTACTAAACCACTGAATCACACATGAAATCATCAAAATATTCCTATATATCTGTCTTGGTGCGAATAGTTAATTTGAATAGTTAGCATATCTACTAAATGCTTTAATATTACATTCAATTCAGTTCTACAAATTCCTGCACATTCCGTCTCTGTCTCAAGGTTTACTTCTACACGTGTATTCCTTTCTTAAAATTGATATGAAGCTCACCTTGAAATGCATGCTGACTCTCGTGTTGGTAGAGTGCACCCGATCCTTCCAGTCGTACACCCGATACGACACGTAACTCGAGCCCCTCAGCGTCAACACAGTGGCCGCTGCAAATGTCATAAACAACAAAGTATATTAATCAATTCAGTTATTACAATATTTTAAATAAAATGTATGAAAATTTATTATTCGTCAAATTAATACAATCTGTCAAAATGGTACAACAAGCAATGCTTAGTCCATGTACTAATCAAATAACCCGCCCCTGTTCGCTCCCGGTACAAAAGTGCCCATAACACTTGCTGCGTTGCCACGTTGGATGGCGATGGACAGCCTTTGGACCAGGAACGACTCGGTACGAGTGTCACCGGTTGCCTCGATGAGCCTCTGTCCGATTTCTTTTTATTTATTTTATTTATCATTATAAACAATTACATATTTCGTTGACTTAGTGATGCCACATAAACTCATTTGAGTTTTTCTGGGGATCATTATGATCGACATTCAGTTCATCATTATCATTAATAAGGCTTTTAGCTTCCTTGCCCCAACTCCCTAGTCTCCACTTTATCAATATATTTTTTTAAGAATTTTAGTAACCGAAATTCCTTCGAGTTCCTCTACGGTCAAACTAAATGTCTTGTATTAGGTCTTAACCCATGAAATTGCCGAAATTTTCTTACAGATTCATGAGTTAGTGATTCCTGTAATTTAATAGCTATTTATATTTTGTTTGAAGGTTGATTTCAAGATATTACAACTCTGTATTAAATTTTGCTTTTATTGGCCGCTTGATAAATTAAATTCGATCTTCAAAAACAGTACTTCCTAAATGCTATCCATTTTGATGACAAATTTCGTATTACGTTTTTACAGCTGTCACTTTTCAAAAATGTAATAAAATTGTTTGTTAGCTTAATGTTGTCTCATTCATACACAAAAGAATTCATAAAATACGGATGTGTCATTCCTAAAAAAATACAAAAATGTTAGTACTGAAAACTGGGTTACCTCCAATTTCTTCAAAATAACGGCAATTTCATAAGTAACGACCTATTATTATGAGTGGCTTTACGTTGATGGGTTACTAATACTGATATTTGAATCTGAGACTTCGTAATCGTAAGGCCGACTCCGTATGGTTCCGGAGTCGGTGAAGCTACTAATAGTTGAAAATACTAATAGATGCTTGTCTTATTAATGTCTACACAATGTCTTATGTCTTGAATTCTTACTTACATGAAGTGAATTCATGGAGAGCCCCTACCAAGGTTTACGAGGCCTATGTAACTGCTATTTACATGCGAGGCTCTGGCGTAGGACTTCTTTTGTTTTTGTTTATTTATTGGTTATATTTTAGGTTTTAAAAAATATCTCATTCAATATTTTATTTCTTTACAGGATTTGGAGGTCAGCGTACGTCCCGCACGAAAAACCAGGATCCAAAGTACAAGCGTTGGATGCAACCAGGACTACCGCTGTGGTAATTACAATGATTACATTGGGTGATGCACTGTCACAAAGTATAGAAGAATTATCGAAAGCAGTCAACTTTCCGCTTTGCAAGCATTTCACCTCTCACGGTAATAGCTTATACTAATATTATAAAGTTGAGGAGTTTATTTGTTTCAACGCGCTAATATCGGGATTTACTACTTGGACTTGTAAAAAAAAATTTTTGTGTTGGGTAGCGTTTATCGGCAAAGGTTTTAGGCTATATATCATCAAACAACTACTTAAGGGAGCGGAGCAGTGATCATAAATATCAATAAATCCGGTAGATTCCTATACATTATTTGAATATTAAGGAAATACTTTTTGTTTTTATCTATAAATCTCTCTAATAGGTGATAGTAGGTATCAAAATATGCGACAGGCGAAGCTAGGGTGGGTCAATTAGTGTCTTAGGAGACTTAGGTTAGGTTAGGTGGCAGACAAGGGCCGTGCGCTTGTCTGCCACCTAAGTGGTATAAAAAAAAGACTAAGTAGGTTTAGTCAGTTCGACTTTGACATAACTCTTAGCGAAAAAGAGACACAAAGGCACAATATTCTACTATTTTAACTAATTTTCGCAGAGATTAGAGCAGAGGTCCATCAATTAAATTTACACGTCGGACAAGTCAGACACGAACACATAAACTACACGTCCTAGATCAAAGTGAAATGATAAACATTTGTCTTGCTTCAAGTATAATCACGTAGGAAGATAAATAGTAACAAGATTGTACTCGACGAGGCGTAGAAAAAAACGTGTTCGGTCAAAGTTCGAATGAAGGCGAACCAGTTCCATTGTTGTTACGTGCTGGGTTACGACATAAATAAAATTTCTTCTCTGAATTATCAATTAAACATACTTTTATTATTACGGCAGTAAAACGTATCAAAATTATTCGCTATTTCCGTTTCCTGTTTGTTGCTTAGATACAGATAGAACCGGTACCCTAGCAGAGACAGACAGAGAGGCACTGACCCGCTTCAGAGATTTTGTATTCTGTGGGTTGTCTGGGCTCTACCGAGATCTTTGGGACCCAGGCTAGCTTCAGTTGCTGTTGACGGATACACCCGTGCTACCGACCCTCTCGAACAGATGAGAATCTGCACCAGATTCTCATCCGTTCGAGAGGGTCGGTAGCACGGGTGTAAATCCTCTGGTGTTGCACACGTTTAAAGGTCACGGTAACCACTTTCCATCAGTTGGGCTGTGTGCTTGTTTGCCTAAGTTGTACAAAAAAAAAAGATTTTCCTGACGGGGTTATGAGGTAAGACGGCAGTTGCTCCCATAAAAGTCAAAATAAACCAATCCATCTGTTGAATACTAGGTTTAGCGCGAATATGACACCACCGTTGGTATTGTACACGTTCGTAGGCCACGGTAACCACTTTGCATTGGCTGGGCCGTGTGCTTGTATGCCATACAAGTGGTTAAAAAAAAACAAGAATGACGACGATACGAGCTTGAGTTATGAACATGAGACTATGGTAAGTACTCGGAAGGAGCAGAATATATATTATTAAGAAGTAATAAAATTACCCTTAGTCACTTTATTAAACTTGTTATATTTGGTTCTTTCTTACCTGTTTTGTGTGCTACACGAATAACCGGTTATTTAGTTTACTTGTTCTGACGATATTTTTAGCTAGTTCACTACACTGACTAGTTTAGCTACTGATACTATTACGAATAACAAAACTTATAAGAATAATGTATTAGAACATAATAGATCAGAACATGTTGATATTAATAGTGTAAAACTCACCGGTGATATTTACCATGTTCATTATTTCTGTTGAGTAACCGAAATTTCGGTGGTTATTATTTATGTATCATTTGAGAATCACCATGACAATCTCAAATCATACATGTTGATATACATATGCCTATAGGGCTCTAAGAAGACCTTAGGGCTAAGCTTACCACATCTGCTGATTGACAGATGAGACACTGATGCAGACTTTCTTATCGGGATGGGGTATAAGCCGTATAAGGCGGAGACGGATAAACTAAATCAAAAGGAGAAGGAGTAAGAGAATTCTGACCTCCAAGGTGAAAGCATTGGAAGCAACTGAGAATCTCAATATCAGGGGCCTTTATACTCTCTTAAAAGTACTATTATTTAATTTTTTTATACAACTTAGGTGGCAGACAAGCACACGGCCCGCATGATGGAAAGTGGTTACCACAGCCTATGAATGTGTGCAATACTAGAGGAGTCACACCTGTGCTACCGATCCTGTAAGAACGGAGAGTTTCTGTGCCGTCAGTGCAGAAGATACAATTAGGACAAGCCGTTGGTCTGCCCAATGACAGCACATCAACTCTCCAGTGAACTCTGGCTACCCTACTCACCGCCGGCAACACAATACGAGGTTATTATAGCCGTGGTAATCTATAAGGCGGAGGTAGGTACTTCCCCAGTCGGACTGCTCAATTGGGACGGGAATACTGTCGTGTCCTAACGTATAGGTACTGCGTAATCTTAAGTATCAATCGGACTTCGGCCGCTGTCGCCCGTCGATATTTGTGCTGCACTGTATTTTGTAAGACATGTAAAATCTAACAAATTAATATATCTTTACAGTAAGAGATACTGTTTGACACAGTTTACCTTAATATTATAACATTAGTATTCTGACGGACGTTGACGGTTCAATTCACACTATAATATTTAGAAAGTTTGATTAAAATACTGGGAAAAGATGGTAGTTATGCCCTAGGTGTAAAAACATACATGTTAATTTGGCACTCTGTGGTCCCACACCCGACGAGGGCCAGATCGAGAGAGATGTCCTTGGGTCAGTCGGGGTGCGAGGGATATGCCTGTCAATCTCACTTCGGCAACCAACAATGATCCACTGGCGCCGTTTGAGTCGGTTCGAGTCCGACGTAATCTCTCCCATAGAAGGCTTGGGCGGAGAGGTATCCGTGGGGATTTTTGGGACATTTTTTTTATATAAGACACGTCAATTGGACTTCGCCTTGCCTGATGGTAAGCTGAAGGCAAAGTACCAGAAAAGAGGGTCACCATTACTTACACATATAGTGTGACAATAGTGACACTTAGCTTGACAGCCTCATCATATGCTTTTTCACGCCCCGCTTAAAGGACCCGGGACTGTAGGAAGATGGAAACACGTGAGCTGGTAATGAATTCCAGGCCTTAATGGTGCGACCGAGGAAAGAGTCTCCGAACCGCTTGGTTCTTGATCGAATGTTTTGCACCGTGTGCGGATGACATCTCGTAATACAGCCATGGACGCAACATCTCTACGCAGCTGTAAAGGTTCTAGGGTGTTCGTGATCTCGGGATTCAAAATGATGCGGACCGCACGTCGCTGCAACCTGTCGAGAGCATCTAGTAAGTACTTTGCTGAACCATCCCAGAGATGCGAGCAGTATTCCACACAGGAGCGAATTTGTGTCTTGTATACATAAACAATTATCATTATCTGAGTCTTTTCCCAACACAGTTGGGGTCAGCTTTCTAGTCCAAGATGCAGCTGAAATTAGTTTTTTTTTCGCTTAACCTGATGATAAGCTGAAGGCAATATCTCAGAAAAGAGGGCCACCATTACTTACATATACCATGTTACAATAGTGACACTCAGCTTGACGGCCTCATCATATACTTTTTCACGCTCCACAACCATTTGGCGATATCGGAGTTCTGTAGTTAGACTAGTCGGACTTTTCAGGACTCCAACTGCCCGTAACGACTGCCATAGATGCTCGTATGGCAACTGGGACCGACGGCTTAAAGTGCTCTCCGAGGCACGACCAGTACCTACAATAGGCTACAATGCAAAAATCCATATTCATGCATACAAATATTTGCACTTTTTTTTTTATCTAGGACACGCCAATTTGACTTTACCTTGTCTGATGGTAAGCTAAAAACAAAGTCTCAGGTAAAAATAACTTCGTAAATAAAATATGCTATTATAACATTCAATTACTTACAAATTTATATAAAACTATGATAACTATACAATATATACAAAAATGGAATAGAGAAAAAGAGGGAGACTGCAATTTTAGGCATCGAAAAATTCCTCCCCATCGATCTCTACTGGTACCGTGCCAATGAGGCTGGCGGCATTACCACGCTGAATGGCGATGCCAATTCTTTGAGCGAGGTAAAGGCCAGCCTTATGGTCACGGGAAGCGTCGATTAGTCGCTTCGCTATTTCTTTGAATAGCGCGCGCGCGCTTAGACCCCACGGACCCAAAGTTTCGACCCCAAACGGCTCAAAAATGTAATTACCAGTTAAATTGGTATATTTGCGCCGTTTGAGAGTCTCCGCTGATGCAGCAGCAGCGCATGCGCAGTCCATCGTACTTGGAAGATGGGAAGGCGCCAGGGTGTCGACGCAAGTTGCATCCCACACCAAAGGCCTACCCATCTTCCAAGGCATCAACGACATACCGTCCAGTCTCAGGTAAAAGGGTCATCATTACAGACACTAAGTAATTTTACAATGGTGGCTAATGTGACAATCAGATGCTCTTTCACGCCCCGCTTAAAGGACCTGGAACTGTAGGAAGAAGGAAACACGTGAGTTCCACCATGTTATATGGATATACAAGTAAAGAGTGAATTTTAATGTGTATTATTGGTTCTCAGTGTTTGCAGTTGCACAACTGATATCACGTTTTCATATCGTTATGGAAATCCGTTTTAGGTATCGGTATGAAACACCAGTTAGTTTCCCCTTAAGCACTTAGTTCCAAGAGATGAACAAAACTGATAGGTATGTATTTAATGTTTGATCGTTCGTTAACATTTAGCGAAAATGCAATGTTGAATTTCGACTTTAGAGTTTTAGCCAGCAGTGGAAAGAAAAATCGATGGAAAGAATAACTTTCCTCGGTTTTATTTGATGGAAGTTATTGCTGACCCCTCGCAATTGCTAGGCAGTATTATTTTAGTATTTTCTTTACAAAGAAATGATTTATTTCTATAGATTTTGAAGCAAACTCAACCGGCAAGAACCGTATGTAACACATAGGTTGTCATAATAATACTGGTGTATTAAAATTAGTATTTAGCTCCGTGAACTCCGGAACTCTTCGCTAATATAGGGCTTCGTACCAACCTACTGGGCTTCAGAAAACGGCCAGTATTGAGTGTCCCTGTAGCTTCAACTAATTACAGAGGCAGTGAGTTTCTTATTCGCAGTCTCAAAAAGTTTAATGAGGTCTCGATTTGTTCTATACAAGCTCGAATGTAATTAAAAGACGCATGGGTGACGAGTTCTTTGGGGATGGTGCTAGCAGAACCCAGTCAGTGTAGTGATCTACTGCAGACTAATCTTGTGCTTTTGTATTTTGTATCTTCTTATATATTTTCTTCCTTTTGTTGCAATATGTATCGTATTTATAAACAATACTTTTACACCCTCACTAGGCACTGATCCAAAATGTACCTAATACGTTAACTTAAAATACTTACTAAATACATCACAAAGCTGTTCTTCATACAATGTCCCAAAACAATCACATCTGTACCCATTATACTCGTTGATACACCTGGACCCTTTGAAGCACAGGTTCTCTATCGTCCAGCACTTGTCAATACACCCCTCCTTCACGTTTTCATGTTTGGTGGCAATAAGGGGTACAATCGGAAGTAGGTCGGAGGCTGCTTTACCAGAGCTGAGGACCATATCGCTGATGCAGCCTACGAATGATTCTATGATGTATTTCACGCCGTGGAGTTTTTCTTCCGAGCTAAGGCCTGAAAATGTTAGTGTATTTCTTTTTGATACACTGTAACAAAATACATCTAGCATAGATGTATAAATATTGTAAAGTCTAAATTGGAAATGTTCGCGATGGATGTAAAAACTACTGAACGGATTTTAATACGATTTTTTTTTTCATAGAAAGGTCTTGGTCAGACTTAAAATTTTATGTAAACATTCAACCGATTACAATCGGTTGAGTAGAACGGAGATTAGATATCCACGTGGGCGAAGCCGCTTGCCGAAGGAATACATATAATACAACTTTTAGTACCGGAAGGTTAGGCAGAGGTGAATCAGAGATAGAGTTTCACACAGTTTGAACATGATATAACGCTCTCAACAAAATAATAACCGAAATTACTAGAATTCTAGTTAACACTCGCAGCTAAACTAATATGGTTGTGTTAAGACTCATAAGAGGGAGTTATCGTCAGTAGTATAATGGCCAGGATTTGATCCCGGGATATCTAGGTCAAAAAATCGAGTCCTTAGATTTATATCGAAAAAATAAGTCAACATCAAAGGCGGGACCTGAAACCGCAACCATTCGCTATCTAGGTGGATTCGGTGAAAAAAAAAAGTTCATTATTACTACTACTAAAGTTAATCAACGTTTTAGAAGAGGAATAATTAAACAAGTGGTTTAACAATAATTCACATTTTTATAATCCTATCGTAAGGATGTGTCGCACATAGAACGAACTGAATCGGGCTGAAGACGTGGACATATTTAATGGTAGATTCTCCCAGTACAAGAGGGCCATTAATATAATAAGTGTACAATCTTATTCGTAGTAGCTTATTCTAATGTTCTTTTTAAGAAATAAATAAATATATAGTGGCGACATACCATAACTTTTTTACAGTAATATTTCATCTAACATGTTATCATTTTTATTTCCTTGCCACAATAAGGAAAGGTGCTAGTACTTAACCTTCTTATGGAAGAACTACCTTCTAAAAAGTTATTTACTTCTAGTACGTAATTCCATGTTGTTAAATAAATAATATATGTAGTTTAATAATACGGAAGAAGATCTGGAACAACTATTTCCGGAGTAAATAGTCACTCCTCACCTTGTATAGGGATTGAAAAGTGTTTAGCGAGGACAGAATCCATTTAAGGGTTAATAATTATGAAGGAAGAATTTATGATAAGATATTAAAATGTTATTCACACTGCTCTATTTCCTCTTTGTATTGTTTTTACTAGCTGTTGCTTGAGGCTCTGCACGCCATGAATTCTAATTCCGTTCTTGCAAAAAAGCAGGTGGCTTTCACTCCAGAGATAAACGATATCCCAGGTGTTACTATAGACTATGGTTTATCTCTGTCAAGTGTCTATTTACCAAATTTCAACCCGATCCGTTCAGCCCTTTGAGCATAATTGAGTAACAAACATACATTTTTGATATTAGTAGAAATGGTACGTTTATACAGTGGTTAAGATATGAGTGGTGAAAAAGATGAAATATTGTCAGATCACACGGGTATATGAGGCCCCACCGACATTTTTGGGGCCAAATATCAATCTGATAGCTGGTTCAAAATCTGATTAATGGAAGAGGTTCTAGCGCTGGCTTTCATCTGGGAGTTCGAAAGTCAAACGGCAGTCACTTCCGTAAAGGCCACAATAAAACAAATTAGGAGGAAGAGTAGAAGAGCAGAACCTCGGACTCAAAAGTACATAAATTGAAAACTTACTTGTATTTTTTCCACAGTATTTTTTTATTAGATCTGCCGGTTTCGCCATACGGCATCCTCAAAGGTTTACAATTACAGTTACTAATATGGTACTAACTGTAATTTTAAACCTTTGCTGTAAGGTGAAACCTGTCAGGTCTAATAAATAATACTGTAGAAAAAGTACTAGTGTGTTTTCAATTTATGTGTACGAATTCCACCAAGTGCAAGCCATCGAAGTATAAATATTCAAAAGTACATGTTTTGGAAGTAACCTGGACTGACGGATGCAGGCGATAATGACTGAATAAAGTCCAAATAAAAACGTGCCAATTAAACCTACAAATATTGGAGAAGTATGTAATTATACATTGCGCTGATTTCAGTGAAGCAATCAGATGACTTACCTCCGATAAGAATAACAGACGTCAGGTTATCAGTGATTCCGTAATTGGTGTCGAAACTCAAGCCCTGGAACAAAGCGATAATTACTTTTACAATGCCTTTGCACAACTTGTAACAAGAAACCAAATTCAATCTTAAATTTTAATTGCTTAGTTAAGCATATAGTTTAACGGATATAATTAACAATGTTCATAGCAATACCACAGATAATATAATAATATCTATCGGGTGATATTATAGCCGTATTGGAACATAAGATATTGGGCATAGATTAGATGGAAGTATTGCTTTGAAAAATAAAAGTGTACGGAATAATGAATGGGTTTTAACAAATACATGTCAAATTATCAAGATGAAATGTCAAATACAATGTTAAACAGCTAAAAAAGCCTTTGTTAGCTAAATAATTATTTCATCATAATTATTTTTATTGAAACGACGACTTTGTTATTGAAACAGTGCCCAAAATCTTTCGGTCCAAAAAGATTATAAAATCAGCCTGTATTGGTAGTCAGTGTGTGACGTCTTAGTGTGCCTCAGCTAAGACATACTATTGTTCATCAGGCATACTATTGTATGCCTGGCTCATGTCAAACCTGAGCCAAGCATACTGTTGTTTATTCTGTGCCTCAGCCCACCGTTTTTCTTTTATTAATTTCTAACTGGGAACAAGGAGAATGGAAAAAAGGAGCGAGCTTTTCAAAAATAAAAATGGTGTAATAGATGTTTTTGTTTCTAGTTCGATTTATGTCATCATGTCGGTTTTATTTTGTCAGGAAATGCTCAGGGTCATTTTGAGGGGACTCTGTAGTCCCCACACCCGAGACGAGGGCCAGATCGTGAGAGATGGCCCTGGGTCGGCCGGGGTGCGAGGGATATGCCTGTCAACCTCACCTTCGGCAACCAAAACGACCCACAGGTGGCGTGCGTTTTAGTCGGTTCGAGTCCGACATAACCTCCTCCACCGGCTCCGGTGGGGAGGTATCCGTGGGGATTTTGCGCACGTAAAAAAAAAAAAGGGTCAATTTGGGTTTAATTTGGGAACCAGTGTACACCATTTAAAATGTGAACATCAAAATATGGCTTAGTAAATATTTGTGAACTTACCGATATACATATAATCACGCCTTTATCCCCGGATGGTTAGGCAGAGGTGAATTAACACCTACATTTCACCAATCATTGAATTCGGTCCCACATAATAGGGGGTGAGTCTATTGTCGTTTTCCGGGCACTATTGTTGACTCTAGCCATGCATCTGAGGCTGATTCTGGGCTGTATATATCTGTCTAATGTTAAACAGCCCTTAGTCATCTTGTGCGACACCGCATAGGAAAAGAAGGGGTGGTCCAAATTCTACTCTGCCGGGAACCACGGGGTTTGACCTTACCTGAGTTGTACTTTTTAAACCATTAATTATTTATTTTTAGTTTCTATCAACATCTATGCCTTTTTATTTAATAACTTAGTTTGTGAAAATTACACATTAGTTAAGTAAGAATATATCTTGTAAGTAAATCAAATGGTACCTTCAGATACACTTCTTCCTTGAGATGGTCGACTTTGGCGATGAGCCTGGCCCCGTGGACGTCGATGGTCACCACGACGCTGTGCCACTGGTCTCTGTTCAGCGCCCTCCCCACCGTCACTGAGGTTAAGTGCTTACCGAATACATGGACAACTGCAACAGGTACAATAATATTCTTAGTTATTTATAACAATCACAGCCGACCTTCATGGCTGGAATAAGGATGAGATGACTGGATGAGATTTCTGAATCATTAGGTACATTATAAAATTTTCCGTAGTCACATGGAGTATAGAAATTATAAATGTTAACAAAAAAGATAAACCGATTTCAAGAAAAAAAAAAAGACACTGCAAAGCTAACAATCACTGAATTTATAGATCTACTGAATAGTTAGAAGTCGGTGCTTAGCCTAAATATAATATTTACATTAATTTTATTGTGCATTGTACTAGCTTCAAAAAACCCGACTAGATACTGAAAAATTACAAGACATTATCAAGGATAGCTGTGGTCGTATGCCAATTTTTCCTAGAATGTTTTGTTTTGTAAGACTAATTAGCATACGACCACGGCTATCCTAGAGATTTTCTGGTTTAGTACTTTTCAGTAGTCTGGTTTTAGTTTAAAATTCTTTTTTTATTTATATTATTTTGGGCCAAGTCACGGCTATCATTTATACATATTTGTTCTGTGCCAGTTAAGCCCTTTCAGATGATACCAAACAAGGTATATTTATCTCAAGTTTATTTTATAACACAGTACTTTATGAATTTTTTTCTTTTTACGTGCGCAAAATCCCCACGGGAGCCGGTGGAGGAGGTTATGTCAGTTTCGAACCGACTAAAACGCACGCTGCCTTTGGGTCGTTTTGGTTGCCGAAGGTGAGGTTGACAGGCATATCCCTCGCACCCCGGCCGACTCAGGGCCATCACTCACGATCTGGCCCTCTTCTCGGGTGTGGGGACTACAGAGTTCCCAACTCGTCCCCGGCAACGGGAAGGCGCGTCAGGCGCGCCAAGCGCACCACTGCCGCGGCCTGATTCTGCCAGGGTGACAGGCGGCCCCACCTGTCACCCCCAGGCCTGCGCTGATGGGGGGCGGAGGTCGTTCATCGATCTCCAACGCCCGAATTGCCTTCGTACGCGGGCAGCTTGGTTTGCGATCCTTCGTCGCTCCCGCTGCCGCTCCCGCCCCGCCTCCTTTTTCACGAGCATTACGTGCTCTCAGTAGGAGGCGTCGGCCGCCCACGCATCCGCGCAGCGGACCATCGCCGCGAGCAAGTTGGAGAGCGTGAGAACCCTCACTCCCCGGGCCGCCACAAGCTCCAGCCTCGGCGTCTGCCTCGGTGAGCGTGTGCGGCTCCGAGTCCTCACTCGCGTCGCAATGATTACTTGGTGATCATCTGCGTCAGACGGTACGAGAGGCTGCCGTGTGGCCTCTCTAGCCACTCCCCCATGATGGGTCTTACCGCCGCTACTACGGCGCGCCCTTATTTTATGACATTAGAGTCAGTGATATTGCGAATAATGAAAGAATAAATGAATGAATAAATTAATGAATATAACCAGCGGACGACCAAGAGGCTTCTAATGATACCTCATTTGTCCAATTCTAATAAGTAATTCAGGAGATATGAGGGCACAGATAACCCTACATTCATACTTTCATACATATGTATGTACTTAGCCTATCAAAATCATAACCCTCGGCTTCGCCGTAGTCGGGTAAAAACAATAGGGACAAAAAGTATTTTAATAAATCCTATGAAAAAGATATATAGAGGCTGGTCGTCGTGGTACTAGCTACCGGCTAATATTTTAACAGTCTGGAGAACTTATAATTACTTTTTTTCATTTCATTCTGAACAACTAAACCAATTATAATACATAAAGTGTCAAGAAATTATATTTTAGTTGAATACCATTTCAGTCTCTCTCACCGCTTTCCATCATCCAAAGAGAAACTCTAGAGTACATTGTATTTCCACACGTCTCTTAGTTAAACAAACAAAATGCTAAAATAGTCAAGCTCAGATAGACAGATCGACAGACACGAAGCCTGATAGATCGACGTTTGAATAGGAAAGTCTTGACACGTCACAGAAAAAATCCGATGTCGATCCCGGAGATACGCGCAAGAAATGTTGTGACGTAAATAACTAAGCGGAGTTATGAACGTAAAAGTGGTAGTAACTTAGGACTGATAATATATATGTAGGTTTAAGGTTTTTGTCAAATATAGGAGACTGATATGATTATAGATATGAATTAGTTTATCGTACATTGTTTTACACAATATCCAATAACATAGTTATAAGTTTTCTAATTATTATTACTAAGTATTTTTTTATACCACTTTGGTGCAGACAAGCGCACGGCCTACCTGATGGAAAGTGGTTACCGTGGCCTATAGACGTGTGTAACACCAGAGAAGCCACACGCGCGCTGCCGACCTTGTAAGCACAGAGTCTCTGTGCTGTCAGTGTAGAGGACAAAGCAGGACAAGCCTTTAGTCATCCCACTGATAGCACAAATTCTCCAGTGAGCTCTAGCTACACTACTCACCGCTGGGAACACAACACGAAGTTATTATAACCGCGGTATTCTGTAGGGCGGAGGTACTTCCCCAGTCGGACTGCTCAATTGGGTGCTCAAATGCATACACCTTTACTATTTTAGAACTTAAGTATATTCTATATTAAACCGTAGGTCTTCGTAGGTTCCCTGTGCACGAAGTACGTACGGGGCCAAACAGACCTCAGCTCTTAACCAATAAACCGCCTGTATGTCGAAGTGGGCTCTGTCGCAGACAGGTTGAGTTTTGGAGGTCATAAGGCAGTTACTTTCAAAAAAGCCGAATAAGCCAACCTAAAAGGAAGAGAAGGAGTAAGCGGACCTCGGCCAATGGCCGGAGTTATGAAATAAAACAAGTTTAAAATTAAAACATCTTACCTTTTAATTCACCTTTTTCTACAATAACATAAAGTGCATAGGGTTGCATTTTAAAAACTGGATTCTTAACATTATGGTATACCAGCAGCCCGTGTGGAAGTCTTGTTCGAAATTTGAATGATATTTCTCTGCATAATCTGCAATTGAAATGTTACAACTTATATAATTAACATTTAATCTTACTAATTACAAAATGGATAATTAGCAGTGATAATTTTGTAATTAAAACAAGTACAAAACAAGTAGGAGAAAGCTTTGATATTGACAATAATATAATTTATGTCGATAAGGACTGTGCACCTCGAGGCAATGAGAGTAAATTGTCAATCAAGATTTTGTTCAAATTCACTCTCTCCTGAATGCAACCAAAAGAGATTCCTAAATGATAGGAAAAGCATTAGAAATATTACCAGCCTAGGGGAATACTTGTTTGCTACGTAAATGAAACTAAATCTAGTGTTTGAATCAAATAAAACAAACTAGATTGTAAAATCCTTACGAGGTTTCATAAATGCCGATGGTATAAGTTTATATTTTGATTTTGCGTTTTTTTGTTCTTATTCAAAAAAACAAATTCTCGTTTTTCAAACACCTACGTAACATAAGTAATGGTACGCAAGAGACGCGGGTTCGATTCCCGTCAGTATAAATATTTCTATGCATGAATATGTGTATTCACATTGGTCTGTCATGTTTCTATGTATGATATGTATGTATTTACAAAAAAAGTATCTAAGTATGTTTATCCGCATTCTAGATTCCATAACAAAAGCTAGATAAGCTATACTTTAACTTACTTATACTTTAAAATACTTTAAACATTAGGCACAAATACTTCTGTCTGTGTTACTAGCCATCTGTCAAAGTTTAATATTGATATATCTATCAAGAGAATGGTCAATTTAGCTGGCCGATGTGTAGTGGGGGACATTATGTATTTATGTGCCGATGTAGAGTGCGACTCGACTAGGTTGATAAATTCAGTCTATGAGACATAGTATTAGGACAATATTTGCTACAGATTTTTTTTGAACTTTCAGCTCCAGTCTTGGATATTGTGATATTTTGTTGAAGAGACATGGAGGGTGATTATGTGAAAGAGACGGAAAGATTTAGTTTGCAAAATGGAGCCTAAGTTTTTGTGCTGTCAGTGGGAAGATCAAAGGCTTGTCCTGATTTTGTGTTCTGCACTGAGGGCACATAAAATCTCTGTTCTGTAGGTCGGCAGCACGGATGTGACTCCACGGTTGTTACACACGTTCATAGGTCACGGTAACTACTTTCCATCAGGTGGGCCGTGTGCTTGTCTGCCACCTAAGTTGTATAAAAAAAGAGTCATAAAACCTAAGAGTCTTGTTTGCAAATGATAAAATGTATTAATAAGCACTAGTATATTATACAAACTACTTAACTCTTTCCACAAAGGAACCATTGAAGATAAACAAAACAAAAATTTCTTACCTCAACTGAAACCTTTGTATAATGTCCCCATCCAGCTGTATAAAAGTGTTATCCTTAGCGAACATGAATGTCTGATGATGCCCCGACTCCGCAAACGTGAGAAACCTATCCCTATCGCTTGGGGGGATAGGAGGTATTGCTGTGACGTAAGTAGAAGTCGAAATGTTCACCGTCGTGAGCATTGATGATGCAGAAGTTAGAGGTAACGATGTTGGGGGTAGCACTGTAAATTGAAAAGGATATTACTGCGACCTGTTAATTAGACTGGCTGCATGGAATAAGAAAAAAGTAGTATTATAAACTTTAGGTTGCTCTCATACAGATAATGAAAAAGGTGCACTATGTTCTAATTTATATAGTTTCTGCATCCCGTTCCAAATTCAAAATTCCTGCTCGCTGGTTTTCAAAAATCTGTTACGAAAGTGGACGAGCTTGAAGTTTTTGTCCTAAACAGTTTCTTTGGTAGTATATATAAGCGAAATTTATTAAGTAACGGTAATAATCAAATATTAATCTTAAAAATATTAAATGATTATATTATTGCATAATTTTGTATGCTTTAATTTTGAATTATATTAGTACTATACTTGTAACCGACCATTACAGACGAATTCCAGGTAAATAATGACAGTCAAAACCCTCCTGAAAAGGTTCGCAAGGGTTTCTGTATGATTAGCGCATGAAGTCTTTTTTGGGCATGAGCCTCATATAGGTAACAACTGCGGCATTTTCATGTCGTGCAGCACGCAAATGAGGTAAAGTTTTTCTACCATATTAGTAGCAGATTATGCTTTTGATTGAAGGTATTACATGAATTTAAAGTGAGATAAGATATGTTTCAATTATGTTAAGACATTGAAAGTTATACAAAAGTTACATAATATTGTTATGTCTCCGGTTATTATCATTGTAGTAGATGTAATAAATAATAATCTTTAGAGTACTGATCTCGAACTAAGATTCAATAGTTTTTGTGCTCTACCTACAAACAAATACTTGCAGCTTATTACCATAGAAGATCCAGTAACTTTTGATATGTGTTATATCATTAATATTGTTCTGGAATTTGGAATTATATTCTCGTTTTCCTGACCTATGGGAACTTTTTTAAACCTTCTGTAGAACTTTTGGATCATACAAGAAAAAATTAGCCGAATCGGTCGACGCGTTCTAGAGTCATGCGTCTAGCAACATCCATTTTTATTATATAAGATTTAAGAGATTCAGATCTATGGTGACGTATGTAGCATGGTTTTAAAACAGAATTATATATTTACCAACCTTTTTCTTCTGAAGCCAAGTCGATTGGTAAACTGCATTCAATATCAGCTGTTCCACTTAAAATATATAATACGATCATACTTATTCTTCTCCTTTGGAACGATTTTGCCATTTTGCTCTAGTTTGTTCATTTATCTGAAATTGCCGAGTTTTATAGACATTAAGTTTTTGATTATTATTTAAATTGTAGAACAAATTCATGTCGTAACATTATTTTAACAATAGGTATTATTTAGGTAACGAAAATCATTTATCTATTGTATTATTTTACATAATGGAACCGATATATATTATTTTTATATAGAACTAGCTTTTGCCCGCGGCATAAACATAAACATAGCCTATGTCCTTTCCCAAGATCTAATCTACCCCTGTACCAAATTTCAGCAAAATCGGTTCAGTGGTTTAGGCGTGAAAGCGTAACAGACAGACAGACAGACAGACAGACAGAGTTACTTTCACATTTATAATATTAGTAAGGATGACAGTATTACCTAATAATCATCATAAAAATACAGTGATCACTTTAGTACATTGTCCTTCAAACTTCAATTTGTATGACTATGCAGGAACACAGAATCACTGAGGTTTCCTGTAAGTCATCTAAATGTAGTATCATAATGAAATAGTATGAATCATAACAGTATGACATGAGTATGACTTTGTTTGCTTCTTAAAATTTAAAACCATCCGCAGGAAAAGAATTAGAAACCTGACACTTGAAATGCGTGAAAAAAATTTAATTCAGTATTTGTGAAATTTTTACTAAATTTTTAAGTGGCATCTTAATTTACATTAATATATAAGCAATTTGAGCTTTATTGCCATGATCCCAAAACATATTTTCGAGTCAGACTCAATTGTATAGGGCATTGGGCGGAAATATGGAATCAGAGTGTTAGAGTGTGGGATGGGCCATTCAAACTTGAGCTACCCTGCCGCTAACTTCTCTCGTAAAGATAGGTAGACAGGGGGAGCTTGTCGAAGTCTAAAAGGTCCAGTAGAAGTGGTTTTAGATGTCAAACTAAATTGGCTCAAATAACCGCTGTTGTCTCGAGAAGCGGCTTTCGGTTGACACATCGGTTTCTGAGTTACGTTTGTCTGTGACAGGTTCACTAGGCTGAAGTAGGTATAATATTGATTTGTATGGGAACGTGTAACTGATTCTTCGTTTAGAAAGTGAGCTCTACAGTGATGACACTTGTTTATTAGGATAATAGGCTATAAATGGTGTAAGTTATTGTTCCCATAGTAGCAAATGAAAATTCTGAAGACATTTTTAATTGTTGTTTATATTCAACTGAGATTGTGTTGTAAATATTTGTATATATAAGATACCACTTTATACGAGCACATATAAAAATCTTACGATCCCAGTGAAGTTGATTTTCAAGTGCAGGAAATAAAAAGAAATAAAATATTCCTATTAGTGACTCATAAAAACTTGATAACAAGTTAAACCATAGTTAAAGTCATGTCCTAACCTAATTGAATATGTAATTGTGTCGTATATTCCACCAGAACCGGTGAGAATTGAAAATATTTTAAAAAATTAACGATAGTTTGTAAAATCTAGAATATCATTTAGTTATCTTTTTTAATCACAGTTATCTAACACCATAATTAAAAACTTCATCTAACACTATCATTAAAAATTTCAGAAAATATCTCTAAGGAAGTGTGACGTTGTTTAGAATTGCTTACATGCATACAGAGAACAATTTTAGTATGGACAAGAAATTCTTGTTTGCAATGTCAGTGTTACCTTAGAAATGTATGTAAGGTCCAATTTATTGCTCCACACTGTCTTGTAGACGAGATTTCGATAGAACTACACGTATGTATCGAGTGTAGAATGCCCAGAGAGGGTTGTTCATTTCTAAAAATCACATTATAATCCTAGTTCATTCGTCACATTTAAATAATTTTAAACTAACACTGCACTTAGAAATTATCTAAAATACGCTTGTAAAAAAACTGAACACTACTTTTTGAAAACAAAATTTGGCGCGTATTCCATATTTAAAATTTTAAAATCCTACTTTATGGCTTGAATTTTTTTTTTCAAGCTTGTGGTCAGGAGCACGTCAGTAACGCGCCCCCTCTCAACCGCGGTGTACTGACGCAAACCTTAACAGCGCGTAATAATTCTAACAATTTGTCCTCGTGGGTCACAGTCGTTCCCAGACGCCTATAGGACTTAGGATGTTAGCGGAGAGATTCAATGAGCGTATTGCATTGACTTCTATAAAACTAAACAAGTTGCTCTCAACAAAAATCGAGTATTTTCCTGTAGTTAAAATAAATTGTTTAACTGAGCTTAGTAAAAGAGCGGTAGAAGTTGATTCTGTTCTTATTTTATCGTTTTTATTTATTTTTAATCATCCCAACCTATAATAGTAAATGATTTGACTAGTATTTAAATCATTCATCATTAGTATTTACATCTTGCGACCTATAGACACTTTGCGAAGTGGAATTTACAAATGAGCCGTCTAGTCTACATACAAGCTTGACTATAAATATATATGTTAAATATGCAATCATAGTTCACAGAAGAAAATTGTGCGAAAAGGACATCTTGAGACCTATAGACACTTTGCGAAGTGGAATTTACCAATGAGCCGCCTAGTCTACATACAAGCTTGACTATAAAACGTGTAGATTATATAAATAATAGTAATAGCTTTAATTGCCTACTTGTGGGTGTATTACCTAGCATATTGGGAACAATTACCGCCCGTACCTTCAATAATGCAATTGGCAGAGCCTTGAATCTCGCATGCAGCTCGTGCCGTGATTAATTAAGGGGCACTCACTCAATTACCGCGGGAACCATCCGACACGATCCCGCAATTTGAATTAACCCAAATCTGAATACTTTATTAATCAGTTATATAAAACCATCAAAATGCATCAATGCTTCCATACCATAAAGATGAAAATTAATATTTTTTTGCAAATATTCTGCGGCTATAGAACGTTCATGCTTATTTAATAGAAGTATAAGAAAAGCTGTTTAGAAAGAAAATTGTATCATTGTTGTCGTTGCTGAGGCAGGAATGAATTTTGAATTTCGAATTTGAAACGGGGCTCAGAAATTAGATGAATGAGTGAAGGAATCTGTTTAGGCATAGCACACTTTTGTGATGTCATTTGTCAGCTAAAAATTGTTGCGCATTCTTGCTAGTCAAGAAGTGAGTTCTACCGATGCATTTTTTTGTTCTTTGCGAACTTGTAGTATTATTATACTCGACGTGACTCTAGCTGTCCTCTCAGGATCAAACAGCAGTCAAGAAACAATTTTCAGGCGCTACTGGGAAACTGCTATGAGGATGATAATGTTGAGTGTAAGATACTTTTGCATTAAAATTGTAGCAATTGCTGTTCAACAAGGCATAAACGGAACAGGTCACGGAACTAAACCAAACAATGATCAAAACGCATTGTCGTTGAACATAAAAAAAAACGGTTTTATTACTTTATCCTATTCACAACGACTTTCTTACCCGCTCTTCCATTTCATAAGCAATTTTCAACGCTTTCCTTTCAATAACCTCATATTTGTTAACAATGAGGTGATTGACAGCTTTTTTTCCTTAATATGGCGTGAAACTGGACTTTTAGTCAAATAATTAATTTGTATCGTGGATTTCTCGAAATCTGTTTGGCAAAAAATTCACGATAAAATCATTGTGGCTTATTAGTGAGCGCTTCCAAGTTTTTACTGTAGGATGAAGAGCACCTGGTCTAAGAATGTCGCCACATTGAGCAATTCAGCTAAAAACGAGTAACTTTGAAATTTCCAGTAGACCTGAATAGATTCTTATGAAATTCGTATAATGGTCACTTATATGAGTAGAAACACAACAATTAATTTACTAAGCAGATTCTAATTTCATATAAATCTTGGCGCCTGATACAATATTAACCTGTTACGATTTGTAAAACGTTTAATTTAAGTTTAAGAATAATAATAATATTATTTCTAGCATACTTATTTCTAGCTTATAAATTTTAGTATACCTAATTATCCTATTATGATGTACGTATACTTAATTGAATTGAATTGAATTTAATGTATCACATAAATTTTCTGTGCTCCAACAGAAAACATAAAATGAAAACGGTTTAACGTTCGTTTTCATCTTATGATTGAAAATAATATATATTTTTTATGATTGATAGAACATGAAATGTCTGAAGATCTATACAACACAAATGAACGGAAATAAAGAAGAAAGAAGATTTCAATAACGTGTTCAAAATAGACCTGCAGGTCTGCAGGTAGGAAAGCAGGACAAGCGCTTAGTCGCCTTTTAAGACCCACGGGAAGAGATGGGGTGGCTCTATTCTACACCACTGTTCAATATTATGTTAAAGTCTTCACGTTTCACGTGCTTTTCATTTATACATTTTGCAACCGTGACACTCATGCTTGGTTACGATATGACCTAACACGGCAATACCAGTGGCTCAATAGTATACACAATTGGGTATTTCCTGTAGTCAAAATAAATTATCTAACTGAGCTTATTAAATTAAGAATAGCAAAAGAGCGGTTACAATTGAGTCTGTTCATATTTTATTGATTTATTTATTTTTAATCATCCACCCAACCTTTAATAGTAAATGATTTGACTATTAAATATTATGATGTCACAATAAATGATTTCATACAAGTTTCCTTATCACTTACTATTTTGCATACATACATACATACATAAAATCACGCCTGTTTCCCATAGGGGTAGGCAGAGATCTCAGATCTCCATCTGCTACGGTCCTGACACACAGAGTAGTAACTCTCGCTTCATTCAGTCTCATTACATTCTTCATGCACGCTCATCGGTTTAGGGTACTCCTGACCTGCCCCTTTTTTAAAACTTCCCTGATTTGGTCCAGGTTTGCGCGCTTAGGTCTTCCCCTTCCGACGGTACCATCTACACTCGCCTCATACACCTGTTTCGTTAGTCTTCTTTCATTCATTCTCTCAACATGACAGAACCATCTCAACATTCCTCTTGATGTTTAGCAAAAATTAATTAATTTAATTGGTCAGTCAAATGTCCAATTCAGCTGACCTTCACAGAGATATCGTGCATTAACACGACATTACGTCAAGTAACTACATCTTACTTCCCTTTTATATGAAATGTCGTGATATTATTCAAAACAATCAACTTCACACACCTAAAAATAATGTTTTGTTTTTATAGATCCGCTACAATGGAATGCGACTGACCTCAGTTGAAATGGCAGTGGTCAAGTCTACCCACTCGATGCAGTGTCACGACACCACCTACTTCAGTCTAGCTTAGGTATTAAATATGAATAAATTGTGATATAAGATGATTTTGGTTGGCATGTTGACTTTCAGAGTTCTGTGTGGATGTCTTAGTCTGTAAAGGTAGGCGGTAAATGACTATTTATATCATATTTAAGTGGAATGATTATTTTATTCACGCTATTCCAAAATTAAAGAAAGTTGACAATAGCTTAGTTAGTACACCTTTTATTTAGTTTTATATGACAACTACACCATATATTTTTTGCCTTGTCACATTGGCATGGCAGTCAATCGTTCTACCGTAACGCAACAGTATCATAAAAAATATTGATGTAATTTTTAACATATTGATGAAAGATGTATTTCTATGTCAATTTTCAGAAATCTTACCAAATTACTGAATTAAATTTTAAAGCATTTACTATGCTAACTATTCAAATCATTAAGATATAGAAAATATCGGTTCAAGTGGCTCAGTGGTCAGAGCGTTCGCCCTGTAAGGGAAAGATCGCGGGTTCGCATCCCGCGTGCACCGATTAAATTTTTTCTATATCTTAATCAATCTTGCCAAAGATCAAATCTAAATCTACTCGGAGCGCTCGCAACCTCTTCCGTGAGATTGCGAAGCGTATTGTCGACGCTTCTCGTGACCAGAATACTGGCCTCTTTTTAGGTCAGAGAATAAGCATTGCCATACAACGTGGCAATGCTGCCAGTCTTCTGGGAACGCTACCACAAGAGGCATGCGATGCGGAGGAATTCAACGACGCATTTTAATTGTTCTTAGCTATAAGTTGTATAATGGTTATCAAGAGTTTAAATATAAAAAATATCAAAAATTGGTTTCATGATATTCTTTTATTTGTTTGCAGTCCTTAAAAACTTAACCTTAATAGTAAGAGATTACAACTAAAAACATGTTCACCAAAATGCATAAAATAATGAGTGGTAAATCAACTACGGTTTGAATTTAACGATACGAGTACTCGATAAAGTGAACTATACTAAAGGGAATTAGTGAAATTTGAAAGTATCATATTGAATAGAATAGCTTTTAAAAGTACGTAAAATGAATGGGCAGTACAACTTAAAGAAATTAAAAGTGTACGCTTTTGATGTAGGTAATATTACATTAAATTAGAAATTAATTTATATTTTGCTTGACTTTTAAAAAGATGGTTCTATATTCTATTGTTTTTAGGGTTCCGTACCTCAAAAGTAAAAATCAGAACCAGAGCTCACTGGAGAATTTGTGCTGTCAGTGGGAAGACTAAAGGCTTGTCCTGCTTTGTCCTCTTCACAGACGGCACAGAAACTCTGTGCTTACAGGGTCAGCAGCGCGAGTGTGGCTTCTCTGGTGTTACACATGTCCATAGGCCACGGTAACCACTTTCCATCAAGTGGCCCGTGCGCTTGTCTGCCACCTAAGTGATATAAAAAAAAACCTTTATAGGATCACTTCGTTGTCCGTCTGTCTGTCAAGACCTTTACTCAGGAATACGTGGAGGTATTCACACTCATACTTGGATGATAAACAAGCTTGGAAATGAGCTGTTCGCTCAACTATGCTACTCAAAATAAATTTTTGTATTTAGATTAAGTAGACTAAGTGTATGTTTGTAAATAGACCAAAAAAAGAAATGCCCGCGTAGTTTCTTGCCGGAGTCTTCTCAGGTTGGGGCCGCGTTTCGAACCGGTGGTACATTTACTAAACTGATATTCATGTTTCTTTTTTGTTGACGTTTTGTAGGTGCCGATGTAATGGTCTATACAGAATTAATGATTTTTGACTTTTTGAGTTTTGACTTTGACTCAGGTCTGTAACGTATTGAAACTGCAAAAATCAAACTTCTAAGTTAACACAATCAAAATATATTTCGGTTTATGTATCATAAGTTCGTATATGAATATAATTTTGTACGGAATCCGCCAAGTGCGAGTCCGACTTGCACTTGACTAGTTTTTATCTTTAATGTTTGTTACTGTAGATTCCTGATATACCCAACTGTATTTACTTATATTTATAGGTAGGTAATGTTGATTAAAGTATACAGTAAAAACATATTCATCTATCTAATAGATAAGATGAAAGCAATTAAGTTACTTTGTCGTGAATGTATATATTTATTAGTTTAGCCGTGACATTTGGATTTATTGAATACCAAACGATGAAATGTCACTAATAAGCAAATATACATGACTTTTGACTTATTCCTAGCTATTGAATGAAATTTTAAAGCATTTAGTACGCTAACTATTCTTATCTTAATCGGTATATCTAGCTGTTTGATGAACTACTATAAGCACAAATGAAGAGATTGCAGTGCTAGACATTGACGAGAATACTTTTATATTGTCATCATCATCTTCACATTAGTCTCGATCGCATCCGAAGTCTTATCTCGGAGTTCAATCCGCGGTTGAACTTAAATATTCTCCTCCACAATCTTTAACGATATCGCAGTTATGAAGACAATAAGTTTATATTGTACTTGATTTCATTTCATGCCATCAGCGCATTTATTTGCGGGCGGACCAACCTCGCCGATGACCTGACCGATGCTTTGTCACAACTGCCTTTTTTTTTTTACGTGCGCAAAATCCCCACTGATACCTTCCCACCGGAGCCGGTGGAGGAGGTTATGTCGGACTCGAACCGACTAAAACGCACGCCACCTGTGGGTCGCTTTGGTTGCCGAAGGTGAGGTTGACAGGCATATCCCTCGCACCTCGGCCGACCCAGGGCCATCTCTCACGATCTGGCCCTCTTCTCGGGTGTGGGGACTACAGAGTCCCCAACTCGTCCCCGGAAACGGGGAGGAGTGCCACGCGCGCCACCGCACCGCCGCGGTCACAACTGCCTATGTGGCCGTAGAATCTAGTGCGCTCTAGAAAGTATACTCCAGAAAATGCCATCCGGGACTTCTAATATCGAGATTAATGTGGGTATTTCTTTAGACTTAGCTTTTTTAATTTTCCTATCCATTTCTTTAAATATTACTTTCTTATAAACAGCTTGAAAAGCGTCTAACGAGGCCGTTAACCCAAATACCACAATCAGGTAGAGTGAAGTCATATTAAAAAAAAAATGTATTTGTACCAGCGATGGTAAAAAATGAAATATTTTTGTTATTATGTAACGAGAATAAACTGAGAATCCGATCGTCGGGCACAGCAAGTGAATGGTTGCGGACCATCACATACAACACTGTAGGTATTCATTGTATCACGACGATATCGTCAGAGTTTTCATAATCAACTAAATTAAAAATTATTATACAAGGACAACCTTTTAAAATCAGCTGTTGGATGTCAACAAGGAGACCCTCTTGGACCGGTAATTTTCAGTTTAGCTATTCAGCCCATTATTCGGCGGTTAAATTCTAAATTTAATGTATGGTACCTAGACGATGGGACTCTAGGGGGAGATGTGGAGACAGTTTTACAAGATTTGGTATTTATTAAAAATGAATTTAGATTAATTGGTTTAGAACTAAATGACAGCAAATGCGAGATTTTTTTAAACGACGTTTCGGACAAAATTTCTACTATTTCTAAATTCAATTCCGTAGCTCCCACCATCAAAATTTTAGAAAAAGACTCTTTACGTCTCCTCGGGTCCCCAATCCTAGAAGATGCCTACACCTCATTTATAGAGGAAAAAGTTCAAAATTTTAGTGACATTTCGGATCGCCTACTCAAAATAAATATACACTCGGCTTTCACTATTCTTCGGTATTGCCTATTCGTTCCAAAATTCACCCATGCCCTACGATCGACGCCATTTTTTAAACATATAACAATTTTGAAAAAAATGGACGAAATTATAGAAAATACCCTCACCAAAATTTTTAATGTGGCCTTGGATGACCGAGCTTTACTACAAGCGACTCTACCGATTCGCTTGGGTGGGCTCGGTATTCGCAAAATTTCAGATGTCAGCTTACCAGCGTTCCTGTCTTCAGTCCACAGTACGGAAGAATTAACTAGGAAAATCCTTGCACCTACACTAGTTAATTCTGAAGTATTGTGTAAGACTGATGCAGTGAACGCTTGGAAAATTACATGTCCAAACACCGATCTCCCAAGGAACCTTTTCTCACAGCGTCAGTGGGACGGGCCGCTCTGCAGCTTAGTTGGAAAAAAATTACTAAATACATGTTCCAATGCTGCTGAGCGTGCAGGCCCCTCTTCCCCACTGGGCACTATGGGCACGTGCCCAGGGCCCCGCGATCGAATGGGGCCCCCTAGTTCCTGCCAGATTACCAAATGATAACCGATATTTAGGTATTACCGAAAAACATTAATTTTGAAAAATCTAATGATAATGACTTACTACAATACCTACGCTTATTATATTAGCTTTAGTTTGCCGCATGCGGATAGCTATACCTTGTAAAACATAGCTTGAACATTTTGACAGATGGGTCAGTGATGGGAAACAGAAAATATCTATTGGTGTAAAAAATGTGTTGGCTAAATATGTGGCTGTATGTATGTTTTAAACTATTCAAAATAAATAAATTCATTCGTCAATCAATTTTATTGCACTAGACATAAAAACATTGGGTAGGTACCATTGTTTTCAGTTTTTCTATTTAAATTTTACTTCGAAGCAATAAAAACCACTTAAGACTTTCGGAAAATGCTTGAGTCCTTAACAGGTACTCTTATGTTGTGTGTCTATTCTTATGATTATTATCAATTTTTAATATTATTAAAATAAGAAAATATTGTTCGTCGTTGCAAAGTTATATCGATTTCAGATTTGACATCCGTCAAAAAGAAAGATCAAACTAATAAATAAACAGGGTATAAGTACTCCACTCTCTCTCAAAAATGAGTTTTTCCGATATTAGTATATTTAGCTTAATTTAAATACCTATATGTAAGTATAAGAATACAATTAAAAGAAAAATTATTAAATTAAAAAAAGAAGAATTATTTGATGCGGTGTGGTTTATGTCTTTAAGAAACCTATTCGAACGTCATTCGTAATACCAAAGACAAAAAAGGGGACTTCCCGACTCCCGATCGTCGTTTGACTTGACGAACGGGAATTCACTTCAAGTATTTGTCTGCGATGTTGTGGCGTTTGTTTTGTTTGTAGTTGTTAGTTTGTTACTGACTGTGCTTGAGCTCTGACAAAAAAATAGTATTGTTTGATTAAATCGTCGTTTGTCTGTTTTGTGTTAGCGAATATTTTCGTTATAAAATTAATTAAATACTGAATTATAATATAAAATGTCGAAACGGTCATATCCTAGTGGATCTGAAAAAAGGAAAAAAGCTCTACATCAGAAAGAAGTAATTGAAAAGTTACCAAAATTAACATCATATTTTACTACTACTACTGGAGAAACTTCTGTAAGTAGCAATCAACTCATAAATGTTCCACATGATGACTCAGCTCAATTACAAATTGCGGGAATTTCTAAACCTTCATGTTCCAATTTTGAAAAAGAGATTGAATCAGAAAGCGACTATTCCTACGACGAAAGTGCAACGACTTCAGTAACTTCACTAAAACCGACAACTCCAACTGTGTCAATTGAACAGCAGTTTTCCAACACAGAAGAATTAATATCGCACGATCCCGCCGATTATTTTCACGAAAAGTTTGTTGAAATAAATCGCGAAATTTTAATTCGTAAGGGACCAGTATATTTTCAAAATAAAGATTCTGACTTTTCCGAGGCATCCAGAACCTACAAAGATGGTAATAAATTAGTGACGAGATATTTCAACAAAGCATTATTTATTCGCAAATTAAAGAACAATGAAAGCGTCGAAAGAAAATGGTTGCTGTATTCGCCTTCCAAATGCTCTGTATTTTGTTTTTCATGCTGCTTATTTAACCCAACTGATGTTAATCTTTGCTCTCGGAATGGATGTAATGATTGGAAGCATATTAATCACATAATTTTAACACATGAAAATAGCCCAGCGCATAAGCAATCTATGATGACTTATCTGGCACGAAGTAAAGCGGTTGGTAGAGTAGATATAGAGTTATTATCTCAACATCAAAAGGAAGTGGATTACTGGAGAAACGTACTTAAACGGATTGTAGCTGTTGTAAAATTTTTGGCAACGAGAGGGCTTCCATTTCGCGGCGACAATGAAATCCTAGGATCTCCAAACAATGGAAATTATTTGGGTTGTGTGGAATTATTGAGTGAATTTGATCCATTTCTTGCAGATCACTTAAAAAAATTTGGGAATCCTGGAAAGGGTAACATTTCTTATTTATCAGCAAATATCTGTAATGAGTTTATTGAAGTAATGGGAAAACAGGTTCTAAAAAAAATTATAAATGAAGTTAAATCAGCAAAATATTTTTCCATAAGCGTTGACAGTACGCCCGATCTGTCTCATATTGTCCAGCTAACTTTCATCATTCGATACGTAAAAGACTGTGTTCCTGTTGAAAGGTTTTTGAAATTTATACCTATTAAAGAGCATAAATCTAAGTATTTAGCGGAGACCATCTTAAATTTTTTAGAGATACATGATATTCCCATAAAAGATTGCAGAGGACAAAGCTACGACAATGCTTCAAATATGTCGGGAAAGTATAGTGGTCTACAAACAAGAATCAAGGAAAAATGTGAATTTGCCACCTTTATACCATGTGCAGGACATTCACTAAACTTGGTAGGTGTCCATGCTGCTGGGTGTGTACCGGAGGCATCACAGTTTTTTGAAATAGTTCAGAAAGTGTACAACTTTTTTTCGGGCTCTACCCACAGATGGAATATATTAACAGAACATTTAGGTTCAAAAAAAGTTGTTAAGAGTCTTTCACAAACCAGATGGTCAGCCCGAGCTGATGCAGTAAGTGCTTTGCATGGGGGTTATAAAAGAATATTAGAAGCTTTAATCACCATCGCAAACGATACTGAAAAGGCACGAGAAACAAGAGACGAAACCCTTAGTCTGTCTAGAAAAATGGGAAATCTAGAATTTATTATACTGACGGAAATCTGGAGCACCATATTGGAAAGAATAGACAAAACAAGTAATTATCTTCAGAAAGAAACAATAACACTGGACGTTGCAACCAATTTGTTGACTTCACTTTATGATTTTATTACTAACCTCAGGGATAAATTTGATAACTTCGAATCATCTGCCAAAGAAAATAACCCAGAATCTGACTACAAAGATCTATCTCAAAGAACAAGACGTAGAAGCTCACGGCTGATTTTTTTTGATGGCTCTGCGCCATCAGTCCAATTGAATGGAAAAGAGCGATTCAATGTAGAAACCTTTCTCCCAATAATCGATACCTTGAGTGTTCATCTAAAACAGCGACAAAGTTCATATGAGACCGTCAGTCAACGTTTTAGTTTATTTTTTCACTTAAAAACTCTGAATTCCGAAGAGATACGACAAGGATGCAAAGAATTTTCTCAAATCTATCACGAAGATGTAAATGAAAAAGAGTTAGAAATAGAATGTCAACATTTAAAAGAATACTTAAAAAATGTTCAGAGTGAAAATGAAGCATCTAACAGTGTACAGGAAGTATATAATCTATTAAAGCAAAACAAAATTGAAGACACATTTCCTAATGTAGAAATTGCATTGAGAATATTTTTAAGTATGATGGTAACTAACTGCAGCGGAGAACGCTCCTTCTCCAAATTGAAACGAATAAAAAATGAATTAAGAAGTACAATGCTTCAAGAGAGATTAACTAGTTTGTCGCTGATGTCCATAGAATGTGATATTCTCAATACCATAGATTTTGAAGATGTGATTAACGATTTTGCTCATCTTAAATCTAGAAGGGTACCTTTGCAATCAACATAGAATTAATCTAAGGATTTTATGTTAAGCGAGTTACTTTTGTAGATTATTTTTTATATTTCCTATTTTTTTATAGTTAGTAACTAAATAAAAATAAATTTAGAACCTTGTTTGTCTTTCTTTATCTATTGTAACTAAATAGTGTTTTCTCAAGGTCCTAGGGGCCTCATGATCCTAATGTGCCCAGGGCCTCAAATAGTTTAAAGACGGCCCTGTGAGCGTGCCCGTTTACTGGCGGTTGGAGTGTGGGAATCGGGTCTTTGGCTACAAGCTCTTCCGTCATCTAACGTAGGGACTATGTTAGATGACACTACCTTCCGCATCGCAACTTGTCTCCGTTTAGGTGCGTTGCCGTTGTGGAGAAACCGTAGACAGACTCGGACACCATGGTCTGTCGTGCTGCAGGAGCGCTGGGCGAATTCCACGGCATGCCAGCCTCAACGACATAGTCCGCCGTGCTCTTGTCACCGCCGGTGTACCAGCTGTACTAGAACCAAACGGTTTGGCGCGTGACGATGGCAAGAGACCGGATGGCATGTCGTTAATGCCATGGAAGATGGGTAGGACTCTGGTGTGGGACGCCACATGCGTTGATACCATGGCCCCTACCCATACAACTAGCACGGCTGGCTGTGCTGGTGCTGCTGCTGCTTCTGCAGAGGCTCTCAAGCGGCGCAAATACTCCAATCTCATCGGAGATTATGAATTTGTGCCGTTTGGAGTCGAGACTTTGGGGTCATGGGGTCCGAGTGCTCGCAACCTCTTCCGTGAGATTGCGAAGCGAATGGTCGACGCTTCTCGTGACCAGAAGGCTGGCCTCTTTTTAGGTCAGAGAATAAGCATTGCCATACAACGTGGCAATGCTGCCAGTCTTCTGGGAACGCTACCACAAGAGGCATGCGATCCGGAGGAATTCTACGACGCATTTTTTTTTTTTTTTTTTTTTTTTTTTTTTTTTTTATTTGGTTCACAAAACTAAATACAACCAGTAATAAATATATGTTATAGTACAATTTATAAAAGTCATAGCGCGATTGTATTCTACTTGATGCGAACACAGCATGCAAAGTAAGGTTATGTTATGTTCAGAACATGAGAGACATTACATTCTGTAATATTTCGCTATATAAGTGCTACTTTAATACCAAAAGTCACTAACAGAGTTATACATCAAAAAAACAAAATATATAAATCATAAAGTAATACAAAAAATCACAATTCGCAGTTAAATACTAAAGCTATTTTCTTTCTCAAAGAGGCCAAAGAATCGCAACGAATAAATATATCGATATCATTACGAATGTTATTCATTGAAGCGCTCATGCGACAGATCGGAGAGTGCTGGCCAAGATTAGTTTTAAAATGTGGTAAATGAAAAGTTCTACGATTGCTCAAACGACTCTCGCTACGGGGAACGGACAGTGATACACGCTCAAGGACATCCGGAGAATCCACCAAACCATGAATGAGCTTGTACAAGAACATTACATCGGCGACCTTTCGACGTGTGCTCAGTTGATCCATTTCATAAAATGAGAGACGTTGTTTATATGATGGTAACTGTCGACACATGTTGCTATTATATGATAAGCAGTATAAAAAACGTTTCTGTATGCGTTCTATTCTGTCAACATGTACCTGATAGCCTGGGCTCCAAACAATGCTACAGTATTCCAGAATTCCTCTAACAACAGTGTTGTAAATAAGTATGGTGAGACTTGGTTGCTTAAATATTTTCATTTGTCTATTAATGAAGCCAGAAAGTCTCGATGTTCTGCTAGTGATGTTGTCGTAGTGACACCTGAAACTTAATGTGCTATCCAGAATAACACCTAAGTCACGAATAGTAGTCACTTCCTCGAGAGGGACGTTATTAATAACGTAAGTTACTTGAGACGGTAACCTTCTTCTTGTGAATTTAATGTGATAACATTTTGCTAAGTTTAGAATCATGTTATTCTGTGTACACCACTCACCCACTGCATCAATATCCGATTGAAGAGTTGTTATATCATTAGGGTCGCTTATAGCTCGATAGATCTTCAAGTCATCGGCATATAATCTAAATTTGGAGCTAATAACATGTTTAATATCGTTAATAAAAACTAAGAAGAGAAGGGGCCCTAGATGAGATCCTTGAGGAACTCCAGAAGGAACAGCACATACCCTAGATTTAAATCCGCGAAGGTGTACCAATTGAGTACGGTTTCGTATATATGATTCACACCACCGCAGTAACGATCCATGAATACCCAAATTCGCAAGTTTTCTCAAAAGGATGCTGTGATCAACCAGGTCAAATGCTTTTTTGAAATCGGTGTATATGGAATGAATTTCCCCACCCTTGTCCATGGTATCCACAATATCGCATATATAACCAGTCAAATTAGTACAAGTTGACCTGCATGGTAAGAAACCGTGTTGATTTAGATCAATCGACTCGCGAAAATGAGCTAAAAGCTTTTTGTTCACTATGGCCTCTAATACCTTTCCAAATCCCGATAAAATAGAAATTGGTCGGTACTGAGCCACATCCTCCACCCTGCCTCCTTTGTGAATTGGAGTTAGATGTGCCAATTTCCACTGTTTAGGAAATACGCCACTTTGGAGTGATTTATTGTAAATTATAGTTAGTGGTTTACTTAGGTTGTCCGCACAGTTCTTTAAGAAAATAGCTGGTATCAAGTCCGGTCCGGGACCCTTATTAATATCCAATCCCTTTAACTGCTTTAGAACTTCATTCTCGTCGACTCTACAGTGGCTGAATGGTGCACCGCAACACGACATGTTAGTATTATAAGGTAGATCAACTGTAGACTGGGTTCCGATGTGGGAGTTGTAAACGCCTCGGAAGTGTTGAGCAAATAATTCACAAATCTCCTGTCCCCCTTTTGCCATTACACGATTGAGAGTCATTGCATTAGGTAAGAAATTACAGTTGCTGGTTTTGTCTTTGAAAATTTTCCAGAAATATTTAGGACGCTGCTTAAGTTGCTCTGCTGCATGCAGTTTAAAATTAGCGTAACATTCCGATATTAATGTATCGCACCGTTTTCTATTTATTTCAAACTGTAACTTGTCCATCAAATTTCCATATTTTTTATATCTTGAATGAAATTTACGTTTTTGTTTGAGTGCTGTAAGCAATGGACGACTGTACCATGCAGGGTAACAATCATTGCGCTTACGACTGAGTGGAGTATATTGATTTATTAAGAATCTGATCCGGTCGTAAAATACATCCACCATATTGTCGACCGTGTCTGATACTTGTAATATGGAAGGCCAATCAATGCAACGTAGATCCCCGTTCAAAGCCTCGTAGTTAGTTTTGTGGTAATTTAATGTAGGGGTGGAACATGGTTTCATTTCACGTTCGGATACAATTTCTACGTTAATATTCAAAGGTGGATGTTGTTTGTCTTGTAGTGGTGAGAAACTTACCCCAAGAGCAACCGTAACGCATCCCAAACCATTACTTAATACCAAGTCTAGAATTGTATCATTTAAATTAGATATATGATTATGTTGGTAAAGATTACAGTAAGCTACTGCATCCAAAAATTCTGTGCTGATAACACCCCCATATGAAGTTGGGGATAAGTAGAGAGCGTTAGCATCCTTGTGCCATTTAATATTACACATGTTGAAGTCTCCCACCAATAAAAAATGAGGTTCAGTTGCATCGTTGACTCCATCATTATGAATTATCTGAATGGTGTTCTTAAGAAATATATCTAGGTAGTCTTGGTTCACAGGGGAGGGGATATAAGCGGCACAAATATGTATCAAGCTCTTACCAATTTTTAGGCTCAGCCAAAGATCTTCACACTGTGATTCCCAAGCGCTTTGGCGAACCACTTCAAAAGATTTCAATATAGCAAGTAAAACCCCGCCTCCGTCCTTTTTCTTACTGTGTGAACAAGTAGAAGACCTGTCCCTTCGAAAAACATTATAGCGTTGGTCGAACAATTCATGATCAAATACAGTTTCGGTTAGCCAGGACTCAGTTAGTACTATAATATCGTAATCACTTTTCAAAACTAATAGATATATACTTTCTGTTTTCGTTCTTAGGCCTCCAACATTTTGGTAAAATATTTTTAAATTGAATTTTAGTCCTAATTAGTCTTAGGTAACATGAGTATACACTATGGAGAATAGAGCGACTACAACTTGAGTAAACAGTTTACGGTCCTAATGATAATATGATCGGAACAAGTGTCTTTACGAACGAAGATGCGACCGTTCCGTGTCCACACAAATCTATAGCCCTTTTCCTTGGCGGCGACTCTGGTAGCAGCATGAAGTTGCTTGTTCTCAGGAGACAGATGTTCCGTTACATATATTGGTTGCTTAGGGCCAGGCAATCCAACATGAGATGTGTTGAGTTTGTCATCCTTGTTTTTATTGAACATCTTCACTGAAGCCAGAAAGTTGTCTCGTGTCCGCTGGGCATTAAGTTTGACCACAATGTTCTTAGGACGGTTTGATTGGTTCAGCTTAGCTACTCTATGGAATGACATAATCTCATTATTAACTAAATTGCACGATACCGCTCTCCCAATATCCTCAATTATGGTTAGAAGATTCTCATTTTTGTGCTCAGGTACACCTTGAATTTCCAGGTTACATTCTCTTGCGCGCTGTTCAAGTAGTGAAATTTTTGTGTTTAATTCATACAACTTACACTGTATAGTAGTATTCTGATCAAGCAGGTCTGACACATTAGTGTTAAGTTTATCATTAATTTTTTTCTGATCGTCATGAGATCCAGATAAGAATTGAATAGCGTTTATAGCTTCGTCGAGATCTTCTCGCATTCCAGAATATTTAGATCCTAATTCACTTATATCTGTCTGCATTTTAGATAGCATTGTGCTGAATGTCTGAAATACAGCCTTTTGGCTGTCAAATTTTTCCAGCATTTCGATGCGCAAATTGCGTATTTCCAGCAAAATTGGTTCTTGGCTCACCACGGGTGCCTGAGGAAAGTCTAAGTCTGTAGTATTGATTATTTTCGGATTAGGAGTGTTTTCAGCTCTCGGTCGTGCATTAATACATTCGGCACAGATCCACTTGGAACGAGCAGTAGTTGACTCATTATACTTTACACACTCTTGATGGTATTGGTGCTGACAGTTTGATGTGGAGCATTTTATGCGTTTGTGTGTGACTAAGATGTTCGATTTGCATTCAGTACATTGAACCATAATGTTTAAAAATGATATTTTTAGCACACTAATAAAGGCTCACATACATTAGAAATTATTGCAATAACACTAGATCGCACACTAAAAAAGGCCCCCGTTCAGTTAGTTGAGGGTAGTAGTGATTAAATTTGTGCTAATACTGAACTATATATTATTTATACTAGATGTTATTTGAGTGTTTTCTAATGATTCACTGCACCGTCTATCAAAGTAACATGAATTCACTGCAACATTTGCATCCCCCGGTCACGTCGAAGAGATTTCACGATAGTTTGTGCACTTTGAACTGAGTTTTCAATTCAAACTCAGCTAGCAAAGCAGCTGAGTTTCAGTTCAAACTCAGCTAGCAAAGCTATAAGTTGTATAATAGTTATTTTATTTTTATTGTATTTAATATTTATAAATTATTTCTTGATTTGTTTATTAAAATAACATTTTTTTTTTCCTAATTTAAGTAGGCTTCTAGTATATTACACTAAATTGATTATTGTTTAGAACTTAAATTCATACCACATATTGAGTCTGTAACGTCTTGCTACTAAATTAAATAAATAATTTAACGCTGCGCAGTAAGACTTTGTTAGGTTTTAATATCTATCTACACATAACAATATAACAAATTATATAACACATCATATAACAAATTAGAAATTAATTTATATTTTGCTTGACTTTTAAAAAGATGGTTCTATATTCTATTGTTTTTAGGGTTCCGTACCTGAAAAGGAAATAATCAGAACCTTTATAGAATCACTTCGTTGTCCGTCTATCTGTCAAACCGTTTCCTCAGGAATACGTGGATGCATACACACTCATACTTGGATGATAAACAAGCTTGGAAATGAGCTCTTCGCTCAACTAGCTACTCAAGTAAATTTTTGTATTTAGATTAAGTAGACTAAGTGTATGTTTGTAAATAGACCAAAAAAAAGAAATGCCCGCTGAGTTTCTTGCCGGAGTCTTCTCAGGTTGGGGCCGCGTTAAACTGTATTTGCATGTTACCTACTTGACTCAGCGGTAAATGTATTGGTGTAAAATAAAGTATTATCTATCTACATATCTATCTAGCTTTTGATTTCTTAATATATTTCCAATTTCCAACATCGTAGGATACGAGATAACAATAATAAATAAATATTTCACAACATTCTACACAACGCTATCTAGATTCATGGTAAGCATAGCTTATCTAGCTTGTGTTATGGAATCTAGAATGCGGATAAACATACTTAGATACTTTTTTTTTGTAAATACATACATATTATACATAGAAACATTCAGACCAATGTAAATATACATAGTCGTGCATACAAATACTTGCGCTGAGCGGAAATCGAACCCGTCCCTCCTGCATGGCAGTCAATCATTCTACCGTAACCCAACAGTATCATAAAAAATATTGATGTAATTATTAACATATTGATGAAAGATGTATTTCTATGTCAATTTTCAGAAATCTTACCAAATTATTGAATTAAATTTTAAAGCATTTACTATGCTAACTATTCAAATCATTAAGATATAGAAAATATCGGTTCAGGTGGCTTAGTGGTCAGAGTGTTCGCCCTGTAAGGGAAAGATCGCGGGTTCGAATCCCGCGTGAACCGATTAAATTTTTTCTCTATATTTTAATCAATCTTACCAAAGTTCAAATCAAAATCTAATCGGAGCGCTCGCAACCTCTTCCGTGAGATTGCGAAGCGTATGGTCGACGCTTCTCGTGACCAGAAGGCTGGCCTCTTTTTAGGTCAGAGAATAAGCATTGCCATACAACGTGGCAATGCTGCCAGTCTTCTGGGAACGCTACCACAAGAGGCATGCGATGCGTAGGAATTCCACGACGCATTTTAATTGTTCTTAGCTATAAGTTGTATAATAGTTATCAAGAGTTTAAATATAAAAAATATCAAAAATTGGCTTCATGATATTCTTTTATTTGTTTGCAGTCCTTAAAAACTTAATCTTAATAGTAAGAGATTACAACTAAAAACATGTTCACCAAAATGCATAAAATAATGAGTGGTAAATCAACTACGGTTTGAATTTAACGATACGAGTACTCGATAAAGTGAACTATACTAAAGGGAATTAGTGAAATTTGAAAGTATCATATTGAATAGAATAGCTTTTAAAAGTACGTAAAATGAATGGGCAATTGATTGAGTTGTGTAGCGAAAGCGAATACAGTACAACTTAAAGAAATTAAAAGTGTACGCTTTTGATGTAGGTAATATTACATAAAATTAGAAATTAATTTATATTTTGCTTGACTTTTAAAAAGATGGTTCTATATTCTATTGTTTTTAGGGTTCCGTACCTGAAAAGGAAATAATCAGAGCCTTTATAGAATCACTTCGTTGTCCGTCTGTCTGTCAAACCGTTTCCTCAGAAATACGTGGAGATATACACACTCATACTTGGATGATAAACAAGCTTGGAAATGAGCTGTTCGCTCAACTAGCTACTCAAGTAAATTTTTGTATTTTTTTATTTTTTTTATTTTTTTTATATAGGACACGTCAATTGGATTTCGCCTTGCCTGATGGTAAGCTGAAGGCAAAATCCCAGAAAAGAGGGTCACCATTACTTACACATACCGTGTGACAATGGTGACACTCAGCTTGACGGCCTTATCATATGCTTTTTCACGCCCCGCTTAAAGGACCCGGGACTGTAGGAAGAAGGAAACACGTGAGCTGGTAATGAATTCCAGGCCTTAATGGTGCGACAGAGGAAAGAGTCTCCGAACCGCTTGGTTCTTGATCGGATGTTTTGCACCGTGTGCGGATGACATCTAAGACCTGCACGCGTTGTCCTGTGTAGGAAAGGGGAGGGTGGGACTAATTGGAAGAGCTCATCAGAACACTCCCCATGGTACAGACGGTAAAATACAGCCATGGACGCAACATCTCTACGCAGCTGTAAAGGTTCTAGGGTGTCCGTGATCTCGGGATTCCCAATGATGCGGACCGCACGTCGCTGCAACCTGTCGAGAGCATCTAGTAAGTACTTTGCTGAACCATCCCAGAGATGCGAGCAGTACTCCACACAGGAGCGAATTTGTGTCTTGTATAGAAGACACCGCTGCTCCGGCGTGAAAAATCGTCTCACTCTGTTCAGGACTCCGAGTTTTCGTGAGGCTGTTTTGATGATGCTTTCGATGTAGTTTTTGTTATTCAGGTTGCAGCGTACATCCATACCTAGGATATTGAGATTGTCTTGCAGCGGCAGTGGCGTGCTCTGAAGAGTGGGGAGGGGAAAGAAAGAAGATACTTTTGCTGTAAACGCACATGCCTGCGTCTTCTTGGCATTGAACTCAACCAGGTTCTTAGAGCCCCATTGAGAAATGTGATTCAGGACCCCGTCAAGCTCAGTGACAAGAAGCTGCCTTTTCTCTGCGATATCTGACTGCTTGGCCGCTGGATGTCCATGATAACTCCCATGTAAAGTGCTATCGTCTGCATAACAATGAACATTGCCGGTAGACAGCATGTCGTTGATATGCAGAAGATAGAGAGTGGGTGATAAAACGGACCCCTGGGGCACGCCAGCATTAACCTGCAGAAACTCCGAAGCTCGTCCGTCACAAAGTACGCGAATACGGCGCCCCTGCAGGAAGCTAGCAACCCAGTTGCACAGCCTAGAAGGCAGACCAAAGGCAGGTAGCTTAGAAAGAAGCGATTTGTGCCAGACTCTATCGAAAGCTTTGGCGATGTCAAGACTAATTGCCAGATTTAGATTAAGTAGACTAAGTGTATGTTTGTAAATAGACCAAAAAAAAAGAAATGCCCGCTGAGTTTCTCGCCGGAGTCTTCTCAGGTTGGGGCCGCGTTTCGAACCGGTGGTACATTTATATTATTATACACAAACACGCGCACGCATATACACACACCCACGCACATACACACGCACGCTCATACACAAGTACACACAGATACACACGCTCACAAACACACACGCATGTATGTAAAATGTTCCAGATAATTCAGATGTTAAGATAATTTTATAAGAGTAATAATGTCGACCAAGCAATGTGTAACATGTGAAATCGTAAGAGGTACCCACAGGACAGGCTTGCCTAGTGTGGGACCAACGGACACTTTGCTAAAAACTGTAACTCTTATTGATAATAAAATATTTTTTTCATTTTCATTTACTAAACTGATATTCATGTTTCTTTTTTGTTGACGTTTTGTAAGTGCCGATATAATGGTCTATACAGAATTAATGATTTTTGACTTTGACTCAGGTCTGTAACGTCTTGAAACTACAAACATCAAACTTAAGTTAACACAATCAAAATATATTTCGGTTTATGTATCATAAGTTCGTCCCTGAATATAATTTTGTATGGAATCCGCCAAGTGCGAGTCCGACTCGCACTTGACTAGTTTTTATCTTTAATGTTTGTTACTGTAGATTCCTGATACACCCAACTGTATTTACTTATATTTATAGGTAGGTAATGTTGATTAAAGTATACAGTAAAAACATATTCATCTATCTAATAGATAAGATGAAAGCAATTAAGTTACTTTGTCGTGAATGTATATATTTATTAGTTTAGCCGTGACATTTGGATTTATTGAATACCAAACGATAAAATGTCACTAATAAGCAAATATACGTGACTTTTGACTTATTCCTAGCTATTGAATGAAATTTTAAAGCATTTAGTATGCTATTCCTGTTTTAATCGGTATATCTAGCTGTTTGATAAACTACTATAAGCACTAATGAAGAGATTGCAGTGCTAGACATTGACGAGAATACTTTTGTATTGTCATCATCATCATCTTCACGTTAGTCTCGATCGTATCCGAAGTCTTATCTCGGAGTTCAATCCAACAGCGACGTGGTTGAACTTAAATATTCTCCTCCACAATCCTTAACAATATCGAAGTTATGAAGACAATAAGTTTATATTGTAATTGAATTCATTTCATGCCATCAGCGCATTTATTTGCGGGCGGACCAACCTCGCCGATGACCTGAGTATATCATATACGAAACGACTAAAACCGGGCAGTGCTTTGTCACAACTGCCTATGTGGCCGTAGAATCTAGTGCGCCCTAGAAAGTTTACTCCAGAAAATGCCATCCGGGACTTCTAATATCGAGATTAATGTGGGTATTTCTTTGGACTTAGCTTTTTTAATTTTCCTATCCATTTTTTTAAATATTACTTTCTTATAAACAGCTTGAAAAGCCTCTAACGAGGCCGTTAACCCAAATACCACAATCAGGTAGAGTGAAGTCATATTTAAAAAAAAAATGTATTTGTACCAGCGATGGTAAAAAATTAAACATTTTTGTTATTATGTAACGAGAATAAACTGAGAATCCGATCGTCGGGCACAGCAAGTGAATGGTTGCGGACCATCACATACAACACTGTAGGTTTTCATTGTATCACGACGATATCGTCAGAGTTTTCATAATCAACTAAATTAAATAAATAATTTAACGCTGCGCAGTAAGACTTTGTTAGGTTTTAATATCTATCTACACTTATAGACGATTAAATTTTTCAATTTTATAAACGTAATAAACTAATATTTACAAAAATATAAAATAGGACCTAGTGGTATGGTAATGGACTGCTGAGACGAGGTCCCGGGTTCGATACCAGGTTTTACCATGGCACACACCAATGACTTTTCGATGCTTTTCGAAGTTATCTGTGTATTTATCGCAGGTTTATAAATGCCCGGTGAATGGCAATAGGCTTCGCCACCTATAACATTGGGACCTAAACATAAACTGTTAAAATGTGGTTGCTAGCACCTCTGTCTACCCCTTCGGGGATATAGGCGTGAGTTTATGTTTTTTATAAAATAGGTAAGTTTCAAGCATTGAAATATTCCTCCTCATCGATGTCGTCTGGAAATGCCAATCCGTTGTGCGAAAAGAGGCCAGTTATTTCTTTGTAAAGCGACCGTGCGCTCGGACTTCACGAACTCATCTTTTCGACCCCAAATGGCTCAAATCTATAATTTTTGGTTATATTAGATATGAATATTAATATTAGATTTGTATTTTGTTTGTTACGAAATGGGGTTTCGTAACGAGTTTGAATTTTAAAATCATTCTGAATCATATCAATCAGAATTCTGAATTTAGTGATTACTATTGGAATTAAGGTTTTTGTAGTGTATTATAAGCAGATTGATTCGGTTACCTTCAACTAATTGGTGGGAATCATATAAAGCCTTTGACGTCAAAGAGGAAAATTAAGCTTAGGGTTGTGCTAAGTTATCTAGCTTTCCCTATTCCGTTTCCCGCAACATTTTTCCTTTCTCTCGCAGCAAACTTACTAATTTTCAGAGAGTTGGTTTGAATAAAATAAAATAGACCTAAGGAGAGAGAACCGTGACATTTATCCAGTAGATTTATGCTAATTCTAATCACTAAGCAATTTTCAATTGCGGTATCGAATAATCCAAACCGTATCGTCTGTTACAAAGTGAACATACTCGACAGAGCCACACTCGACGGTGGCGGATGTGTTGACGAGCCGTTCTGTTCGTGACTATCGCCTGTTACGATCGACCCACATACGTATACGCACAATGACGCCTGTGCCCACTCTAAATATTGCATACGTACCACACAAACAGACCACAGACAGAACAGACATACATGTATTTTCTGTGCATTTGTACCGTGTTGTATTTGATAACAGATTTTAACGGCGTGTTATGCTTCGCAAATGTTGTATCATTCCATAATTTGAATTTCGAATTGGGCCCTCTATAAGTATTTTGTATTCTATATTTTTACTAAGTTTGGATTTCTCGTGTTTATCCATATGTGTTTTTGAATAGTAACAAATTTCCAAATGTCTGGATTCTGGTGATTGAATAATTTATTGCTGTTTAATTTTTCCCAAGGACTTTCCGAGTATCACTTCTTGGTGTTTTGTGGATTGGCCGTTGATGGTGGTTGTTGATCCTGGTGTACAAAACCAATAGTAGTGGGAATACGCGTGACATCATCCCGCAAAAAAATTACAGCTTTTTTAATGATTTTATAATTTTCTACAAGGTCAACGTTGTTCTCAAAATGTATAGTTTGTAATCCTTACAATATCGCTTTAAGCGACAAACCACTACTTATATATATATTGTTAACCTTTCTTGTGCAACTCACCTTGAACCTCCACCTGGCCTACAATTAAAACTTTGTTATCTCAGTTTAGTTCTATGTACTTTGTAAGTATGAAAATGCAAATGTCAACGGCGATTCAATGACCTTGTAAAAAATATTCTTGATTTTGGACGGTTTCCTGACTGACAATAATAATCTTCTTCTTCATGCTAGAGTAATCCCAGTCGCATCCGAAGGTTTCACCTCGGAGTCTGGGGTCTACATTCATGCATGAAAATATTTGTACTCGTAGGAAGCGGGAATCGAACTCGCGCCTCCTGTGTAGCGGCTACGTTCACAACCGCCACGCCACAGAGGCTGTCATTGTGAGTTTGTGAGTTATAATAATATTATCCAAAAGCTTCACATTTGTCTCGGAATTCTAAGTTCCTAGAGCGATTTTACCGCCACTAGAGTACTAGACAGCTCAAGGGCCTGAATTCCGTCTCGACATCTTTACCATGAAAAAGTAAAACGTGAAGTGAAACCCACCATCCTAACACACTTTGCCTTCATAATTGAGTAGTAATGAGATACGAGTGGTCTGTGAATAGCTTTGCGTGACTATTGCCGGGGTTCCGTATCAGCCAGTAACTACTATGTTTATTATTTCATCACGTTTCTCATTCTAATGTCTCAATAATTGTAACTCATTTAACTATCATTTTTGTACGTAGTGTACGCCTGTTTTATAGCTATCATATCCTCTCATTTTGAGAAGCAAATGGTCAAATAAGTAGTTTTGCGTAACAAGATACTTAAATACATATTTACTTTTGTAGTTGGTTTATGTGTAATAATAATTGTGCGGTAATCTTAAGATTGCGTTTTTATTATACGCGTCAAAAGGCATGAGTCTATGCCATGGACTTAAGGCTACATGTCATTAGGTCAAATAAGTTCAATTAAATTGAGTTCTATTCAGTTTCAAAGGTTGTATTCAATGCACTTCATTCAGTAAAACGTTATAAGGCAGTTTAATTGTGTTTAACATAGCAAACATTTAACACATTTAAAACTTTTTTCATTCCGTTTATAAGTAATATTTAGGTATTTACACTTTAGGTATTTATAGCTTTTAATTATCCACTAACAAAGTTACTACTTACCTGCTTTATGTTTTTAAATATATCATAATTTAAACTATCATAGTTACTTATATCATTAATATACTAATGCCTGGGGTACCTAAGCGTTAATGGACACTACCGATATGCGGTATCAGTAAAGTAGTATATAGTTATATATCAGTATCAGTAAATAGTTATATTGAATGCTTTATTTGACTTTATACAATAGGCTAGCAACTAGGCTGGTATTTATCATTAAAAATCTAGGTAACTAAACTAAGTTTTCACATATTATTTACAATGAGTTTAATTTAGTAATATGTGCTAACGCTATACTATCCAGGATTTTTTTGTAATGATTAATTAAACAAGATATCTTAATTTATTATTCGGATTTTGTTTGATCGAAAAGAAATTGCCAAATATCACTTCCCAAAAAAAAAATCTCTTCATAAATAATTGAAACACATACTTTATGTTTGGGTAGTGAACGTTTAAACAATAATTTGTTTACCACCTAGTACTTTTGCCAATTTTTTTTGTCAAATATTTCAGTTGGAATAACACGTTTTACCCAAACTAAAATAAGACATGGAATCGATGCGGAGTAACACCATCGAAACAGATGTTGGTATTGGATGGTTATAAAAAAATAGCCAGCCTTCTAACCTAAGCTATCTAAGTCGGGGTGCGCAGACTTAGAACCAATTCGGAGTAACACCATCGAAATAAATTGGTAATTAAATTGGAGCCTTAGATAAATAATTATCCATAAATATATAGATAAATATTATAAATATTATTATTAAAACAAAAATGCACTATTTAATAATATGATTCCTAAAAATTCTTACTTTTTTGTCATAGCAAGAAAATGATCAAACATTTTACTGTCTAAAGATTGGTGTAATAAATAAATTGATTAAAGATCAAATACTATAATGATCTTTGGTAATATTCTGCCAAATTAAAAAATGACGAAATGAAATAGTGCGTGTTAAAAATTTATTTGGGTAGTGAAATTTTGCAGAATCTTTTTGACAAAACGGCAGGCTCCCTAAAAATTCTTATGGAATCACTAGCCGCGTAAATAATTGAAACCTATAACACAGTAACAGTTGCAAATTGCAACCATACCGACCATTTCACAACGCGGTTGCACCTGAGAGCATTTTAACAAGTAACAGCTGTAGTAATCAACTCATTTCCGTATAGAATAATTAAATTTCATCTTGTATTATGTGTCCCTTTTACTTGACTTTAAACGAATACATTATAATTACGTTTTTTATGTTGATATTTCGTAAGGAGGCCACTGATATTGCGAGTCCAATGTTCGGAAATTAGGTTTATCTTGAACTCGATAATGTTGAAAGCTAATGAAATGTCTGAAGTATTACCGGCAAATTGATTTTATTTCGTTTGGCTTTAAAGAAACGTTATATTATGATATAGTATTACTAAGTATTGCATATTTCATTTCAATAAAGTAACAACTGTTAGCAGATTTCAATCGTTTCTAACTGATTTCAACAACGGAATAGGTATGTAATTAAATATTATAGAAAAATTGCGATATATCTTTGGTCAGGCTCTTGATGAATTATTTTTCTTCTTAAGTTCTACTCGATTTTATTTCCGTTAACATTGTTGTATAACATGGAACGTGATAGTTTAAAAGTTATCTTTACTCGATTTTTATATTTTAAAAAAAATATTAATAAAATAAAATTAATGAAGAGAAAAAAGAAAGAATAAGGTAAGCCTAGTGGTATGGGTAATGGACTGCTGAGACGAGGTTTCGGGTTCGATCCCAGGTTTTAACATGGCACACACCAAAGACTTTTCGATGCTTCTCGAAGTTATGTGTGTATTTATAGCAGGTTTATAAGTGCCCGGTTAATGGCAATAGGCTCGCCACCTATTACATTGGGACCTAAACATAAACTGGCGAAATGTGAGTGCTAGTACCTCTGCCTACCCCCTCGGGGATATATATATTATGTTATGTATGATGTATATTAGATGCATTACACAGCACAATACGAATAGACAAACATAACTGGAAGTCGGTGCACGTACTGATAGACGAGGCACTGACTTTCGTATCGAAGTGGCGGTGCTTTCGCAAAAGTCAAAATAAATCAAACAATTGAGTTGTAGGCAAGTGGACCTCGAGCTGCAAAGTGCAAGTTTGAAAACAATAGGCAGTTGATGACTAAAAAGAATAAGTTCTAGCAGTTTTTTTTTTTGAATTATTCTTTTTTGTATAGTTCATTTAAAAAAAAACATTGAGATAAGCTACTTTTCAAATCATATTTTGATTTTTAAGGGTGAGGAAGGAAAATGAATACAAATATGTATATAAAGTCACTATATCATTAGCCTAATTGGCATACATTTTCTAGGATCCTCGATTGAAAAACAAAATGATCCTAATATACCCTCTCAAGCGACGCGATCATCGGCCCGCTACCGCAAAGTAACTCTAAGCACCGCTTTCCACACAACCACGAGAAAATACGTATTATATAAAATAACTATATAATCCTCGTAGACCGGGCTATAATTTTAGACGCAAATCTGTGTGACATCCGTTCTTCTGATCACTAGGTAAACTTAAATACTCTGTTCGTTACATTATTTTTTATGACAGTTGCTTTCGACTTTCGAAGAATCACTGACCCAGAGGTGAATTCATACTTACATTTATACTCATGTCTGTAGGTCTGAATGGGTAGGCAGAGGATTATTACCAATTTTGGTTTCTGTAATAGGGAACCTCTTGCTATCAACCAGGTACTTTTTCACGAGCTACATCATTACTATCGGTTAGAAACTAGCTCCATTACTTATTCACCGAGTATGGAATCACGCCGGCCATCACTTGGCAATCAACGGATTTCAATAAAAAGTCCCGTGCTGGATGTTGCCTTATTGGATATAGGATAAGTTGAAATACATACCTACATATAATAACGCCTTTATCGATGGAGAGTTAGGCAGAAGTGAATTAATACCCACATTTCACCAATCATTGAATTCGGTCCCACGTAATAGGGATCGAGCTTATTGTCGCCTTCCGGGCACTATCATTGACTCAAACCATGCATAACCAGCCCAAAATTTAATTCATTATTTTTTCAGATTTATAATTCTAAGATCTGAAAATTATTATATTAATTATTTTCAGGTCCAGACTCAGCCTCAGGGCTGAAAATTCCATTCCATAAACCTTATTTTGCCCATATGACGTGGAATCAGTTATTTCCCAGTGATAGTTAAAAATCCTAATTGGTTTTTGGGTTACTCGGTCTCTTCGTGTTCTTCTAATTAGTATAGTGTAGGTATATTCGGTAGAGAAACCGCGAGGATATGAGCAATGTCCGAGTTTCGGTATTTCATCGAAAGTGTAAACATACTTTTTCGCAAACTTTGGTTAGTCCCAATTTTTTACCATGTCCGGTAAAACTACATAAAAATAAGACACTACAAGTTTGCGAGGAAAAATATCTCTGGAAAAATTATCAAGCTGTGGTGGGTGCGTGTGTGGCAGTATGAGCGTTATATCTCTTTCACCATGTGATCCTCGTACAACTAAGGGGTTTGGGTTTCTTAATACAAGGGGTAAATATGATTAATTCGATACCTAAAGTTGCAGTCTCCCTCTTTTACTTTATTTCATTTTTGTATATATTTTATAGGTAATAGCATATTTTATGTACCAAAACTTTAAAAATAAGTATCACTTCTCATTCGAAATACAATTTATTGATTTACGAGAATGTGATGGTGCATACGGTATTATAAGTTTATTTATATTTTGCTCGTAACATCATGCAAATTTTTATCAAGTCTATGTCATAACCATTATTTTGAAATAGTATTATCCATAAATATATCCAAAGTTTGCTTAATAATAGGTGCAATAAATATTATTTGAATAATGTCATATGTAACATTCAATTATTATAACAGCATACAGCAAAATATCCATTTATGGAAAATTTTCCATTATTGCTTTCATGTTTCATCATTCAATAAGGCTATATTAGCACCAGTCTGACGTAGGTACCTAGTGGTACTGAGTCACAAGCTAAACCAGTCACAACTTGTCTCAGATCAATTGTTATGGATTTAGGACACCGTTTAATATAGCAAAATTATATGCAAAATAATACAGCTGCCTATTCCTAAGGGAGCAAAAGTATATTAAAATTAGTATTTAGAAGATTGTCTTACATAGTCCTGTATATAAGAATGAGTTTTCTTTATAAATTGTTTCACTACCAGATTGAGAACGACCCTATTCCTTAATCATCGGGTAGTTTATAGAATATCTATGCCGCCAGCCTGTTGGGTACGGTACCAGTAGAGATCGATGGGGAGAAATTTTACAATGCCTAAAGTTGCAGCTTCTTTTTCTCTATTTCATTTTTGTAAAAATTTTATAGTTAGCATAATTTTGTTTAAATTATAATAATTTAATGTTAAATAAGTATTGTGATTATTTGATTTACCCGGCTACATAAGTAACAAGTTATATATACCAAGCTATATATAGTTATATATACCTGTGGATCGTGGAAACGGGATTATATAGACGGGAGTCATATAAAAGATGGGAGTCAAATATTTCTTTGGTCAGGAGCAAAATAGCAAGTCTAGATATATGCTAGCACTATGGAAATTAGCATTCTCTGATGAGAATTGTTTGTCGAGGTGAAGTGTTGAGATACAGAGGATTTTCACCGCAAAATATCTGCTTATAGGCATGACGTGGTTAATGTTACCACGTCATGATTATAAGCGGATATTTGTATGTGAGTACGCGTCACGGTAATAAATTAAGTTATTTTCGCTCCGTTAACTATAAATACTTGTTTAATTTCCGACTTAGACGTAAAAATAGTAGAAGCTATAATATTATTTTGGTCGGATCTACATCGACTAAAATTTGTAACAACTGGAATTGCTAGTTATTCACAAGGATCTAAACCTAAACCCACCCGAACCTAGGTTTAGAACACCTGGTATTTACAAGTGGCATGTGGCAGATTTGTGAGAAAAATATAACCGGATGACAAATTGCCCTGACTCACCAAGGTAGTACTAAGGTAGTAAAGTAAAAGAAAAATATATAAAGCTCACAAAGTGAGGTAAGGTGGGCACTCTCAATCCATACGAATTGCATGTTGCTGCCACTTAAAGTTGAAATCAAGTGAGAGAATGGCACTTTCCCGATCGACCCAGCTACTCAACTTGTGTTTATTACGAAACATCCTACAACATACACTGTTGATTAATCTTCTAAAGCATTAATAAATATTTGGATTGGTTAATTTATAATTAGGAACACGAATACTTCGTTACCGCAACAAAAGACATCAACGCCCCATCGACTTCCACTACACAATTGAATTAAAACTCGTATGCATCATTGTGATATCGTAATACAGATCGTACACTACTCAATCGATTTCATTAGCATTTCACAATATATCGATATGAGCTGTTTCATAGAATTGTAAGAATAATCGTTTTGTTATCGATAGAAAGTTCACGTTTAATCGTCCGGTCACGTCTGTTCATTTCGCTTATAAAATTTTATCAACAATATACCATTATTATTATTAGGCAGTCCAATACTAGTTTTGAAAGGCTAGTCTTTGTTGAGATCAAGAGCAATATAACCAGTTTAACTTGGTTAGCGACCTCCTATGCATCTGTTTGCAGTTCCGGGTTCGACTCCAGCCACCATTATTGTATGCTCCTTTTGTTCTAATATAAGTTATTTATAACAGAATGTTGCAAACAATTGGGATTTAGTAGAGTTTTTGAAACTATTGTTGATATGCCAACTGTACTGACTGGCAACGTTTTGTTTACATTAGATTCACCTTTTTTGTTTACACCGCGATGCGTGCCAAACCTACGAAAATCTCTTCAGGGAGGCTCATAAAGAATGATTGGAACAAAAATCGACATAATAAAGTAAATATGTTTGTTATTGCGGCGCCTCATCGTTTTCAACAGTTGCCATGCAACAAGATATCTGCAAGGAAAACGCTGAGGTTGCGAAACGGGCGAGTCGCGGCGCGAAGGTGAAGGAGCCGCGCCAGTCGCTATCGCGAGAGAGTGGCGGGCGCACGACGACTGCTGCGTGTGCGACACACGCCCCCGCGCCGACGCCACACCGCCGACACCGCGCCGCACGCCGCGCGCGCAAGTGCACACCCCTGCACCAACGACTTAACAAAATTACCCACATTACAGTGATAATTGTGAATTGAAACTTTTGTGCTTGTGTTTGTGTTTCGACTGTTCACTTTGGATTTCCAGTGAGTGAGAATTGTTGCGAGAATTTTTCTCGTTATTTGACACACATATGACGTGAATAACGGTGCGGGGATCGGACGCTCGATCGACTCGCTAAAATCGAATAAGTGTTAGTGTATCTTAAAAGCTGTGTGCCGGAATTTTAACGGACTTGCCTAAGCACAGGTAAGAACGAACGTTTACAGTTATGCTTATTGTATAACTTTAATGGTGGCGGAGAAAGCTTTCTTATAAGAATCATGTTCGTTAGAAAATTAAAAATCATCTTTCGTTGATTATTAGACGTCAGATTTATGAATTACAGATGATGGAAAGTTCTTATTAGAATTTAAATGTGTATCAAGTTTGATTGATCACGACGTTCCGTTGCTATTAATTTAAAATTTAAAGACAATTAAGAATGGTAAACATTCTAAAAACGAAAGATTCGTTATATTACGAGAACAAGTTTTTATAGGTAGCAACACAACTCACACACAAGGTAAAAGTAAAAATTCTAAAACGTTCATAATTCATAGAAGAGACCATGAATATTCAAATATAACATTTAGACTATTTCAAGTCAACGACAAAAAAGTGAGGGAAAACTTGGGGCTAGTGTGTTTGCGTCCAGAATAAACAATGGCGCGCTGGGTGAAAAGGTCCGTGACTCATCTTACGTGCGAGACAGTGTCCGGGGCTTCTGTTTAGAATATATTTACCTTCGGAACGAGCTTCAAAGTGCTCTTTAGTAAACAGTAGACGAAAACCAATTTGTTTATATTCTGTTTGATTGCTTTGTATACTCCGCAATCTTATTGTTGTGAGGAAAAAGTTAAGAAGAGATTTTCGCGCAAATAATATTGGTAGAATGGTAGGCAGGTACTTACTTAATGCTCATTACTATGTGTTTAATATAGTAATGTGTATAAACAGTATTTTTAACATGTTTGTGTGTTTTACCGAGTGTGATCACGGTGTAACAGTGTCGAAATATCAGAAACTCGCAAAAAAAAACACAAGCATGGTAAATATCCCGTTTTAAATAGTAATAGTGATGTGAATAACCGTGTCAATTATAATAATGTATTCCGCTTTCTTATGAATGAAGTACTTATCTATTTAAAAGTAACTTATATTGCAGTAGCCAAATGTTATATCGTCGTAGGTACAGACAAACTATTTAATGAACAAAATAAAAACATACATATGCATCACTTTAAAGTAGGATAGTAAACCGAGAGCATACATTACTTTAATAGACGACATTTTTCTTTCTTTATTGCTTTATGGCCAAAACTTGCACAATTGCTCTATGCTGTTGTGAGCAGTGATGACATATTCGTATTACGGAGAATATAAGTTCTAAGAATATTAAAAATTACGATACTAATCAAAAGTACAATGTTCTATGTCACTAAAGTAGCAAATAAATTCATAGCTTGCATATTGATAAATTGATTATTGTGGATATCCTTGATACAAGTATCACCACCCCATCTCATCCGAAGGGGCACCCTTCTGATGGAGATGGGGTGGTGACAATAGGTGAATAACGAATAAATACGCAGACTGTATTACTTCGAGAGAAGGAAAACTCGAAATTCTGTACTAGCCCGTCTAGTCAGCGTGGAAACAGTAGCTCAAAGCCTCCCGACATTGGGAGAGGCCTGTGGACTGCGACAGGTTAATTGATTGATTGATTGAAATATCCTTCAAAGCTTATGCCTATATATCTACGGGGCTTCATCAAAAAATACGAAGCGTAACCAACCTCAACTGCAAACCGGTAAGCCTGCTGATTGACAGACGAGGCTTTAGTGCAGGCTTTCCTCTCTAGGTTGAGAGGACAGACGGAAATTTATATGTTAAATTCAAAAGAACAAAATAAAAGCCTCGTAGTGTCAATTGCAAGCGAGAAAAATACTAAAATGATAATGATGATCCTTCAAAGTATGTCATTCATTCAATCAATTATCTTTCAACACTACATTGTACCAGTAATATTGTTTCGAACTCAATTGTAAAACAAAGCATTTAACGTTTTAAAAGTAGAACTGGCTTGCAGTAAACTATAGAAACTCATTCGACCATTAAGACATATGGTAGTGTTCAACTTTCTAAACAGATATTTGCCGACGTTTAAGAGCATACAGCATTGACTGTTTTGTTTTGTGCACTAAGCAATATGAGATTATGTTAGTTTTAAATGAATTAACCCTGCTTATGTTATAAATGAGAAAGTTAGTGCAGATATTTGGGTGTTTAAATATTGAGATGTTTAAATGTTTGAATGTGCGTTAGGTACTCAATTACTCTTAAACGATCGGATCGGGTTGTAATTTGCTACAGTTATAGATTATAGTCTGAAATAACATTTATAGGCCACCATTTATCTCTCGAAAGGGATCAGAAATGCAATGGAGCCGCGAAAGTACATTATGAGGAAAGTATATCTTTACAAAAAGAAAACATTATCTTTCTGGTAGTAAAGCTACAAATAATATCTCCACAAAAAATAAAACGTGAGATTGAACATCTTATCTGAGTCTATTAACAGGCAACGCTATCATAATAATGGCTGCATGTTTATGAAAGTGCAAACACGGGGAGGTTGTAAAAGCTCCCTCAAACTGATAACACACGAAACATATTTCTGAGCTTGTCACCTGACCTTGGCTTTTATTTTTTATTTGGAATTTCTATATTTGCTTTGACATGCATGCTTTAGATATGAGATAAAGTTATTTTTTTAGGATCGTTGACAAAGTTTATAGATGTAGATTTGATTTTGATAGTTGGGAATATGTTTTAACACAAATAAAACTAAACTAGTGAAGAACATTCAAGGGTGATACAAAACGCTGTTAAGAAACATATTAAACAAGTTTTAGAGCCGTGTTCTACACACGATTAATTATATCCTTTCAGGTTTTATTTAAATAAATTGCCTCGTGATTTATTTCATAGAAATGAATGTAACCTTTAACTTAGAATAGGAAAAGGTCAAGAACGTTCGTCTATAAAATTTTAATAAGATCACTTTGAAATGTCAAATCCTAGTTTCGTATGGCTTGAAATATAACACTTATTTCACAAATTAAATAGCAATCACATTAAAATGTGACAATATAGCAAGAATTAAATATCTCAAAATAGTTTTCATATAAAAACTTGTTATGAACTGGTTTAAACCAGTGTTGGTTTGGAATCATTGCTAAAATGTATTTTAAGAGGGTATTTGAAAGACGTTATGTGACATTGGGTAGGTTTTAAAAGTAAGATAAACAAATATCATCTTTGGAGCAGAATTAAATTTTATGAAATAAAAGCAACATCTTACCCTGCCACAGATACTTTTTAGTTGAGGGGATATTTATGTAAATATAATGTGATACGAAATTTAATGGGAGAAGAATTTGAAGTAAGAAAATAAAGAAATACACAATTCCATTATGTTGGGGCCATTTTGAGAATTTGGTCTTCTACGTGACATTTTATCTATTCAATTTTATGAAATCCATTTTATGAAATATGTGTACCAAAAACTTACGGAAATTAATATTTTTAGTTATTAATAGATTTTATTTCAACAAATTTAAATAAAAAATGATACTATTAGGTACAATCATTGCAATAAAATTAAGTATTATAATATTAAAAACTTAGTTATGACTGGCAAGTAATTATTTACAGGGAAGTAAAATATATCCATTATAATAATGGCTTTGTGGAAGTATAAGAATGTTTTAGTTTTAATATTAAATTAAAATTCTACAATTCCTTTTTCTTAACTCTGAAATCTACTATTCTATCTAGTGAATTTTAGTCACATTTGTTTAAAAATAAATCATATTATGTTTCAAATCTTTAAAAAGTTTGATTAAAATTTATTAAATTAGTTAGGCAGTGTTGTGTCCATGTTATGTCAGAAAGGCTGGATTTTTCTTCATATTTATCTTCACTATTTAAATCGATTAAGATATAGAAAAAAATGAATTGTGTCAGGCGGGATCCGAACCCGCGATCCTCCTGCAAAGAAAACATCGCAGGTTTGAATCCCACCTTAACCGATTCAATTTTTTTCCATATTTTAATCGATTGGAATGTTTAGCATACTAAATGCTTTAAAATTTCACCAAAAATTTAGTTAGTAAATTGAGCTTAAAATAAATTTATGTCTACGTTTTAGGAATATACAACTTAATGTTAAATTTAGTTTTTTATTTTCAGTCCATTATAAATTTATTTGTATTTATTTACATATATATATTCCACTCAATATTATTTTTATATTTATATATAAAAATAAAAGCAATATTACCGTAACATATTCTATATAGCCTGAAGTTAGTAACGTGTTCGCCGTTGTACACATCCGTATGTCAGTCTTATAATAGTTTCCGTTTCCTGCTGTTCGCTATTGTTATTTGAACGCAATTTATATAGTTAAGGAGGTAAATTATTGGCTCTCGTTTTACCGGAGTGATATATTGAACTGGTGAATGCGAACGATAGTTTCATTATAGTTCTTGTTGTGCTACTTTATTTGATTATCTGTTTAGTTTCGTGCTATTCAAATCAGTAATGTGATAGCGGAATGATATATTCAGAATTTCCTGTATTTTGATGCTGAGATTTTATTGGTAAGGTTTGGCAGGATAACTGATTCGTATTTCGTGACAGTGAATGGTATGCTGTCATGCTGGCGCATCGCCTAAGTCTAGGCACCTACTTTGTGTTCGGTAAATGTGTTTGATTAACGTGGAAATTGTCTTTTGAGAACAGTTGTATAAATATTTTTACTACAAAGGTAACAATTAAATACATCCAGGTGGCTGTAAGGTGTATTAGGTGATAGTAAGCGTTTACTGTGGTGTACTTTTTGGGTTAATACGGTTTGTTCATGCTAGGCAGTTGGATGTTACCGTCTAGTCAATCAAATAGTAAAAAAAACATTCATTTAGGTTACAAGGTAACGTTTATGAAAGTCATGAGATGAATGTACGTTTAGCATCATGTTTGCAATGTAATAGGTAGAGTCGTTACGGAATGTCTGACAGACGTGAAACGTCAAAGTGGATGTTATATATCCCGTATACCCATATGGCCTTTGGGGCCAAGTCACCATCATTCACCTGCAAACTGATATACTTTGTGTTGTGTTTTTGTGCTGTCACTTGAGAGTTTTTTGTTGTTAGTGGGAAGTCCAAAAGCTTGTCCTGCTTCGTCTTTTACACCGACGGCACATAACTCTCTGTGCTTACAGGGTTGGCAGCGCGAGTGTACCTCCCTTGGTTTTGCACACGTCCATAGGCAACGGTAATCAGTTTCCATCAGGTGGGCCGTGCGCTTGACTGCCACCTAAGTGATATAAAAAAAACCTACTAATTGACCGACAAAGCTCTGGCACAGGCTTTCTTCTCAGGTTTGGATGTTCAGATGGCAGTTACTCTAATAAAAATCGTATGAAGCAGACCAAGGGGAGTGGAAGGAATAAGCGAGTACGAGATTTAACCGAACAAATTGCGAGCGTATGGCCACACGTCGTCGACAAGCTGATAGTCACCACATTTATAGAAGGTTTCACTGCCAAGGCTTGCCAATAGCTGTCCCACATCAAAAAAGTTCACATTTATAAGTAGGCAGTGTAGGCACCAAAGAGAACGGTACTTGCGTATATAAACGGCATTTTATTTTAATATTTTATAAATGCAATGAAACAAGCTATATAAAATATCAGTAGCCAATCAGGTTGAAAGGCCCGCCGAGGGAAAGTAGGCAATCTTTCGGTTGTATCGCGCAAATTACCTCTCTTCTCACCACGCCTTACATAATCTTTAATGATGACTTTTTTCTAGACACTGCTTATAACAAGTTTTTTTCTCACAAGTCTGTCCATATTTATAATCATATTTCTATTTACTCAAACCTGTATGTTCGCTGATAGACGTATATTAATATTTAAAGGAGAAACCCGATTCCCATACAAACATGGACTTGACGAAGATATAGAACGGAGAATTGAGCAATAAATTAGAGCACTACCTATTTTTCAACTTCATCCGTTCAATCAATTAACTGTGCATCAATTTTGCTAGATAAAGATTGACTTTTAGTTTATTTTTTGATATATTGGACTTTTTGAAGGATTTGGCGATAATCAGTTAAGTTCAAGAATGATAACCAAAATAATATATTATAATTGCAATACTTAATGTCCAAAACGACCCATATGATTATAATAAAAATTCATGTGTAAAAAATTAACTTGCATCACCGTTTAGTTAGGCTGTGGCAGACATTGCTCCGTATACAGAAGCTTCTCCCTTATCTTTTGAATTATTACTGTTGACAAAAGATAGGAAAAATATCTGCTTTTGGTAGGTGTATATTATATAGATATATTGTACAAGAACTCGAAGGTTCTCGGAATACTTTTTTCTTTTTTGGACTGTACATATCCTTGCTACACAATACGTAAGTTACTTATATTTTTCGACTATCCATTGCAGTTTTATTAAACATTCTTCAAGCACAGTGCTTGTAAGTAATCGATTTTCTCCTTTTTTTATACAACTTAAGTGGCAGACAAGCACACGGTCTGATGGAAAGTAGTTACTGTAGCTAATGAACGTGTGCAACACCAGGTGAGTAACATCCATGCTGCTGGTCCTGTAAGAATAGAAAGTTTCTGTGCCTTCAGTGCAGAAGACACAATCAGCCTTTTGTCTTCCCACTGACAGCACAAAAGCTCTCCAGTATACAATTTAAAAATTCTGTCGAAGAACTTATATGGAATTAGTCATTGCTGCACTCTTTAAATATAACCTTGTGAGTCCGTTTTAAGTTTGCATTGAGCATATCAATAAAAGCAAAGAGGTTGTTTTGATGTTCGTATCTAGAGCGCTGGTTATGTACAAGGCGGTCCGGTGAGCCGCCCACTGTGCATAAGGGCGGTGTAATTGGACCAAGGCGACTTTTCATTGTTTTACATTTTCTTGTCACGTCGGTATGTGAACGGCTTATTCACCATTTACTGGTTATTCCGATTTTAATGGTTATTATATATATATATATATATTTTTAATATTTTTAAATAAATATTCTAAAATTGAATTCAAACTAAATAAATTCATAGAGTTAGTAATTTTAGTTCGTTTGCTGCAATGCTGAAACAAGCGAAGATTCTAACATAAACCACTAGAGTGTATCATTCTTTGTGAATTCCAAAGTCAGAGTTTTCTTGCGATTTTCATATTTACTTACTTTACTTACGTTATAAATAACAATCTTTTTTAGATATTCCTTGCCTGATATTGACTACTCCTACCTGATAGTAATTATAGTATATTATAATACCTGAAAGTAAATAGGTAGACCAATTTTTAGTTTTTTCCAGCTTGTCGTGGATATGTTTGTTCAAGATTAGGTTATAAGCTAACAAAGAATTTGTGAGCTATAAGAAAATAGCACGTCTTATCTATCATATGAAATCGCGTTAATAATATAGCATTAATAGTAAATTTCGTTTAAGTACTTCGCGATGCTCATAATATAGGTACTTATATAATCTCTCAAGATCATCAAGCTAACAGCGAGTGCTAACATAAATCAATCGATACCCACTTTTTAACTTAATTAATCGAATGCTATTTTAAACCGAGTGAGGAATATCGAGTCTGTATAGTGCAGTCAAGGTCCCGAGACAACAGGACCTGGCAAGTCGTGAGTTCTATAAAAGTTTAAAATCTGTTCAGCGCTGGCAGCGGCCGTCGTGCCGACCTCGCCTCAACCTCGCCAACACCGCATTCACTGCTCCTATTGGCGTGAATGCAGCAATCGCCTCCAAATATAGATTTTTTTATATTCCGTGTCACGATAGTTTCGGCACCACTTTTTTAAATATCGTATACGACGAAACGGGTCTTAAGTAGTGCAATGCGAATCTTAAATTACTATCCGATGGAACAAATGGCTTGATTGTGTCGGTTAACCTAACGTTACATTTTTAAATTTTGAATTTGAATTTAGAATTGTGTATAAAATTGTTCTCACTATGAAATATTGTGTTACGCATAAAACAGATTATGGAAAAATGTAATGGTGGATCTATCTAGGTTATCTGTGGAGTTGGTTGCAACTGTTGAAATATTTAACCGCATTCCGTGTTATCTAAACATTGCCTAAACAATACTTTAACTTGGGTTTGGTGGCCCACGAATCATCATTATACACTCCGTTTTGAGATGTCGGTAACTTTGCATAACTTATGATTCAAATCCATAGATAATAGCAGTGTCATAATGACAGGAATCTAGCAGGATTGTCATTGTATATAACTCATCGTTAAAATATACTCTCCATTGTCTTTTTTGACAAAGGTATTAAATATGTGAATTGCCTTGAAATTAGTTGTTATCAACACAATTATATCGAATTGTTTTATTTTAAATGAATAACATCAAGACATTGACTTGGTTACGTGATGATATAATTTAATTCTATTCATTTTGAAACTAATGTTGAAGTTCGAACGTGATCGAAAGAGACTTCGAAAAAAAATTGTAAATTGTTTATTAATCCTAAATTTAACTATTTGAATCTGGCGTAAAATACACAAAAAAATAGTTAGGAACCTTAGGTAGGAGGTAGGACACGATGGTGTTTCCGTCCAATTAAGCAGTCCGACTGGGGAAGTGCCTCCGCCCTACAGAATACCGGGGCCATAATAACCATGTGTTGTGTTCCCGGCGGTGAGTAGGTAGGGTAGCCAGAGCTCAATGGACCAAAAGCTTGTCCTGCTTTGTCTTTTACACTGACGGCACAGAAACTCTCAATGCTTTCAGGTTTGCAAGCGTGAGTGTGACTCTCTTGGTTTCGCACATGTCGATAGGCCACGGCGACCACATCAGGTGGGCCGTGTGCTTGTCTGCTACCTAAGTGGTATAAAGAAAAACGATTTTACAGTATTTTAAATATGACACTTGATATGAACCATAGACGTTCAATACGTTCGTACATATATGACTATTTCTTAGGCCATTGGGTCTGCGTAGGCTGACTATGGACTCAATAACATAATATAAGATAAACTCACGCCTATATCCCCGAAGTGGTAGGCAGAGGTGCTAGCACCCACATTTCGTCAGTGTAAGTTTAAGTCCCAATGTAATAGGTGGCGAGTCTATTGCCACTAACCGGGCACTTATAAACCTGCTATAAATACACACATAACTTTGAAAAGCATCGAAAAGTCATTGGTTTGTGCCGTGGTAAAACCTGGGATCGAACCCGAGACCTCGTCTCAGCAGTCCATTACCCATACCACTAGGCTACCGCGATTATGTAAAACCTTTTCAAATTATGTTTGTTCACTTTATTTACTGTTAATGTCATTTAATATGTTGACTTATGAGAGAAAAAAGGTATTCGGAAAGGTTCTTCTTAATCAAAGTCAAATAAATACATTTCTACAAAAATATTTACCTTGCATTAAAGTAAATAACAGACTCTTGCGGGTTGACTCGCTTTGAGGAAAACACAAAAATCGTTTTAGTATCTGCGCTTTGAGGAAAGTCCCTTGGCCTTAATTTTTTAATATAATTGTGGTTATAGCACATAACTTCGTCCACAATAACAATTTAGAAATACAGATATTAATATTTTTTTAAATTTTGCAAGCATGCAAAACTATACAACATACTGCCTTATGCTGGCAGACGAGAGAAAAAAAAGTCAATATAAATATAAAACATGGTATATCTAAAGCAGTTAGTTACATAGAATCTTAATTTAACTGAACTTTATTTATTACAATTTGTAAAATGTAATAAAAGAATTTTTTTTTTCTTTCTTCTTTCTTCTCTTAGTTCTATCTCTTACTAAGATAACAAATAAGTATTTAGCCAAAGATGTATTGATTCTAAAATCATAATATAATCAAAAATCTAAATAAATCATCATATAAATTAATAATAATGACGTATTATTTCTTAACGCCATTGTACCGTGTAACATGGTATATGTAAGTAATGGTGACCCTCTTTTCTGAGATTTTGCCTTCAGCTTACCACCTAATTGACGTGTTCTACATAAAAAAAACGCGAGTAACCGATCTATATTTTTTATACCACATGTAGGTAGCAGACAAGCATACGGCCCACCTGATGGCCTATGGACGTGAGTAAAACCACACTCGCGCTGCCAACCCTGTAAGCACAGAGAGTTTCTGTGCGGTCTGTGTAAAAGACGATGCAGGACAAGCATTTGGTCTTCCCACTGACACCACAAAAACTCTCTAGTAAGTTCTGGCGATCCTACTCACTGCCAGGAACACAACACAAGTACTTAGTGTTTGCGCCATTTTTAAAAGCCGCCATGTTCCTGCATGACGTATCTATAGTTTATAATACACCCATGTCTTTAGCACAGTTTTGAGTTGTGATTAACGTTTACTTGTTAGGGTGTATGGCGCCCCATCAAGATCTTTGGGGTCTAAGTCAAAATTAAACAGCAGTTACGACACTATATGAAATCATTATGACACTTATTCGGTCTCTCTCTCTTCTTTTTTCTCTTAGCGTTAATCCCAGTCGTATCCGAAGCGTTCACCTCGGCGTCTGGGGTCCGCTTTAACAGTCTAACTGCGGATTCGGTTGAACTTCGATATTATTCGTGAAGCGACTGACCTCCACAACCCAAAGCAAGTACTTACCCATATTTGTGCATCCAAATATTTACATTGAGCGGAGATCGAACCGATGGCTCCAGCGTAGAAGCCGCGTTCACTAGTACCACGCCACAGAGGCAGTCTCTCCCTAACATAGCTAAAAAAATATCGACAGTGCATCAATGGAACCTCAAATGTTTTAAACGCGCATCTCGTCTTCATGTCGTATGCTTACATAATAAAAATATACTATAATATGCTAATTATTACAAACAAAGAGAAGAAATGTTGGTATGAGAATATTTGCAAGTGAAATGTATGATAATAAAGTTATTATACACCCATCACAAAGTACTATGGGTACATACTATTACGCAAAAATACTTTATGTAACAACATTTTATGTCATTTATTAATAATAATCATGACTTCCGGCATTACACGAATCACAATAAGTGTTTACGGTTGTAATTTCAATTCCGAACCTTACTGTAAATAATAATTCCCTGACGTATACGATAATGTTAATTATAATACCGCTATTTGATTATAATAATAATTAATTAGCATTTTTAGTCGTCTGTGTATAACGTTTTTTAACTTACAACACTACAACTATGGAAGCATAATAAAAAAGGTTTCATTTTGCTTCCATAGTGGGAGATAAATAGAAGAGATAATTAAAAAAGTTGTTAAGCAAATTCAGGGAATCTTGTTTGGTGTTGCAGTCACATCTCTATTATTTGCACCCAAGATTTTAATTGATCTTATAGGCATAATTATACCTCTTGATATATCCACTAACATTATATTTATTTTGGTTACCTGTCTCCAGCAATAATATATAATCAATGCCTCTCTCTCACTCTATACGCATAACTATAATGATGTGCATTTAGATATTTATTGTCAGACGACTGACATGTAAACGACTGTACTATATCAGTATCAAAATAAACGGGATATTTACCAAAGAGTTTCCGATATTTTGGCGCTGTTGCAAGCACCATGATTTTTTTTATACCACTTGGTTGGCAGACAAGCACCCGGCCCACCTGATGGAAAGTGGTTACCGTGGCCTATGGACGTTTGTAACACCAGAGGAGTCACAGTCGCGATGCCAACCCTGTAAGTGCAGAGTTTCTGTGCCGTCAGTGTAGAAGAAAAAGCAGGACAAGGATTTAGTCTTCCCACTGACAGCACAAATTCTCCAGTGAGCTCTGGCTATCCTACTCACCGCTGGGAACACAACACGAAGTTATTATAGCCGCGGTATTCTGTAGGGCGGAGGTACTTCCCCAGTCGGACTGCTCAATTGGGCGGAAATACAGTCGTGTCCTACCTCCTAACGGAGGAACTGGAGTAGTGGCGGTGAACAGAGAAAAAGTTTTTTCCTAGGAGTAATTATATCGATCTACCCTCTTTCGAGTTTTAATATCCCGTTTATTTTGATACTGATGTGAGTGACCATGATAGTTTAAATACCTAGACTGTACTATAATTAATATTTCTCTAATAAACTGATAGCATATTGAAATTAAAAATAAGATAAGAATAATAGTCATATAACGTTAATAGAGACCGGAATTCATTCAATGAGACATTTCCTTCGTGGATGTAAATTGAATACGACGGATATAAGTTCACTGTTTATTAGTTGACGTGTTTAAATGGTCTACTATCCTAGTACTTGAATCGATACTATAAATAATTCAGATATACGTGCAAACTCTCCCTTTACTTGAACCAGTTATATTTATTACTACAAGAATTATGTACTATTATCGTGATTTACTATAATAATCGTACATATAATTTATAAATAATTTTCTCATGTTGGTCTAATATCGAGTAGAATTTACTTTAATCGGAGTTACAAAACATGAGCACAAAATGACATTTATATTCTATGGTCCAAGGTCCATAATTGCTACTGTACTTGTTAATTCAATGCCTTCTTTTTTGTAGCTATCCATTTACCATTTGACCTTTAATTTGTTATAGTAAGATCTATTGTTCTTATTTTAAAAACCACGTGATCTTCACTAATTCATTTCTGAACTAACGGAGCTTGTGAAAGGGAACAATTGAATTATTAGTTCTCAGTCAGTGCAGCAACCCAATCAAGCTGGTTTCTGCTGTTAAATAACGTAGGTGCCTTCTAAAAGGTCCATGTAGAATTCACACGATCAATCACTTTCTTGATTCTCACTTGTCAGACTTGCGCAGTATTTTCTATATCTATTGTTTCATTTATTGTATCATTAATAGATCTGAGAATGTTTAGTTTGTGATTTAATGACTATAATTGAAGAGAAAACCCATGCAGAAGTTTCAATCTGTGTACGTATTTGGTCTCACTCCAAATTGGGAAATGTTCTATAAATAGGTTCAAATTTCGATACCAGACAAATTAAAGATTGTTTTAAGTACTTACTCTTAATGGTTTAAATTCAAATCATCCGAATTTGGGTATAAAACATTGCAAAGGAAACACCATAATCGTTTAATCGTAATGGTAATGGTAATATAGGTATACTATATTCTTCATACTACCTACTTACTAAGATCATTACAAATAGTAACTATTTCATAAATATTTCTATTCTTAAGCAAGATGTTCAATTCTTGAAATAAATGTTTGCACCTGAAAATGACAATCTGCTGTCACTATTGCCCAGTCACAGTCAAGTCAGTGTGACAGATAGTACGAGTGACAGTTCGGCGGGTTGCGTTCCGGGGCACGTTTTGTTGTAATGATATTTTAAACTTTTTCGTATGTTACACGAGTGTCTTTGCTTTGTTACTGTTTTTGTTTTGTTTTTTTTTTCCATTTAATGTGTTGTTAGCTGGCGGGTGGTGCAGAGATACAACGCTGCATTAATTTTTATTCTTTCTTAAAGAAATCTAGCATATATATACCTTAGTTCAGTCTTAATAATATTCCTATAAATATTTACTGATATTTATTATTCTACATATTTATTTTATTTTTATTTATTCTTATTTTAATTTTATATTGTATTTATTTAATTAAATGTTATATAAAGATAATGTCTCATACAATTTCGATAACGATTTGTCTAAGTCATCCAGTGATGCCAGCGACAGCTCGATTCCTGAAACTCTAGATGACCGCCTGCGACGGACTTTTGTAAATGAAACAAAGAACTTACTGAATGTGTGTCATATAAACGCACAGAGCGTACCCAGTCATCATAGCGACCTGCTGGCGTCCTTCGCCAACCCTAACATACATGCCATCCTGATCTCTGAGAGTATGCTCAAACCTGGATTGCTGTCTACTTCCTATTGTATTCCTGGTTTCATTCTAATTCGGAATGATCGTATCAATAAACGAGGAGGTGGTGTTGCCATATACCTCCGTAGTTTTCTACACTATAAAATTCTAGCCTCCTCGTGTCCAGACTACAATGCAGATGCTGAATTTTTGTTTCTCGAGGTTTGTGTCAATGGAACCAAACTGGTTCTCGGGGTTGTTTACTGTCCTCCTTCTGTCAATTACTTCTCCAGTCTGGAAACAGTTCTGGATTCTTTAGGGTCACCTTATATGCATCACATCATCATGGGGGATTTTAACACGAACTTACTAAATGCCCAGTCCCTAGAAACCCGTAAACTTTGTCACATTGTTGAGTCAGCCAGTCTTCATATTTTACCCTTACAAGCTACTCATCACAACATCCTGGTCGAGGACACCTGGCTTGACCTTATAATAACCTCATCCGCTACCCACGTTCATAGTCACGGCCAAATTCCTGCACCATGCTTCTCACACCACGACCTGGTTTATATCTCTTATAACGTGAAACCTCCCAAACCTCGGCCTAAGGTTGTGTTTGTACGAAGTTTTGGACGCATGGACATGGATAGGCTACACCAGGATGCTTCTTTGTTGAACTGGGATGCGTTGGAAGCTGCAACCACCGTCGATGAGAAAGTTGCTGTATTCAATGACATTGTGCTCAACCTTTACGATGTTCATGCTCCTGTCCGAAGGGTAAAACTAAAACGTCCACCGGCACCTTGGCTAACACCGGAGGTTCGAGTGGCAATGGGGCGTAGGGATTGCGTCTATAGGAAATTCCTAAAAAAACGTAATGACGAGAATTGGAATCTCTATAAGTCAGCGAGAAATCGCTGCAACCAGATGATACGTAACGCTAAGCGCCGACATATCCACGATAATATCTGTTCATCTTCACCTGCCAATATATGGAAGTTTCTTGGTACTCTGGGTATTGGCAAACAGCACGCAGATTATCAGTTGACAGTTGGCTTGGATGATCTGAATCAACATTTCTCTTCTACTACTCCCATTGATCACCAAACCAAATGTCATACATTAAATTACGTTGCGGGTCTTATAAGTCCTGATATAGACCCATTCAAGTTTTCTCCAGTTGCAACTGAGGACATCAAAAAGATAGCCCTCTCTATTAAATCTAATGCAGTTGGCTGTGATAAAATAAGCCGTCGTATGATTGTGCCAATAATTGACCATCTGCTTCCTGCCATTTCTCATATAATAAATTTTTGTCTCTACTCTAGAATGTTCCCCTACCTTTGGCGTAAAGCCTACTTGATCCCTTTACCTAAATTATCCAACGCTACACTTCCCAACCACTTCCGCCCCATTTCGATTCTCCCTTTTATGTCCAAGCTGCTCGAGGCCTGTACACTAAAACAACTCTCTTCGTTTATTCATCGGAATAACCTGTTAAGCCCGCTACAGTCAGGCTTTCGGCCTGGCCATAGCACTACTACTGCACTTCTAAAGGTTACAGGTGATATAAGGACTGGCATGGAGGCTACAAAGGTAACAGTACTTGTCTTGGTGGACTTCTCTAATGCATTTAATACAGTCAGTCATGATATCTTGCTAGCTATACTTTCCCATCTAAAGATCTCAGCTGATGCACTGGAATTTTTCTCAAATTATCTTCGGGGGCGCCGGCAGTGTGTTCGCATCGAGGAATCCACTTCTAACTGGTGCGATCTCATTGCTGGTGTCCCTCAAGGCGGTATTCTCTCTCCCTTATTATTTTCTATTTTTATTAATCTTATTACTAACAATCTTCGATGTGCGTATCATCTGTATGCAGACGACCTGCAGTTATATGCCCAAGCACCTGCAGATGACATTTCTAGTGCTATACACGAGCTGAATGAGGATCTGGAGGCTTTGGGAAATTGGTCTACTAATTTTGGTTTAACCATAAACCCATCAAAGTGCCAGGCCATCATACTGGGCAGTGGTAGGTTGCTGAATGAAGTCAATACCACTACACCTCCACCAATTATCTACAACGGAACAATAATTCCATTCAGCTCATCAGTAAAGGACCTGGGACTCTACCTCGATTCCAACCTCGACTGGCGCGTGCAGGTAATGAACTTGAGCCAGAAAATTACAGGTAGGCTTAGAGTTCTGTACCGCCTGAAGAACTTCCTCCCAGCAAGGACAAAAGCTATGTTGACTCAAAGTTTAATCCATCCTCTGATTGACTATGGTGATGTGTGCTATCTTGACCTGAATGCAGACCTTCTCAACAAACTTGACCGTCTTCTCAATAACTGCATTCGATTCATCTTCAATCTTCGTAAATATGACCACGTGTCTTCTTTCCGCTCGCAGCTTAATTGGTTAACTATTCGTCCTCGCCGTAAGTTACGCACACTTACTACTCTCTACAATATTCTCAACTCTCCCTCTATCCCTACTTATTTAACGTCTTATTTTCAACTATTATCTTCTAGGAATGACAGAAGTCTTCGTTCTACGGACAATCGGCTCCTTGCATTCCCAACTCATAGAACTAACTTTTTAGGCTCTTCGTTCTTTGTTGAGGCCGTTCGTCTGTGGAATGCACTTCCTCAGGAGATCAGGAAGAGCACAAGCCGCGATGTGTTTAAGTCCAGGGTGCGGCAGTTGATCATCGCGGAATTGGCAGAGTTATCGGCTCAACAATGATGTTTTTACCACTCTTGTATATTTATATATATTTATTATATCTTTATATTGTATTTATGTTATATTTGTATATTAATCAGATATGTATGATTTATGGTATGTAAATATATGTACTGTTTATGTAAGTGTATGTAATTAATCTATAGTATCACCTATCGAACAATCAAATCCCTCATTAATATGCGCCTACCACGTACTAGCTCTGCACCACCCAATGGTAGACTGGTAGAGAATGCCTACGGCATTAAGTCCGCCAATGTACATCGTGCATAAAGAATAAATAAATAAATAAATAAATAAAATAAATCGAGAATGATCTGAATTTCTATATAAAATATTGCAAAAATTCCACACCATAATAACTTACGCACTTCCAAAAGGAAGTTTCATCAAATAATATATTATTAATATATGGAGGTTTATAACATCCGTTTTTTATTAACCTTGTCTCTACTTCCTGGGCTAAGTTTTGACGTATGCTACTAATTAAAATTGTCTGCTACTACCAGTTAATAACCAGTTTTTATATCCTTTAGGCATCTTTGAAATAGCTTTGATGTCATTTACCTATAGGATATGAGCAATTGTAAGCTCTTATATTTTATGAATTTTTTTTAAGGTACTCAATATTTATTTGAGTTGAAATATATTTGTCTATTTACACTTAATGTTTTTTAAAGCTATGCTAATATTGACATTAATAAAAAATAATAATTAAATAAAACAAAACTTAAAATGCGTCGTGGAATTCCTCCGCATCGCATGCATCTTGTGTTAGCGTTCCCAGAAGACTGGCAACACTACCACCTAAGAAGAGGCCAGCCTCCTGGTCACGAGAAGCGTCGACCATACGCTTCGCAATCTCCCTGAAGAGATTGCGGGCGCTCGGACTAAACGTTTCTACTTCAAACGGCACAAACTCATAATCACTTATGAGATTAGAATACCTACTTAAGAGTCTCTGTAGAAGCAGCAGCAGCACCACCATTTTATGAAATTGGCTTCTCGTGTCTCATAGACGTTATCCATTTCTTATTTTCAATTTTGGGGTATTATATTCCTCTCGAATTCATAAACTATCTATGTAAAAAATATGATTTATTTATTTGTTGCAAGAAAGAAGGACAAACAAATAAACACACTTTCATACTTTGTTGGCTACCTATTTCACGAAATCTGTTTTAAAAATTAATTGTGTTCCGTTATCTAATTACGTCAGAATTCAAAAACACTTCTTGGTTGTTATAGGAGGTATAGATACCGGCAAATAGCCAGAACAAAAGTCAGATAGTTCGCGTATGTGCATTAATGGACCATCCAAAAATACAAGCCCAAACCAACCAACACTAACCCGTTGACGTTCTATGTCATCTGTACTCCCCATTTTAGGTACACAGTAGATGTTAAACTGACGAATTTTTGCTATGGTGAGGTAAGGTCATTTACAACACCAAAACAAGTAATATGCCTAATTTAGACAACTGTAACTTTTTATCTTAGTGATAGCATAGGTCATCTGATACTTATACGGCCATTTGTATTCTGTCCTGTTTACAAGCATTTTATACAAAAATGTTTGGCAACTCTTTTCTTAAGATTAATATTTATGTTATAATACGCCATCATGGCGCACCAAATTGACCTTTGTTGCAGTTAAAAGGCTCAGTGACGTCATTAAGGCTAACGGAATCAGGCTTACTCTGCGTTCACAATGTTTAATAATAACAGTGAGTCATTCTGTTTTGAAGGTACACTTACTTTCAATATTTTAGTATGTATACTTGCGTACGCGCTTCTTGCGTGATCCCACTTCTTATATTTTGTTCTCTATCTATATATGATATTGATATAATGTTTTTAGGCGTTTATTTGTCGTCCGAAAGTCAGTCAGTCTTGTGTCCGTGGCGTGGCGGTAGACCATTAGACTGCTATGCAGGGGACGCGGGTTCGATTCCTGCTCAGTGCAAATATTTGTATGCATGAATATGTATATTTGCATTAGTCTGGGTGTTTTTATGTATAATATGTACGTATTTACAAAAAAAAAGTATCTAAGTATGTTTATCCGCATTCTAGATCCCATAACACAAGCTATGCTTACCATGGGTCTGGATAGCGTTGTGTAGAATATCGTGGAATATTTATTTATCATTTAAAATAAGCAGTTTTCAGTCTAGTGCCACTGAAAACAAAATGATTATGTATGAGTAATGTAATTGTTGAGTGCGTAATTTTAATTACATCCAAATGTACAAATGCACAACACGAATATATTATTTTTTGTATTCTTTGTAATGTTGTTTATTACGTAAGGGAATTATATTTTATGAATATTCACTTCAGTGATAGTGATGATGTCTGCACATATATTTAACTATTGGTTATAGCGGTAGCTTTTAATAAACGAACAAAAGGGAATTAGTATTTTTTGTTAGTGCACTAACATGCATAGTGAAATATATTAAAATTAAAAAGGAAATAGATGAATAGATAAGTATTATGAAATAAATATTACAGTTAACGAAGGATAAGAATTACTTAATAGTGACTTTTAGTAAAAATTACCACCAGTTAATTATATTTTTCTTTCCTTTAAAAACAATCATTTTGCATTAGGTACGGAATAATTCTATGTCTTATCTATACTGTATACTAATAATATATAGATGAAGAGTTTGTTTGTTCGAACCTGCCAATCTCAGAAAGTACTAGTCCAATTATTTCCGAAGGTTATAATTCATCACACTACTACTAAAGTAAGCGGAGCACTCCCACTAAAGTCGCTTCAATTCTCATTGTCAATATCTATCGCACACTCGTATTTTTATCATCCACTGCATACTTCAATTGAACCCTTTTATAGTCATTATATTGATTTAATTTATAGAATTTGTGCTGTCAGTGGGAAGACTAAATGCTTGTCCTGCTTTGTCTTCTACTGACGGCACAGAAACTCTGTACCTACAGGGTTGGCAGCGCGACTGTGACTCCTCTGGTGTTACAGACGTCCATAGGTCACGGTAACCACTTTCCATCAGGTGGGCCGTGTGCTTGTCTGCCAACTAAGTGGTATAAAAAAAATAATTATCGTACAAACTGAAGGTGTGTTAAAAATATCAGAACAATCAGTCAACATAAAGGAGGGAAAATTCCTTGGTTTACTCAAAATAATCCTTCATTACGAATCATTTTGAGTACCCTACTCGTCATGATCAATCTGATGCTGACTGCACATTTCCTCTCAAGTTGCCTCAGAGAACAAAGCACTTATTTAATAAGCCAACCAACTATAATAAACAACTTCTGTCAAACATTATCTCTAATGTTTGTTCCAGCAGAAGCACGTGACCTCTAACGTGTTTCCACTGAAACCGCTATAATTCTCACTGTCAATCATTTGCCACATAATTGTGTGAGTATTTTTAACCTCTACCTCGTAAACAAATTACACCCTTTATTGTTACAAATCAAGCAAGCGGTTTTCCCAAGCACCTACTGGGGTTCTTCAAGAGGGGCATCAGAAGGTTTCTTAATGGTCAGCAGCGCGAGTGTGACACCCCTGGTGTTGCATGCGTCCATAGGCCACGGTAACCAATTCCCAACAGGTGGGTCGCGTGCTTGTCTGCCACCTAAGTGGTATAAAAAGAAAGAACAATTTTAAGTTGCTACAGAAAGAGAAGAACCAGAAAATAGTATAACGTTTTACTTATAGTGATTGGTTAGTAATCGGTTTATGTTTGTTATTACGTAAATAACCTTTCACAACAGAACTCCTTGTAACTTGATAGGTATGTAGGCTATCAGTGCGCGAGCTTCTAAAATTGCAAAAAATAAAACATATGCACATTTATGTTGTTGTATAATGCTGGTGTTTATGTTGGTACTACAATTTTACAATTTGCATACATATTTCCAAAGTAATTAATTATAATGATTCTTATATAAAGTGTCAATTTACTTCCTTTCCCTTGAAAAATATCTTTATAGAGTCTCAAGGTAATAATATTTTTAATGATTAAATTAACTAATATTCGAAACAAAGGCGTGGGCAAAATGTGTCCACAGAAGTTTTATATTGCCAACATACTTCAGTTCTTTATTTTTCTGACACAACAGTTATATATTTTGTCGCCTGGGGAATGAAATATAGATTTTTGAAGACACTCTTGATATAGCATTAATAGACAGCTGTAAAGTATCTATAATCAATTGTATAGTAAACTTTAATATAGATATAGTGATGTTCTCATTAAAAAAAACATATTGACAGATTTTTTCATCAACTAATTTTTAATCCAGTACTAAGACAGCTAACACTTTGATCAAGGTAAGATTTATTTTATTGAAAAGTACAAATAATAATGCTGATGGCTGCCACGAAACGAAATAATGTTACCCCATCTTTTCGTGCGCGTCTTACAAGGTTACTAAGTGATGACTAATATAACTTAACAAAACTTATAGCTCACGAAAAAGGATCCGATTGATGGCAACAGATCCTCTTTTACGTGAGTCGAGAAACAGAATTAACTGAAGAAGTACAGTTGTCAACTTAGTTCTAAAACGTACATACTTTCCGGCAGAGCAGAATTTGGAATACCCTATCTCTTCCCATGCGGTGTCGTACAAGGCGACTAAGGGATAGGGCTGTTTAACATCAGACAGATATATACAGCCCAGACTCAGCCTCAGATGTATGGCTCGAGTCAACAGTAGGTTGCGGAAAACGGCAATAGGCTGACCCCTTATTATGTAGGACCGAATATAATTATTGGTAAAGTATGGGTGTTAATTCACCTCTGCCTAACCCTCTGGGGATAAAGGAGTGATTAAATGTGTGTATGTAAATAATGATTAAAAAAAAAAAATTAGTCATCTGTAGATTTTTTATTGATTTATTCAACTACTTCTGAGAGCGACTGGGGAGTCTATTTGTGAAATATTGAATTTGATTGTGCGGATTGTAATTATGTTTAGTAGGTAAATCAGGCAAATCACATAAACAAATACATATAACATGTAATAGATAAATTGGGAAGCTTATAATCATTTAATGCCATATAGTTAGTTAAATTTGAAATCCACAACATTGCATTGAATTTAATCCTTTAAGCTTCGTGCCAAAACCAGCTTGCGGTTAGTTTGTCAGTATAATTCCATATTAATGCAAGTAAATGGCAACCCAGATAGCACCAAGATATGATCGTGACTAAATGAAGGTGATGTAAGAACAATATTTTATTATTTTCTCCTCTTATTGCTCGTTTTGTAATAAAACGGTGTGTTATGGCGACAATCGAATATATTGGGCAAGTAACAAGTTGTGTTGAACTTATTTTGTAAGAATGGGATAAAGTGAAATTGTATGAACAGACAGTAACTGCTAACCAAATTGTTTTTGAAAGTGCCTTTTTGGACGATTGCCGTGAAGTAAAAAAGCGAGAATGATAATTTTAAAGGGTTTTTTTACGTGCGCAAAATCCCCACGGATACCTCCCCACCGAAGCCGGTGGAAGAGGTTATGTCGGACTCGAACCGACTACAACGCACGCCACCTGTGGGTCGTTTTGGTTGCCGAAGGTGAGGTTGACAGGCATATCCCTCGCACCCCGGCCGACCCAGGGATTTTAAAAGGGTTTGATTTATGTGTGCCTGTCTTAAGCTTGCATTTACACCGTTATCAAAATACTAGTAAAAATGTTTTTAAGATTTAAATGTATCGTGCTAGGAGAGTGGGAGGAGATTACGTCGGGAGTGCGTAGAGCTAAATTCAAACCCAACAATGCATGGTTTGTATACCAGTTTGTAAGACTACACTGTATAGGTATGAATTATATGCCACATCAGATGTGAGTAAGCGACTAGAAATTCTCCACAAATGCGTTTTAGGTCAACTGTAAGTTTGAGCATACTGACTTACTGTATATACGATCTAAACGTTTTGACATCTGTATGGAAGAGTTCAACATAAAACACCATGCAATCATTATGATTAATGGAGCTCGCATTCCTCAGCCTACTAGCGGTAAACAGCCTAACAACAGCTTAAAAGAACTCGTCGAACAACCAAACAATGGCGTTTCAAGCCTGTCGTTGCCGAATTTCAATTCACAATTTCGAAAGTGACCGTAATTTGTATGGAAATTGTACTTGGCTTACGTGATGTCCCAAAGACCTTGTTACAACTATTAACAATTGTGTTCATACTGTAAAGTCTGTAGGCAATCCCAAAAACATCTTAGCGAAACCTTTAAAACAGAAGCTCCTCGGTTAATTCATTATTACCGGCAAATATTGCATGTAATGAATTACACTCGCGTGCGTAAATTTGCCTACTTTCTCCTAATATTTGTCTTGTCATGGTGTGTAATGTGAACTTTATAGGACCGAATGAGATGCCTCAATGAACCCGACTTTTCACCATTATCATTTGATTGAATGTAGGTGCTTTAAGAACCGTATGTTTTTCTGATGATTTGAAAATCTGACGAACTGTTTTTTTTACATGAAACTGCAATTAGAGAGCAGGTGGCAAGAAATTCTTGAGGTACCTAAATATCGACTACTTTTTATTAGGTCATTATTAAATAGTTTATTATGCATAGGTCTAATTTGGTTTCGTTAACTTCAGTTAATACCGGTATTATATCGCGGATGGGTAACTAAAGTGTATAAAGGACGAAAAATTTATATAACACAGAAAGAAATATTTAATAACCCCGAGCTTTTCAGCTTATTTTACCTATTTTTTTATTAAAACTGGCTTTTGAGGTAAGCGACTTTATAATCAAAAGAGAAGAAAAGAATGAAATTGAACATCATACGATGTGGAATTTAATTACAAATAAAAAAGTTCACGAGTACTAAAATCTTATAAAATGTTGGTCATCAATGACCAACCGCGTCTACGAATGTAAGTCAAGGCAATGATCACGAATGTGCGCTTAATGTATGCAGTTGTAAGTCAAAGTAGTACATACACGTTTGTCACCACATAATGCTTTTTAAGTGCCACGTTGAAAGTAAAAGCAACAATTTGCTCACTGTCTCCATTTCAATGCGTTCTCTGTTTGAATTAGGTGATTGCTGGATATAGGCGCTGTTAACTGAGATACAGGTCAAAAGCCTAGTTCAGTAGCAGATGCTTAAACCAGACACAATTCTGTCTAAGCTTACTGTAACATTTCCAATGACAAACTGTGTAAACATCTATATTTTTTATGGAATAAATAAATAAATAAAAAAATACTCTGTGCTTACACGTTCATAGGCCACGGTAACCACTTTCCATCAGGTGGGCCGTGTGTTTGTCTGCCACCTAAGTGGTATAAATAAAGGGGATTCGCAAGTTTGGCATTTAGGACATTACGAATACCTTAGATGTCGGACTTGCGATTATTAGAATGATCTCAATCTGCATATAACTATATGTCTTAAGACATATTTTCAAATAATTCAATTTAATTCTGACAGACACTACATTCAGTGCCACCTACACTGTGTCAACTTGATATACTTCTTTTTGATACAGAATTGCATTTTTAGACATGCCCTGACCTAGTAAGAGTGATATAAAAACAACTGGTTTTATACAAGTTAACTGTTGCTTAAAAGGCAACTTTACGTACCTACACTGGTTCTAAAAAGCCCGGTCAAAAGTACTTTTGACTTAAAACAACTACGATGGCGGTTTGACTTTCGTATCTCTTCTATCTTAACATATCTGATCATTCCACACCTTTCCGGGATTACTAATAATAATAAGTTTTGACAAACGATTTAAGTCAAAACCACTTTTGACCAGTTTTTAGTTCTGACAGTAACACATGCACATTTTAACATTGAACAAATGGGTTGTACTTACAATAAACACTAACTAGTGCCAGAGCCATAGAATTGAACATATATTATTAAAGTTTCATATTACGATTAATTTCATTATCCATAATGACAGGTTGCTGTACAAAAAGTATCTCTGGTAGCCTCTCATTTAAAAAAAACAACAATTGGACTTGGTTGAACTTTAAACATTATTAAACAGTTAGCCTAGAAATAATGTCATTATTACAATGAATTACTGACCCTCTTAATAATAAAAAGTGATGATTCTTAAATGCAAATGATAGTAAGTCATCTGCAGAAATAATCTTTCTAGAAGTTTTTAACTTACTGTTTGATTTGTGATGCCGACAATTCAATTCAATTCAATTTTCAATTCAATTTATTTATTTCTAAACAAACATAGCTTGTATTGAAATGTCAATTTTAACTAATAAATACATACAATCAATGAAAATACACTATAACGTCAAAATGAAATAAAATAAAATAAAATATTAGGTACAATTAACTTCAACTTTACATTTAGTCACAAAAACATTTTAGTCATCATTCACAAATTCTTCCACTGTGTAGTAACACTTTTCCAACAGCAAGGACTTTAACTTTTTCTTAAAGGAATAGGTTTTATAGACATCAAGCTTTAAGTCATTAGGCAGACTATTTATTATATAGACAACTTCATTACCACTTCTTTCAATTTACGTAATTGTCCGAATAATACTTAAGTAATGTCAAGTGCGGCCGGGGTGCGAGGGATATGACTCAGATAATCTCACCTTTCTTTTTATACAACTTAGGTGACAGACAAGCACACGGCCCACCTGATGGAAAGTGGTTACCATGACCTATGAACGTGGGTAACACCAGTGGAGTCACATCCGTGCTGCCGACCCAGTAAGAACAGAGATTCCCCTTGGTCATCTCACTGACAGCACAAAATCCCTCCAGTGAGCTCTGGCTACCCTACTCACTGCCGGGAACACAACACGATGTTATTATAACCGCGGTATTCTTTAAGGCGGAGGTACTTCCCCAGTCGGACTGCTCAATTGGGCGGAAATACCGCCGTGTTCTACCTCCTCAAAAACCTGCGTATCCTGTGTCACCTGCGGCCAACATAGACGGCATTTAGTCGGTTGAAGTCCGTGGGGATTTCACGCACATTAAAAACAAAAAAGTAATGTCTAGTTGAATGCAATTTTAAAGCATCTAGTATGCTGACTATTCAAATTGATTTATATAGGAAAAGTTTGGAATCGGTTCAAGTGGGATTCGAATCCGCATTCGCCGGAAGACGGATATGTATATATAGGAATATTTTCATGGCTTTAGGCGAGATCCGGTGGCTCAGTGGTCAGAGCATTCCCCCTATAAGGAAAAGATCGCGGGTTCGAATCCCGCCGGAACCGATTCAAAAACTTTCCTATTTAATCGACTTACTGCTGTGTTCATAATGACTTTTCTCGATGAAGTATTATGAATATTAAGGTCTATAATAAAACAATCGCATACGAAAATAATGATCTAAAAAAAATAAAAATTTGATAGATTTTTTTTCTAAAATATATTAATATAAATCAGACATGCTTCAATGCATTAATTTTATAATAAAAATTATGCCTCAGTTAAACGTTCGGACATTATTTTTAATTACTTTTATTCCATTACGAAACTATATTTTTAAATGCGCGATTCATACGAATTTTTTAGATGATTTTAGGAAAAGAATATTATTTTTCATAAAATTACAAAATGTAGTGAAATTAAATGTTCAAGGTATACGTTTCATTTCCCTAACTTTTATACAATTTAATAACTGTGAATATAATGCATAATAAACATAAATCAAGCAATATTACTAAAATTACCATTAAAAAAAAAACTAAAATAAGGAGTTTCAATATTTTATTTTTATTTTCCGTATATTTCTGAAAAACGCAACAGAAGAGAAAATTGCATTCACTATCTGTCAAGAAAACCTTGTGTTTCTTTTGTTTTCAGAAAACTGTCAGAGTATCACAATATGTTAATGAAGTTATTTTCCCATTCTTAATGAACAAACTGGAAAATATTACATTAATGCTGTATTACTTTATTGTAGTATATATTATAATAATATAATCAGTGAGATAATGATTAGATCATTCCCAACCATTGTATTAAGTCATTATAATTATTTCCCAAGCTTCTCCATTCTTGTTATTTTAGTACCAAATTTGAAACAATACTGTTTATGTACAGTGAATCTAAAAATCACAATAATAAACATCATTATTCATTATGACTTAATAAATTTGGTGATGCAGCGGTAGATAGCGAGTTTCAAACATTTGCATTTAAATTTTTGACGAAAGAGCGTCTTCCATAATCAAACAATCTGTTAACTTTCTATACTTACTATGTCATCCTACCAATATAATATACATAAACATAAACTCATGCCCATATCCCCGAAGGGGTAGGCAGAGGTGCTAGCACCCACATTTCGCCAGTTTATGTTTAGGACCCAATGTAACAGGTGGCGAGTCTATTGCCATTACCCGGGTACTTATAAATCTGCGATAAATACACACATAACTTCGAAAAGCATCGAAAAGTCATTGGTGTGTGCCATGGTAAAACCTGGGATCGAACCCGAGACCTCGTCTCAGCAGTCCATTTCCCATACCACTAGGCTACCGCGGTTACTACTAATATAATCATCTATATGGAGATGTATTATCCTGATTGCATCTTAGAGCTCAGGGTCCGAACCCAGGTCTTCCTACTTCACTTCCCACGATCTTGGGTGTCGATAGAAGTGAGACTATTCGCACGTATGTCACCCTCCACGACGTCAAGCCAGGACTTCTTGGGTCTGCCCCGTCTACTTGGACATGGAGCGCCATTGCTGGGCATTTACTTCTCTTTTTGATGGATGAATGATCTGGCAAAGAGAAAAATTACAGTCTGAAAAAGTACAAGTATAGGCTACTTTTCATCCTAGAAATAGGTTCGTCTGAGTCGCGGGTACGGCATCAGTACCTACTTCTTTTTATCGAGACTTGGACATGACAGGACTTGATTTTATCTACGATCCGGTATGAGAAAATACGCAATTACGCATTACGATTTACACAATAAATATGTTACTTGAAGCAGGAGTTTCGTCTTAAAAGAAATAGTTTTTAGTCTGAAAATGAATAATGTGTGTGACCTATTACTTATATGACTAGCTAACTGTAAGTATACGTTGGTTAAATAAATAATTTAAAAAAAGAAAGAAAAAAAATAGACTTAAGTTAGTTGGTTTGGCAGGTCGAAGATTCAAGGTAGAATCTAAAGTTTTGTAACAAGACTGAAAACAAACTAAAATAAATTGTAAACTATCCATTTATTGACGCAATATCAAAGTTCTGAACTCCTTAACCTTGAAGCTATAAACGTGTAACCACCAGCTATCCATCTATAATACGAAGTCAAGTTATTCCATGACGGGTTTTACGTCTATAAAGACGTAACATAACTCTCTACGAAGGAAAGCTATCAAACTAATGTTAACGCTAGTTCCACACCCATCCATTTCACTTTGACCACAAACAGCTGTGATATATGTTTAACTAAATTACGTAAACGAATAGGTCACATACAATTTAGTTTTGAGACAGCTAAATCATATACTACGACTTGTATATAATTGGTAGTAATCGCCAAAAACATGTATCGTAGAAAGTTATAGGGTATTCAAGTATTACTTACGCGTTTGTCTACTTTTACTATGTCGTAACTGTCGCATAGATATCGCGATAAACGATTTATATTGACTCAACTTCAATGAATGGATGTCAATGGTTGCGTAAATTCTCGGGCGTTTAGTTATTTTTAGCGTTGTGTTGGTAGTGTGGATATAGGGCGAAAGCACATTAAGCATAATAGATTCCCATTAAAATGGGTAGAATTGGAATTCGAGGAGAAATAAAGTATTTGATGTTGATTACGTTATTTAGTAACCAGATAGTCCACTAACGGAGAAGGGTTTTATAATAATAACCACGAACTAGGAAGAGGAAAATGGTACATTCCTTAAGGAGTAATATCCACCAAGTTAAAAGAGCGTAATTATTTATTTCTTGTATTATATCTGAGGTGTTTTTTTGAGTGACAATGATCATCACAACTTAGTCTTGTCAGCGTAACCTAGATAGTAAGCAGTAACGATAAAATTGACTGAAAAAACACCGTAGCTTGTCATTCAATTGTCTTAGTAGATTCATATACCATGTGATTTATTGTAAACAGCCATTACCAGCCTTACCGGCGTGTATAGAAACGGATAACTGGCACGCCAGAAGTGTATTGTGTATTGTTCCAACAAAACACTTGTGTAACTATTAGATTGATAGAATATGAACAGGTGTTTTACAAAAACTGCTCTTGTTGTGTTTGAAATTAGTGTTAGAATAGAATATCTAAAATGTTTAACGTTTCCTGTCTATAGGGTTACCATTACGAATTTAAATACTTTAGAATTTAGTAGGAATCGATAAGTTTATACACAATTCACGTGTAATAATATTCTGTTTAAATTGAAATGTGTTTGCTTTATTTAATATTCACGTGCACGATATTAACAAGCATAGAAAAAGCACCCTCATTAGCCGAGAATCAATCTCAGTTACATTCAAAGCTTGCACGGTGGCAATCGGAGTTCGCTTTTTGCTCATTTTCACAGTTACTTAAGAAATATCTTGATCTGTACGGCAATTACCTTTTTTTTACGTGCGAAAAAATCCCCATGGATATCCCCCCGCCGGAGCCGGTGGGAGAGATTTTGTCGGACTCGAACCGACTAAAACGCACGGTGCCTGTGGTTGCCGAAGGTGAGGTTGACAGACATATCCCTAGCTATATGGCAATGACTGCTACTTAACCCCAAACTTTGTCCATCAATAAGAAAATGTAGGGTACTTTTGATCTACCTGGAATCAATATGATATAATCACAATATTCGCATTTTATGCTACTAAGTTAAAAAGGCCGAGGCCTGTCTGATAGTATATACCTGTAAACACCTACCAGATCATGTAAACTCTTATAACATTACGGGTGTCACTCGCGTGTCTATTTGTTCAACCTCCGAGAAATTTATGGAATTTTCTCGATAGCGTAACGCATCGATTAGATTAGAGAATAATTATATAGGCTCGGAAATCTTGTACAATTTGATGTATTTATATGCAAAAAAGGGTAAGACACGTCTTTGGTATTTGGTTAAAAATAATAGTTATGGGTCTTATATTAGTTAGGTAACGATGCTAAAACGTCATATTCTACTACGATAAACGACAAAAATAAACAAAGAAAAATAATGGCAGAAAAATGAATAATAGTGTATTATGGTACGAGTGTGTAAAGTTTGTGATTACCGCTGAGGCGACATTGTGATTCGAGCCGACAGGCGACGGTCTTAAGAGAGCAGAAGATGGTAATCATCAATTCACACGTGTATCATACGACGTTGTTCAGCACACTTGCGAATAAAATAATTCTTGTCAACAGCATGCATGACTGCAACTATAGGACATATCTTTAAAGGAAAAACTCTTTCTAGACTTGAAAACATAACCAATGATGGACGTTTGTCTATTTGTAAATACGTATATACGTTTAAAAGTACTTACCTACATATAAAACGTGAAACGCGATGTGTGCGAGAGAACATCGCGTGCGCACCACAGATTTCTTTGAACATTCAAGGAGAGACATTCGCAATCGCCGTCGTACCGATGTAGGAAACTGATGCCCATTGGATATATTCATCTTACTTATATGGCCGTCATCAGGTGCTAGCAATACACTTAACGGGGATCTAGTTATTTTAATGTGTTTAGGAAATACACTGGAAAGTGTAACTCATGCAAAGTTTCTTTCCAACAGCTGACGGAAAAGGTGTTGCGATCACGCAAACTAAATGGTTTACTTTACTTACAAACTTGTTCTAGTAATGATTACAGGTTTCAGAAACTTTAAATTAAATTGCCTTCTCCAACCACAGCTAAAAAGGTGGCGTGAACATTCTCGATGTTAGTCAATTAACTCATAATGGTCCTACCGCCCATGGGAACAACGGCAGAGACATTATTAACAGTCGTTGTTTGTATTGCGCAAGCGATAATCGCCATGACACAATTTCAGATTGTTATCACCATTACACCACCGTATTCTGAACTTCGCAAATGATAGTTTCGCAAACATGTGTTCTGAGTTCGCATAGCTCCAGTTATACTGGTAACCTTTTTCGTTTTGTGAGGTATACTTCACTTTTACAGCTAACTTTATGGTGATAGTTATAATAGTTGTTATTTAGGTGCGAGGAGACACTGTGTCAGAGTGAGGCGTTACACGAGAATTTGAATTTGTTTTAATTATGATTTTCTCATTGTTGCCATAAAAATATTAGGTGCAACTTGAATAAAAATGTTTGGCATCATAAACTGGGGATACTTTTGACAGCTGTGTAACTTTGGAACATTTAAAAATTTGTTTCTTTTTTCAAAACCAGCAAACGTAACAAACAGATAAATTACAATTATAGCATTTTCACCTCTGAAGAAAGTGTTATTGACGATTTATATTAATATTTATTATTAATTTTTTAATCGTCCTATAGTTACTCCGTTGTCCAAAGTAGTTTACGATTAGATTAGATATAACTTAGTAAAACGGGTGAATATGAGATTATAATATTGAAGTTGAATGACAAATTCAGGACATTCATTCAATACACAATTTAAGATAGTATTATAATAGTCCACCAAGTTAAAAGCGGTAAGCTTATGGGTACTCTGTAGCAAGAATGTAAGCTACAACTGCTACAAGAAATTAGCCAATATGAAAACTGGTGTTGTACAAGAATATACTTACCTACTAGATTTCAAGAAAAACCGGTACTATAGATAACATTGTATCTAAGTTGAAATTAATTTATAAACAAGACGAGTCTTATTAAATTCAAGTTTTGAGTGTTCAAATGTTTATTGTACTATTAATGGTAAAAGCAGTGCCAAAAATACTATACACAGAAACCAAGTTTACAATACTTTTTAGCTAAGCACGTATATAGTATAATAAATGATAGTAATCTTCTATACTAAATTTTATTTATTATGTGTTATCGTTTTGTAGTATTTTCGGAAAGAAATAAGTTAAGTAAATCGAGAATATCAGAAACTACATATTAAATACATATTACATTGCAAAATTTAACGCAACTATTCGACATATAGAGTTCACAAATCAGATAAATGTTCTTGAACTAATTAAGTAACAATACACGAATATGCAAATCAGATTCCGTTTTCTTACAGGCAGTTGTGCAAAATTTTACAAAATCCCTCATAAGTTTGCGCCATAGATCTCAATATACATATACGAGTAAACAATAAGATGTTGCAAAATGTTTAAAGACGTTATTACAAAATGTCCATAAGAATAAAATACAGGTTTTAAACATGCCATCACACAAGGAAATATAGAAAATAGATATTGTTATTGAGTCACGATTTGAGTTGTGATTATAACGATTCAATATACCTAATGTTCCTTGATAAATATCAATTTGGAATAAACGGCGAGTTAAATGGCCAGATGATATAATATATGCTACATGTATAGAAGTTCAGGTAAATATTTTAACAGTAGTACTTACCGAATATGTTTTGATTGGGTGAATGATTGAGAAAAGAAGTAGATGATATAAACTCACGATGATATAAACTACGGCATTAAGTCCGCCAATGTACATCGTGCATAAAGTATAAATAAATAAATATAAATAGATAAAAAAGTAATAACTGAGAAGATGACATATATGAAAGAAACGTATTGAAAAAATGACATGATGGGCAGACCCCAAGTCATTGGGACAAGGGCGGACAATTTCAATACTTTGTAGCTTTTTTAAAATATAGAAGTTATCTTTTACATCATTTAATGTAAATGGGAATTATCCAAATTAAAATATAAAATCAATACAGAATATACCTATAGAAACCTGCAGGTTCAGGCATCAAAAAATTCCTCCCCATTGACGTCAACCGGGAGGGAGGCCAGAAGGCTGGCGGCATTACCTCGTTTAATGGCAATACCGATACTTTGCGCAAGGAATAAACCAGCCCAAATGTGTCTCTAAACAAACTTTGTAGCTTATTTTGTATATTTACACATATGCCGTTGATAAACAGAATTATTTAAGAGAAAAAAGTAAAATATTAAAAAAAATACCCATTCAAGCACTAAATACAGGTATCAACCATAATAAGAAAAGGCTTAGAAAAATAAAACACAGTGTTGTCGCAGTCATCGATAATAAACACAAAGAAAACGAAGATACAAACGTTTTTATTCAAACAAATTGATGCTTAATTAATAAAGCCATAAGGTCCATTAATGATACAGCTTAAAGAGAAACTGTAGTAAAAAATATTGAGGTCTAACCGTGATGGAATCTAGACTTGCTGGCCATTCAGATGTGACAGATTATACCGTTACCTCTACATCTATTTATTGATTCTGTGTATTGATGGACAGACAAAATGTTGAGCGTCACGGTTAGTTGTTAAATTTCAAGCGTATTGTTTTGTTGACCAAGTCAAAAATAAGAAAGTGTTACAGAATTTTGCAACTCAATGTTAAATACTTTAAACTAAATAAATAGCGGGTCTAAAAGTGATACCTGAACTATTATATTATTTATTAATTCATTAAAAAATTTTTTTTTTTCATATTCACATTCATTTCATTTCAAATTCAACGCCTAGGTTGGTTACTGGTTGATACAATTACATTAAATTGGTAAAAAGTGTCAAATCTAACAATAAGATCAACAGAAAGTGTACAAAAATATTAAACAATTTCGTTATACAAACGTTTTTACGAATCAGCGAACCAAAGCTAGTTTTCACTGGCTTAATATTAAATTCAAATAATGAAAACAAACCTTATTTCGACGACGATAAAAGTTATGAAAACAGAAATATTAAGCTTTTCTCTGATTCGATGCCAGATGTTTTCGAAATGCCTCTCGAAGTGGAAAATTGTTAGATTTCGTGTTGGGTCGTTGCCCGTTTGGTGTGACTGATCAGTAATTTGATATCCAAATGCAATTTTAAACTGAAACTGTAATTACCGTTAGTTTACGTTAAAGAAGTCATTGTTCAGTATATATTACACTACGGTAGTTGTCAATAAAGGAAGAGTGTTTACAGCAGTAATTAAAAATATATTTATTGTACCTGTTGGTGTGTTTTGTCTAAAATATTAAGTTAGCCGTCGATATATTTGCTGGAATCGTGTTCGTAGGTATTGTTTACTGATTTCATATTTCAAGTATCTAATTACCACTACGGAAACGTTTATTATCTAGTTTCAGTTAAAATATGTACCTTAAAAAACTTTAAGGCTAAAGAACTACACAGCTAACGTATTTCCTTGATGAAAAAATATCATAGAATCAAATTAGCGGCTTAGATATATAATTGGGTTAGATGAACCATTCTTTAATCACGTTCAAAAAGTAGTCCTTGGTCGCAATGATTACACTGCTGTCTGTTATCGAAACGAAACACTATTAATTTGTTAATATTCATTCGTTACTGTTATGATTCTTTATGGCCACTTAGAACGGACATGGAACGGTTTTCTGTTATGAATTATATGATGGCTATACGGTTTACGAATGATTCACACTTTGTCATGCATGGTCTCATTGAACCGGTATAGGTCTATTTGAAGTGGTATAGAAAATATGTCAATGAATATTAATGTCTTTTTTACTTTTGTATGTCTTTTTCAATATTGTGACTTTTCTAGGAGACAAGAATTATAATTTAGTCTCACCACTGATATAGGCTTTCTGAAGCAACGGATTCGGGTTTGTTACTAGATGTAAAGAAATTACTGGATGTACAATGTGATCCGATGCATGGCACATCGGATAACATTGTACATCCAGAACTTTCTATGTTAGTTACCTTATTTTATTATGGTGAAGTTACACTGTTGAATTCGAACAAGTCACCCCTTCTCGTACGTACTTCAACATAACTTAAGCAGTAATGAGCATCACTCAAGGAAGCGTTATTAACAGCAAGAATTGTATTGCAGAAAAACGTTATCCATTATTACTATTTTGTTTTATAATGTAATAAAATTTGTTTGTAATAACACCGAAATTATAATTCATAGTTTGTAAGATTTAGAGACTGACAGAATTTATTATCAGTATGGACTAATACGTTATGGATCGGCGTCGCTATGTTTAGACAATATAGAAACTCTAGAAAGCAGTTTGATTGATATCTCGCGTTAAAAACATAGCTTTCTAAGCTTAATAGCAGGCGGTACGGCAAGGTCTACTGATCTGAACGGAACATGGCGACAATAAGATTTAATGACAAGATTTGACCATATAAATCTGGGTTTGAAGTATCAATGTCAGCTATTGTTTACTAATGATCTAAATGTTTCATTATTTTGTCGATATAAATCAGCATAAGTTCTAATTGCAAAGTCACTTTATTACTACTTCTTTTAAATTAATTTAAATTCGTAATGTTAAACAGTTAATTCATGAGACTCTTAGCCATTCCATGTTTTGATCACTTTTGATTTTTTTCTGTGAATATTTATAAGCTTATGAATTTTAATAGCTTCTAATTTAATCAAATCTATTCATTTACTAAAATGGAACAAAATACATTTCAATTTTGGTATTTTTTTATTACGGTATGTTCTCCAATCTGATCTTTTCAATTTTTGAAGACGTGATATTCTTCAACACGTCCCTTTTTAGAATTTGCACATGTTTTCTTTAGAAATACCAACTGGATTTTTGAGGATGGTAGTCTTTCATCGTCACACCTCATTGATTTCTATAATGAGATCTTGGACTTTATTTGGTATAAATCGCCTCTCAGACTATCGCGTTTAGAAGAAGCCTCCTTTCTGCGATCTCCCTGCATATTTACATACTCGTACATGGGCTTGCATTTATGACTTATGTTCATGTAACAGTAATATCGCTTTACTAATTTTCCTAGAACTGCAGTAAAAAAATACCTATTACGTTCCTTTTGTATATATACTCTAGCGTTTTCATGGAATATCTTTTTAGTAATGGTGAGCTTTGCATCTGGTTATCCAATGGATTCTTTATTAATTGCTTAACGGTTTTTTAACGCATAAGTAATTTCGTAGCAAGATTATTCGGTTATCAATTGCATAGTTTCACTACGAAATTACTTATTTATATTTTAAATGCTTAAGTTATTTTAGTAACTTATAGTTCTTGGGTATATTTTGTAACAACCACTCATTGAAAAATTGAAAATGGTCCAATCAAATATACTTTACCTATTTCCATTATTGACTATTAATTCAAAATTAAATAGTTTTAAATTTAAATAACTGTTATAAATATTTAATAACTTCTAGGTTTTGCAAAAAATAGATTTTGATATTCAGAAATATGTAAATTAATCAATTTTATCGAAATAGACATCAAGGTTTATAATGTGATCTTCTGGAATTGGAGTTATTTAGAAATAATTATAGGCATTTGTAGCAGTAATAATTATAGTTAGGGCCGATATCATTAGATATCTAATCAAAGTTTTATATCAATAACCTCGATCATATTGGCGATTGTGAGGTCAATTCAACGATTATTGTCGAGATGTAACTTTAACTGTCGTTGCAACACAGAGCTATTATTTTAGAGGGCTATTCTTTATATTTTTGTAAAGAATATCAAAACCGAAATTACTGATTTAGAGAATATCAGTAATTTCGGTTTTGATATTTTTTTCTTTACCCCTCCAGCTAAACTAAATTGCTTGTGTTAGGAGTGAGTTCACTTCGGTAGTGTAATGACCAGGAATCGACCCCGAGATCTTTGGATCGTAAGGTCGACTTCTTAACCACGAAACTACCGACTCTTAAACTCTACCTATTTTTTGTTTAATAATAATATTAATAATAACGTCTTTATTGTACACCAATTACACATTACACTAGAATATGTGATACAAGTTCTGTAGCACGTACAGATGGCGGCCTTATCGCTCTGCGGCAATTTATGGTTTCAACTTCAGATTGTTCTTTTTTTGACTTCTCAAAGAACACCCAATAGTTATTTACCCGACCCGGAAATTTTACTTGTCTTACGATAGCATGCAAACATAAGTACAAAATTATGGCTCGATACCAACAATACAACTTCAGTTAATTTGCTATTATTATAAGTACGTTGATGCACCTGCTAAATAACGGACAAAGGCTCTGTTGACTTTCCTTTTAGGTTTGGGAGATTAAGCGGCAGTAGCTCGCTAAAAAGTCGTGATACCAATCTGAAACCATAAGCAGTCTTCGGACCTCAGAGTGCAAACTTTGTACTCATATCGTCTTTGTACTCGATCTGAGCTATTCACTTTTCTTTTGAAGATGCGAGACTGCTGTTGTCTCTGCGTCCTTACACTTTTTAGGATGGATGAGATTATTATGTTGTAACTTTCCGCCGTAGCATAATTAGAAACCATATCAGATCGAAAACATGGCATTCTACAAAATGTTAGTAACATCTTGCAACCTTGCAACGTAAATGTGGATTGAGATCAACTCGTTTGTTGTAATTTTGTCGCAACTTATACCTTGGCGCCGCCATCGCCTTATTTCGCGAAGGCCGTTCTTGATACATACCTTTGTTATATTCATATATTGAGAAATGTTTATAATGTTTACCATGCGAATAGGTTAACAATTATGTATATACAATGTTGAATTGGCGCGTAACCGCAACGATGCAACGCAATAACTGCAACACGGTCTTCTTTAGGCGTCCACTCCATATTTAAAAATGAGTAAAATTCTAACAAGTATACATTTTTATTTTGATGAACAATTCGAAATTCGAATTCAATAAACTTTTTGTGGCCAGTATTCTAAAAGAAAAGTTTTTACTGTGTGACAATACTTATGACCTGACTGTGTATTATTCGCATCGTAACTTCTAATACCATGAACACCAAGACGAGTTTGAATAAAACTGTAAAGATCAGACTTTTCATACTAGTTATTGCGTTGTAATGAATGAATGACTTTATTTACGAGAATTTCTGAGAATAAGATCTTAAATGTATTGCTTATTACATTGTTCATATCTTATATGCTTACGCCATATGACGATTCTAGTTAAAATTATCTATTTAATACATTCAACCACAGTAGCCTAGTGATATGGGTAATGGACTGTTGAGACGAGGTCTCGGGTTCGATCCCAAGTTTTTCCATGGCAGACACCAATGACTTTTCGGTGCTTTATGTGATGCGAAGTTATGTGTGTATTTATCGCAGGTTTACAAGTGCCCGGTTAGTGGGAATAGGCTCACCACCTATTAAATTAGGACCTAAACATAAACTGGCGAAATGTGGGTGCTAGCACCTCTGCCTACCCCTTCGGAGATATAGGCGTGAGGTTATGTTATACAATTCAAAAACATTTTAAATTGTGACAATATACAACGTCTTCGTCCAGCTTAAAGTGGACGATACAAATTGTATAAGTTACAACCATTACATAATAAATATTAACCTACATAAAATTTCTAATTATGTTTCGGACCGCATGTATAAAATAAATTAGCGATAAGTCTCGCACAGTGTGTACATATTTTCTTTATACAATAATAGAAAATATAATGATGAGTAGCAGAGACTAATGAGGCGTACGTCGTTTATCTAACATCTAAACACTTGTTTCCTCCGATTAGTCGTTGTGAGAATAGGAAGACATCACTTTCTCCGCCATTTGTGTTCTGTTTGTCTTTTTCATGTTAAACGGTTTCTTGTCAGAATATGGTCTTTGCGTCGAAGCCTTTTATGGCAGTGAAAAGGTTTTAAACTACCTATTTGTGTTCGAGTAGAGAGCAGAGACACTTATTTACTAAAAGGTAATCAGAGCTAAAAGTCTTCGTGTAACTTTCGAATCAGTTCAAAAACAGTAATGTTAAATATATAACTGTGGATCAATGGCAATAGTTTAAGTGGAAAGGTGGTAATCAAACCAAGAAGCGTTTACATAGTAGGTATGTTTCAAATTCCATTCAGGATTTTGTGTGCAATGCATTAGTAATAATTATTCTGAGACTAATAAAGTATACTTTCCTAATTTATTTATGTATTTGATATTTATTTATGTACTGAATTGTAAAGTTAGTTAAGTTAAAAAAATGTTTCATATTATGCATACCTACTTAGATTGCGCTGTGCTACTTGTATATAATAATAAAATAAATTCTGTTTTGGAATTAAAATAATACAAAAATAATAACAAGTAATAAAATCTAGGAAGACCTCTTTTGCAGACTATGTTTTATTAGTACTTAATTGGTACAACTCAATAGTAGTACTAGTAAAAATAGTATATATCTAGAAGAAGTTAATAAGTATATTATTTAAATTTTAATACAAATGTCACAGTTAAAAGCAATCTATTGTTTTTTGACTCACATATTATGATATATAAAAGAGGTATAAAAAAAAGTTCATTTAATTTATCTTGACCATGCGACCCGCATTTTTTAAAATCTAGAACACGTCAACTTGACTTCTCCTCGTCTGCACGTGCATTTTGTACGTTCAATGTTAATTACTTTCAGATTATCAGAATCTGACATTCATGGACTAGTATGTTTCGATTACTTGATCGTTATATAAATTATTTTGTAAGTCGAAGTAAGTAAGTGAAGAGAACCTGAAGCTAGAGCTATTCAAATTTGATTGAAACTTTTCATCCACACACAATAATTTACTTACAGTGTAATACCAAACGGTTAAATTAATTCTTATATAACGTTACCTAACATTACATTAGAATTATGTTTTGAAACTATTGCTTGCAGTTTCTTTGAAGGATAAAATTCGTAACGAGGTCATTTGACAAAAAACTAAACTTACTAATATAACTAGTGGAAGTTGAAGTGGCGGTGACTGGTCAAATCTGGGGAAGAACCGGTAGGTGATTGATGTAGGAAATCAGGTCGCAGTACGATTGCCTCTTACTTATGTGGTATCAAAAATGTGGTGGTTATATTTACCTCCACACGAGGGTATTGATTACAAAATAACATCTTGAACATAAGCAGTCATCCCTACTTTAGATTAGCATATATACAAATAATCAAACCTTTATCCCCAGAGTGTTAGGCAGTCGTGAATTCACAGTTCATCAATCATTGAACTCGGTCCCACGTAATACGGGGTGAGTTTTTTGCCGTATTCCGGGCACTATTATTCACTCAAGTCATGCATCTAAGGCTGCATGACTTGAGTCACTTGAGTCTGGACTGTATATATCTGTCTGAAGTTAAACAGCTATGATGTTCACAGATTAAAACTGCCGTTAATATAATATTACGTAAATACTAATATATTATCTTAAAAAGTTATACAACGTAGTGATGCTGCAGTATTACGTACTAATCTAACTATAATTTTCATCTGAACTTTGACACAGAAATATTGATGTTTAGGGATGTATAGTAAACCGAATTTTTTGTTCGAATTTGATCCGTCTTACTTGGAAAGGAGAACTTCTACTTCTGTAACTAGGTTGATTAGGTTCACCAGAGTTTGTGGTATGGGGATAAATTGAAAAGTCTAATGATAGCTATAGAAGCCAATGCATTATCACACACTGTGGAAAGCAGTCATAATACTACTACTATTAAAAACTATCTATCTAAAACTATCTATCTATCTAACTATCCAAAACCCAACAGATTTCAATAAAATTTGGTAAATGCATGCGTAATTCCAGCTTGAAAGATAATCTTGAAGTCGAAAGTGGCACAGATGTACTAAATTTTTTGTACACAAGGCGGTTTGTGGCAAGAAAACGTCTGCCCATTAGTATAATTTTAAACGAGCACTTGTTCTTACTACTTACCAACGCAATTAGAAACTTGTCAAGTAAATTATATTCATACAACCATTGCCTTTACCGCTCACTTCCTTATACCTAATTGTGGTAGATACAACGTAAAACTTACTAGCTACATACATAATGACTTCTTTGAAAGTAAAAATATGTAAGAAGCTAATGATGAGTGGAATGTTGGATGGTTTGGTGCAGATAGTTTGATGAGTTCCGGGGTATCGTTGAATGTCATTATAACAATATAAGTGATATAATTTAAGTTCACTCTCGTTGCTTATATGGACTTTATATCATTTGTATGTGCCCTGGGGCTTCAATTGTCGTTTTTCTTTTTCTATTCGGGTTCCCACTGTGTTGTATCGCATCGCCTGGCAATAAGGCCCAAAAAATAGGGAGGATATTTCTTATTTGGTCAGTTCTTAAGGACCTGATGTTAGCCTAGTAACTATATATATATATATATATATATATAGATTCAGTGCCTTCAAACAAAAAATAAACTGACAAACTTGTGTGCTTCATTATATTACTATACATATAAAGTATAACAAACTGCGTATATATACGAGTTTTAAAATCTTTTCGTTTATAAAAAGGCGTTTTCTTCTGTTCTAATTTATATGTCTGTATTAGTTTCTTTTCGTTAAATGTCAAGGTGACAGCCACCTAAAACTGCTTGTTTAGTTTCTTGTTTCGTCTCTATACATTAAGATTGAATTTAAAATTGATTTTGATTTTTTTATTAGTATAATGTTAATCTAATTTAGTGTGAGATATTACTTTTATATTTATGTTTCAATTTCTCTAATTTATTTGCTACATTCTCACTTTATACACATCTATCTTTATACATCATTCTCTTTATATATAAAATACTAACACACTCACACACATACACACACACACACACATAACTTATTACGGTATACACACCTGCAGCTCAAAGTCATACGGGCTTATAGTATGCGCAAGCGCAACATGTGCGTCGGGCGGCATAGTGTCACTAGAATAGAAAGCACGTGAAAACGACAACATTGATTAAATTTGGTTAAACAACTAACGAAAGTTGAAACTGATAGGAATTTTGTTTAGAAACTTCTATTTGATAATGTAAATAGTGTTGACAATGCAGAATTTAGTATCGCATTTAATTTTGAATATAAGTTGCAAATTTGCAAATTTACGAAACTTTTTCGCAATTTCTAATCAAAAATAGATACAAAATCAAATCAAATCAAAAAAGATTAAATCAAAAGTAAGAAAGTGATAGTGAACACAAGTCGTTATCATGTTAACACCGACATCTGCTGATTTCTTTCCAGTGGGGTAAGAGTTGGAGAGCCATTGTGCATTTGCAAATAAAATCAAATCCCGGAAAGGAGGTATTAGGTAGTAGTAGTAGGTAGTATTAGGTAGTACACGACGGTATTGCCGTCCCAAATGAGCAGTCCGACTGGAGAAGTACCTCCATCCTACAAAAAAACAAGGTTAATAACCTAGTGATGTGTTCGCGGCGGTAAAAAGGGTAGTCAGAGCTCACTGGAGAGTTTTTGAGTGGGAAGACCAAAAACTTGTCCTGATTGTGTCTTCTGCACTGACGGCACAGACACTCTCTGTTTTTACAGTACGGGTGTGACTCCCCTGGTGTTGCACATATTCATAGGTCACGGTAACCACTTTCCATCAGCTTATCTGAATGGTTGTCTGCCACCTAAGTTGTAAAAAATAGAGCAGAAGAGTGGATCCCGAGCTCAAATGTGTAAACCGTGATGATAATGATTGGCGATAAAAATATTCATTTGCGTGTCGATTGTGAATATGACTATATAATTATTTCTAACTATTGAAGTCGAATAATCATGTATGAAAAATAAACAAATAACACTAATTAACCAGCATATTACTTCGTTGTACTTTGAAGGTGATATCCGAAGGTAAATACACCTAGATGTAACATTGTGATATTCAAGGTTTCATTTCGACATTATTGCAACTTTTTATATATTTATCTTTGTACTGTGCTGGTCTGCGGTACCATCTACACACGGTGGAATCCATACCGTCTCACACCAAACGGTTTGAGCCTCCTGCTTGTGCCGCACGATAAAGAGCTGGAATGACCTACCCGTGCACGTTTTCTCTCTTCTTACAGTTCAGGGTTCTTCAAGCGAGGCGTGAAAAAGTATCTACCAAGACCGTCAAAGTAGGGACCATCATTTTAAGTTCAATAGTATTGGAAGTAGTAGTTCGTATCTTTTGAACCGCACCTTTCAACCTAGCGGAGTGTAGTCAATTGACGGATCAAATATAAAAAAATATATTTATTTTTCTTTTAAGAATTTTGTAAATTATAGAGGGTACCATCTTGAATAGGCAATGTTGAAGGTTGGCAATGTCGAACTGCATTGTAGTATTTTGATGAAGTTTTCCTAGGATGTGCTTTCTGGGGAATGAACGGCACTAAAGAATTTTCTTCCGAAGCTATTGATAACACCGCTTGTTTAGGGAGGGAAATGTTTAGATGTTGTTTAGTAGCGGATGCTCCATTAATGTGATAGTGTTTCACTTTTTAGGTAGTGGAAGTTCAAATATGCTTTTCCCAGTAACAATAGACCATCCAGTTAGCAACACACTGGGCGAACATAATTTGAGAGACGAGGTGTTATCGCTGCGACAGAAGAATAATTAGACCAATTTGATCTGGCGATAATTCTTGACTATTAATAGCAATATATGAATTATGTGCTTGTTTGCTAATTTAGTCGTATGAAACAGACATTTGCGGCATACCGTGACGTGCTGTAAGTGTTCGACGAGTGGTATTCGTGATAAAAGTGGACAAGAAAGAGATATGGAATATACCTACACCCTATATAGTTCTGTCCCTCTTTCTAGAAAACGAACACTTACAACATTTCACGGAAGACCCAGGCCACAACGAATTTGTAGTAACACATTACTACGTTTAATTCATCACTTCTGTACTTGTTGTATAATGAAGATTAATGTACAACAGTTTAAAAGTTCTGAACTAGGACTTACTGACACGCAGAAAGGGAATCTACCACAAACTTGTTGCACCGCTAACAGTGCGTCTAATGAGGACAAGAATATATCAACACTGTCGTATTTAATCAGGTGTCAACTAGAGAGGATACTACACGCAAAAACAATTCATATTTTTAACTTATTATGTACGTTTTTCAAAATTCGAGTTTTCTAACAGCTTGTTCAATAAAGTGAAATCAAAACACGCCCAACTATAGGTACCTACAATGAATACGCGTGTTATAACAATGGCCAATTATTATACACGCAATTAGTTTCTTCATCTTAGAATATGACCATACATCATAAAGATTCTACGAACTTTTAATTTCCTTAATTCACATAATTCTAATGCCCTATAATTGCGGCTTATTCATGCTTATCGTCTCAGTAATAGTTTGTACGCCATGTCATGTGTTATGTAAAACAGACAAGGTTCTTTATTAACAACAAGTTAAAAAGAAAATTGATATCACATCGCTGCATCGATACAAGAAATACTGTTATTGGCGATTTTCAAATTCGAGAGATATAATTTTTTGTAAGTATCAAAACTAAATAGTTTTTAAAATCGCCAGTATTTACACAAAAATAATACACCAATCATTATGCAGTAATATCAAAACTATAAATGAGTGTCGGACGACCTGAAAAAGGTGGCTGGGACAGACTGGATGCGGAAGGCAGAGGATCGGAAAAAAATGGCGCACATTGGGAGAGGCCTGTGTCCAGCAGTGGACTGCAGTGGGCTAATTGATTTATTGAAATAAATGTCAAGATTATTATAAATCTTGTAGTCTAGAAAAAAAACATAATTAAACTGCTTTGTAGTGCATTAATAGAGCATCTGGTCTGGTTCAAGAATCAAATCACGTGCTAAAAATCGACGTTCACCAATTTTGAAACACAATCAGACATTTATTTCTAACAAACTATTAATTCGATTTTTAAATGTTAGTTATCGATCAATCTAAGATAGCTCCATCACTAAATATATGAAGAGAGATAAAAAAAAATGCTGAGAAAACCAACAACATAGCAAATCGATCGATGACTCCGTGCTTCAACTAAAGTATCATTATCCTGACACGTATGATTGTGCTCATAGTTGGAAATCAATAGTCTCGCATGCCATCACGAGTATTCTCGATATGTTATTTTTAGTTATCTCCTAACAGAGATGACGGCAGTCGTGGATACGTGATAGATAGCGATCGAACTTGTTTTATAATACGTGGAGTGTAGATGCTTAAATGCAGTGGCAATAAAACTAAATACAATAATATAGGTATTTAAACTGTCATGGTCACTTGAAAGAGAATAGATCGATATATGTATTAACTCCTAAAAATATTTTTCTCTGTTCACCGCCAATACTCCTGTTCCTCCGTGATCCCATGAGTACTTGCAACAGAGCCAAAATATCGGAAACTCGAAACAATGCAACATGGTAAATATCCCGGTTATTTTGATAATTACAATAAGTTCCTATTTCCTTCAAAAAGGCCATTAAAAGGTCGGTAGTGGTTTGACAGCACGAGTGAGTGGCTCCTGGTATTGCACACGTCCATAGGTACTGTAAAGAGCACTGTAGTGAGGGTAATAGGATTTCAGCATCTAGTCATCGTGGAAACAGTAGGCTAAAGCCTCCCAACATTGGGAGAGGCCTATGTCCAGCAGTGGGCTAATTGATTGATGGAATATGCACTAATGGCACTCTGAATTGTATACTGAAACTAAAACTTGACTTTTTATGCCCCAATGGTTAGTACGATGCGGTATTTTTTATTTGCGGTAATCTGATTGATTGGCTGAGGTCATCTTTCATAAATTACCACAATATCTGCAATAACATCTTTTTATATGATGACGGGTGTTATTTTCCTCACTACTCAATGTCTTTAAAATATTTTTTTATGACAATATCCGTGATCATAAGCAATCGAGGTAATATTTGATTATATAATTGTTATGAATTTATTTATAAAGCTCAAAAGGTCCAATAATTTCTTACCCTAAGAAAAACAAATGAGTTCATAGAATTTATCAACCGAATATACGTAATCTGTCTACCTAATTATTATTAACCGCTTCTTTACATCCATCTGTAAAACCTTAACATTGTTCATTCAATTTCTTTATATTCCCATTTATTTAAAATCATTCTCATAAACACTTCTTGCAATAATTTCTTCTTCTTCTTAATCCTAGAATTAATCCTAGTCGCATCCCAAGCTTTCAGGAGTCCGCTTTTTCCAGTCTAACTGCGGGTTTGCCTGAACTTTGATAATATTTTCCATTTCTTGCATTACCTACATTCGATCTTTATTTTGTTTGGTTTAAACGTGAGACTTTTCAAGACACTTACTAATAATTCAGGTTCAATTAGAATATATTTAACATCTGTATATGTACAGTTGTTCCAAATATTGTTCGTCATTGTTATGAGAGACATGTTTTCATTACACAACACTGGTTATGTGGCCTCTATGAATTTTGAGTGGTGCATTTATTTGAGTGGAATTTATTATTTTGGTCGGACAAAGATGAAGTCAGTTGTAATGACAAACGAAATACAAGAGCGTTTGTTGTGCAAGTGTTTGGCAGAGGCTTACCTGCAGTAATGGACATCGCTCATATATACTATCCAAACTCCGTCACTATTCTGCTGAAAAGATTTGCATCAATGACTCTGTGATCCAGTCATCGACAAAACTGCTCGTTTTACATAGTTACTTAGAAAGCTTTCGTTCCCATATCACAATAGTTGGAGAGAACATTGCGTTCACAAGCTTGCATAACTGTGGGGACTTAAGAATAGACAGTTGTGTATATGCTATATAACTTCAACAATGTTATGAAAGTTATTATATACTTAAAATACGTTTTGATGAGTTTATGTTTTGGCTGGCGTGAGATATGTTGATTGAGAATGAGGTACTTGTTAAGTAATTGAGTGTTTTTTTAATTTGTTAATAAGAGTGTAATTCATTCAAACAATAGCTATGTAATTAAAAATAAGACGGGGATGAATTGACGGATAGTACTATTAGATATTTCAGTTCAGATATCAAGAAAATACTTAAATATATAAACCTATCCCCTAAGTTTGAATCGTTTATAAATAACTAGTATAGAGAAGGCACAAAGGATTTTTCAGTTCCTTTGCGGTATTTTGAAACACATTACCAATTTATGCATTCATTAATTTCTTTAATAGTTAACTTAAACAATGTGTATGCACACAAAGTCAATTGAATCTACACTTAGAGGAAATTAAATTCTTAATTAACTTCTTCAAGCAACGGTATTAAATTACCTGTTCTTTTATATTTTCATAATTATATTTTATTTCGAACCTATAAAAATGTAAACTTAAATAATATTCATATTAACTTAAAACTGCTGTTGTACTTCTCTTTATACCAACTTCGTCCAACTTAAAAAAAAAAGCGCTTACCCAAAACAATATGTAAACAGTCGACCATAGGTTAAAAATAAGCAGTCGGGAGACCAATACTAATGAGACAGATTATAAATACCTCTATAGTATGTTTTATAGAGGTTTAAAAACTTTTGTTCCATTTCAAATGTGTGGTGACATTCAAACGTATTCCACCGCTTTGTAAAGTTTTAGACAACACGACACTTGTGTAAATCACAAGTTGTTGTTTTAGGTAGAAACATTTATATTTGCATATATATAAAGTGGTCTGGGACAGAAATTAAAATGGCTTTTACAGAAATATCTGTAAATGTAATAGTAATCATTGGTGCAACTGCTTACTATACATAACCTTTTTTTTTGTACGTGCGCAACTTCCTCCCCCCCCCCCATACCGGAGCCGGTCGTACTATGCGTATTTACTAAGTAACTTTAAATTCAGTCCGGGTGATGCCGATCCGAAGACCGAGACGGTGTGTGGTTTTAGTCGGTTCGTATCCAACATAACCGCTCTCGCGGTTGGCGGGATTTCTGCAAGAAAAAGGCACCTTTGTAGGTATTAATTGACGATAAGGCCTTGGTTTGTCTGAAGGACCTATAAAATATCGTTAACCGAATTAAATTATTGAAAGTCATCAATAAAGGAACCACTTTATACGTTCTAAAATCACAAAGCGTTATGTCCAAATCGCAGCTAATAACTAATTATAGCGAAATAACTGCTGGAGCATAATTAATTTAAAATGGCAATAACCTGTTGCGTTCATAACATTAATACCTCCATAAACTTGAAGTTTAAATGCCAAGAAGTTATGAACATTCATCATGCGATTGGTGTTTGTTAAGAGAATGACGACGTACTAGTTCTCGCCTTTAAGTATTTTTTGAATAATAACCGCAGTAGCCTAGTGGCATAGGTAAAGGACTGCTGAGACAAGGTCTCGAGTTCGATCCCAGGTTTTACCATGGCCCACACCAATGACTTTTCTATGCTTTTCGAAGTTATGTGTGTATTTATCGCAGGTTTATAAGTGCCCGATTAATGGCAATAGGCTCGCCACCTATTACATTGGGACCTAAACATAAACTGGCGAAATGTGGATGCTAGCACCTCTGGCTACCCCTACGGGGATATAGGCGTGCGTTTATGTTATGTATTTTTTATATATTCCTTTTTAACTATCAGTCACGCTTTGATTTTCTTCAAACTATACGAGCTATATGGTTCATGATGTCACAGAAAGCTTATAGCGTACCCTTCCTGATATGAACCCTCATGTTATTATTAACAATTTTAAATAAGTAGGTTAAGAAATTAACCTAAGTATAAGTTTTCTGCATACTATTTTTTTCTATTAACTGCATAAAATTCATTGTGATATAACTATTTTAATGAATCTTATAATAATTAATTTTAGTTTATTCTATTATGTACTTGTTTTTGTTTACCAATATATCTGAAATTTTTATAAAATTTTCAAAATTTTATTATTCATTTTCAAGTTTGAAATTTAGTTAATTATTTATGTAAGTATCAATACTTGTAACTCTGTAAACACTTTTTAATACATTAAGTTTTTATATAATTATGTGATCGCAAAAATAAATGTGATGAAAGTGATTTCGTTATTTATTGCGTTATTTGCATTTGTATTAAAGTATCTATAATTGATCACCTCTCAAATAACATTAATAAACCAATATCAACGATCTAGCGCACTCGACGGTTCATTACGGTCTACGGTGCTTATTAGTATTCAATGAAGGCACTGAGTTCATTGCCGCCATACGTGTCGATCAGCGCCGTCTATCCATCTCAGCCAGAAAACGTTTACCTTTGCTTATTTATCAACATACATTTTTGAAAATAGAATACTTTATAGATTGATCCACCCACCATTCATCTCGGGCGTCGGAGGTCGATGAACGACCTCCGCCCCCCATGAGCACCGGCCTGGGGGTGACAGGTGGAGCCGCCTGTCACCCTGGCAGAAGCAGGCCGCGGCGGTGGCGCGCGAGGCGCGCCTCCCCGTTTCCGGGGACGAGTTGGGGACTCTGTAGTCCCCACACCCGAGAAGAGGGCCAGATCGTGAGAGATGGCCCTGGGTCGGCCGGGGTGCGAGGGATATGCCTGTCAACCTCACCTTCGGCAACCAAAGCGACCCACAGGCGGCGTGCGTTTTAGTCGGTTCGAGTCCGACATAACCTCCTCCACCGGCTCCGGTGGGGAGGTATCCGTGGGGATTTTGCGCACGTAAAAAAAAAAACCCTCCATTCATCGGTACTATTACAAAATTGTAAATTACTGGTGATTTAACATAAAAAAATATTTGAATATCTCAATAGTACAATTGAGATATTCAAACATTTTTTATGTTAAATTAACGACTCTGAATGCCAAGATTTTTAAACTTTAAATCTTATTAGCTGTTTCTCAAAAACTTAGTGAACAGAATTTGATGCAGTTTATGTATTAAAAAGGTCTTGATCATTGTTAAAAACTGCCGTATGTTAGATTACAATTGGTTGAGACGAAACCGGAGAAATGACCCCGACATCTACGAGGGCAGAGCCGCGGGCATTCGATAGTTTTGTTTGTTTGCAGAATGCTGTTAGTGGCAAAATGAATGGAAATCGTTTACAACGTACCTATACATAAACATAACATAAACTCACACCTATATCCCCGAAGGGATAGGCAGAGGTGCTAGCACCCATATTTCGCCAGTTTATGTTTAGGTCCCAATCTAATAGGTGGCGCGCCTATTGCCATTAACCGGGCAGTTATAAACCTGCGATAAATACACCTAACTTCGAAAAGCATCGAAAAGTCATTGGTGTATTTATTGTAATTATACATAAAATATTGAAACATTCAGTGTCTTTTGAATTCTCATTTAAGGGTTTTTATTTTAGTTAGTTAGTTACTTTATTACCGTAAATAAAACTTTCCTTTTTAAAATCAAATTTAAAGAAGTTGTAGGTACAATAAAGTATATAAAATAATATTCATTAGAAATAATATTTTAAGCACCTCTTGTAAAAGTAATGGTCATAGTATTTTGTTATAAAACCTTTACCTAATATTTCATTTATGAATTTTTCTAACAATCTTCACTTAAATATTACAAATTCTATCTATTTATCGCTATATTGGCAGCATGAACTTTTTAAAAGAATACATAGTCAAGAATGGTTGATGCGTGCATTAGCTGAACATTCTTGACATTTCCAGTTACCATTGTCGAGGGCATGAGTAGAATTCTAGGCAATTCTTCACACCTTAATGAATGCTTGTCTATGAAATGGTTCACATTGATAGTGCAATAGAAAGTGCACTTGAAACGTCTATGAAAACAAAATAGTATTTGATGATCTTACAAGTTTTGTGAAGAAATAAAATAACATGACGTTTGCATACAAAAAGGTAACAAAAGAAGCTTAGAACATGTTATCTCTTCTAGGAGCATAATTGCACCAGTTAGCCAGGTCAAGATAAACCAGTGAGACAATAGTACTGATATATCAACAGTTATCATGACAAGTTTAGTTTATTGTCAACTTAATATTCAACAAATGAGAATTTTCACCAAAATGTGAACGTGACTTGCTTCGAAATCTTATGTTTTAGCGTTCGTACTTCTGAACGAAGTTAGTTTGAACTGGATTTAATTTTTATATGAGTAGATCTTGTATGTATGTGAAACAAACTATGTTGTAATATAACTTATGATCAAAAGAATACAGAAAACAAAGAAAAATCTAGAAAATGCGGTGTATAACTGCTTCTATGCTACTTAAAGGTTTGCTGGGAGAAAACTCATATTGAGTTAAGCTCGCCTTTGTACATGTTTCTTTTTTTGTGTATGATCTCTGTACTGTTTGTGTACAATTAATAATTAAATCAAATTAAAAAAACCGACTTCAAAAATAATCATAATAGACAGCTTTACAAAGTACAGAAATTAAGCTTATAGACTGATTGTGAAGGTGGGTGGGCCTTGGCAAGAGCTGAAGAATAATATTAATTGTAATTACATACATTCATACATGCACGTGTTTCTGCCCTCAGGGGAGGTAGATACAATAGCCCGCCATTTATCTCTAATATTACATAATCTCTCAATACTCTAGTCCTGTCAATAAACACTATTAGTTGATCATGTTTTTATAAACTGTTTAAATTGATTGAACTGTTTGAATGATGGTAGTAAACCAATAATATCAATATCGATTTATACTTGGGAGATGCCTAGACGGTAGCTGGTGCCTGGGAGTGAGAGTTCTCACACTCGCCACTTTGCTTACGGCGATGGTTGGTGGTGCGGATACGTGGGCAGTCAGCACCTCCTTCTGTGAGCAAGTGATGCACGTGAAGGAAGAGGTAGGGCGGGCGCGGCTGTAGGAACGAAGAAGAGTTGCAAACCGCGCTGCTGACAACTCGAGCGTCGGAGATCGCAGTTTGACCTCCGCCTACCCCTAGCGAGGTGCCGATTCGAGCCTGTCAACCTGCCAGAAGTAGATCGCGGCGCATTGCGCGCCTCTCTTTTCCGGGGACGAGTTGGGGACTCCGTGGTCCCCACACCCGAAGAAGGCCAGTTTGGGGTGCGAGTCATATGCCTGTCAACCTCACCTTTGGCAACCAACAACGGCCCACAGGCGCCGTGTGTTTTAGTCGGTTCGAATACGACATAATCTCTCCCACCGGCTGGTATCCGTGCAAATTTTTCGCATGTAAAAAATAGACCTCTCCTTTATGACGGTGATAACAGCACCTACAATGTAAATATAATAAGGATTTTGATAAAACAGAATGACTGACAAAATTCGAAAAATATCAAGGCACTTTTTGTGTACTACAACTTTACTATAGTGTGATTACTGCATTCGTGTGCCACACCTACACATAGAAACAGGTTCGACAAATACCCGCGCATCATTCGTTTCGTCAACATGGCAGCCACTCGCCGGACCTCTTACTTTCGTTAATTTCACTTTCGTTCGAAGTATAATACATTGTATAGATAATGTTATTATTATGTTACTTAATCTCATTTTAAACTTCCGCATGTAGGCGTTTTTGTTTACGTTATTAATTACAGCTATGTTATTACTCATTACTTGCCTCTTGAATGTTTTCTAATGTTATTGTTTTATTTGCAGGCTTAACGTGCGCGGATTTCGGAGCTTTTGAACCCGTTTATCAGGTAAGTTTTAATTATACATATTTGAATGGAGTTGAAAAATCAGAGAAAATTGGTCATTGAATTCAGTATAAAAATATGAAACATGATCTATTTCACAGTAGCCCTCTGCATCGCTTATAAGTGATCGTCTTTCAAGTTACGATCCAGAGGGAGAAGGATAGAGCTATATGGATATTCAGACCTCTGAATCGCAACTGCACTGCGCAGTGTTTATAACTCGACTTGATAGATCCACTACATCTAATACCTACAGAACGCACCGATGATGGTAAAATTAAATAGAACACACGTTCTACGAAATTCTTAGTAAATGTTATGTAATTTTTTTATAATTAATTTTTAATTTTATTTGTTACAATGGGAATTAACATGTCACACATGATCTGGTCCCAGATTACCTCGTTGGCAAGTCTAATGACGATTGACTCAAAATTAACCTTGACAAGGTGATAAACATACAAGCAGATATATTTAGTATAGTAGGTTATAATTACTGATCATCGATCAATCATAGATGTATTTAAGAATTCATTGACCGCATTTAAGATAATTCTGTTGAAATAAAACGAAAATATTTAACAATCTGGGTCACCATGTGACACTTGTAAATCTTATGATGAAAATAATATCACTTTACATTTAACACCAAGTTTACAATGTTGAAATAATAACTCATGTCACTCATTTCCAATCGCAAAATTACAATTTATATGGCACCAATTATGTCCCTACCTATAATAAGGGGTCAAAATCAATACATTTCTTTTATAGTAAACAGTACGCACAATTTTTTGCAACACTATGTTTACGTATGTAACTCATTTATTGAATTTAATTAATCAGGGCAAACCACTATCCCACAAACTTAGTTTTTTTAAATTAACTCCGCAATACTGGGAATACCGAATCCGAAATAGCCGAAGACTGATTTTTTTTAAATAAAATAAAAAATGTATACACTATTTTCGGCAAAAACAGTTTGAAAATATGATCTGTATTCGTGTATTGACAGATGAAAGCAAATTTCGACTACTTCTTACATGAAGAAGCTTCATTCTCCACACTAATGACGTGAATTTGCGTACAAAAACAAACTATAATTTGTAAAGGATTTCAATAAAATGTCAAGAGCATCCATATTCATAAAAAAGGCGACGCAAATGGACGTCGCATTAGCCATACTAATGTTGTTTAAAATACAAAATTAATAATGTTGAAAAGGTCACATGTTCTCAGAGCTTAGCCACTGGTGTGGAAGATTTCCGTGAATGATTAATATTAATTCTGTAGCTGTGTCCATGGTTATTTAAACTTTTTGTTTTAATGTCTTATATTTTAAGTAATATTTTACACTACTGAATTAGCAAAGAACTTGTGGTAATCGATAGCTGTGATTTAAAAAATCTGCTATAGGTCTAAACTTAGATTATAATGAGTGACATGAGTTAGGAGGTAGGACACGACGGTATTTCCGTCCAATTGAGCAGTCCGACTTGGAAAATACCTTTGCCCTATAGAATACTGCGGCCATAATAACCTCGTGGTGGTCCCTGGTGACACCAGCCCGAGCTTACTAGAGAGTTTTGTTGCGGTCAGTGGGAAGACTATTTACACTGACGGCACAGAAACTCTCTGTGCTTACAAGGTTGGCAGCGCGAGTGTCATCCCCTTGGATTTGCACACGTCCATAGGCCACGGTAACTATTTTCCATCAGGTAGGCCGTGTGCTTCTCTGCCACCTAAGTGATAAAAAAGAAAAAATATTGCGCTTGCAGTTATTCTAAATCTCAGCAGTAGTTCAGAGTCCAGAAAAAGACTCCGGTCAACATCAATAGACTTAGTTTCTTTAACTTATAATCAAACCTCCTTAGTGGTTTATTACATCATTTAGAATGCCATCACTCAACTAGACGGTAGTGAGAAGTTTTTCTGGTACTTATAGCTTATTAACTTCATGTTTATTACAAATCTCATTATCATGTGACACCAATCAGCATCAAGCAGCTAATAAATACGGAATAAGCAAAAACGGTAGTCCCCTCGTTCGTTCATATATTAATACTGTTACCTTACTGTACTATGTGGTATTCTATTAGGGCTTAGGGACTCAGTCTGCTGTTATTAAATTTTATTTTTGGGAGCAGCTGATTCGGTTTATGAGGATGCGACCCTAACACTTACTCTATTTTTTGTTTAGTTTGTCAATTGACTGTACCTCGCTGGATGGTAATAAGCTAGGGTAATTCCAGAAGATACGGGTAACTATGTCAGATTTTGAAGATTTTAAATGAGTGGCCCCTACCTTAATGATCACAACACAAACAAAAAAACCCAGGATTAATAACTTTTAAACTATCGCGTTCCATGATATACAATAATGTTATTGTAGAGTTTATGAGGGGGTGGGACACGCCGGCATTTCCGCCTAATTGAGCAGTCCGACTGGGGAAGTACCTCCGCCCTACAGAATACCGTGGTTATAATAACTTCGTGTTGTGTTCCCAGCGGTGAGTAGGGTAACCAGAGCTCACTGGAGAATATGTGCTGTCAGTGGGATGACTAAAGGCTTGTCCTACTTTGTCCTCTACACTGACGGCACAGAAACTCTGTGCTTACAGGGTCGGCAGCGCGAGTGTGGCTTCTCTGGTGTTACACACGTCCATAGGCCACGGTGACCACTTTCCATCAGGTGGGCCGTGCGCTTGTCTGCCACCTAAGTGGTATAATGCGATCATATATATACTACTAAACTGGTATAATGCCACCTAAGTGGTATAATATTATTTAGTTTTAAGATACTGTTTGTTTTCCAAATAAAATAAAATAAAATAGTGTAGGTACCGGCCGTGATGTGACTGTGACCACATAACCTGATCGAAACGTCAGAGGTAAATCCAAGGTACGTATGTACCTATACGATGATCGCGTTTATAAAACCCAGGATTGTATGAAGACGAAAATATGTATGCGCGTAAAGCATTCGAGGGAGCAAAAGTCAAATTCTTTGGTTCCAGTCGGTATGCTTTGTACCTACTTTATTGGGGTGACTCCTCCATCTAGCACCAGTTAAGTGGCGCTAGATACATCTGATGATATATCACTGTATAAGATTCTTTTGCTTATGGCGATGGTATATTAGATACTAGATGTTGCTCTCAGCTCAGGCATTGCATTGTAATAACAATATTTTTATCAGGTGTTGCGTTTACGTAATTTATGAACACAGTACTTTAATAAATAACCGCAACATACGGGTATAGCCGATCTCCTTTAGTAAGAACACAAGTAAAACGGTAATACCCGTATGTAGTATACACATGAATTTTGATCAAGGCCTAGATCGATATTGCCAGTTAACCTAACAGTCGCAAATGTGACTTCAATAGTCTCGTAAAATTAAGAAACTTACAAATTGTTTAGATACCGATATACCTAAATATTTCTCAGATTGTATGAACTACTCAGTAGAGGTAGTATTTCTCATTTATGTAAAGGTTAGCTATATTCTAAATCAGAGTGTACTTTTCGTACTTTTTTTCTTATTTGCCATTCACCTTTTCTAACTGCAGCCACTTTCGTTAGTGAGACCTTTGTAGCCACAGCTTGACGGGGAAGTGATGGTAGTGGAAATGGTATTTCTCGTTACTCTTTGACTAATGTAATGAGCACTTTTGGTTATATATAGCAGATTTGTCTGTTGTTTAATTGATTTTCTGCTATTTCATTGATTACAGTCTAGGCAGCGTGGAAAAAGTGGGAGAAACCTATGTCCAGCGATAGGCCATTTGTTTGAAAATTGATGATTGATCATTGGTTGAAAAGAAATGAGAAATATAAGCCTTTAGCAATAACAATCCATTTAGCAAAGATAACCAAATCAATATTATCTCCATCACAATAGCAAGCACCTAACACCTCGTACTCAAACCGGTATTGTGGTGAAATTCGAAATTAGCTGGCGGCGAACAGTATGCCACCTGGCACTTTCGCCGATATAACAATAACACCCGATAACATGTTATATGTGTTATATAACACTAGGTCTCGGTCATATATAATGACCCTCATAAGAGAAATTTTAGATAATTTACATAATACTAGGTGTGTGTTTACTTATCAGACTATTAGTTGATTTTTATATTATGTGTTGATATTTTTATTGCGTTAAAGCTAAATTTATAAGGCGAAGCCGTGAAAGCGAATCTATTAATACCTTACGATTGCTCGGGGTGGTTATTAATGTGGTAATAGTACCTACGCAACTGGACAAGTTTTAAGTCGTACCCTATATTGGTAAACGTAACGAGTTTCTACTAAATGGGCATCAAGATAACGAAGTCGTTGATTTTAGTGATCTTATCTGTATTGTATTTTCATATCTTTCGAACATCTTTTGACGTAGGATATTGAGAGACTATGAAACTGTCAAGGAAGAAATTATTGATTCAGCGTTAAAATACAAATAGTGTTAGCCAAGACCCTCGCATAATACTTTTCAAGAGAATCGCATAAGATACTTGAATCAAAATAGCCCCCCTTCCCGAACAAGGCAGAGCGTATTGTCAAATATTAGTAGCGGTTTTAGACTGAATTTCACAAATTAGTATAAAGGTTAAAATAAAAATGAGTTCTTACAAATAAGATAATGAATTTTATCGAGTAAAACTTGAAAACTGAGTTGAACGGGTGTTCAGCAATGAAAGTCAACCTTAGTGCGTGAGAGTCACACATAACTACACGCATTCCCCGAGTCTTACGGTATGCAACTGGAATACTTCGTCTGATGTAACAACAGAAAACGAAGCTTGACGTAGTTTTGTAACGCTTCTTCGAAATTTCAGCTATGTTCCTCGTTACAGCTCATATACTCGGCTCTATGTGACAGGATTCTATTGTATCTTAACATTTAATATCTTTGTTTATTATCATTTGAATTCACTACCCAAAATCTCCTCGTCCTAATTGAGTAGTCCGACTGGGGAAGTATCTCCGCCCTACAGAGTATCGCGGCCATAATAACTTCGTGTTGTGTTCCTGGCGGAGAGTAGGGTAGCCAGAGCTCACTGGAGAGTTTTTGTGCTGTCTGTCGAAAGATTTTTGTCTTTCAGTCAGTGTAGAAAACAAAGCAAGACAAGCACTGACGGCACATAAACTCTATTCTTACAGGGTCCGCAGCACGAGTGTGACTCCCCTGGTGTTGCACACATCCATAGGCGTACATTTAAGCGGTGGTAGCTTAGTGGTTAAGGAGTTGGCCTTACGATCGAGAGGTCCCGGGTTCGAATCCTGGCCACTACACTACCGACGTAAACACACTCTTAACACAATCAATTTAGCTTAGCTGGAGGGGTTAGAGGGAATATTTATAATTTCGGTTCTAATATGCTTTTCAGAAAAAAAAACAAACCACGGTAACCACTTTCTTTCAGGCGGGCAGTGTGCTTGTCTGCAACCAAATAACAAAGAACAATAAGCACTATAAAAATAACATTAAAACTTTTAAAATGGGTGTGCTAAAATATCAAACTGTTCTAGAAAACATCTACATTGAAAGTAGTAGCAAATGCTTGAACACTTGCTTGCACCAGCAGTATACGATCTATTTCTCTTCATTATAAGTAACAAATTGTAACAATGACGTTAATAGTGTTGTATAAACTTTATTCATTGATAATATTGTTATAAAGATTGTGTAACCGAAAGTATGGTTGCAAGTTATGCCATGCCGTCAGCCGTTGGCGCGGTTTTCATAGCTTGCGCTAAAGTTACAAACATTTATTGATTGCTTTTGAATACGTTAGTCTTAATATCCACCTGTTACGAGATTACTTAATGTAGTCATGAATTTAGTTTTTTAGCTCGCTAGTTTACAACTTTGTCAATTGCGTAATCCTTGATTGAAGAATTTTAAGTGCTTTTGAAGAGACTGGAAGTCTTCTTTTTGTGTGTATTCGAAAAATATTTGTGATTGTGCAACAGTTCCTGTATTTATTTTACAAGACTTATGTGGGAGTCTTCAATTAAAGGTTTCACTTCTTGTATAACATTTGTAATTGAATGCCAGTCACTTATTTCTACAATAGTTTGAGGACACGTATTTCCTCATTTATCCTCTGTTGTATTAATAACCAATCCTGTTAATGCCAAATAAACATGTGTCTATTATATAAACCACTTCTATCAGTATTTTGTCCATCCATAAGAACATTTTCTAATCAGTACCCATCATCAACCGGTCTATCTAGTAACATTTCTTAACCACCCATAGCGATATTTCGACTACTACGTGATACATACATATAATCTCGCCTTTATCCCCGGAAGGTTAGGCAGAGGTGAATTAACACCCACATTTCACCAATCATTGTATTCTGTCCCACGTAATAGAGAGTAAGCCTATTGCCGCTTTCCGGGTATAATTGTTGACTCGAGCATCTGAGGCGGAGTCTGGGCTGTATATATCTGTCTGTTGTTAAACTGTCCTATCCCTTAGTCGCCTTGTACCGCATAGGAAGAGATGGGGTGGTCCAAATCCTACTCTACCGGAAACCACCAAGTATCTATATAACAATAGTATAAACTGTATTACTTATACCTTTACGTTCCTCAGAAGAATATGTAAGTTACTTGAAATGTTTTGACATCATTGTAAAAAACAGAATGCATAATTAAAAAAAAACACCTAACGTTTTTCGTCTATCCGTTACTTGAGGAAACGAGAGCCGGCATTCTTTTAATTTCTTTCTAAAGTTACATAACACTTTCTCACGGTGCTGTTGGTATTAACATACACCGCATATATTAAATTTATCGTATACATTGCTCAAATTATATCATAGAGGACGCATATGCCATTATAATAGCCTAATTATATTCAGTAACCGTAGCAGTTGCCTTTTTTGGGGAAGGAAATAGTATTGTATCCGATGTGGGATTTTATAATATTTAATGTAACTTATATAATTTAATTCCTTGTTAAATAATATCTAGAATGTATTACATGGCATGGTATTTTGTAATCTGTCTTGAAGTGGGACAATTATTCTATAGTAACTCGCGTGCTTCCTACCTATTCTACAGTGATGGTGCTAAGTCAGAAACTTTCACGCGATTGCTTATACGTTTCTAGTCTATCGGACGGTCGGTACGAAGAGGCATAGGAAACTTAAGCACAAACATGATTTTTATTTTAAATCCAGTAGTTGATAAGGATTGAAGTTCTTGATACCACACACCTACTTAGATGTACTATACAATCTACAAAGGAGTACGTAAAAGTCGATATATATCTCCTTGGCCAACTGTACTATATCTTTTAGATAGGCCAATATTTGCCCTATCTTAAAGATATTAGGATTGAAGCTCTTACTCTAAGAGTAAGAGCTTCAATCCTTGCTGGACGTGGAGAGTGGTTCTTTAAATTTGCGAGAAATTCTTCCTCAAAAGTTGGGTCGTTTCAAATTCAAATATTGCCCTATCTTAAAAATAGATCAAGGAGATACGTATAGACTTTTATGTACTCCTTTGTAGATTGAACGGTACATCTAAGTAGATATGTGTGGTATCAAGCGTGATATTTCACGTCGTTGCGTTGAGTAGATATTTTTCTTGTCTGTTATTGTATGTTATCTCCACCAAATTCCACTAAGTGGTTTTATTACCTATTTCATTTTTATTTAAAATGTCACAGAGGTTGTTCAACAGGTTATATTGAAAAACTATGGATCGTTTTTTTGGTCAACTATCGGCATTGGCACAGTTTTTTAGACTTGGCTAGTTATATGAGGGAGAGGGCTGAGGTCAATGTTATACAGATTTCATTTTAACTTATTTGTGTTATAAATGTGAAGGTTATGCATGTGTCCAGTTAGTGTTTTGGGTTGAATGAGCAAATCATTAGACAGTATTCAATAAATTTCGAAATGTATAGCTCACATCATTTACTTTCTTCCCGTAATGGGTCCCCAGCATTAGACTTTCCCATTTCAAAATAGTCCTGTCATGGCTGACCCAATGAGGTGGAACCCTTACAAACGCTACGTACTTATAGCATATTTATCGTTGCGAAAAAACCGAGGAGAAGTTTATAATAAATAAAGTTTACTATTGAAAATATTCACCCTAAAAGACTTTATTGGCAATAGTTTGTATCGTATTATTTAGTACAGTTCTAAAAATTAATTGATCAATAAATATTAAACTCTATCGCGAAACCGATATTGGCTATCATTATTTTAGAGTAATGCCGTAAAACACATCATAATAAAATAAATGTTAAATGACATTACGAGACTGTCGACAGATTTATCATACGGCGATATACGTAATAATTTTGATGGACTATCAGAAGCATAATGGTTCAATAAGAAAACACGCGTCAGACTTGAATTTCGAAATAAGAATACATTTGGCCACCCACTTATTAAACAATGGAAAATCGAACAAAACTGTATTGTAACCGAATGCAATCCATCATTATAATCGATGTTATTTGAAATGGTTGCGACTTCTCTTTAAGAATTGATTTTAATTTTAGACCTTAGCATTTTACAATAAATATCAAAATCAATCAAGCTAGCTTAATACACACTAACACGTTCGTATGGGCTTGCAATTTGGCAAGGCGCTTAAAGATGATGAAAACACGATACGTGAGCTCACTCCGAAGCGAGGTCTGAATAATTTCCTCATTATTAACTTAATGGTGGATCTCGAAATTGGCCTGAGTTTCGCGCCCGGAGTAATAGCACATCTTCTACTGCCTTTAATAGAATAACCGAGGCTGATGGTTTGAAAGCTAAATGACGCTGAGTTGCACGCGATGTAAACGGGTTCTCTGATTTTAATACCGAGTGTAGCAGTGGTTAATTATTATTCACCATTTTTATTGAAATAAGTTTTAAATCTGTTGAGATTTTTGTGATTATACTAACAAAAAATTTTTGTTGTTTTGCTTTAATTGAACATGTAAAGAATAGAATACAATAGAATATCTTTGATTGTTTTAACCACAAAGGTCGGTAAATATCACTGTCTAGCGCGTTTATATTAGTCACAATAAACATGAAACAAAATGTTATAACCGTGTACCTACAAATTTTTATGTCAAAACATCAAAATGTACAAAACAAATTCTGAATTTTACGTATCTGCTCACTGTTTCATACCGACAGCACTAAATTTAACTCAGTATATCAGCTCAGAGTAGTTACCCAACAAAGGATTTTTTTTGACAATCGTTTATATTAGCTCTAGTAAAAGTTAATAGGTAACAATCAGTGGTGCTGTGAGAAAAAAACGGATTAAAGTGCTGTGAGTTGCAGTGTTTCTATTTTTAATTTGGAATACTTATAGCTATTATCCAAATAGTGTTTAATATTTCTGACAGCCATTTACAAGTTTTCACAAGTGTTCACTTTACTTTTTTTCTTAGTAGATACTAAAAACCAGTTCGTCTACGGCAGTTAACACATTCTTTTATTTAATATAAATCTAGTTTTGTATCGGAGGTCGATGAACGACCTCCGCCCCCCATGAGCGCAGGCCTGGGGGTGACTGGTGGAGCCGGCTGTCACCCTGGCAGAAGCAGGCCGCGGCGGCGGCGCGCCTGGCGCACCTCCCCGTTTTCCGGGGACGAGTTGGGGACTCTGTAGTCACACACCCGAGGTGACGGCCAGATCGCGAGAGATGACCCTGGGTCGGCCGGGGTGCGAGGCCTGTCAACCTTACCTTCGGCAACCAAAACTACTCACAGACGGCGTGCGTTTTAGTCGGTTCGAGTCTGACATAACCTCTTCCACCGGCTCAGGTGGGGAGGTATACGTGGGGATTTTGCGCATGTAAGAAAAAAAAACTAGTTTTGTATAGGTATGTTAATAGATGAAACCTATTGTTATCGCAATAATACATCACAATAACATACTAACACAAAACCCTGTAACAATATTTTTATTTACAAATGGTGCTAAGTGATCATATGACAGCGACTGACCTTCGTCCATTTTATCACGTTCACTTTAATTTCTGCTACTGTAAACGGTTGGGTCAAGCAAACCTTCTGGAAAAGGTCGCATAATTCGATATCATCTATAATTTCAAGTCAGACTTTATATGATAAAATCTAGGTATTTATATCGGAAAGGTATTTATGTCGGAAACAGGAAGGTCAAGTTCTCTCTTTTCGAGACGCACCGTAAATTATGTAGAAGGTTTTGATGGATTCATGGCTTCCGCGAGCATGAGATTGAGGGTGTCATCAGTCTCATTTCTCATCTTAGTAAAAGTAGATTTACGAGCAAACAGGTGGCTAGAAAGTCAGTGTCGATTGCCTAATGAAACTCAGTTTCATTTAAATTTCAAAAATCTGAACATTAAGAATTGGATTAGATGTTTAAAACCAATGTTGACTATGATATCGGTATGCTATGGAAACTGAGGTGCATTTCAAAGAACAGTCTGTCAACCATGTTATATACAAATATGCTCACACTTATAACATCCACTACGGGGTTTGCATAGTGTATTAACAGCAAAATTTTGTTAACTATTTAATATATGAGTTCTATTTACGTAATATTGATGTAGATTATTTTGTGTAACATCAGAGGAGTCATACTCGCACTGCCGACCCTGTACACACAAAGTTTCTGTGCCGTCAGTGTAAGAGACAAAGCAGGGCAAGCCTTTAGTCTTCCTACTGACAGTACAAACTCTCCAGTAAGCTCTGGCTACTCTACTCACCGCTGGGAACACCACACGAAGTTATTATCGGTGCGGTATTCTGTAGGGCGGAGATACTTCCCCAGTCGGACTGCTCAATTACACGCAAATACCACCGTGCCAATAAGGCAATTTATTATGGACTATCTGCTGATGAAGTACAACTCCATCCATTAGTCACTTTGTATGATGCCCACCGGAAGAGATAGAGCAGTCAGAAAATCACTCTTGAATCTTTCTCGATTAATGATCACCTGTTAACTAACTAATTATTTCAGAGATAATCACTTATGGCGATGGCTTAGTGAATCTGGGCCTGGGAACACTAACGTCTTACATTGATCTGGTTATTCTAACGGTATATTCACCACTAGTTGAGGTTAAGCGGAAATTGTACAGGCAGTAATTAGTCCTATCTTTATCCTATGCGTTGAAGCTTGGAACAAAATATAAACATGGTATATCTGAAGTTACATTTAATTGAATTGAACATTTAATTGAAACGTTGGGCAAAAAGTAAATAAAACTAAATATATTGCGATATATTAATACCTTAAATGTGATTTTATTTCAAAAAATATACACAAATGTCACTTTTGTCGCCAGAGAGTATAATGCGTATCATACCCAAAGGTTTGAATGCGTGACCGAGGCGTGACCGTTTTTGTATAATGTACATTATAGTACCAATTAGTGACATGTTAATGGAGTCCGAGTATAAGCAGACGGATATACATTACAGTTTTATCTATTAATATTATGCAACATGTCCTTGAGTGTTTATATGAGTGTGTGAGAAATTTAAACTAATGCCACATAAAGATGGATTTTACTATTGGTTTTAATCTCGTTTAATTCAGTTTGAACTACGTCTGAATATTTTACTGAATTTCACTGTTACCTAAACGGATTTTCACTGGAGAAATTTACCGTAAATGTTACATATAGATTTATGTTAGTGTCATCATAATTACCAAAGTAATTCCCTAGTTGCTTCTAAACTTTGCACTTGAGAGCTTGCGAGAGGTTTTTCCGAGAGTGACTGCCATCCGATCATCCCGAGACGAAAGCTTACACTAGTGCTTACCGCAGTTTAGCAGGCGCACCGAATAGCAGATGAAGGTGACTTACGCCTACCGTTCACACCCAGCTTCAATGTTACAAAGAGATGTATGCTAATTGTATAATCTTTATTTTGGGATCTTTCCTTCCTACCTACTAATATATCTCAAGGACTATCAAGATGGAATAGGCCATTAAAGACGAGAAGATAGACATAGCGAATAATTAAAACATTACTTACGTTATGATCAGATACTATGGCAACGGACGGAAATCCTCACGCAGGCCTTGTGGCAGTGATCAACCGACCATGGTTCCTCGCCATTGTCCACACGATTGTATACAGTATTGTTAAACTTTTAGTGTAGAGAAATTGAAAAGCGAAACCACGTAGTACTGTTGTTGTAACTATTGATTGAATAATAGCAAGCCATATAAGTGATCTATTCCATTGTCTGTCTTGAGACAAAAAAATCGAAAGCGTCAGTATGCTTGCTTGCTTGCTTTAAGGAGAAATAGAGAGAGAGTTACTGTGATATATGTGTGTGACCAGACCAACATCACATGCAAGCCAGTGCACCTTTTTTAACGTGCGGAAATCTTTCCGAATACCCATCCCACCGGAGCCAACGGGGATGATTTTGTCGAACTCGGACTGACTAAAACCGCATGTCTGTCTCATCCCATTAGTTGCTGGGGGTAAGGTAGCTCCTGGCGTATCCCTCGCGATCTCAGTGCACCTGTTGATTGACAGAAGCGGATATAGAACAGGTTGTTGGGTTCTTGAGTTTGAGAGGTGAGACGATAGTTGTTTCCATAAAAATGGCTCAATCTTAAAGGATGAGAAAGGATAGATGAACCCCGGGCACTTTAAAAACGAAGGGATAAGGGTGCTGAAATGATTATGATGATGACGACAAATTTTGTTATAAAAGTTTGTACCGTTATTTTGATGCATATTTTTTTGTGTACAATTCTGGACCACATCGTTGTTGGATTACCAATCGTATTGTATACCATTTTAGGCAATGTTATTATAAAAAAAAATATTTCTTTTAGAAAAACTGTTAACTTTTTCTATACTGTAAGTAGACAAGAAAAATATTAAACGTACAGTTTTTGCGAATTGAATTAGATGAGGATCGCTCGCTACAGAGCGCATAGAAAGCGTTTGGCCACGCTTCACTTGGTGTTCAGTGGTCTTAATTGTTAGGACATCGACTTTGTAGCAATTTGTATATTACACTCCCAGACCAACGATGAGATTACTGTTAACATGTAATTAGATGACGTGATGATCTATATAGTTTAGAAAATCTATGAGAGTTTTAGATGCAAATCGATTGTTGTCATATTTGATTCTTCGATTGATGACAGTCTAAGGTCAAAATACAAAAAGATTGTTTGGTTTGTTTTCTAACTTAAATAAATTGTTGGAACATATCTTATTACTGAAATAGTCATGGTTAGGCATACAATTCACTACTACGTCATACACGGCAGCAAACTACTAAGCAGGCTCCTATTTTGACCACGCTCAAGAAGACACTCTTCATTGAAAGCGGTTTGTGAGTGGTCTTGACATGTTATTTCACTGTTACTCCTAAATAAAGGCCGGGTTATTATATCGAACGTTTATGACCGTTACGAACAGCTGTTGCTGGGGACAGTTCCCCATGTCGCTGCTTATAAACTAAAGGGCCACAAATAAAAATTGTTCAAAATAACTTTTAATTAAAAAATGTAACTAAAATCACCTTTACTTTCATATTTTACGAAGACACCCATTAAAAACGGTCTCTATGTTATAATTTTACGCAACCGCCCTTTTGGCATTTTAATGCATCAACGGCCATCTTAAGAGCAACACGGCCATCTTTTTAGTTGCGCCCCTACCGTCGGCGTGATCGCACGTCAGTTTTATGAAAAAGGGCCACATCGCGAAAAATTGCTTTTGTTATGATTGAACTTTATATGCCACAAGGCCATATTTGCGAATGTGTCTGTTTCGCATATAAAAACAAGTAAGTACACAATTATTTTTAATGCAAAAATGCCACATTTCGGAATGTGTCCATTTGGCAATATAAATATACGTAATATTTTATATTTTTTATAATCTTAACAGTTGTTTTTTGTAAAACGTCTGTTTTAATCAAAGTATTGTTGTGTTTGCGATGTTTTATTTTAAGACAAAAGGCTTTGATATTGCTTTAATGATGCTAAAGGAATGCTTTGGTTTATGGCGTGTTATTTATATTTTGTTGCTAATAAATAATAATATACTAATACTGCACTATATTATTGTACTAAATATACGCGTAAATTTAACTTTTATTATTGAAATGATCGATTTGTAATGATTTGTTTATTATTTATTTATTTCAGTCTATCAGTTTTTAATGTTTGTTGATTTAAACTTTAAAGTTATAATAATACACACAAATATACAACTCGTGCGAATTAACATGGCACCTGGCTCGTAGGCGAGAGAGAAAACGAAGAGTTAGAAAACCAAAATTCACCCAACAATTTACAGAGAGATGATCGTCATTTTTTATTTAACAACGAACCTACATTTCCTGTCTTACACGATGATTCGTTTGATATGAGTACCAATTCAATACCAGATAGTCAGATAGGCCTGGATCTCGACATTTCATTCGATTCCATAAGTGAAAAAGGCTCGAAGTTTTCTAACAGACCAATTAAAGTGATTGCAGAAAGTAGCTCAGATTCCGATGAAGATTCCATCTCCAGTTCTAATAGTGGTTCTACAAGCACAGATGATGATTTTTCATCTGACGATAGCGTAAATGACCCTGATTATCAAAACAAATCTTCTGAGTCAGATTCCGACAACGATTTGGCAAGGGCAAATAAAATACTCTCTTTTTCACCTAAGTCTGGAACCTTATCGATAAAAGCACATTTTTCGATCGACATCGAGTACAGGTAAGCAATAGTTTTCTGCTTTTGATTTCAAAAACCTATGTCATTAGAAATATTTTTACCATTATTTTTCCTTTTATTTCAGGTGATATTGAAATGGAAGCACATTGCTCTAAGAACCCACCATGCAGGATGACTAACCAAACTATGTCTGTAACTAGTCAATCACCCAGCGTCGATACTCTACTTCGTAGCGTCCACATTCAACCTCCTAGTATCGATACTCTACCTTCCAGTGTTGAAAATAATTTGCCTCCCAGAGTCGTTACTCAGCCAGCCAGTGTCGATTCTCAGACATCAAGCCTAGGTGCGCAATCTCCTTGTGTTGATACTGATCAACACAGGTCCCGTAAAAGGAAAGCAAATCCGGAGTTATGGCAAAAAAACCAAGCAAAACTTCTAAGGAATACTGGTAAAGCTTATTTATCGTTGTCGAAATCTAGGAAATCTGTTGACGCCAAAAGATTGGGTCCTGTTTGTGGTGATAAGTGCAAACTTAAATGCTCTACAAAATTAACAAATGAAGAAAGGTTGTTAATTTTTGAAGAGTTTTGGGCAACAGGCGATTTGCTTATTCAAAGACAATTTGTCCACGAGCACATGACCAAAATCACTCCAAAATATGGATACACTCGTGACGGTAGTAATCGAAAAAATTTCAATCACGCATATTATTTGGACAAAAATGAGTCCCTCCTTCGTGTATGCAAAATTTTCTTTATGAGTACCCTAGCGGTTTCGGATAAATTTATAAGAATTGAACAGAAACAAATTTTTTTTAAGACTTCATACGATGACGCTGAGTTTAAGTCAGTGTCTACTGTGACCAAAAGACAAGCTAAATCTAACAGTGAAGTAACTACGACACTAAAAAAATTATACGCACAAAAGCTAAAGGTTCCTGGAACCAAAAAGCAGGGTATTCTTAACCTTATAGAAAAAAATGTGATGCCAAAATATTACGAAAGTTTTTATACTAATCTTTAATTTTATTTGTTACCTATTTAATGCCTTTGATGCAGACTGATTTTATGATACATAGCATAGTAATAATAATAGAAACTGCTCATTAGTAATTACTTAGAAAACCGCCTACTACCTATCGATTAAAGTGAAAATGTTGATATCTATCTAATAGCCAAAACGAATTTATCCTAATTATAATTCAAGCTGTGATTATTGTGTTACCTATAATAAAAATAATTAGTGTTAATGTATGCCTATTGAGGTTTTAGAAGAATTTATTTGTTGATTACCATTTTTTTTTGCGAAAAATACCTACTATTTTGTTAATAAAACATTAAATTTGTGACTTTTTGTTAATGGCAATGTGGGCATAGACCAGTATTTTTATGTTCTTTATTTTTATTTTTAGATTAACGTTTCATAACAAGGTTGTGTCATTTTTTTTTTAATAAAACTCTTTATTTTTTCTACTTGTGGCCTTTTATTTAAAATATTAATTTAATTGTTAGGAATATTTTATAAACTAAAGGGACTTATGTGCTGCTAGCCGTCTGTATGTTATAGTTACTACCAGATTAAAATAATGAAGATAAGGGAATTAAAATACGCATCGAATGATGTATGACACGAAAGTATTAAAATATAGGGGGGCTAAAAAAGTTGAAAAAATCATTTTTAAATTTTCAATGTGCTTTACTGAAAAAAACTTAATTTTGATTTGTGGCTCTTTCGTTTTAAAGCAGCGATGTGTTCATATCATACCCTTACCACTGTATTGAAAATAAATTTCGTATACTTTAGGTTGTTTCATGCATTTATTTTTTTATTTCTTTCTCTTTGAGCTATTGCCGCTTATCGATAAATCGTCAGTATCTAATTAATATTCGAAAATCATTATCTACTCGCACGAGCCGTTGTTTAAATAAACAGAGCTATGTGATTGGTTAACAGTTATGGTAATTTATTGGTAAAAAATTCTATGCCAATAAAATTAGATTTATTATACGGATGGCGATTAAGTTTCTATCCATAAATGATTTGCAAATGATTTCTTGAAATAATGTTGTAACATCTTGGTCACAGAAACGAATAAACAGATCCTTTGGTAAATACAGACAAATTAAAAGGCTTTACTTGATAAATGATAATGCAAACTATAACGCAAAGTCAAAATGATAATGCAAAGTCAATTTTGAATAAAACATCTTCTAACGATGATCCTTGGTTAGAAGATGTTTTATTCAAAATTGACTTCTTAATAGACTTTCATATTTTTACATGTATTCTTTTATTGTTACCATTTTTTTGTTATTTTGACTTTCGTCAGGATTATAGCGTCATAAAATTTAGTTTTTTTTATGCCTTAAGCTTACCATCAGGCAAGGCGAAGTCTGATTGACGTGTTCTATATAAAAAAATATATATTTAAAAGTCAACCTCACAAGCACATTTGTGGATTGATCGTTAACTAGAACTATTATTTTAAAATTATGTTATAACACACACATTAGTTATATTAGTTGTCTTTATGAAGCATCGCTGTAGATAACATGTTTATATGACTATCTTTTTAGTGACATCATAGTTAAATATGTTACAAATAAACAAAAACCTGACTTTCTTTCGTTTTCATGGCAAACATGCATTAAGTATGCGTAGTCGCATCAAAGTAATACGTTGACAGCCTGTGGTATTATATTAGGAAAATAAACTGTGATGTGAGAAAACTTACAAGTTTTAGCCACGACTGCTGAAAACAATAATATGATATGACAAGATTGATGGCAATGGAAATTATTTATACAAGTTTATGGGCCAATTTAGCAGGCCTCGTTTAAAAATAAACGATACCAAGGTTAAATATAACATTAAAAGAAATAAAATTGTTTGGTTCGTGACTCGTAAGGTTAGGACGAAACGGTCTTAGTATTTTATTTCTCCGTTAGAACATGCTATTGAAAATTCGGGTAAAGTAAACGATATACCGTTAAAATCACATAAAATAAATATCAAGATAACGGTATTTAACATATATTTACGAGTGACGGCGGAGCGGGAGCGAAGGAGACTTGCAAACCACACCTCTCCTCCGTCTCGTCGAATGACCTCCGTCCCCCATGAGCGCGGGCCTGGGGGTGACGGGTGGAGCCGCCTGTCACCCTAGCAGAAGCAGGTCGCGTCGGCGGTGCGCGATGTGCGCCACCCCATACTCGGGGATGAGATGGGGACTCTGTGATCCCCACACCTGAAGTGGGCCGTCTCTTAAGAGACGGGCCTTGGCCTGGCCGGGGTGAGAGGGATATGTCTCAGATAATACTCTCTCACGGCAACCTGCGGCCAACACAGATAGCGTGCGTTTTAGTCGGTTCAAGTCCGACATAACCGTAGGGATTTTACGCACATTAGAGTGAACATAATACGTTCAAAGATCAAATTTAAATACGGTATTAAAAACCTGAGTGAAAATAATATACACAAAGCATGATAATAAGATCTTTGCCCGAATGGTCGCGATCTATTCACACTGGCCCTATTGTATTATGAACACGATGCTATACTTCGAGTATAACACATATATTTACAAAATTCTCTTTGTATTGTGTCTCATAGAGCTAGGTATATCATATAGGTGTTTAAACTATCATGGTCACTCACATTAGTATTAAATTAATCGGGATATTTAACATTTTGTATTGTTTTGAGTTTCCGATATTTCGGCGCTGTTGGTACTTGTCAAGATCGGAAATTTAAAACAATACAACATGGTAAATATACCAATTACTTCGATACTAAGGTATACCATAACATAAGTTCATTAAATTATATAGAATACCTAAGTTCAGATGTTTTTGTACATTTCATATTTACGCATTGACTAAATCATTATGTCACACTTATATTTGGAAGTATAGAACGTCTATGTTATAGCTTTTCAAATATTTCGAGGCCATGAAATAAGAACAGAGGATAACATTGCTAAAATTATACAGAAGGTTGCAACATTGTTCGTGATGGACACATTTGTGATATATCGCCAATCATTCTGTTTGTTTGTTTATGAGTAGAGACAGTTCATACCGTTAGGCTATCAGAATTTATGTAGGTACAGTCAGCATCTGATCGATCTTGACTAGCAAAGTACTCAAAATAATCTGAATACCAAAATTTTGTTATATATTTGCTATCACAAAGCTCATATAGTTGTAAGCATCTAGAGTAGTCAATTAATGTTAGGAATCAATTCTCCATAATACTTTAATATAGCAGAGTGTTCATATTGATATGTGCTAACAGGTCGCTCAGTGGCATCTAAGCTAGCAGAGTGTTCAAAATTATCTTCACATAATGTAATTTAATCACATTTTGTATCTTTTACTAGTAAATATTAATCTGATGCTCACTGTACTACCCCACTTAGTCATTGTTAGAGTACACAAGTGATTTTTTGACTTATAAAATACATGTGACACGAATACGGTTTTAAAAATTATTGATTTAAACAACGATAAACATACCAAGGATACAACAAAAACAGAAACTTATAGTGCGTACTTGAAAGGATTATTTTTCAAGACAATTAAAATAAATGACAGCGACAATCGTGACACAAAACGCAATTTACCTTCAAACTTCATCGTAAGAAATAGGATGAAGTAAATGGAGCAAAAAATGTTATCGGACCAGTGATCAATAGCAATGAAACAAAAGAAGTAATCTGACTCTGTTACCTTTCTTCCGCAAGGCGAGGTCAGGCGTGACCAATGCGAATTCCTTAAACTAAATATTTACGGCCATTGTAACTGGAACTTTATCTTGTGAAACATTATTATACTCTGGAGATCACTAATATTGGACATTACAATACCGTGTTCGATTTGCGAAGGTACTAATTTCCAAAGTCATTATTATGGAAGATGGTTTGTTTATGAATGGTTATGAGACCATGAAGAAGTTAAACACTTTGAATTGAAGCTTTGAACATTTCTATCATTAGAGTGCTTTTCTATGTTTCATACAATTATTGTTTTCCACGGTTGAGCTATTTTCAGTTGGAAATGTTGGAATTCGTGAATTATGCAACTGATTTCATCATTGATCTGACACTGACAATTTGATCTATGTAATAATATTATTCAACCCTTTTTCGCAATAACTTTTTGCTATTTCGAGCGTTGTATTTTTTGTTTTCTGACCTTATCTTATTTTAAGGTTAGTTATAGATGCAATATGTACCAATTTGTTATAATAATTGTGTATTGTAAATCCTGTAAATAAAGGTGAATATTTTGAAATAAAATGACTGATATTTGCGTAAATTTCAGACATTTTATATTTATCGTCTAAATTTTATGTTTATGTATTTTTTATTTCACTTAGTTGGCAGACAAGCACACGGCCCACCTGATGGGAAGCGGTCACCGTGGCCTATGGACGTATGCAACACCAGGGGTGTCACACTCGCGCTGTCGACCATGAAGAAACCTTCTGGTGCCCATCTTGAAGAACCACATATTGTAGGCGCTTGGGAAAACCGCAGCATATATTATTAATTAATATATTTTATCATAATAGATTTAAAAAAAAAGGAATATATTTCGAACTGTATTGAAACGGTGGCTTGGTTGATTTGAAGCATAATAAATTGAGGAATGCTTTGTGTGTGCACAATTGTGCCTTTTAAGCAAGAGGGCATTAGAAGGTTTCTTCAGGGTCGGCAACGTGAGTGCAACGCCCCTGATGTTTTACACGTCCACATGCCATGGTAATCACTTCCAATCCAGAACAGTGGCCTTGTTTGCCACCTAAGTGATATAAAAAAAGTTATTCTACCACGACTGTGTTCTAGTCGGACAGGTCTCATCCAAATCCCGCCAACTTTCTTTCGGTTCATATAACATTATGGTACCATTATAACTACATTAGCCAGATAGTTGAGAGCCTCGGTGACTCTAATGCCATCTCTCGTAGACTTCAATAACATGTTTTAATATTACAGAAAATAAAATGAATTGAATGAAGTTATAAAGTCCCTTTGAACTCAAATACATAGACAAAATAATTTTTTTTTTATACCACTTAGGTGGCAGACAAGCACACGGCACCGTGGCCTGTGGAGGTGTGTAACACCAGAGGAGTCACACTCGCTCTGCCAAACCTGTAAGCACAGAGTTTCTTTGTCGTCTGTGTAGAAGACAAAGCAGGACAAGCCTTTAGTCTTCCCACTAACAGCACAAACTCTCCAGTGAGCTCTGGCTACCCTACTCACCGCTGGGAACACAACACGAGGTTATTATGGCCGTGGTATTCTATAGGGCCGAGGTACTTCCCCAGTCGGACTGCTCAATTGGACGGAAATACCGCCGTGTTATAACTAAAAGCATGCAAAGGATTATATCAAGTCATAACAACAACTATATCACTATTAAGTGTGATTGTAACACACATTGCACTTAATTAAGTACACTTGATTGTTGCACCTAATCGCATATTCATTTATGTTTGTATTTATAAATAACCATAATCCCTTGTTTCAGGTAATTCGTCTTTACTGCAAGCGTTTAAAAGCAAAGGGTAAACTTTTTCTTTAAATTAAAAAAAAATAATAACTATAGCAATGCTAATAGTCCCATTTTTAATGATTCATCCGAGAGTACTGTACCATATGCAGAAACAGTTGCGAAACGTTTCTCGACAAAAATCACGATTCTGACATTTCAAAAATCGTTGCGGGCGCAGTGGAGCGTGGCATTTGCCCAGGCGCATACTGCTCGAGAATTTCGTGAATACCTACACTAATTTATATTCAATTTTATTTAAAGCGAAATATTTTAGACTTTATTCCAAAGAGAATAGATACTAATATAAATCAGCAAAATTTTATGATGAATGAGGTCGATACAGATTCTGATTCGACTTTTATTACTGTAATCATCGCAAAGTAGAGGAGTGGGATAGAATCATATTCAAATTCCATGTACCTGTATTGATCATGAATCAATTCAAATATCATTGTATCTCAAGCACAAGTAAATTCAAACCTTTATTATATATTCTTAGAGTATGGGAACAAAGAATGTTTCACTTTTAACATGTACTAATATCTCTTTCGTTCAGACTATTTTTTATGTACTTGTCTACTATTTATTTATTGTTATATTTTTGAAATTAAAAAAATGAGTACCTATTTTCGCTGTTCAAATTCAGTGGATAGACCGAAACCTGGGCAACAGGAATTGATGAACGAGGACTAAAAAAAATTAAAATAGTGTTATTTATGAGGAGGTAGGACAAGGCGGTATTTCCGCCCAATTGAGCAGTCCGACTGGGGAAGTACCTCGGCCCTACAGAATACTGCGGTTATAATAAATTCGTGTTGTGTTCCCGGTGGTGAGTAGTGTAGCCAGAACTCACTGGAGAGTTTTTGTGCTGTCAGTGGGACGACCAAAGGCTTGTCCTGCTTTGTCCTCTACACTGACGGCACAAAATCTCTGTTCTTACAGGGTCGGCAGCACGGATGTGACTCCACTGGTGTTATACACGTTCATAGGTCATGGTAACCACTTTCCATCAGGTGGGCCGTGTGCTTGTCTGCCACCTAAGTTGTATAAAAAAATAAGTGTTCACAAAACCACCCTTGTTACCTTAACCACAGAAAAAATAACAGTACCTACTACTACTGCACAGAATAAATGGATTATAGATTGGAGCAATGCCATTTATACAGAATGTGTTGGCCATCATTCCTAGATTCCCGTATTTGGAATTCTTTGCTCGAGGGAGACTATAAGTGTACAATTACGGGACAAAAACAGCATACGTATTGTTCATTATAAGTACTTATGAGTACGAGGCATACGAAACAAGCTTATCGTTGCAAAATCCTCGCCTAAAAGGTTACTAAACAACATTCATCAGTGCAACTTGCCGTAAAGGGCTAACCAAATGTCAATCTCAACTGGACTCAGATGTTTGAGCTTTGAGTATGGTCTTGTCAAATGTCAGTGATAAGTTGGCAACCTATTCATGAGCCATAACAGATTAAAAGTGGTTATAAAACTGGCAGAAAATATTGATTTAGAGAGAATGAGCGAGTAACTAAACAGATGTTCTTTGACAAGGTAAGAGGAGGGACATCTTGCACTGATGTCAGTTAATTGGGTCAAGGCCGGATATATTATGAAAAACATAACATAACATAAACTCACGCCTATATCCCCGAAGGACAGACAGAGGTGCTAGCACCCCCATTTCGCCAGTTTACGTTTATAGGAGGTAGGACACGGCGGTATTTCTGTAAACTCTCTAGTGAGCTCTGGCTAACCTACTCGCCACTGGGAACACAATACGAGGTTATTATAGCCATGGTATTCTATAGGGTGGAGGTACTTCCCCAGTCGGACTGCTCAATTCGGACAGGAATACCGTCGCGTCCTACTTTATGAACCAATTTTGAGATTATCGGAGCCCCTCTTTTGAGACGGCCCTCTTTGAGTATGGGGACCATGGCGTCTTCATCATGAATTATCTAATTAGACAATTCATAGTGAAGCATTTTTGGTAGGTGGCTTCTAGTACCTACATGGAACATATCTATTCTTGTTTGAGAAGTTCATGGTCCAGAGATACAAATAAACGATTTAAACTACACAGACTACACGTTTCAAAGATACATAACCAATACATAATAATCAAATCTCTGACTTGACAACGTTTAACACCATTTTACAAACAAATGATCACTACAATGCCTGTTTGTTTTCATTTATACATTAAATTAATAACCCTGTAACATTAATTTCATACAAAGACATATATTATTAGGCATGTCTGCATAAGTCACAATGAATGAAAGCTATTATAACAATAATTACAGTTTTAGTTTCAACACGATTGTTTGACCTCCGTACATTGTTCGTGTACCCTCATTATACTAATTGATAGATATAGACATAATTGAAAAAGAAATAATGGAATGCCTCTAGCAAAGTTTTTTATCTCTATGAATAAGGTTTCTCTGTACGGCCTTCGTTGGTATGCGAAGTGTTCTAATAATAATGTTGCCCTGTCTAATATATCACCTATTGCACTGTCTAGACAAAAAAAATCAGTACAAATTAAATTTTAATACCTCTGTGGTGTAGTGATCTCGAGGACGATTTCTGTACATGCATTTCAGGGTTGGTTACTCAGTCCTTTTAGATTTTTTGTACAAGAAAATTCTTGATAACTGCGTAGAGTAAGATAAAGTGCTATGTTGACAGCAACTGGCTCACTTTCATTAAGTGAAAACAAAAAGGTTCATACACATCTAATTCCCAGGAAAAACTTCCTCCCTATATAGTATGTGTACACCTTTTCACTCAACTTGTGTACACTTTTCTCCTATGCTGATTATATAATGAACATTTTTCATCAGATATATTTTTTTACTATTTGGTTGCATATCAATGAGGTCACAGGCAACGGGCTGTGCTAAATCGACTAATCACCGACTAATGCACTAATAGTAGTATTGAGTAGCTAGAACTAGAAAGGAAATTACTGAACATCTGTCTGACCTCGGTCATCTATTGAAGAGCAAGCGAGCGAGACCTCCAATAACTTGATTGGCCACCTACCCAATATTTACCAGTTTCTTACAATTTTTCTATCATTATCATAATATAGCGTGGTAGTCTAGTGGTATGGGTAATAGACCGTTGCGACGAGGTCTCGGGTTCGATCCCAGGTTTTACCATGGCACACACCAATGACTTTTCGAAGTTATGTGTATAGGTATATTTATCGCAGGTTTATAAGTGCCCGGTTAATGGCAATAGGCTAGCCACCTATAACATTGGGACCGTATTTTTTTTATTTATACCACTTAGTTGGCAGACAAGCACACGGCCCACCTGATGGAAAGTGGTTACCGGGACCTATGGACGTCTGTAACACCAGAGGAGTCACAGTCGCGCTGCCAACCCTGTAAGTACAGAGTTTCTGCGCCGTCAGTAGAAGACAAAGCAGGACAAGCCTATAGTCTTCCCACTGACAGCACAAATTCTCCAGTGAGCTCTGGCTACCCTACTCACCGCTGGGAACACAACACGAAACCAAAGGCTTGTTCTGATTTTGTGTTCTGCACTGAGGGCACATAAAATCTCTGTTCTTACAGGGTCGGCAGCACGGATGTGACTCCACTGGTGTTACACACGTTCATAGGTCACGGTAACCACTTTCCATCAGGTGGGCCGTGTGCTTGTCTGCCACCTAAGTTGTATAAAAAATAGATCGGTGTGCGTTTTAGCTAATTCTAGTCCGATATAGCCTCCCCCACCGGCTGCGGTGAGGGGGGGGGGGGGCAGGGATATCCACGGATACCCCACTCCTTTTAAATAATAAAAAAGTCACTTGTAAATTACATCGTATCTCAGATAGATACTGTATGATACATACGAGTACAAAATTATATACTGCCTGACCAAACCCCATAACAAGAAACTCGTGAAAGCCATAAAAAACTAAATGTCAACATCTGGGACGTGGAATTGGTGGCTATTGTTCCGATGGTTGTGTAGGTCCACGGTCTGATTGCCCAGAGCCTCGACCAACATGTGCTAAGGCTTACGTGAGGCGGCTGGGTCAAGAGCATGATGTAGAAGGCAGTATTGTATTGTGAGGTGATTACACGTTCTAGAGCTGAACACTCTTAACATTGCCTAATGCCGGTGAAACATAGCCACTGCATAAGCAACTGTTTCTTTTGTTTCATTAGTGCAGGGTAGGAAGATTTACCCTGCACCATAGAAGCAGCAGAAATTGTGACTTTCATAAAAGTTATTAATAATATTACCATTACCACCAGATCATTTGTAGAATGTATGCATTCACGTAGCTCCAATATTTTTTTCTCGTTGGTTTCTAAAGAATAAATAGACATTTTGATAATATGAACTTTTAATACTTTAGACCTTATTATTATTATTTCTCTTTATTAATATATACAACTTATAAATAATATAAATATTATTATATTTTTAAATACATATAACAAACACTATTTAAAAATATAAAAAAATAGTTCTACCAAGCTACCGGTGGTTAGGGCTTCAGAGAAAGGAACTTCATCACAAAGCGCGCCGTATCAAGAAGCACAACCTTCTGCATCTACTCCTTGACCCGACTGTCTAACTCGAGCCTCTTCAGATATTGCTCGAGGCTCTTTGCTATAAGTCCATTGACTGACACTACTATAGGTACAATGATTGCTGAGTCAACATTCCATATGTCGACAATTTCGTGGGGCAAGTCCTTATATTATTGTTTGAAAAACTAGCAGCTTAAAGCTGATGCGTGTATATCACTGCATTTGTGTTCAACATTTGAAATGATTTTGAACCTACAGTCCATCAAATCTAAGAGGTACCGTTTGACGTTTCATATTTTTCAAACCGAAACAACTTTGTTCATACGTACATTATTCAGTTTCGATAACCTTTTTCATAAAACCATGAATTTAGAAAGATTTCATTATTGTATCTAAAAATGTACAATTCTTAATATCTAAATGTAATTGAAAACTTTCAAACAAAGCAAAATAACACATATTTACACAGTAAATAATTTCTAATAGTTATATTCTTGACCGCATTACAAAGTTACGTAGTTAGGTCACTGCACGTAGTGTTGCGACTCTTCGGATACACTTGTATGCAAAAAAATCGTTTACATATACGAAAAATCGAATGTATTATTTACAAATTACACTTGACAACCAAACAAATATTTTTTCATGTGAATGGGATTTATCTCCCATATTACGATTACATAACTAAATAGTTATGTAATCGTAAAATATGAGATAAAACCCATTCACCAAAAATACGTATTTATAAATCAAATATATTTGCTTCTTTAAAAAGTTGTCGAAAGCGATTTGTCGATTTTTGATTTTCGCGCCCAAATAAGTCGGGGTTTCTCGCGCTAACGCTGTCGAAATAGTAAATGGAGTCAGGGATAGTGTTTTTTACATTTATTTTTGTGTATGATAGTATGGGTTTGCATATTACAGAGAAATAAACAAATTTTTAACAAGCACATCCATTGATTTTACAATTACAATTTTTTCTTCTAAGTCTTATTTCTACGTCTAAAACTAATAAAAATAAGGTATGTAGAACCCATTCACAAAAATGTTGTTGCCTGATGTTATAAATTAACGACGTTACTGCGCGACCGCATAATGCACTGAATACACAGATACCCTAAAATAAATTAATTTAATTATTTTTAGGTCAATAGGCAAAATCGCAGGTGTCCAAGTCTCTACAATTTTTTTTTTCTGGCAACACTGCCAACTACAAGCGCACGCGGTCCGCTCGGTCGGTTCGGCGTCAGCAGTCTCTCGCCATCTTGGAAGCTGACTGTGCGCGTACTTGCTTTCTCGTTTGTGTTTTACAATTTGTGACTTGGCTATTACTTTTCTGGACTGATCATTCTTTATCCGTTTACCTTGGCAATATTTATACTGGACTCCGAACTAAGCAAGTGTTTATTAATAATGTCGAAAAGAGGACGTACTTTGAACAGCCAGGCTCGTGAATTGGTGGTGAAATTACACGAGTATTTTGAGCGTGAATCTCAAAATGGTGGACTTCTACTGCCAGTTACACAAGTTCGGGATCGCGTCGGTGAAGCTCTCGGTATTGGTAGCCGCACCGTTGGCAAAATATTAAGTGAAAAATATGGGCCTTCGGGGAGTGACAGTAACGTACTTCACACACCGAAAAAACGAAAAAGAAATAAACCTGTGACAGGCATCGATGAATTCGATAGTCATGCTATTAGAAACCATATATACGGGTATTTTACAAGAGGCGAATTTCCAACATTGGCAAAGTTATGTGCAACTTTAAAAGATGCCGGGCTGTATAAGGGAAGCATAGAGTCGTTGAGAACGGTAATAACAGGAATTGGCTTCAGATACAAAAAAGTTGACAAACGAAAAATTGTTATGGAGCGACATGACATAATTATGCAGCGACTAACATTCCTGCGCGAAGTTAAACAAATTATAAACTGGGATAATGTAATATTTTTGGACGAAACTTGGCTAAATTCCAACCATTCTGTGCCGAAAACATGGACTGATGATTCTGAAGCTTCGTGCTCGAAGGTGCCGATAGGAAAAGGTGGACGCCTCATAATATGCCATGCTGGGTCAGCGTCTACAGGCTTCGTGGAAAACTCTTTATTAGCTTTCCAATCCAAAAGCACTAAAGAGTATCATGAAGAAATGGACGCAGTAAGGTTCCGAGAGTGGTTCTTAAATTTATTACAGAATATCCCTCCTAACAGCACAATTATAATGGATAATGCCCCATACCACTCTGTGCAAATTGATAAAGCACCTACGTCAGCCAATAAGAAAGCAGATTTGGTGGCATGGCTGCAAAGAAAAGGAGTGGATGCCGACATGTCACTATTAAAAGCTGAATTATTACAGTTAGTGAAATTGCATAAACCACCAAAACCGACATATGTAATTGACCAATTGGCCGAAGAGCACGGGCACAAAGTCATACGACTTCCTCCGTACCATTGCCAATATAATGCCATTGAACTGATTTGGGCCCAAGTTAAAGGTAATATTTTATAATATTATAATAATAACACGAGTACTTCTAACATTTATAATTTAAACAATGGTTTTCGTCTGCTATCAAATAGTTACATTATTGTTTTACAGGTTATGCAGCAAGACACAACACAAAACCACCCTTCAGTGTCAAGAAAATGGAAGGTTTATTAAAGGAAGCATGTGCCCAAGTTACACAGGAAGATTGGAGTAAAGTAGTACAAAAAACAAAGAAAATAATAATGGACGACTTCGAAAGAGACGTACACTTTGATAATGTAATGGACAATCAACTGGTCATTAATTTAAATGACGATGATGACGAAGACGACAATACTAGTACTAGTAGTGAATAAAAAAATATCCTAAACATTTCTTTTATTTAATTATAACAATTGATTTCTTAAAATTCGGATATTATAGTAATCGATCTCTTAAAGTTCGGATATTATAGTAATCGATTTTTTCATCCCATCCCTATCATTCAATTGTCAGAACTGTCAAACGGTACTTCTTAGATTTGACGGACTGTAAAGGCGATAAATCTTATAATTTGAATAAATTGTCATTAAACAAACGAAGTTTTTCAAGTTTTTTTAAAACCTTAAACATATTCTATCTGTTCTATCATACTTCTTGTTGATGTTTACAAGTTGTAAAGCGCTGTAATGGCTGAGCAGATCTAGCTGATATTTTGATAGCTAGAAGGATTATAGTCTAGAATAATACATAGGCGTTCCATCAGTCAAGTAGCAGGAACGGAATTAATATTACAGGTAACAGCTACTAAATAATAATTATAAATTTGATAGATAAATCATCTTGTCACAGCACTTACCGAGTTACAATTAGCGTATTGTCTCATTAATTACGACAGTTTCGGACCCACTGATTATTATCTTTGTACAATTTCGTACAAGCGTATGCTTGTATAATGGCACGAGTCACAGTGACAAGGCGAAAGTGATTTTATAGCATTGTCACACTTTATTGTCACTAAGAACTTAGTTTAAATTAGTACGCGTAGTTAAGTTTGATTTGTGACAATGAATTGGCTGTTGCCTAGGTATTTTATGTAGCTTTTACTGTGGGAGAATTTATTTTTATTTATTGAATTGACCTACAATGTGTGTCTTTCTATGTGTACCATAAACATCGATATAGTGCGATAGCAACTGTTAAAATAATGTGCCGGCTTTTATTGCGATTTATTTAGTGTTCTTTAGTTATTCGCACTTGTAATAGTTTCTTAACAAATGTATGATATTTGCATTACCTAACTTCCTCTGATTTCACGGTTGCATACATTTTTAATTGTTTTAAAAATAAATCCATTATTTAATATGGTATATTTGTATACCCTTTTAAGGCTTCAAAATGGTGAATCAATGATGCTTATGATACAAGCACAGTTGAATCACCTAATTTGAACGCTTAAATTTGTGCTTTTTTTATACCACTTAGGTGGCAGACAAGCACACAGCCCACCTGATGGTAAGTGGTTACCGTGGCCTATGGACGTGTGTAACACCAGAGAAGCCACCCACGCGCTGCCGACCCTGTAAGCACAGTCTCTGTGCCGCCAGTGTAGAGGACAAAGCAGGACAAGCCTTTGGTCATCCCA